>OY728165.1:505841212-507091212 GCA_963277665.1 Viscum album
ACTTTAGAGGAAGATCCAGTAGTTGTATTCCCTTTTTTGTTTCAGTTGTATTGTATCACTAGTTTACTTTTACTTTCGATTTGGGCTTGTATTCTGGCCCCTTTTACATTCATCTCTCTTTTGTTATACAGTTTATTTATTGTTTCTTCCATCTGTGTGCATGCTTGTGTGTGTTTACAAGTTATTAAGGCAATTCCTTATCCTTTTAGGGAATTAAGCCTTTGGTGCTTGTCGCCAGCCCCTGGCCTATGGAAGGCGGTCTTAGGGTAGTCATAGCACGGGACCTAGGGGAAGGTTCATGACAAATTGGTATCATAAGAGTCTGTTCTACTGCAAAACATAGGACTCTGATATTTCATTTTATTGTAAATAGTGTTAAGTGTAGTGAGTTTGGTTATCAGTTTAGGGAACCCAGTGTTGGTACGGTGGCCAACGTATCCATACACCAGGACCCTGACATCTTATTTCCAATTCAATGCACGAAAAAACTGATTGTGTGTGTGTTTTCAAAAGTTTTCTTTAAGTCATCTCACCTGTATAACTTTTAATCATATCACACCTGTTTCTTTTTAGGATGCCTCCACACATACATGCAAGGAGCGATCATTGTTTCACATGTGGCGGGCAGGGCCACATGGCTCGTGACTGTCTGACCCGCCATTCAGATGATCAGCAGACCATCGAAGGACCACCTAGGTAGAGATACAGGTTTGATAGAGGTGGTCCATAGGAAGTAGGAAGACGTGGCAGAGGAGCTGCCCGTGTAGCTGGCAGTGGGCGACGATTCAAGATGTTACCACCATCATCACCAATAGTTCCACCCCAACGGCAGGGAGCTGGTGGACAGGGGAGAGCTCAAACAAGGAAGAGCTCAACTCCAGGCAGCTGAGGGTTACGATCACGGTGCTCCAGAGATTATATGAGGTACGTTCTGTGTCTACTCTACCTTATCTATAGTTCTTATAGACCAAGGTTTCAGTCATTATTTTACTTCCACTACCCTCCTTAGGAGCTCAGAGATTCCGATGGAGCCTTTGACTCGATCCTTTCGGATAGGGACTCATACAGAAGTAGATTCAGCGATCACACACTGGTGCTGGTAGTGTGAGCTTACTCTAAGAGGCGAGGGCTTCGGCTGGGATCTCCTAGTAGAGGCGTCGAGGCCTTACAACGTCATCTTCGGTATGGACTGGTATTCTATATTCCATACTCAGATAGACTTTATTAGGAGCAATTTGCGGTGTGTCCTCGTGGATGGGACTAGTTTTAACTTCATCGGTAAGAAGGGAGCCTTTGCAGTATAGGATGGAGTTGCTCAAAAGAGAGTGCAGCCAGTCTCTCATCAGTTGTCCAGCCTTACCCTCAGAGCTGTTGATTTAGAGAGTCTGAGTAATCCTTTACTGGTGGACCAGTACATAGATGATTTCCCTGATGATGTCCCAGGTCGACCTCCTCATAGAGTGGTGTACTTTTACATTGAAATGTACCCTGGGAAGACACTGATATCTACCCCATCTTATCAGATGTCTCCCATGGAGATTTACGAGCTGCGGCTACAGCTAGAGCACTTATAGGGGAAGGGATTCATACAGCCTAGTCCTTCTCCCTGGGTAGCCCAGATTCTATTCGCTAATAAGGTGGATGGGGACTTTAGTCTTTGTGTTGACTATTAGCACCTGAACCAGGTGACTATGAATAACAAGTACCCACTCCCAGGGATTAAAGACCTATTTGTTCAGCTGAAGGGAGAACGATGGTTCTTGAAGGTAGAACTCAAATCCCTCTATCGACAGCTCAGTGTTTGAGACAAGGATGTGTAGAAGACAACCTTCAAGTGTCGTTACAGCCACTATGAGATTTTTGTTATTCCTTTCAGTGTAACCAATGCTCCAACAGTGTTCATGGGACTCATTAATAGGATCTTTCAACCATACCTTGATCACTCTGTCGTAGTCTTTATTAACGACATTCTGATCTTCTCGACTACTGAGGAGGAGCATGCCTACCATTTACAGGTACTACTAGACACACTCAATGATCACCAGCTGTATGGAAATCTCTCAAAGTGACAGTTCTAGATCCGAGATGTTGACGTTCTGGGACATGTCATCTTAGAGGCTGGATTTGCAGTGGATCCAGTGGAAATTGAGTCGGTACCTACTTAGGAGCCACACAATAGTGTTGCATAGGTATGAAGTATCTTGGGTTTGGGTGGATACTACATGAGATTTGTTCCAGATTTCTCAAGATTTTCAGCGCCTCTATCATCCTTGATGAATAAGGGGCAACCCTTTGTGTCATCAGAGAGATGCCCGCAATGTTTTAGGAGCTGAGGCAGAGGCTAACTAGTGCACCCATCTTGAGTGTTGTTGAGGAAGTTGTAGGTTATATAGTCTACTGCGATGCATTAGGGACCAGACTCAGAAGTGACCTGATGCAGGAGTGAGCAGTGATCTCATATGGCTCTCGACAGTTGAGATAACATGAGCATAAATATGCTACCCATAACCTAGAGTTTATAGTAGTAGTCTTCACCTTGAAGATGTGGCGACACTATATAATGCGAGCTAATTTTACTGTGTACTCTGATCACAAGAGTCTCAGGTATATCTTCTTCTAGAAGGGCCTGAACCTGATACATCGATGTTGGTTTGAGTTGCTACAGGACTATGACTACGATATAGTCTATAGTCTGGGAAGGGGGAACGTTGTTGAAGATGCACTCTGCAGGAGATCTGGTATACAGTTGCTAGGTTAGGCGACGGAGCAGCTGGATGCTTTATATATTTCTTTTCTGGATAAACATGGAGTATCCTTCCTTTAGTGTCTTACAGTCACTCCCCCACATATTTACCGATTTAGAGAGGCACAACATGGGGACGTATATTGCGAGACACTACGTGCTCATATATCCACAAGACATGCACCTGATGGATTTTTTTAAGTTGGGGAGCACGTCATTCTCTTCAGAGGACGTACCACGATACCGGTGTAACATTAGGAGTAAGTGTTCAGTGAGTTCCACACATCCCCTCTAGTGGTAAATCCACTAGTGGATAAAGATTACACAAAGCAGGCAGAAGTTGTATACAGGCAGGAGACGGAGACCTCTAGAGTTTGAGGATGGGGACCAGGTTTTTCTACAGGTCTCAGCTCGACGAGGTTTGTGGAGATTTGTCCGAGGTGGCAAGTTATCTCTGAGGTTAATTGGATCTCTTCAAGTCCTCAATAGGGGTGGCGAGGTGGCATAATGCGTAGCTCTTCCACCTTAGTTGAACCGGGAGCACGACGTCTTCCACGTAGCCCAGTTGAGGAGATACGTGCACGACCCTTCTCACATCACCGACCATGGAGAACAGGACGTCGACGATGGGGAGACTTTTGCAAAGGTTCTAACAGAGATTGAGGATAAACAGGAGCGGGTCATTTGTGGACGGTCGATACCTTTGATGCGCGTTCGCTGGAAGCACGAGAACCTCCAGGAGAGCACATGGGAGCGGGAGACTCAGATGTGTGCTCAGTACCCCCACTTTTCCCTTTGTTTGAGTGGTGTCTTACGGGGTCGTAATGCCTAAGGTGGGGAGAATGTAAAGACCTTTAATTTCCATGTAATTTTTTTAAATAATTAAAAATTTTACGAGTCCGCAGAAATTTACGGCACGTGATTCCGAGTCCCGGAGTGCCCGAAATAAATTTCTGAACATTATTTTGGGTACGTTTAGTAAACGTGCGAGAAGGTTTTTCTAACTTTTGAACGGGTGCTCGAAATTAAAATCTGAGGGCACTGTTGAACTCACAGTGCCGGTTTTTGCTTAAGGAGACTTTCATCTCGAAGGTAGTGGGTCGATATTGAATGATTGTTTTTGTGTTTTTCATGTAAAAATAAAATAAAAATAAAAGTGTGTGACATTTTTTATTTTTATTTGCAACACCGATGTGGGGGTTGGGATGTGGGGTCCACCGAAACTAAAAATCCATGATGAAGTTGAATGTGGGGACCACCAGACCTTAACCTCCCATGAGAGAATATGATGGTGGGGACCACCCGAACCATAACATCCCATTAGAGGTTATGGTTGTGGGGTACACCTAGGATTAAACCCCCCCCCCCCCTTTAATTGAGATATACTCTCAGCCCCCTCATTTATTTGGTGGAGCCTCTTGACTTTCTACACATTAATTGTGCCAACGCACATACATTTAATTTTTCAAACTTAGTTAATTGGTTTTCCCCATTTTTAAATTATGAAACAGTGACATTGGAATTTAGGAAGGTTCCTAATAAATGAAACATCATAAATTCAATGATCGTTACCTACCTTCCCCACTCTCCTATATATAACGATCTTAGGAGGAGGTTTTTGGGATGGCTTCACCAAGAGATGAAGCGCTGGTAACGTGACATGACACCCAACCTTTGGGAGAAAGCTTCTCCAACGAAGAACGCTTCCTCCATGAAGAACGCCAGTGAGGAACGTCTTTGAGTTATTCCTCGGAAGCACCTTGCGGAGGCAACCGTCGTGGGATGTCTTTGGTGACCGACCTTCCCTCCTCATCGTCGTCAACAAACAACACAGCGCAGGATTGGTTATTATATTAGTGAATCATCTCGATTAATATCATCGTTCTTGATTCAGGATTAATGCTTAGCTATTTTATACCACACAATACGCAGAGGGTGTGGACTAAACTAACATGGCTAGAACCACTATGTCGTTCTTTTTTGTGGTGTTCTTCAGAATTAAGTAAGGCAACGAAGGTGACAATGGCAAGAACACTGCCACCCGCGACCACCGTGAACCGCACCGCCCCCACGGAGTTCCGGCCTCCCAATAGTACCGGTCTCGCGCCATCACCATGTCGCGTCACCCTGGGCCTTACCGACCGTTCCAGCTTCCAGACACACCTCCCGCTGGTTGAGCCACCCCAGCCACACTGCCTGTCAGCCACTCGATCTGCCCTTTCCCCTTGCGGTGCCCCAGCTGAACCTGGTTGCGCCTCTCACTGTACCCTGGCCGAACCATCCAACGCCCCTTGCAGCACCCTGGCCGAACCGGCCTATGCCCCTCGCAGTTCCCCAGTTGAACCATCCCACACCCCTTGTGGCACCCCAGCCGAACCTACCTCCCACCCCTCCAGAAGCCCCGACCGAACCGGCCCTGCACCCTCGCTACACCCTAGTGATCGAGTTGCCCCATACCCCACCCCCACCACCCCACCCCAGGGGGTCTGCGGCCCCTCACGGTCTGCTGGACCTCTCAGCAGACAAGGCCTCATCATGGGCTGGGCCTGGTCAACCTGAACTGGTTTGACCCATGTCGGGTCGGTCCGACTAGGTCGGAGCGGACCCAGTCCCACTATGATGCAGTTTACTTTCTTCTGGCCATAACATTGGCACCAGACATCCGTTTGACGAACTGTCAGTGGAACTAAATATATTGGAGAGCGAAGGTCCATTTTATTATAGTCCACTAAGTTTTGGTTTGATATGGGAAACAATCATGTTGGATCATGCACAAAACCAACCGACCCCCTGGGACTAAAAGGCTTATAACTCACAAATCGGGCATCTGATTGACGTGTCGTCTATTACCTTGAGACCTATATGACGTGGCGAACCATTTAGATACTTCTTTGTGGCACTTAATGACAGTTGGAGTATCAACTATTAGCCGATGGGGTAGATCCCCCCGGAGATGAGCAAGCGTATTGCGGGGACCTAGTAGTAGGTTGAGACCTGACGACTGCTGACCATTTTGATTCAGTGTGACTCTACATTCCCAGTGGGGAGTGCCTTGGTTTGGCGGCAGACCCATAGTGGGGAGCACATTGGTGTCGCAGAATACCCACGGTACTCAACAGGAGGAGTACCACAGCAGGCTACGAGGGGGAGCAGACTTAGTGATGCGGAAGACCCATGGTGGGGAGCGCGCTTGGTGACATAGTAGATCCACGGTACTCAATTGGAGGAGTACCTCAGTAGTCCAAAGATAGTGGTAAGAACACTTGGTTTCATGGAAGGCCCACTGTACTCGATAGAGTAGGAGATCTCCAACAGCCGAGGTTTTGACAATGTGACTGGAGATGTTAATTGATACTGCCCCCTAAAATAAAATCATGGTTTGTGTTGAGTCAGTCTTTCTATATTTTCTTCATGATTGAGATGGATCACTTGATATCTTAGAAATATGTGTGGCCATAAAACTAAGTAGGTTTATCTGTTGATTTCATTCTTTGTTTTTATCTTTTAGGGATTTTGTGAGAAATAGAGGGTCTTGGGGTCCCTAATGAGTATCATTATACTCACCCCTAAATGGGCTATGCCCTCACTTCGTTGTGTTGGATGTAGAAGATGGAAAATTCTGACGAAGGTTGAGAGTATGTGGAATGGATGGTACCTAGAGGTGGACTATACATCTCGTCGGTACACGGAGAAGACAGACAGATGTGGAGTGATGGGCAGGCGATTTGTACCTACCCTTTAGGTAGAAACCTTGGAGGATGATCTAGTAGTGGTATTCCCTTTTTCTTTCAGTTTTATTATATCACTTTTGTACTTGTACTTTCCACATGGTATTGTATTTTGACCCCTTTTACTTTCAACACTCTTTTGTTATACAGTTTACTTAGTGTTTCATCCAGCTATGGGCTTTCTTCTGTGTGTATTTTCAGGTTATAAAGGAAATGAATTCCTAGTTTTTAGGTAATCACACCTCTGGTTCTAGTTTCCACCCCCTGGCCTATGGAATGTGGGCTCGGGGTAGTCACAGCATGGGCCCCGGGGGACGGGTCGTGACATTACCCTTTTTTTGGGCCCCAACAACCCTGGATCACAACCCCCTACCACTAGATCCCCATTGATCCGCACAACCCCCTAGCATTTTTTTCATTGTCTCGCTCAACACTCTCCCCCTAGAACGCCTGTTTTTATCGCGTTGTTCCCCCACACTCCCGTATGATGAATGCCATGCACTGGACCTCCCCTTCTCTCCCTCTGGGCTTCCACCTATTGTACAACACCATCCCTGACTGAGCTCCAGTAGTGTCGTTGGGCTCCTCATCATCTGACAATTATTAGTCGGCACCCTAACACACCTCCAAGGTTCCCTCCTCCCAATGATCTGCTTCGGTGAACCACCCACATGCCACCCCACTTCACTCGCACCACCCGCGGCCTATCCTGCTAACTCTCCCCAAACCACACCACCCGCTACCTCACCTGAACCTACATCGCCCATCTTTTTTGGTTGTATTTCCAGCATTGTGCATCTTCAGTGACACCCCCATCCAGTCATGTTTTTGTTTATAATTACCTCGATTTTTGTTCCTTCCAGTGGGTATAAGGTTTGTTTAGGGTCTGTTTTTAATCCTTTTTTGTTCGAATTATTTTTTTATAGTCAAATTTAATTTTCATGTGGTGCGTGTGGCGTGCGGTCAATGTTTGTAGATTTAGTCGAAAAGTAGAGACACACAGGTAGGTGGTTCCATGTCTAATTATTATTTTAGGAATTAATTTTCATGTTTTATTTTTTCAGCATATAATTTAATTAATTTGTGTATTGCGAAGTTGGATTTATTTGATGTTTGTTTGCATTTGAAATTGTTTAAGTAACATGTTTATATTATGTGTGTGTTTTCTATTGATTAATTATATCTGGTTAGTTGTTTGTGATTTTTAAAATTATGTGGTTATATTTTCAATTTTTGTAAGTGATGAGAATTATATTTTCGACATTCTATCGTCTTCGTTTGGTTGTAAAAAAATTGTTTGTGTGGGTTCAGTGGGTAACCCCATGTGTCTTCTTTTAAATTGTTTTATAAGATTTTATTTTTGGATTATTAAATTATTTGTTTTGTGGAAATTTTATTTACATGTCTTGTAAAGTTTTCCATCAAACTATTTGTGTTGTGTAGGTAAATATTTAAAATTTTATTTTAGTGTCTGTGATGTTGGAATGTGTTTTAATGTATAAATGGATACTTACGTTTTTGAAAATCCATGCGACAATTTTTACTATTTCTTTATAATTTTTTATTGTTTATTAAATTATGATAATAATGTGAAATTGTGTTTGAGAATTTTTTTAGTGTGCATCTTATTTCAAAATGTTATTTACGTGTATGAGTAGTGTTTTGTTTACTGATAAGTGTCTTTTTCAATTGTGCAGATGGATTAATTGAGAATATAACCAATGCAGAATAATTTTTGAAATGGTTTTTTGTTTGCATATGATTTTAAAAGTGGGTTTGAGTGTGAAAATGGTGATTCAGTGCATGTAAGTACCTTTTTTGGTTGTTTTTTCATAAGTGTGATGTGTGACATGAACATGAAACTTGTTTGAGCACAAAGAGGGAAGACCTGATAGCTAAGTTGGTGGACTTGACTATGTTCTAGTGATTTGGGGTTGGCTTTGGCCATGCTTTACATTTTAGGATTGACGATTACAACACTAATTAAACATATGAATGATTGAGGGTCATGGTTTCTAAGCCATGTATTCTGAGGTTCGTGGTTTCTAAGCCACTTTTTTTAGGGTCGTGGTTTCTAAGCCACACTTCACTGAGACATGATGATTTGGGGATCCAATCTTGCTAACACCCGTGAGGTCTCATCCATATTTGGTGATCCTTGGTTACTTAATTCTCATCGGTGTGACACTTTGGTTATTTTAAAAAGTATGCATGTGTGTGTTTTAATTTAAATTGTTCCATTTGAAATAGATTTCTTTAATAATGTTTTCATTAAAAATGTTCATGCTTTTAATTTTTCTATTTAATTTAAGATTCAAATGTATTTTTCATTCAATAATTACACATGGAACATTTTTATAGGGTGGTATCCTACGGGGCTTTTGGATCACACCCTAAAAACACCTTTGGGGTGTTTGTAAATCATCTTCCTTGTGTATTCCAGGTTGTGGCATCATTATCAATTATGGTGGTTCGGGTTTTTGTTGGTCTTCTCATGAAGGTTGGGGGTTGTAGCTTGTGGATGTCAGACCTCTCTTTATTCATGGATGTTTGAGTTATAGTTTTAGTTTCTAATGTTGTTGTTACGTTTCATAAGTTGGTTCAGGTTTTAAACCATTAAATTTGATTTTTGTTTAATTTATTGTTCTGTTTAATGTTTTTAGATTCAGTTTATTTAACTTACTAGTGGTTTTGTGGTTACTAATTTGGGTAAATCATTCCCATGTGTTATTTTTGATACCTAGGCACTTGTGTCGGCTCATGGGGATCGGGAATGCCCTTTGGGCCAAGCCGCAGAATGGGTCGGGCTCCAGGTCGGATGACAACCTAGACTGGTTCATGAAAAAATGGTATCAGAGGTAGGTTTTCTCTCTTGGGTCATGTTTTATTGGGACAGAGTTAGGTAAACCAATGTTAAGGGTGTCAGAACTCAATGTTCTAGCTACGGGCAAGGTGCATGGCCAGCAAACCTCATGGCGGGACTCAAGTTACCCAGATAAGTTGAGGATTGACTAAATCATTGGTCATTGTGGTTAATCAAGACTAGGGGAAATGAAAAGGGAATGGGGGCAATGGTCCTAATGAGCATGTTGGGTATGGAAAGCCATTTGGAGCTGGGGATACTATCCTAGAATATGCACTGTGGTGGTGGCACGATTGGCATATGGCCACCTGTCATATTCCCCAGTCAACCACTGACACTAGTTTCCTCTTTCATTGTTCCTCGTCTCTTTGTTTTGGATTCATGGAAATATTGTTTCTATGTAAAAATGACTTAGTCTTGGAAAATGTTTTGAAATGAAGAAATTTGAATATAAAATGATGTGTAAGGTTTGAAAATGTGGATTGAATGTTTGGTTTGGAAAAATGGAAAGGTCTTGTTTAAATTCTTAGTGTTCTAAAGGGAATCCACATGCATGAGTGTATATGGAAAGAGAAATGGTTAATGGAACTAATGTCTGAGTGCCTATATGGAAATGATGTGGCTGAAGGTGTGGAATAGGAATATGCATGTGTGCAACCCATGGGACACCATTTGTGTTTGTGCAACCCACCAGCTGCATTAATTTTCAAAATGTTTTGTTAAAAGAAAAAAATTTGGTGTTTTAATAACCGGTGATTTTGTGGTGTGTCCTTGTGTTTTAGAAATTTTGGATGAGAGGTGTTTCAAGCTAAGAATCCTTTTTGAATGTTTTTTTGTTTTGACTTTGAATTCTTATTGGAATGTTGGTGTGAAAATGCGTGGTTAGTGGTTTCTTTTGAAAAGTGCATCTGCAATCCCTTCCAGCGGTTCCCCTTACATGTTTAGTGTTTTCTTGTGGTATGTCATGGTCATTAGACCAGTTTGATTTAGTCCCTAGTTTTCATTCTTGACTAGTGAACTACCCCCCATAAAGCGTGAACATGTGATTGAATTGTGGCCATAAGAAATTCATTGTTCGCCGACCCTCGAGTTGATTATAGTATGGACTCTCCCTTTTCCGGGATATGGCTATGTTTTTTCCTTATCCTTTTCAGTTAAGCGAGTCCTCTCGCAGTGATATGACATACATGAGTGTAATTGATGGTAGTTTCGGTCTCTTTGAGTTTTCCTACTCGTCGATATGAAGTTTGACATGATTGTGTGTGATGGTCCCCCTAGAAATGGTGAATGGAATTCTAGTGTGGAAGGGTGAAGGCCGTTCGGAGTTATCGGTGTTGACCAATGTCTTGAAATGGTTTTAGTGCTTTTATCGTCCAAAAGGGTCATGGGTGGTGAAGTCTTGCAGTGTGAGTTATCTTCGAAGTGCAAAAGTTGGATTTCCTAGAACCCTCTAAGGATCCCTATTTTCATTGGAGTGTGTCCTCCTCTCAGGGAGTTCTAATTTTTTTGTTCAAAAGGGAGTTTTTGTCGTAAATTTTTACTTCATATGTTTCTTGGTTAAGGTGAAGAGGTGATGCATGTGTATCATCTAAACCCATCTTTTGGTGGTTGTGTCGCAAGGGAGTAGTGTAATGTCATGGTGTGTTCTATCTGCTGGTGTTTTCTCGTTTGCGGTGTGGTTGTATGTGCCGAAAAAAGGAAAATCTCCATTAAAGAGTCCTCAATTCCTAACTGCGAGGCAAGAGATGATTCAATTATCAGGGCTCCAGCCATAGGCCTCAGAGTGAAGCTGGAAAGTGGTCTAGAACACCAAAAGTGTATGGTACCATGGCCTTATTTCAGTCATCGGTGTTGGAGGTGAAGGAATTTTAAATCATTTACTATAGTTGTTCCATCCCAAATGACCCATCTTATTGCGTGAGGATTCCTGTGGCTATGAGGAGGCATGGTCACCTCGTACATTAAAGTCCCAGTGGATGTGCACCACCAGATGTAATCTCTTTTACTAGTCCTTTTGAAGTCTGCATGGGGAAAATCAGTCTCAATTTTGATTATTACTCATTTAGGGATGTGAGAGAGTTAATCTATCTTGGGTTGTGGTTATGATGCCCGGATATCTAGGGCCCTTCCTCCATTCCCCTTGTGGTGGGGTGTTTGGCCACCATCAAAAAATTTCAAATTTTTTGTATCATTTGTTAGTTCTAATGATACGGAGACCCACAATGGGTCTCACATAAATGTATCTGGAATTTATCGAAGATTTCCTTTATTCATAATGATGGGGAGTCCACCCAGCCTCCCCATGGCATTTTTCCTATCTCGTCTCAGGTGTTAGTAATTTTCTAATGGTGGGGATCCCATTCGGTATTTTCCCTGTTGGCCTTTTTGTTCTGTCCCTAGAGATGACTTGGTGGTAGGTCATAAGAGTATTCCTTGGGCGTGGTTGGTCTTGTTTGATTTTTCCAGTCATGCAATGTAGTTTTTATTCAATGGTGCTTGATGTGTTTCAGCTTGTGAAGTTGGTTTCTGTGGGTGTAAGAGTTCCTTTCCTGAATCAATCAACTGAAGGTGTTCTGGCTTTGTGGGGTAGGCGACACATAGCGGACAATATTTTATGTAATTACAAAGGTCTTTATTTAAGTCACTTTCACTACACATGCTACACATTCCTTTTTTTTCTTATTGATTGTGAGGATACTCATTGAACCTTAATGGGGTGTCATTTTCTATGTTGGGGCTCAATCTTAGTTGTGGCTTTCTTGGGAAGAAAAGCACTATGGTGGGGAGAATTTCCACACCTTCCATTTTTAAATTGTTTATTTTATTAATATTTCAAGGTGTTGGGTTGTCAAGGTTGAGCTCCGACTTAAAATTTTGATCTCTTAGTAAAACACACAAGTTTTTTTCTTGGAATCATTCAATGCACGGGTCGAGCACTGTCAAAGTCGTGTGACTTCGCTCGGATCACCGCAATGCCTACCCGATGTCCATAGCAAATAAACGAGGTAAAATTTCATAAATGAGTGTTTTGGTTTAACAATGTTGCAGGTGGGGAATGATCAAATTACCATGCGGCATGTTTGGTGTATGGTTAATTCTTTAATTAATGAGGCGAACAAAGAAATAATCACAAAATTAAATGTGAATAATCAAATGATCAAGGGGTTTTCAAATAATAATAATAATAATAATAATAATATTATTATTATTATTATTATTATTATTATCCCTTTTGGTAAGGTTTTAATTAATTCATTAGTAACATTAATAAAATTATTATTATTGTAGCCATTTTATTAATTTCTCATAAAAATTATTATAATTAAGGTTATAATTATTAGCATTATTTATTATTATTTTCTATTTTTTCAATTTTATTTTTTTTCTCATTTCATTTGATAGGATTTAACCCTATTTTGGTCCCCAGCTACCCCGGATCACGACCCCCTTACCCCTGGATCCCTGTCGCACCACACACCCCCTCCCCCTCTCTCCCTCCGGGCATCCACCTGGTGTGCAAAACCATCCCGGTAGAGCTCCTGTAGTGTCATTAGCCTCCTCATCTTCTCTAAAGTCTCAGTCAGCACCCTCCCACACCTTCTGCATTTTATACTCCTAATGAACACCTTCGTTGAGCCACCCACATGACTCCCCACTTCACTCGCACCACTTGCGGGTTATCCCGCTACCTCTCCACGAACCACGCCACCTATTACCTCACCCAACTTCTATCACCCCTCCTTTCTGTTTGGATTTCAGGCACTGCGTGTCTTCGGAGACATCCCCACCCATCGAGTTAGGTTACCCTTTATTCTTACTTTAATTTTTTTCCCTTCCAATAAGTATTAGGTTAGTTTAGGGGTTGTATTTTGAATCACTTTTTTTTAATTCTTGTTTTAATGTCCATTTCTATTTTCATACAGTGTGTGGGGCATGAGGTGGACGTCTGTGGATTGTTTCGCAATGTCTCTACACACCAGTATGTTGTTCCACATCTAATTATTATTTTATGATTTAATTTTTAATTTTAATTTGATCATCATATTATTTAATTAATTTTTTTAGGGTGATGTTGGATTTATTTGAAGTCTGATTTTCATTTGAAATTGTTTAATAGAATGTTTATATTATGTGTGTGTTTTATGTTGGGAACTCATATGTGGTTAGCTTTATGTGATTTTTAAAGTTGTGTGGTAAGGTTTTTCATTTGTGAAAGTGGTGAAAATTACATTTTTTACATGGTGTCATGTGTGTTTGGTCATAAAAAAGGTTTTGTGTGGGTTTAGTGAGTAATTCCACATGATTTCTTTTAAAAAAATTAAGATTTTATTTTTAGCTTATTAAATTATCTGGTTTGTCGATATTTGTTTCATATATGGTGTAATGTTTTCCATCATACTATTTTTGTGGTGTAGGTAACAATTTACAATTGTATTTGAGTGTGTGTGATGTTGGAATGAGTTTGAATATAGAAACAGTTAATTTATGTCTGCACAGCCATGTGACACAATTTTACAATTGCTTAATAATTTTTTTATGGTTTATTAAATTATTAAAATGGTTTGAAATGTGTTTGAAAAATGTTTTTGTGTGTGTATTATTTCAAAATTTTATTTACATGTGTGAGTGGTGTTTTGATTAAGGATATGTGTCTTTTTAAACAGGGAAGATCGATTGATTGAGTATGTAACCTATGCAAGTTAATTTCTGAAATGGTTTTGGGATTTCTTATGATTTTAAAAGATGGTTTGAGTGTGAAATTGGTGATTGAGTGTGTGTAGGTACCCAGTTTGGTTGTTTTTTCATAAGTTTAATTTGTGACATGAACTTGAAACTTGTTTGAGCACAAAGTGGGAAGCCTAGGTTCTAAGAGGGTGGACCAGACTAGCGGGCTATTGATTTGGGGGTAGATTTGTCCCTGTTTCACTTATCTAGATTGAGGATTGCAGCACTAATTAAACAAATGAATGAATGATTGTCCTGTTTTCTAATCCACCTTTACTGATAGAAATGGTTTCTATGCCACGATTTGTGAGGGTCATAGTTTTCTGTGCCACGCTTCACAGATCCAGAATGAAATAGGGACCCAAGCTAGCTAACACCCACGATGCCTCTCCCATATTTGGTGCTCCTTGGTTACATTATGATCATCAGTGTGTCACATTGGTTATTTTATAAAGTAAGTTTGTGTATGTTTTAATTTAAGTTGTTCTATTTGAAACAGTATTCTTTAATCCAATTTTCTTTAAATGTGTTCAAGAATTTAATTATTCTCTTTAATTTATGTTTCAAATTTAATTATCATTCAATAATGATATGTGGATCCTTTTTATTGGGTGGTTTCTTACTGATATCTTGAAACTCGATTGTATGTATATATTCTTCTTTGTGTATTCCAGGTTATGAAATCATGCTCGGTGATGGTGGTTAGGGTTGTTGATGGTTTGTCATGCAAGTTGGTGTTTGTAGCTTCTGGATATCGCACCTCTCTTGTTTCGTAGAGGTTTCAGTAAGAGCTTTAGTTTCTTTTATTATTGTTACTTTTTAGATGTTGGTTCAAGTTGTAAATAATTAAATTTTATTTTTGATTAAGGTCTTCTTTGGTTGTCTATTTTCAGTTTCAGTTTATATATCTTACAAGTTGTTTTGTGGTTACTAATTAAGTTAAATCACTCCAATGTGTTAAATTTGTTACCCGGGAACTTCTTCCTTCCCGTGGGGATCAGGAATGCCCTTCGGTCCATGCATCAGACCAGGTTAGGCGTTGGGTCGAATGTCAACCCGGCCTAGATCGTGATAGTCACATACTCTTTACAAACAATTTTGATGGATTTAACATATTAGTATTGAATCTTATGTTGTAATAAATACCTATTTTGTTTAGATAACCTAATAGGAAAATAACAATGGATGACCTAGATTGACACATAGAAATTTATAAGTTAGGTTATTCATTTTATTTAGGATTTATTCCACTTGTGTTCATAGATAAACCTTTTCTTGAAATTTAATTTGAGAATTTCACCCCAAAATTTCCTTCTTTTTATACAATCGATATAAATATAAAGAATCATTTCAATAATAAATGTGATGGGAAATGTGAAAATTTACTTTAAAAATCAAAAAATAATGGGAAAATGAGTCAAAAAATTCATTATTGTGCTTACACAACATACTCATGTTATGGATAATAATTTAAATCATGTATTATACCCTATTTATCTTAAAAGAGAACAACTTGTGTTTGGGTCCTTTATATAAAAAAATCAACCCACTATTAGTGGACATTTTAATTCCATAATCATATAACAATGGATTAATTTCATTATGTAAATGTTATTCATTCACTTGTTCTCCAAAAATAATAAATTCACATTGTCCATTTATCAGTAAGAGGTATAATATATTTAGTGGTGGATACAGATCAGGAATACAAACTCTAATGAATACATTGAATCTATAGATTTGGATGAGTTCAGGAAAATATTTTTCAAAAAATATTTTCATCACACTCTCAAACATAAATAGAGAGGGAATTACTTAGAATCATGAAAAATATAGATGGGGATATTAGGTATTATGAGGAAAACATCAAAAATATTGCACAAAACACCTATAGAAATTTCATTATCCCCAAAAGAATGCATCGACTACTTATTTTGTCTATTAATTCTCAGTCTTTAGAAAACTTATGTGATTCAAGAATTTAATAGCTATTTAGAAATTTCCCTATGATTACTCAAAGTCAATATAGAAATTTATGATTCTTTGTGGAACTATGGAAAAGGAGATAAGAATAAAATAATAAATATTCATTATTCATTATCATCATATTATCCTAGTGGTGGAAATAGTATGAAATTAACCTTCTGTCATATGTGTGGGAATAAGTGTACTAGAAACTTCCTCAAGGAGATAAGGATGTGTTTCATGAATTTCTTAATTAATCTTATACCCATATTACTTTTTTATATATATAATAACATAATAACTATAATGACCATTACTCAAATTCAATGGTTATAAAATATAACCAATGACAACATCCTCTATAACTATATGAGAGGGATGATCCTATGTTATTACTATTTTGAAGAGAGATCCTAATAATGAAGTGTTGATAGGTACACTAAATATTCATTAAATAATAGATAATGTACTTTTTTAATCTCATTATATGTATTATTTAATATAATTATAGTTTAATAGAACTATTGAAACACCAATGAAAGACATAGTGGTTGGATTATTAGTGAAAATAGAAAATTGGTAAATTATTGAATCTGAAACATATAACTCCGCCCTCGTCAATATTTATTTCCTAAATCTCCCCAACAACGTTTTCAAACATACTTTATTGGAATTTTATTCTTTAATGTGCATGGATTAGATATCTTTGTATAGTGCTAAAATCAAATTCTGAGACAATGAGATCACCTTCAATATCCTGAATCATTCTTCAATTTTATATAGTTGTAAGGTGGAGGATGAATCAACTTTTAGAGTTTCTTCTCAAGAATGAATATTATTTCACTATGATCAATCATATCTATCTTAAATTATTTAGATAATGTTTGATGATCTACCTTTTTGATATTACCATTTTTAGGGAATATGATGATGTTTTACCTAATGACTTACTCGAAATTCCTCATAATAAATAAGTTTAGTTCTCAATTGAACTTATAATTGTAGATATTACCATTTAGAAGACACCCAATATAATAAACATCATTGAATTATAAGAAATGAATTAGAAATTTTAAAGGAATTTTAAAAAGGGTTTAATATTCAAAATTTCCTCGTCGTGGGGTGCAATGGACCACTATTTTGAAGGGAAGTATGGCTTAATAAATCTATACATTAATTATCATGAGCTCAATAATATCACAATTAAGAACATGTATCACTTTACATGGATTTATGAATTGTTTATCAGATACATTGGGCCTAATAATTCTATAAAGTGGACATTCAGTCAATATATCATCAATTAAAGGTGAATGGGGGATATTCCTAAGAATACAGTTTTGCAAATGGAATGGGATCTATGAGTTCATAGTGATAAAATTTTGACTGACTATTTCAAAAGAGATATTAATGTAATTAATGAATGGAGTCTTTATAACACCCTAACATAGATTACCAAAACAACACCCATGTAGAGAAACTACAATACCTCATGCATGAATCCTCATATGCAATAGGTTGATGGGTAGTAAAAAGGGTCTATGTGTATAGTGGGGAGACTTTACACTCGGTAATCATACCCATACAACATAAACATAAATAATATATAACAACCCAGAATATCAAAGTTGGAGATAAAGAAAACTCAGTGAAGTAAAAAATATGACCCATGTCATACATCTAAAATGACATTGGTTCCCATAGTGTAATTACAAACAAAATCATATCATGTGTAAGTAGATAAATAAATAAATAACTGTTGAAATCCTCCAATGTATATCCCAAAAACACCACCAAATCTATACTCCTCAATTCAACTACATATAATGGGCCCCATACCCTAACTTGGATTACCAATCAGAATTGTTTCTTGATTATCAAGATTCTCATATAGGTTTGGAGTATTAAAACCCATCAGGGAACCATCAATGAATTCTTGAAATCAGTTAACAATTAAAATAGCTGTATTCCACGGTAAATGTAACTTTAGAGGAATGAAATAACAAACATATTATGAGTGTTCATGTGCAAACCAAGTTACCAAGACCCTTAGTGGAAACTACTATGGATCTATTCTAAAAGGATATTCATAATGGATGGTTGGAGTGATCAAGAGCTAGACATAACTAATAGAGTCAGATTGGTCGATAAGGTCATCACATCTCACCTCCATCACTAGACAGGCCTCAAGACCATCTAATAGTATCTCCTAAAAATGTCATACCTCAGGTCCAACATATCCTATCTATTAATTTTGTCATGTCACAAGGTCACTATACCCCCACTAACAATACCTTGGGTCTAGAATTAAGGTCACTATTAATCTACCCTATGTTCAGGTTCATCTTTGTCTTCATCACATGTTCTATACACTCCCTTTCAATGGGATAACAATATACTGATGTTCGTCCTATTTCAAATACAATTAGTTATATAACCAAAGGTATGAAAATGATACGCAAAAAGGTTGATCATATATAAGTAGAACATATAATTTCATTATGATAATTGATAGAAACATAAAATTATATGTGATCAACATAAAATATGTTCTAGTAAGATACATAATCAATTCCCTATAATCTAACATCATATATCAGTCTCATGGGTTACATAAGCACAAACATGTGATATCTGTGATGAAGTTCAATATGTCTTTTCTAATGACAGTATCATACCAAAGAAACAATATTATGTAATTCTATAACTGTTAAGTAACTTCCTACCTTAAGCATGATAATGAAAATCATTGAAACCCATCAATGAGTGAAACCTTAGTCACAACCAATCTCTAAACATATCGAATCTATACATAAAAAAAACCCAAAATGATTACAATTCAATTATATCAAGGTTTTTTTATGATATTTATGAAGGTTATAAGATAATAGAAATGTAACTACACCAACACACCCCTCGATATCCACTAACGATGCTAAATGTAATATTGATCAATAGAAGTGACACAGGCACAATAAATCTACCACTATTCTTAGAACAATCAAATAATTCATCACTAGATGGAATAAAAATACCAAGATAAAAGTATAATATGTTAGATCTATTATTTGTCTCAATGGATAATGAATGATCGATAATAAACCAAAATGTTAGAGGTTGATGGATAGCAAGCCTTAATTCCCATGTCCCGAAAATTCTTGGATCCACTGAAATTGATCATATAAGGAAATGAAATTGTTGGGGAGATCCTTTAGAGTCCCTAGGATTGAGTGGGTTAGAATTAAGAATAATAAAGTGTCAAATTGGATGAGTTGTGTCCATTTAAGGGGAATTTCATATCATTAATTCATGCGTACAAGGTTTGATCACATGGTTAGAGAAACCAAGGACCACCATTGCAAGGTTCCCTACCTATTCAAGAAACCAAGATGGTTTGGTCACATGGTTTGACAGGCCATGATTTTTCCGTGGGAATGAGTTTCATTGTTTATCAGCAAAGGATTCATGGTTTCGTCACACTTACACACTAACCATGCTATAACCAAACTTCATATTCAATATGTTGCATAGTTTTTAGGAGAAATAAACATGGTCTAAGAATGCTTTTCACTAAATATTTACACCTAAAAAGTCATAAAAACTATCCAAATCCAACCAGAATCCCCCTAACTCATCCCATGAAATTCATTATACAAAAAAAATTAATAAAGGATATAATAAACTCATAAAATACCTATAATATCTAGGGTCCTCATAGGCTCTCTCTATAATGACTTCTCATCCTTGAGAATAATGTCTAGGAACCTTTCTCTAATAATTCTGGTCAATGGGCGCAAATTTCATATTCTGGCTCCCAATATTCCTTCTAAATAATCAAATACTACCAAAGGATCTGCACAAGTTTTCCTTACTTTCTATATAATACCTTCTCACTTAGGTTTAAAATATTCGATGTGTGTTTCACATATTATGTTTCAGGATCGATTTGAATATCATCATTTTCAATTACATGTGAAGGACTAGGAATGTACCTTAGGGGATGAGATGAAATAAAAAACATCATGCATACCTGGATAGTAATGAAGAAGGTCAATATGGTAATCCATGATCCTAATACGTTCACAAATCTTGAACGGGACAAAAAATCTTAGTTCTAGCTTCCCATTCATATATAACCATTGATTCCATATTTGAATAGTCACCCATAAGTAAACATTGTCACTAATAGTGTACGACAATGGTTTCCACCTATGGTAGTCATATGATCACTACCTTCTATAACTAGTGTTCAACTGCTTCTTGATCAGTTGAACTCTCAGAGAGTCCTCTTACACTATAATCAACCCCTTAATAGCTACCTGACCTACCTATGGCCAACATAGTAGTGAATGGAACTTCCAACCACAGAGATAATAAAAAGATACCATATAAATAGTATCCTAAAAACTTTTAATATAAATTAATTAAACCCACGAAACGTGATCCTCCAAATCTACACTAAAATATTTTATGAATGACCATATCATATCTTACAATATTTTTATTGTTCTCTATAATTGACAATCGTTTTATGGACGATACATTTTATATAGTCTCATTGTGTACCCAAACCATTTTGCAAGCCCTTAAAACACATTATGAGAAATATCAATCTTTGTCAGATGCAATTCTTAAGGTAACTCTATATTTTTTTATAATCTCAAATACATATAGCTTAACTAAATCATATATTGAAAGGGTCTCTGGAATTCAACACCCACATTTGGATGGGGTCACTTCCTGGTAATCATTTTCTCATCACTACATAGTTAGAGTCTTACTTTTTCCCTATCTTCAGCTAGTATACTAATGAATATTTAACAAAAAAGGTGAAAATTTCTTGAATCCATGATCCTGAAATACATACATAATCTATCCCAATATCAAACACATTGTATAAAATTACTTTGGTGTTGGATTCTCACCATGATCCAGCATCTTCAGTGTTTTTCTACTAAGATAATCTACAAGTACATTCCCCTTCCATATAATGTAGTCCATATTGAAGTCGAATGTCTCTGGATAATCTACCCAACACCTCTTCGTAAAATTTAGATCCCATTGTAAGATTAAATATTAGATTCTCTTAAGGTCATTGTAAATAATAAATCTCTCTCAAATGAGTTAACTTTGTCAATGATTCAAGGAAAGTACAATGACTTTGATCACTATGTCATGTGTTGACTACTTTTTCTCATAGTGTCACACCTGACGTGGTCTATAAAAAACTACCTATTTTATGTGAATGACTAAAAATCCTAACCTAAAACATGAGACATCATTGTTCCCACCATATCTAATACCTAGCTCTAGAAGAATCAAAATTAGAGTCATTATAAATCTTCTATTCTGCTCTAAGAATGCCTCCTCACACTGATCAATACCCTACAACTCATATCAAAAAAACCTCACATTCTATAGTTTAATATTTTTTTAAAAATGATTTTTTTCTTTAAATATTAAAATGAATATTTTTACCCCTCTTTTAATGTTTTTGATCAATAAGGATCCATCAATTGGTATCAGAGGATGTTGTTCCTTGTATGTTTTTAGAGTCTTTTTTTGTTTTAATATGATACCTACATATTAGTATTTAATGTTTCACCTAATAGGTTATCCATTGTTTGTAGTAATATGATACCAAATAATGGGTATCTAATGTTAGAAACCTACTTAAAATATATTTAGCCTATGATTATTTTTTTCAATTTTTTAACTCTATACAAACAAATATCCTATAAATAATAGCCTATAGAACAAGATAAAAATTTTCTTTTAAGATGACAAGTGTTGGTGAAAATGATGGATAGATGCCAAAAAACCAAAATTATTTGATGGGAGTTACTATGGATATGAGAAATACAGAATGGAATCCTACATGAAACATCTCGGTGTAGATCACTAGACCATCATGGAAAATACCTATGAGCTAAGCAATGTTGATCTGAAGACACTCTTTGCTAATGACATGGTAATATATGTCTTGTATAAAAATGTTAATAATATTTTGTACTGTGGAATAACTAGGAGTTTCTATATCCAGGTTTCATATTTTAATACATCCAAATCCATATGGAGGATAATGTAAGTGACTCGTTAGGGTAAAAACAAGCTGAAGAGAACCAAGCTGGGAATGCTCAGAGCAGAATACTAGGACTTCAAAATGAGAGAAAGAGAATCCATAAACCAGAGGATCCATTGGTTAAATAGTATCACCAATAATATGAGTGATCTTAGAGAATCCTCAGAAAACATTTCTCAAGTAGTAATAGTACTATGTGATCGTAAAAAAAATTGCATGCAAAAAAGGTGTCCATCGATACAAGTAATATTTTTATGGAAAATACTATAGTTGAACTAATAGTTTATCTGTTGTAGAATGAGTTATACCTAAAGAATATTGTTGATGTTGATTCAACTAAAATAAAATGAATTTTATTTTAAATATAATGTTATTAATAATTCTAATTCCTCTAAATTTGAGTTCATGGAGTGTGATAGTGAGATGGATCACATTAGTAAGAAACTTTTCAAATTTATAAAATGAAATGGTTTCATAAAAATGTTTGGGAGGAACAATCCAAAGGATTATAAGTAATTCAATCAATATCATAATAATGTATTTTCAGATTAAACATGATATGATTTTTGGAATAAAGGGAACAAGAGACCTAATTTTCCAAAGCACAACACTCAAATAAGTATAAAGACAAAATAAGATCTATTAGAAGGATGGGATTTATCAGACATTTCTGACTCCATTAGTGACACTAAAATTTAAATTTAAATATTTAATTGTTCCCTAATGGGTATTACATTTTAGGTAAATGAAACTATATCATTATTTAGTTGATAACAACTGAAAATTTTAATCATAATGAAATTTCCTAAAATGAATAAGATAATTATTCTGATACTAATTCTGATTTTGTTTCTAATACTTCTAGAATTAAAAATTAAATTAAAGATACTAAATAATTAAGAAGTGGTAGTTTCAAGATGTTTGAAAAATAAAATGATATTAAATGTAAAAATAAAATATTAGTCAAATAAAATTATAAATTGAAAGGAGAATGTGAAAATTTGAATCTAATTGAATTCCTAAATGAGGAATGTAAAATGGATTGTGAATCATAGTTTTTGAAACTAAAAGATGAAAATAAAAAAAGTAAATACACTCTATATATGAGTTATAAATATGAGGATAAGATATTTAATTTTGTTTTAGAGGATTTAACTAAAGTATACATTGAGTGTAATAAATTAAAATAAGAAAATAGAAAATTAAAGAACATATCTTCTGGATCAAATAAAAAGGTTTATACAGATTTAGATACATTTAAAAAAGAGAATATGGTTTTCAAAATAGAAATTTTTAATCATAAAGAGTAACTGTGTATTTTTTAAGTGATAAACAACAATATTACATGATAATTTCTTTAATAAAACTAAACTCAATTAAAAATGTTTTTTGTGTAAATTTTTTACAAAAAACATGAATACAACTTCTTTTGTAAAAAGTTCAAAATAATGTATCTATATTGTAAATTTATTTAAATGTAGATCGAAAGGTAAATATTCCAAGGAATGATCATTATTATTCACTCAATATTTGTCCATAAAAAATATGTTATCAAAAAAAATTCTATTAAGATTCACTAAGAGGCAAATGATTCAAATCTTTTGGGATGGTATATCTCCTTATAAATATGTGGTTGGATCTTGTCTGGTGGTCTGATTTTGGGGGGTTTAATGTTTTTAAAAAACTTTTTCATTAGTCTCAAAATTTTATAACATTTAATAGAAACCCCCAATGGTTCCCTCATCCATAACTGGGTATAGAAAAGCATTCCAAAGGAATACGGTTAGTTGAGGTTTCAAACCCATTGATTCTTAGTAACTATCATTGACCGAGAGGATAGAAGTCCAAGATCATCATACCCTTCTGAGTATAATTAGTTCCTACTTCATGACAGTCTTATTTTTTAAATATATGTTTGATATTCTCTTCTTAATACCAATACTTGACTGGTTACCCTAAAAAATTATAGGATAATTCATTTTATATAAATATAGAATGTGGTTCATGTTCATGAATCCATTTGTATGAATCTGAGGTTATTCATCCATTTCACTTTGATGGAAAGAATCTTATTTTATAAACTCATATAGCCATTCGCTTTAGAGTTTGTTTTCATTTGGAGAGGTGATTGATATCTTGACGATTGTATTGATCCATTATAAGGCATCCTATGTATCTTAATTTATAGGAGGAATAAAAACAATGTTGTTCATTAAGCCCATGATGTTTATGCCATATAGAAATAAAATATGCGTGGGAATAGTGGCACTTGGTATTTGAGCTCCAACCTCAAGGAGGAATCCTACATATCCTGGTTATATCAAGAACCATTCTAACAGTATTTTTTTCAATCCCTTGAGACTTAACTAAAGTTATATACACTTGTATGTTTGGTAGTTATATCATTCCAGAAATCATGGATTACACACTTAAGTTTCCATGGGTGGTGGAGATTCATGTTGGAAATGATGTGATCATTATAACTCTGTAATCCCATGTGAGCTATGATCAGTGTGAGAAACAAAGGATATAAATTATTCGGCCTCATAGCATATGGATGTGAAACTTTTTTACTAGGATATACCTTGTGATGTTTAATATGGATTTTAAGCCATAAGAAGTAATCTTAAATATCATTGATACAATATAAATTAGATTCACATAGTTCAATGATTTCTCAATCCATTGGTGGATGAGGAAAAATGACCATCCCATGGAGGAGATTGGGTCCATATTGTTGGAATGTCTATGTCATGGTGGGATTTACACAGAAGTGGATTCCCATTTAATATCAGGCCATAGGAAGGTGTCCTTTGTATCCTATTTATGGTAGGAATCAGACTCTCTGTAGTTCCATAAGTTAGTTTCTACACACTGTGGTTATCCGTATATGTGGGACATATCATATTATGTTGTTGATCAGGGTTTAAACACTAAAATTTCCATTGTATGTTGGATATATCATATCATGTACCTTATCATGGAACACAGTCTAAGGTTTCCCTTTTATGCAGGGTATATCATATTATACCATTGATCTTGGCTTTTAGACTAATGTTACCCTTTTCCAGATAGAGGATTATGATGCAAATGATATGATCTTTATGACTCCCTAATCCCTCATGAGTTATGATCAATGGGAGAAACAAGGGATATAAATTAATTAGTCTCATCACTTTTGGACGTGGTACATATATGATAGTACTTCCCTTTAGAGGTCTAATATAGATCTAGTTCCTTATGAACATTTCCTACTTATCCTGGTTATGGTAGGAATCAGTTTTCTCATAGTTCATTATGTCAGGGATTACACATTTAGGATCCCTTAATAATATTTTAATATGAAGCCTGGTCCTTAGGAAGACATCCTATGTATAATGGTTATATATAGAATCATATTCATCATAGTTAAATTGTTTAGGGCTTACACACTGATGTTTCCCATCAAGGAGGCTAGATAAGTTTATCAAGTCTTCAGATGCCCACTTTTTCGGGACTTTTTATTATCTTGAAATGAATTGATTGTCAGGTTGAGAGGGCATGATTGTCCTCTTGGAATTCATTGATTGTATTTTTGACATGTTGGAGGATTTTTTCTTGAAAATTAAAAATATAATCACCTGATTCATTTGACTTTTCAGAGGGACATCACATAATCGGGATGGAATGTCCAATGTTTTCTGCATGACCAATGTTAACTTGTCTAGAGGACATTGCAAGTCCCAACAAGCTTGTCCTGGTATCCATCACATAATACCAAAAGACATTATTATTGGGAATCACATAACCTAGATGACTTTACATTGTTTCATCATGAAATCTATATTAAACACTGGGAGGGTGTCGTATGATTCGATGTGACATGTCTAGAGGGTGTTGCATGTCTTAGATGACTTGTCTAGGTGTCATCATAAAGGTCGACTAGCACACCTATGGGGGACGTCTCAATAGAAAGCGGACATACCTAAAGGGGTTTTGATATATTGATTGCATGTCTATAAGATGTTGTGAGAGAAGGTTGGCATGCCCTGGTACCATCACGAATCTTATCAGATATGTACAGGTGTCAATGTATGATATGGGTGACACATCTGAAGGTCGTCATGTGTTTTGTATGGAGTGGCCATTGGGTTTCACAAGACATGGGTTGCATGCTCGGAGGCATCTATATGACTTTCTCTAAAATGTCCATGGGATGTCGTATGATTCAAATAGTATACCAAAGGAGTGTCCCAAAATCCGGGTGACTATTATTGGTTCTTAGGCATGACCTGGGTGGATTATAAAAATCACTTGATTAATAGCATATATATTCCTCAAATATGTCTTATATAATTACAATCTTAATACCAACTTGTTATTGCATATGGATTACATTATTTCAGTGTTTTCCTATTTTAGGTATTGTGTGATCTAGAAGGTATGTTGGGTGTTCTTCGTATGACCCTCCAGAAGTCCTTCCCGTGATATATAAGTGATCATGTAAAATACACGTGCATGTTACATGAATTCTCTAGTTGTTCTTTGTATCTTACCTGATGAGAAAAATTCCCTACTCATAATCGCATCTGCTCTAATAAATCCACATTAATGACTAGGAGTGGCGATGCGTGGTTCCAAAGAAATGTCTGTGTATTTTTTATGACGTGGTAGGGGATATAGAGACCTTTCCACCACAGCTATTCAGTTATTTTCTAGTCATGTGTCAGACAAATCCAGGATAGAGTTAGTAGTGGGATTTTATATCATGTTTTCCGTGACGCTTTTTCATAGATTATTCAATGCATCTTTTATAGTTTCCAGTGACTATGAAATCATCCCTTAAATAACCCATTTATTGGATTATGGAAAATTGGAGGGGTCTTTATGAATCATGCAGTCATGTCAAGGGTCTTCCGTATTGTCAGGCCAACATGTATAAGGTATTTTGTTATATCTGGATTCCAATTGAAAGGATTTCACATGATCCTCTATGCCATGTTTGAGACGTTCCATGAGACAAGGATGTCTTTCCAGGGGGACTGTTCCAGATCATACCATCTTGTCAATGGGTTCTGTAAGACCGTACTGAAGCACCGTATTCATTTTATGACGGTTAGAGGATCTTTCCATTTCCCTTTTATTTACCCAATTATTTCAAAAGGTCATTTTGGGTTTTATTAGTTCTATTGAGTGTTGTCAGAGAGCATCATTTTCCCAATTTGTGATATGCCACATGACCAACAAAAGTTCATGTAGAGATGGGTGAGAATTTCATTGAAAATTCCATCCATTTTATCCTTAGTTCTAGAGATGGAGAGAAATTGTACATTGAAACATTTGGATCCCATCTTGTGATGTAGGTGAAATATACATAGGGTCATTTTTTGTATATTGGACATGTTTATTGGTGATTGGGTGTCTTGTTAATCACCTTGGGAGAATCGAGTGATTTTTACTACTGTATGAGGCTCTCGTCTTTACCCTTTTTATTTAATATTATTATTTTACAATGGATTAGGATCTCCTGAATTTTTATAGTTGTTGTCGAATAAAGTCACTCTAACTAATGATAATTTGACGGGTGACCAATAAAAGTTATAGTGGAGATGTTTTGTGAATTATCATGGACAAACCCATATACTTTCTATTGATCCAGGGGGCGCAAGACGACTTGGATATGCCCAAGCCCTTTTACGTGAAGAGGGTGATATGTTTGTAGGATCTTGCATAGAATCTTTCAAACTCACCCAGAACATCATGTGATTTTTACAACCATAAGAGGATCCCACCTTTGGATATTTTTATCCAACATTACAAATATTTCGGGATAGCTTGTCCGGTGTCTTCCACCTAACAATTCATATAACCTGGGTGTTCTTGTCTGGATGAAAATGTGTGATCAGTGTGTCATTAGGCAGAATTTTAAATAATAATGAGTCTTTTTCAAAGTATATGTGTTGGATAATCCATAGGTTATACATTGTGTGTGACTATCTTAATGATTTTCTCTAGGTTATGCAATCACACGACCTTCTATAGGTTATGTCATCTCCTTTCTCTTGGAGTTTAATGTGATCATCATGATCATTGTCCCCATTATCTTCTTTTTATTTGAATGGAAAATAATACTCATATTCATGTATTTCTTCTTTTTTTAATTTTTTGATTCCCATTTGGCGGGTGTCAACAACCCCCCCCCCCACCATATGAATGATATCACTAGGGAGGAATGTAAATGCCCATCTGAGGATTTAGATCTATCACAATTCATTTTCTTGGGTGAAATTTTTTCTACATTGATATTTTTGGAATTCTATGGAATGCCATACAAATAAAGGCATGGATAGAGGATCATTCTCCGACTACCCCATTTCTTAATGATCTTTCACCCTTCCTCCATCACTAAACCCTTTCACAAGGCCCTTATATAGAATCCAATCATGATATAAATTCATGATACACTCATATGAGGGACAATTAATAAGGTATATTTTCCCTAGTCACTTGTTCAAATCAATGGAAAGATAAATTTTTGTAATTTTTTGAAAATCATCCATATGGTCGTGTAGCTACCTTTGATGGGGAGACAATATCTTCCTGGTCAATTTTGTCATCCTCATGGACTAGAAAATTTGAGAATCATTTAGAAAAATTTAAAATTCCCATGTGATTCATGTGATGCGCTTGAAGATACGCTGATTGTATATCTTTACTTTTGATAAGAGTTTATTTTATTTGTCTGATATATTCAACATAATTTGTTTCAGATGTATTCTATCTCCCATAATACTTCTGGAAATATTTCAAGTAAAGAATCAATGGTATAGATGGCCCTTTCTGAATCTATTGTAGCGAGTGTGTATGACACTTTACACTATTATGTTGGTCCATTTCACTTGAGTTTGGTAATGTTGATTGGAGTGAGACTTGGGGGATATCCGCTTTCAGATTTTATTCCCCTTTAGAGGTTTGGTATTACCAATGAAACTCTAATTCTTCTTCTTTAGTCATTATTCATACCTCTGAATTGGTATTTTAAAACCAATAATACTTTTTTATGGAACATCTCTCAAGAATAATAATTTTTTTACTAGAGACCCTGAATATGGTCATATACTGATGTTCATGACCACATACATTAATAGGAATAATTGAAAACCTGATTCACATGTTCATATGTGCCACTAGATAATCTATAATTCTTCTTCTAACTATAAGTTTTGGTGGGTCCCAACTGGGACATTCGATCAGGGGGAAACTATGGAATGGATTAGGATTGTCCCTTCTGGGTGAAATAAATTTCTTCTTAATTCATTGAGGAGTTGAATAAAATTTGGATGTTCGATTTTTTCTAGATCGTGCAGATGGATTCTTAATAAAATAAGGGTCTAATGGAACACTTCTTCAGTACCTAGAGTACTGACACAAATAGTTCTCACATAACTCATGGTGAGGTGGGCTTCAGACTCTATAATGTTGAGAATATATGTGGTGCACTGTAACGCCCCAACCCCAGTTACCTAGAGTTGGTGCATTATTACATATCATTGGCATGATCACAAGAAAGATCAAGTCTTGAAAGACTGATTAGTTTAGTATCCTTGAAATAACTAGATACATTCATAATGTTTACATTACATCATAAAGTGAAAACTACTACAAAAACATTTTCTCTTCATATCCCCTCATATTATCCCTATAGGTCATTCATAAATTACTTCTTCACATCCTAGGAAAAATAAAACATTGAAAGCAGTGAGCTTAGATTCTCAGTAAGGATAACAATATAGCAGAAACATTTATAAATAAACCGAAACATTTAAGAAAATGCATATCGAAAACAAAAGACTTTTAAAACTTGAACTTCAGCATAATATGGAAGAGATAAAATGAAATAATTCCATTTACTTATTCACATGGATATTCTAATAGTCGAATAATCACATTCAATATCAATAACCACTTTCATAATGATGGAATGCATATTGCCAGACTATCATAACCACAAAGCCGAGGTCTCATTCCAAGACTACAAATAAGATTTTGCCAAGGCTTCGTTCCAAGAGACTGGTTTTTCTCATGAGACCTACCGATGCATCGAGGTGCTATAGCGGGCTCCACCCGTCACTTATTAAGTCTAATACATCCCTCATATGAAGAGGTTTAAACATAACATAAGAATTTGTATTAAAACTAGCATATGAAATGTCCATACTTTCTCCATAAACCATGAATGGTATAAAAATAACACATCCACAGTCAATCATATCACAAAACCTTCAATAATATATGGAAGTTTTTTATCATTATAAATAAACATCAAATAAGCTTAAAATCCCTCAAAGGATGTTGACATAGATGAAATCAATACTATTTGAGAGAAATATATCTTTTTTTTGAATTCATTTAAAAGTCCAATTATTATAAAATAAAACATTCACTTTTAAAATTCTCATATAAGCTTGTAAGGGAAGCGTAGAAGATTTTATAACACCGGAAAATAGCCGCACCCGCCATATAAGTTAAAAAAACATTCTTACCTTATTTCTGTCGAAGAGGTTAAAACGGACCTTGTTTGGAAAATGCAAGAAATATTCTTTTATAAACCTCTTATAAAAAGTCAAACAAGGGTATAAATGACTTTAACCTATATTCTGTAAAATATCAATAATTTTTTGAAATACATTTTTAAGAAACATGGATGTGGATGATAAAGAGGTCCCAGTAGATAATTACTTATAAACAATCTCAGATAATGAAGAGATTATGAAATAACCCTTACCATGTACTTTTCCTTAGACGATGGTATGCTAAAATACTGTATAATAGTTATAAAATTGTTATTAAATTATACAAGAACCATATACATATTTATGATATCATATATGATATCTATTAGTACTTTGTTAATAATATTTTAGTATTATCGTCGTTTCGGGTGTTAACATAATCATTTTCTTTAATATGTTTTGTTACAAAGGGTATGTTTTTTATGGATAGGTTGTATTTTATTCATATCCAGAATTATATCAAGTCCTGGAACATTATTTTTAATCATAAAATGAGAATTGGACTTGAATGGATACGATGGGGAATGAATCTAATCGTGTTCGGGGAGACGCTAGTCCGTACGTACGCATGAGCGACAATATCATTCTTTTGATATTAAAACAATATATAATTGGATGGTATATCATATATACAGAATCATTATCATCTTATATTTATTATTTACATGAATTACACATCATTATAATACCCATCCAAATAATAATATATTGAATAACAATTACATCATGACGTGGAGACGGTAAGTCATACGTACGCATGTATGGTGACATGTCATTGAAAGGATGGATAGAATACTGAAAATGGTTGTAAAATATTTATAACAATATCACAGTATATAGGAGATACTTGATTTATTATTTTAGAATGGTAATAATAATGAAATAAGAAGTTAAAGAAGAAATTAATTTGAAAAAGGGTGGTGAAAACATTACCTCTTCGTCGGGTTCTTCATTTTGATTTGATCAAAAGGGCTCCATAGGTTGGATTTCTGATCAAACTAAGGCATATAGGTTATAGTGAGGGAAGTTTAGAGAGTATTAATGTAGGTTTTGGTATAGCCAAGAGGCTTTTAATTTGTGAATTAGTGAGAAGGGGGAGTGCCCTTTTATAAGCGGGGTGAGAGGCACCTTTGGAAAAGCTAGAAATATTATTTTATAATAAATTAATATTCAGTTTTTAATGGCTCCAAAGTGTATTATTCAAAGGTTGATGTGGGGATGGGTAGAAAACCACTCAACCAATAGAATTTAGAAAGGTTGGGTCATTATATTAACCTTATGATTTAGATTTAACTCTTAGTTAATTAGTTTGACACTTACCAGGTCACTTTTTATTTTTATATTCTATAGTTAATAAACATACTATATACCTCCAAGAGACCCCCAAGTGGTCCATTAATGATACCCCTATCAGGATATAAGTCCCTTTGCAGAACAATATATTTTTATGAATTTAATATCAATTAATAATATAATATTTTTTTTAAAAACTCTTTTATGTCAATTTTCACACTATTGGGTATGTTGTTTTTGATAATTTTATAACAGCATTATTACTTCGAAAAAAATTTATATATCCATTACTAATATGTCATATTAACCTAAAAATTTAATTTAATTCATTAAAAGTCTCAAATTACATTTAATTTGATATTTATAATATCAATTATTTTAATATTTCAATAATTAGGTAATTACTGCATCACCATTGTGTCATAAATAAATTAAATTATTTAATGTCTAAAAATTATAAATAAAATACCATTATGTAGGAAATATTTTTATCATTCTAATTAATATTAACAATCTAATTTATCTTATTTATAACCCTATATTAAAAATGTTTTATTAAATAAACTGTGATTTTAACTCTTTTAACTCTTCCTTGAATTAAATAATAATAAATGTCCTAAACTAATCCAAGTGGACAAAAATGATAATATTTTATTCCTAAGGTTGTTTTTTGTCGAGATACACTTGTCCAATATAATTAGGATATTTGTTAGGGTAATATTAATATCATTTTTACCCTTAATTACCCTATTTACTTTTAACTGTGGTAAAGAAAAGTAAAAAGTTACTATTCACCAAAAATTATTTTCATCCCATTGAACCACATTTTACTCCATGAAATTAACCGTGTCTCTTGGATTTTCGAAATTCCACTCACAGAAGCGGTAAAATTATGTTTTATGTGAATTTCCAAATTCTCCTAGGAGGTGGGTAAAAGAGGTTGAAAAGTTTAATAAAAATTTTATATATCTAAAATTATTCTAAACTAACTCCAATGAATTAAATTGAACTTATATAGGTATTATGTATCTATTTTTACATTAATTAAATTTATATAAAATAAATAACTATTTAAATAAAAATCCGGTTTTAAACTATAACTCAGTTTTTTTTCACTATTCATCAAAAATTGAAAGTTTTCAGAAAAATACAAAAATTTTACCTTAGGATAATTTCGATATTCAGAATCCAAAAATGAATTCCATTTTGAATGATAAAATTTATAAAATTTCAAAAATTGGGTATTACTAATCATAATGGCTAGTTTGATTGGTTATGGTTTGTATGTTAGAACTCGAAGTTGCGTACAATAGACGCTTCTGTATTATTGAAAGGGAAGTCTACCATGGAAGCTTGGGGTGTTACATTCACCCATATTGGGTGGGATGTATGATTAGTTTCCCACATAGTCTATATGGGAAAATTTAATGAATACTCCTCCTCTCACCCAAGAATCAATGAGGCTAACCATAATGGACCTTTAGTAGGAGACACTTCTTGGAGAAGATATCTCATTCAATAATTGGTCGGCATACTTCATCAAGATGTTATTATCTATTACAGAAGCAAATAATCCAAAGTCATATCCTATTAAGAAGTCCCATATTACAAAAATGGTTATTATAAGAGAGTTAATGGAGGGAAATTTAATGAATGGATATGGGAATTTTTCCACTGTGTTGATTGGCCTATCCAACTAGTTGTCTTACTCAACATGTACCTTAATATGTACTTAATTCCAACCAAAAAAACAAGTTGGTGTTAGAGTATCCACTTTTATGATGGAGACCTCCATGATAGGTGGAGTTTATTGGGTTATACATCCATGTTCTGGCCAATCTTTACCACCTTATGCACCATGTTTAGAGGTAAAAATCCAATTACAAGATCTTAGGGTAAGACCTTTCACCCAAAAGATTTAGTATTTCAGGGCTTATTAGATCCATTATGAAAATTTCTACTTCAGAACATAAGAGACAATACTGAATGGATATTTGGTTTATACGAGTGAGGGTAGTCTTGAGGTTGGGGTCAATATAATGTCCCATTCCAAGGGTTTCCATTTCATCCGTATTGATGGGTACCTTATATACAAATAGTATGTACCCTTCCTGTTCATAAATCAATTCTTGTTTGTCCAATCAAGATTTCCTCCCTCTATTTATGATTGATATGAAGAGAATATGAAGGTATTATCCCCATTTTGGATGATTTTAAACAAGGAGAAGACTCATGATGTTAAAAACATTCCTCTTTATGATGAAGAAATTTGTTTATCTAGGCATTATTCTATGGTTTGGATTCACCCATATCTCAATGAGAAACTATTGAATTGGTATGAAAATATTCTCAATTACCAACAGTTTCAATGAAAATATGAGTCTTGGCATGTAATTGGATTTGAGAGGACCAACTGCTTCAAAATTACCCCATAATGAAATAATGAATTTTCAATTTCCAATATGAGTGTATATAGATGCAGCTGCAATGATTATAGTACCAAAGGGTGTGGTTTCTTAGAGTTATGATTTAATATCGCTTCTCAATTGTGGATGTTCTAGACGAAATAGTACTCAGAGTCCAAGCTCTGGGGTATACTGCACCAATCAGATTTACCTTTGGAAGGTTTCTCCCATGTCAACTCTCCTCTAGGTATCACATTCAAAGACCAACCTAACTAGGTCAAGTAATTATTTTAAGACCATTATATAGCTTTAGAAAGAGATAGGGGTTAGATATTTTGGTCCTCGTTGGTTTATCAAATGTATGTTCAGGGTACACTGAAAATAACTGTGGATGAACAGGGTTATCCTGCTACCTAGGAAGTGGTAATAATAAATTCAAAACTATGCTTAAATGGACATGGTTTCATTGAAAATGTATTGATTCCCTTTTTTTACACAATGGGAGGTTTCATAGGACCTGGAAATCCTTCCATCCCTTATATATTCTCCCCATGGTACATCAAAAGTTTAGGAATTCGGAGTGATCGAGAAACTAATGATGATGGATTTGTGGGTCGAATGGCCAAAATAAGGGTAGTGATATCCACTTCCGGAGCAACGAATCTGGGATCAACACACTGTAGAAAAGCATTCCTAGAAGGGAAGTGAAAAAAATGAACTCTAAATTAACAGAGTCCTCTTCCCTATAACCCCCATGTATGTGTGTAATTATCCCTTCTATTAATTTTCATTATTTATATACCACATCATAATGTTTCAAAAATGTGTCGGTCCCCATCATGCCCTCTTTGAGGAGCATATATAGGCTCCTATGGATGATGTTGATATTTTTTTTATTTTTAAGACCTTTAGTTGTCAAGCCTAGCTCGTCAAGAAGTGGAGGGGGAAAAGGTTTTGACCCAATCGTTTCTATTTTCTACTATAGATGTCCCAGTAGTTTCACAAAATGATTCACTGTGGGTGGATGGTATTTTGGATGATATTGACACATGTAACTATTTTTTTACCGTGTTATCCCTGATTGAAGTGATTTTTAGATAAGGTTAACACTTCTTAAAAACTAGAAACATAATTTATTTCTAAAATGTCTCTTGAAATTGTCTTTTGTTTCTATAGATCTAAAATGTAGTGACTAACATACATCTTTAAGAGAATAATTAGAGGTTCCAAAAAGCTAATCGTCCTAAGAGGGAGTCTCCTATTCACCTGAAGATGGAGTTAGTGCAGTGGATGTCACCAGCGGCATGAATGAAAATGGTGTGTTTCTAACATTTGTCATATTTGTTGGTTATTTTGGTTATATCATATTATTCATCTTTTGGATGGTAAAACTGTGTACCCCTTATTATAGAGTATTCACCCCAAATTTTGGAGGCTATATTCCATACTCCCCTTAGGGTTCCTACAACTAAATCAACCGAAATTATGGTTTTTTCCCTTCACACTTCATCCAAAACTATGAGCACGACTCTTTCTCTTAGTAACTTAGTCCTAGAATATGTTCACATTTGGAGGATAGTATTTTATCAAGGCATGATGTTTGTATCATTCTACTAGTAGATTTGGGGACAAAAATTCAAAGAAATTTGGGCCTTAGTTTCAAATTTCCAATTATAATAGTTTAAGGATTGACTGGGACAACTTTGATTTATGTTTCCTACCAATTATTATAAGGGATTGGATTTTACTACCCTCTATACTCTATCAAAGGAGGTGGAATCTCTGAGATAGAAAAATAGATCCCTTGAATAAAGGTAAGTAGCTACCCAGGCTTCCTATTTAGCGACACAAAATTGGGAGGATTCTATAATTGAATCTTACCAACTTGTGGTGAAAATGGCATCTCACTGAGATGTGGTCAGCACCTGGATGATTGAAATTTACCATCCCTAGTTTGTGGACATTCATCTTCAATGTGAGATCATATATCTCCAAGAAGAGATACGATAGTTCCAAAATTCACTCCATATATTATAGAATATTTTTCATGAGCCATATGGACTTTTTTACATGGTGGAGAAGGTGAGTCTTGAAGTTGTTTATAGGGTAGCGGAGTTGCAGCAGGTTGTGGAAGCGGAAACTAAGTCTATCTAAAATTTGCACCCATCTGTTACCTCTATAAGTAGATTCTTGCAGAGTTCAAGAATTATTATGAGAATATAATTTAGTGTATTTGTAATATTTTACCCTTTCCTGGCATTGTATGTTCATTGGAGAGACTCTGGTATGTGAATATTCCTCCATTAGTATTCTATCAATGAGTTGATCTATTGAAATATATTTTTTGTCAAGTTTTCTTTGATTTATGATATGGATAAATTTTTACTAATGTCATGTTTATTTGAATCACTAATAATTAACACCCTTTACATAATAAGAAGTAAACAAGAATTTATATATTGAAATATTTAAATCATAAATTATTCTTCTTGAGGAGTGATCATTAATTCCCACCAATCATGAGGTTCTTCATTGATGTATATATTCCAGTTTTACTGAGATTACTAATTTTATATGAGGAAAATTGGTTATAATATATTTCATGATAGTCATGGAAAGCATTTTCTGATTTTTTCAATGTCTATATGGTGGGCATAACAAGATCTTCTATTCATGTGGAATAAATCATTATTGTGATGTATTTTAGGGACTTTTACCTCATAACTTCTATTGTTGTAGTTTGGGGTCTTTTACCTGAGACATATTATCATTGTAGTTTAAGGTCTTTTGGATTGGACCTTATATCATTGTAGTTTAGCTTATATTTTCTTGTACCTTCTATCGATGTAGTTTAGTGCCTTTTAGCTTAATCCTTATGATGCCATGTAGTTTAAAGTCGTAATATAATAACTTGATCAATGACCATAGAATATGGTGCAAAAAGGCCATTAATGACCCAAAACACCTTAGGCTGTTGAGTTATACCATGGTATACTTGAGTCACATGAGGATCAGATCTCCTTTACTACAAGGAGGAGATGCCTCTAGTCGGTAGTTTAAAACCCTTAAGCATCGGTATAATTTTCAAATAGAGGTGTGTCCACTCTTTTTCAAGGGTCATATAATTTTTATGGGAGTAATATTGGATGAGGGGAAAATACTTGGGATACTAGGATCACCGTTATAGTTAGAGTATGGTTAATGTAATCCATAACCGAAAAGATTGAGTTAATGAATATGTGATGGGTAGACATATTGGGCCTGAACCATAACACCATGAGTATCTAGGTTCATCCACAGTCTTTATAGGGATCACAATGTTCATAGTTACTTTCTTTTAAAGAGGATATGCCTTTATTTGGTAGGTAAAAACCCTAGTGTATCGATATGATGGTGAAGAAAAGATGATCTCCACACCTTTATAATGGATATAAAATATTTATGAACACTCGAGCATCCATATAATAATGTTGGGTATAGAGAAAATCTATCCAGAATGGTTGTAGAAACCCTGTGGAAGTTTAGCTATCAACTTTTAAGCTCAATCCCTAGTCCCTATGCTTTCAAATCATGGGGTGCTGGGTATCCAAAGGTTCTGGAATGAATTTTTTTGCCCCTTATTTTAGATACTGTACAAAAAATGAAATAACATTGAGGAAGTAGAATATTTGTTATGGTCTGGTATGAATATTGTAAATCATGGTCCAAAGTGAGCAGGTTAGGATGATGATATGATACAATCAAATCAGGAATGACCCAGAACACTCTCAACTACTGAGTTCTACCACAGTAACTTCAAGATCACAAAATATATAAATCCCATTATATTGGTCCAATATGTATCTATTTGATAGTTTTTATCCCTTATACATTGATATCGTGGTATAGAAGAGAGATCCCATTTTCTTTTCAAGGTTTATGAAAGGTTTTTAACAACCCAAGGTTCATAAATTTTGAATTTTGATTTATGGAATATGAAATATTCAACAAGGTTTTGACCATCCTAAAAGTTGTTCCAACACCTAGAGAACATGTTATCTTGGATATGAGATGTGAAAATTCATTACTCTAACATTATTCTATACTATGGGGCCCATTGGGAATAACCTTTATTTTAGTAGGTCAATAGAGTAGGCCCTATGAGATTTATACCTTATTTATTTTCATCCTAATTTTTTGCTAAGAATTGGAGATGGTTATTTTAGCGATTCAGGACATGAGTTTTCCTCAGTCCACCCTTTTCATGTTTTTAACCTAATAAATTTTTTGTCTCTTTGTCTATAAGTTTTATTTCTTGCAATTTGGATCATTATATTCTTGAAATTTGAGGTCAAACATCTTTGACCAATCTGTAGATAGTTTAAGGTCATGACACACATGGACCTAAGATGAGGGGATGTTAAAAAAGTTCCCAATTAAGATACCTAGGGTCAGGATTACTACAAAATTCTTTCTATTAGGAGATTAAAATGTTGTAAATCATATCTCGAGGTTCTCCGGTCATGAAAAATGATATGATAAAATTATATCAGGGATGGTCCAAAACACCCTCAAGTGAAGAGTTCTGTCATGGAAATGTTAAGCTCATTAGGATTATAAATCCACTCTTCTAGAGCCAATATATATATAATTGGTAGTTATCAGACCTTATTCATCCATTTCATGGTCAAGAATATAGATATTTTCTCATTTATAAGGTACAAGAAAGGTTTTTGAAAACTTGAGGCACTCAAGATATGGAGTGTGGTATATGGATTGAGGTACTCAAAATATGGTAGAAGCACCATGTACTCTTGTTGACCAGTGTAAGTCTCTTCTTCTCATTTGATAAGGAATTTTAATTGGTGATGGACTGAACATTATAATGTTTTCTGTAAGAGAAATACTTTCTTTCATGAAATTTAACGTCATGTAATAACGATATTTTCTTTACAGTTTAACAACATCTTGTAATGATGTTTTTGCTGTGCAGTTTTAATATCATGCGACTAGGATGTTTTAGTTTTAGTTTAATATCCATGATATAAGGGTGTGGGAACTGACATGAAAAATATTTCATGATATATTATACACACAAGAAGGCTGTATATAGATCTGACTCCTATATAGACAAAATTTCCTTGTATGGCTATGTCCATATATAGTTCGGGTGAATGTTTTTATTGTTTTTTGTGGTTGGTCCTATTATTGGAGATCCAAGAATATCTATGTATCCGTTGATGATAAGAATGAAGAAACATGAATTTATTGAGTTTGATTCACTCTATACATTTTTGAGTCGTATACAGAGGTGGGTATTATTTCCCTTGATTTTTGTAGTTGGGACTAGTATTGGAGATATGGGAATCACTTATTAACTTGTGATGATAAAAAGGAAACCAAATTTAGTTCTTCAATGGAGGTGTTTTAGAAAACTAACACCTACAATAGTGGTCCTTCCATGGATCATCCAAGGGAAGATGGTCTTTTATGTCATGAAAAGTTCATCAATGTTTTAGTTTGACATCATGTGGTGATGACTGATTGTATGCCTTTTGAGCTCTTGAATTCAGTACCATAAAAACCTTATTGTGAAATGATATTCCTTATTCATGTAAGGAATCCCTCACTGAAATTCTTAATCTCACGTGAGCTATGCTAAGTGTGAGAAACAAGGAATGATGAGGATTCCTCTCACCATATAGAGGATATTCGTGATAGGATATAGGAATTTTGTATCACATGGTGGTTGTACCAAGATATAGGATTGAGGTTTTCCTATGTACCTCATTGAAATTAGTATTATGTTTTATGTAGTTCTAGGAAACCATTAATTTTAATGACATAAAACTTGTATATCATTTGGGAAGTTTAATGTCTTCTGGTGAGGATGAGCGTTACCCAATGTGAATGGGATGTACCACTGTGGCTGGGCCCAAAAAAGTGTTCTAGCCATCACTATGTATCCTATGATGGCAGAAATCATGCCACACATAGTTTTTAGATGGAGGGACTTTCTATTTGGAGCTTACTCTCGTATTGGTATGTGGAAGTTGATACTTCTTTCACAAACATCTATCACATGTGTGGTGAGACATTAGTGAGATGGTTCTTCCCATGAAATTTAACATCGTGCAGTGAGGACATCTTCTACGCAGTTTAACATTATATAGTAAGGACATGTTCCATAGAGTTCAATATCATGTGGTTTGGATGTACGATGTTGTGATGTTTAAATTATTACTATTAGGTTTTTTCACCTGATATGATTAAATATGAAGAATTGGAGGATCCATGTAGTTTAACATCATTTGATGCAGATGTTCTCTATATAGTTTAGTGTTATATTGTTATGAAATGAGATGTTTTGTATTTTAACATCTTTCTTTAGGTACATGAGAGGTTGTGTAATTTAATGCCTTACTTCAAGGATGATGGGTGCTTGATGACAATTGTGCAGGGTATTTATTTTGAAACCATACATTAGTGGTGCGTGTGACATGTTTCCCATTAATTGTGTTTAATGAATAAGATCAATTCTTTTAGACCTTATATATGATATAAGCCCCTTACCATTTGGGTTCCAGCTTTGGAGGCTCCATTTCTAGTATCATAGGTGTCCTAATATCTAACACCAGTTCTCCTTGTAAGAATTAATGGAGGAAAACCTTCTTATTAATGTCCCATTAGATCCAATTTTGAGGGACATCAAAGTTATGCAATGTACACAACCTATTTTAATTGAGTTAATCAAATTCATCTTGGTTATTTTGTGATTTGTAATCATTCAAGATTTTTCTGTATTTGGAAATTCAGGGAAAAGGTAGCTATAATTCTAGGGGTAACACTTTTGTGATCTTATACACTAATAAGTATAGAATACATAGTGTATTAGTATAGTTGGTGGTATCGTATGCCCATAATTCATGATGTATATTGTTCGGATAGGATATCCTATCCTTAATCACCATCTTTTGAAGTATATTTGAAGGAGACTTATTAAAGGCCTCTATCTATCCATTTTCTGCTTCATGATTGGGTGTTGAGTTTTTGGACTCAATATTTTAGTTTTGGTGCAGTTTCATCAAATCCATAAAATAGAATGTTGTGTCATTTTCATTCAATGTTCGATGAGGGAATTCAAACCTAGTGATGATATTGTACTTTATGAAGTAGATGATATTTTTCTTCCCATCATCCATCATGGGTATTTCCTTGACCCATTTTGAGAAGATGTCATTAGCTGTTAGTATATAGTTGAACTTCTTAGCTTGGATGGGGGATATGGCCCTACAACATCAATTACCTAAACAAAAAAAAATGTATAGGAATATTTATTTGTATGTATAAATTAAGGTGTTTTATAAACGAATTTTTCATTAATATGGTTCGGAGGGAGATCCTGGTCCCAATCTAATGAGCATCATAAAATCCTACATGGAGTTATAACATGACGACATTAATCTCTATTTCCAGTATTCATCTGATGTGGATTCTATCAAAGCATTTCTTTTATCGTTCTTTTTTCACATTTGGCTAATCTCATAGGGTAATGTTTAAATCATGACACCCAATTGGTTTCTTTATATATCTTTCTATTGGGAGAGTCTTGTTTCAGAGTTAACCGATTATGGGCCCCATCCATCAAGGGGTGTATATTGATTCATCATGAATGGGGGAGGTTTTGACCTGATTTATTTCTTCTATACCACATATGTTAATCAATTAGACCATTCTTTATTTTCTGATATAGAATATTTATTCCTCCAGGTCAATTTTGTCTAGGATTTTTGATACATTAGTCAATTCATCTATGCGAGCATTCTATAAGCAGCAAACATGATTCAATATTGGATTAAAAGGGAATTATTCCATTATTCCCCAATAATATCTAGTGAGAGGGGATAACTCTTTATTTTTTTGATGTCATTTTTACCTTTGATCTGCTTTATCACTTGTTCTGAATCACATTTGATATTAAAATTTTCTATCAACAATTATAAGGACAGTTCCAGGATAATGATGAGCACATGGTACTCATCTAAATTATTTATTCATCCTTAAGATATTGAGAAAGGGTAAGGAAAAATTTATTTATCTTGAGAAAAAAATTCAATCCCTAAGCCAACCTGATTGATCTTTGGATTTTATATATTTTTTATATAGGAATTCAGGAGGCCCCATAAGAATACATATCCCATGTCTAAGGAGTGTTATGGGAATTGAAACCATCCACATCTATGAGTTCTATGTCCACTAGTTTACTTTCTAAGATGGGATGTTCCACAAGGAAATCATCTAGTTCAATACCTTTTGCTATATTTTATGTCATGATACTGATTTCGTATTGTTTTACAATGATATCCCATCAGGAAAAATTCCCATTAATCATAGAGAGTCCAAGGATGTACTTGAGTGGATCAATACAAGAGACTTGTCAGACTTTATGGTGCTATAAATAACTCCTTAGCTTCTTCACTAAAAATATGTGTTTGAGGAAATTCTTCTTGATATCTGAGTATTGGGTCTTAGTACATAACATTTTTCAGATGAGGTAATAGAATGTCTTTTCACTCCCCTCATCATTCTTCTATTCCAGGAGGGTGCCAAGTAATAATTACATAGTGGTAATGTATAAGAAGATTGAATTTACCTTCATTGGTGGGATCAAGACTAGTAGGTGTAGTAGATATTTCATGATAATTTTTATGGATTCTTGGAAGTCCCTATCTCATTGGTAAGTGATTCCCATCTTCATTAGACTGGTGAAATTGAGAGATTTTCAAGCCAAGTTGGCTATTAATCACTAAATATAGGCAAGGTTCCCTTGGATTACCCTTAGTTCATAGAGATTTATGGGAGTGACATTCCTAAAACAACACTTGTATTCCATAGGTCAACCTTGATTTCATGGTGGCAAACCACAAAGCCAAGGAACTTCCCTTATGTTTCCTTGAAAGTGCATTTAAGCATATTCATCTTTAGACTACGATTCCACAGCATTTCAAAGACTGTTTAAAGATCCATGAAGTGATCACATTTCAATTGATATTTGAAAAATGGGTCATCAAAATAACATTTGGTTATCATACACAATAATTTCTTGAAAATATGATGCATTGAGAGTCCATATGTTGTCCCAGAAAACATTAATCCAAATTCTATGATCAGATATAAAAGATCTTTTGGTGTCCTTTGATGGAAATGGCATATTCATCTTCTGGAGTCATCCTTATCTAATTTTACATTAAATACTCGTCAATGAAAAAAGATCTTAGAAGATAGAAATTGTATAGATCCATATTAATTAGATCGGAAATGAAAATTCTACCTCTTTCCAATGCCAATCAGGGTGTCTGCACATGATGTAGACCATAATAATCCTATTCTTTTTCTTGATGGGGTAAATATGGGAAAGAAACATGAGTATTTAACTTCTTAGAAAATGTTTTCATTGATAAATTAGTCATCTTCTACCTCTATATTGGTAGAATAGTAAGGTTTTATCCTCCTGTATTCCTAATTGAATTCTTGATGGTCATCGGGATGGTCGAGATGATGCATAGCCACGTCTACATTTAGTTTAGGATTTTCTCTATAGTTCTAAGAGAACACATATCATTATTTCTTTATAAATACAATGTACATATCTTTCTCTTTGACAGCCATGTACACACTATACATTTTAGTCCAAAGGTATTCTTATGTTCCTAGATTTACCATCCTGAGATCATCGATGGTAGTGGAGACACCTTCCCCAAGTGTAAGAGGGGTATTCCTAACGTCACCCTATTCTTATTCTACCCATGATTCTATATAGGAATTCTCATACAGAGATGGAAATCTGGTGTAATCACCATCACTATCAAGGTGAGAGAGTCCATGATAAGGGAAATTGACATCCCCCACTACCATACTCATTCATTGATATGTTGAAGCTAATTGTTATTTAAACAATAAGCTATAGGTATAACGGTATTGGACCTATGGGGTCAGGTATATTACCTTAATTTGATTTATGGGGATCACAATGTTAATTTTAATAATACTCTATGGATTTATTGTGGTTATCTCCAATCCAATGGGGGGTACAACCTTTGTATCATTAACCACGATTGGTTATTTGCAACCCCATTTATAGAAACTTTCTTTTGCATATGTGGATTCACATGATTCAAAATGTGGAATTGTCACCATGTTTTATGAAGATGATTCCATCGATGGGGTATTTTAGACATTGATGGAATTTTGAAGGTACTTCTTGTGTGACTATTGAGTTGGGGCCTTCCATGAAGGACATTGTATGTAGTGTCCTGTGGGATAACAATAAACTCAGTGTCAGATGTGAGATCCCAAAACTGAACATTGAGTTCTATCTTTATGAGAGGAATTATCTCATGCATATCATACCCATGAATGGTTACCATTGTGGGAGTCAAAGCCCCTTTTTATATATCCCAATTGTTGGAGGGTTCAGATTGGGATCAGATTGATCCCATGTCCATTGTTAATTAAATCCCATCAGATATCAACATTATCAAGTCTATCAAAAACATATAATACTTTAATGTGTCACTAGATAACATCTTCCAGATCATGATCTATGAAAGACATATTGACATGGAATTTAGCTGACATGGTATCTATTAGATATAAGTTGGTTGTAGTGAATTTTTCTAGAATTATAGTTGGAATTAGATAGATTTAATGTGTACATATCTGGGTTATTTTAAAATATGGATCACATTGAGTATTGAATGATTGAGTGGGATATATGCCTGCAATTTCATAATTTCATACTTTTTTAAGAGGCTAGTGCTTCTTGAGGTGGGTTTTCAAATTTACATGTGTATCAGGATCCAAGGAATTTTATTTTGACAGGAATGGTGATTGGTTAGAGGTTGAGGGAGAATATGATTATAGTGGTGTGAGTAGTGCTATCCTTCCCTATTTTTGTGGATGATTATGTAATCGAACACCACTATGCAGTCATGGAAAAATGACTAGGGGTAGATAACCAGTTGATGGTTTTGGGACACCTCCATATCACTTTTAGGATTTTTGGAGTGTATAACCATGGGTCTTAGCTTTATATATGTTATATGTGGGGATGTGACTGAAATATTGGGTCTGAACATGCCCATGATGTCCTATGTATCCTCATTTTCTGCACATGTAGCCTAATGATCCCTAGATTAGTGTGGGGAACTCATTCTCGGAAGAATATTCATCATCAAATAAGGGTGTTTTCAAGTGTCTAACATTGTTAGAATAAAATAAGATCTCTTCATATGATGAGGGTTTCACTTGGTGGGGTAGTTCCTATGTTTAAAATGTTTTAAGGAAAAAATACGAAAGGGTAAAAGCTTGAGTTATAGAAGAATACAAATCATCATTTTATTCTCTTTCAACATTTTGTGGTTTTGCCCACTTTGGGGAGACATATCTAATGTCACCTTCTTGGGTAATGGATCTATTATGGGTCTATGAAGCTATACTCACAACATGGCATGATCTTGTTAAACTATTTTCTAGGTCATCCAATTACTTTACTTCGGTCCATGCCTAGATGGAAGATTATGCCAATCAGCCTCTTCTTATAAATGGGAAATGGTTATGTAAGAGATTTTCTCTGAGAAGTCTTCTAACACCACCTATTCCGAATCGATCACTCCTTGAAAGACATATTTGATGAAGAAGTAGTCCTAGATATTATGTAACATCCTTCTATATAAAGGGAAGTAGTTAGGATGGTTTGTGAGATTGACCTCCCTGGGATTCATGGGCTTTGATAGACTGATTTGGTAATTTTCCATGGATTCAAAGAATTAACTAGAGACCAATTCATTTATGAAGGATTAGGATTTATTCATCCGTTCCTCAATTCCTAGGAGACCCTAATTTATTTGTGCTTATGGATTACGATTATTTATTGGTTGTATCCTCTCAAGAGGATCTGCTGGATGGTTTGGGACCTGCTTAGGTTCCTAAAAGGGAACTACTACTAGTTTTATGGTAGCAGCAACATCTTCTATCAATCTGAGCCATTTCCCGTTTACTGAATGAATGAGTTGAGATTTACTATAGGTTCACAAAATGGAGTCCTCTAGATGTCATTCCATTTCTACGAACTATCAAAACCCACTTGGATACTTTATTTTGATCTGGGATGTCTGAAACTCATCCTATCGGTTTTCATTATAGATATCCAACTATTGTTCCTACAAGATAGGTATAATTATTGAATAGTTTACACCCATTTTTTGGGATATGAATTCAAAAACCCTCTCATTTTCACATTGTTTTCATTTTGATAGGTAGAAAATTTTCATTTTATTTAGTGTGGGGATGAAATGGTAAATGAATTGATGATGAAGTTATTCCCATCCTACAATGAATCATTCGGGAAGGATACAATACCAAAAAAGTCCAACCCAATCAGAGTTTTTAAGAAACACCTCATCTTTTTTTCATCGTTATGGTCTTAAAGGCTCATCATCTTCCCATTTTAGGATACTAATTGTGTGAGAGGTTGTTTAGGGTCTCTTGTTCCATCAAAATTAGAGAAGGTAGGATTGTAAAAATTGGGTGGAGCCAAGGTGTCACCCATAAATTAAAGATATTTCTACTTCTCAGGCTGAAAATGATTGTTTATCCCTTCCATGGATTCCATTTGAGTATCCAAGGACTCTATAGCATGAAATGTTCCATAGGTACTACTTTTTCAGTAGCCTCTTGTCTATAGGGAGAGTGCGAGGATTTTCACAATTCCCTTGTCTTCATATTTTAATGATTATTGACCCTTGTGTAGACTAATTTACAATCATAGAGAGTTATAGTATATAACCATAATGTAAGGAAGTTACAAATATTTTCAACTACCCCATTTATGTAGACTAACTACCTGGATCCATAGCTGATCTGACACTAAGATGATGATTTTTTAAGAATATTGGTTATGGGATGAAGAATATTCATCTTTTCCTAAACTTGATACCTAATAAGAATATTTCCCCACAGTATCTCCACATTGTGTTGTCTAATATTTTTATCTCATTATAATATTATGAAATGTTTTCCTCTATGGATGGAACCTCAAATTTTCAGGTCTGTGATTGGGATATAGCCACACCTTTCCATTTATCTTGGGATGTACTTCACTAGAGAGGTGGATATTCGATATTCAAAATATCCAGATTTCATATCCTTCATTGGTTATCTGTAGATGAACCCTCAGTTTGTGCTTCCAAACCACACTCCCTATTGGGTATATTCTCTGTGTTTCATCCATCTTTATTTTTATCATGAACCAACATATGTTTTTTTATAGTGACACCAGTTATATATGGATATAGGTCAATGGTGGTTGTCACATTACATTCAACACAACCAGATGATTATGAACTTCTTGAGTTAGGTTTTTTCCTTGAACACTTCTCCATTTCAGCCTATTTTGTCTTGTGACCCTGATGAGGTCTGGTCACCTTCATCAGACAATCCTCATTCTTGATCCTATGAGTAATGAAGAAGAGTGAGTTTCTGGTCTTGATTGTCAAATGATCCTTGAAAATAAGATGTTTCTCTTATTGTGGGAGGAACAGATGGAATTTAAACCATCAATATATACCTCCCAAACTATACAAGACTTATTCTCTCTATAGTGATGATGGTGATTAAAATTATCTCATCCCTATGTTCTAGGGTTTATTCAGGGCCACAATTGTCATTTATTGATCCTATTACTGAGGATATGATGCTTCTAGCTAAGGAATTAATGATTCTTAGAATGAGATTTGAGATATAAATTCCTCCAGTCTAGAAGGATGGTTTTTATCTAGAATCTCCATTTATTTCCCAAGGATCATGTTGGAGGGTTATAAACCTAGTGATAGTGATAGAAATATAAATTTTCATAGCCTAGTTGTATGGAGTTTGTTTTCAACTATGGATGATATATACCCAATACTCTCAAGAATTGACAATCTGATAAGTGGGTCAATTGGTAGATATTCCACTAGCCCAGTGAGTTGGGTCATCTCATATAAGGTTTTTATAGTATCTTCAACTATTATTAGTTTGACGTGGAGAAATTGTTCTGGTATAGGAGTTGGGTTCAATGGACTCCCATGGGGAGAAACCATTTCTACAAGATGTCATCAGGTTTATTGAAATGTTTGATTCTATGTATAAAATGCATTATCTTTTCTTCTTAGAGGATAATTTATAGACTTTTTTGGATATCCTCTTCTTCACAATGTGATTTTTTGAGAACTATTGAAGTGGGAGAATTCTATTTTAGTGACCAACTAGCTCGAGCATTAATCAGTCCCTTGATCTTACTATAGGATATCAATTTATAGGGAACTTTATCTAAGGGGTTCTGCTATTCAATGGGATGGTGAAGTGTAATGCTCTATAATTTCCACATCCTCTAATACAGATATATGATGTGGCTTCACCTACAAATTTCTAAAGAGATGTGATGCAATGGAGGAAATCATTTTTCAGATATGGGTTCTTTTTTTTAATCCCCTTCCATTGATATAACATTCAGTTCTAGCAGATAATAGAGTATCCTGATGGTCTGAAGGTGACCATTCTTTCCAATTTAACGGAACAGTCTAGTAATCTGTCACTAATGAGTAGCCCATAAATTTTGGCGTATATAAGGCATGTGCATCATTTCTTGCTTATCTGGGATCTCATCGTATGAAATGGAAAGAGGCTAGAACATGATATGGAGGTTATGTTTGGATAACTTTCTCTACATATGAATGTTGGATTTCCATTTCATCAGAATTAAAAACCTCCAACCAATTAGACCATAGAAGATGCTTCTTGGGTTTCCATACTGACTATAGTAGAGTACTATTTGATGTTAATGGAGATCAATATGCATTTGATCCCAATGTTTGAGTACCTCTCAATATAAAGGAATTTTACTATTGAACACATCTATATGAAAGTGTTTGTGAAAGTGGAGAATTTTATATTCTATGGGAGATATCTTGGTGGGGATGTTTACAATAGTGGATTTCAATAGTATAATCCTTATGATACATCTCTATAGTACCATGAGGAGTACTATCATATTAATGAATGTCTAATGCTTTAGTTGAATAGATGAATTTGCATTGGGGTGTGGAGAATGTGTCACAAACAACCTCAAGGACACTGGCACTTAGAAGATTGGGAATATGAGCTTTGTTCTGTTTCATGGCTCAGATATGAAGACATACCTTTTGAAATTATGTAGGTATATGAGCCTATTGTATGAAAATTTATGGAACTTGTTTGTAACTATTTGGTGTTACAGGAGTATTACCCCACTACCAAGAAGATTCTACAATGTTCTAATAGTATTATTCATTATTAGGAAAATATGAGCCTATCATGAGGCATGTTTTATTATCACTTGGTGATCCTCTTTCAGGATGAGAGTATGATCCTAATCAAAATCCATTGGGATATTTCACTTGTCTTTTTTTGGTAGGGATATTAGCCTACCCTAAGCCATGATCTTCTCCAAAATTTTGAGACTATGTTGGAATAAGAATATGAAACTTGTGTGAATATTCATTCCACACTAGAACATTTTGACTAACCTATTGAATGGGAGAAGTAATATGTACCTCCTCTTGTATTTCCTCATAAGGATGTTGTTGTATTTTTTCATTGGTGGATGTAGGAATATGAATCAAGCATTCATGATCTACTAAAATATGGTAGGATGATTAACTGATAGGAATATGATCTTGTCCCAAGGAATTTTCCATTATAAATTGGTGATTTTTTTCAGAACATCAATTTGAGCCTGATCCTAGGCCTTTAGAGTATGTCGCTGGTCTTTTTAGACATGAATATGATCAATTCCAAAGGTATGTTCCCCTCTCACATGATGAGACCAGACTAGAACGGGGATATGATACTGATCCTAGGCATTCAGAATATGCCACATCAATTTTTTTATAGGCATGATCCCCTATTGCGAGGCATGTGATGATCTCACATAGTGAGCCCCGATTAGAATGGAAATATGATCTGGTCTGATTCCTCCTTTACTAGGGTATGTCGATAATCCTCCTATACCAGATCAGGAATTTGTTCTTTCTCTTAATGAACCACTTTTTCATAATTATAAGAGTGTTAAGATGTCCTAGATTTATGGATAGGAATTTGAACTTGTCTCTATATCTATACCATCATCTGAATATTTCAGTTGAGTTCTTTAGTTATTTCTAATATGTAATGGAATTTTAGAAAAGTGTGTGTAGGGAAAAAACCATCACATTTCCTATATCAACTATACACTTGAAGATATATTTAATTGAACTGGGGATATGAGATAACTTTTTTCTTCCTTATGCCACTGGAATATACTGACATGATTAATGCACAGGAGTAGGGATATGCTCCTCCCTGATGCCTACTGTAGGAATATTCTAACAAACCTGTTTCGAGTGAGTGGGTATTGGAGCCTTCTCATTGTTACTAGTGGAATATAATGGTAGTAATAAACAATATGAGTTGAGATATAATCCCACTCATTATTATATTGAACATTCTGTGCCTGATGTAACTTCTTTATTACCCGTTCATGGGTTTTCGGGGTGGTAGTGTGTCGGCTGGTACCATTAGGATGTGACAGATGGGTACCGATGGGATGAGGTTCGAAACTAAGGTTGACAGGATCCCTTCTAATTTTACCCTTAATTAAAAGGTAAATATAGTTTTCCCCTTTATCCACAATCATTAGATACTGAATGTGGTGATTCTCATGCTAAGAAGATAAGATCCCGAAGTAATTTTCTAAGGTAACAAGGTCCACTGGCCTCACTTTATCATTCCTTTGATGATGAAGACTCATTGGTTTTAGCACATGAAGATCATAATGGGAATCCTCGATGATCATGATCATACCATGTAGATGGTATTCCCATACCATTGTATTCTCCACTCTAGGCTGAAGATTCCGAGTTTGTGAGGTCATTTTGAAGCCTATAGGGGTTTTAGATGTAGTTGACATTCCATAATGGTCAGTGGATGAAGACATTATCTCTAATCCGTTTGATTTTGATGAGAGTAGTATCTGCAGTCATGCATATTAAATGGAACTAGGTCACCAATCAGTGTACCATTATAGGCATGATATTATCTTAATCAGACATGCATCAGTAACCTAGTTTTCCTTTTATTCCCAATAAAGACATCCTACATGTGTTGAATTTTCTAAACGAGGATGTACTTATTTCATGAGAGCCCTAGAAATAGAGGATCAGCTATAAGATCAATTTCATGTTCAATGGATCAACATTCTATTTGAAACCTACACATCATCTTCACAATTTTTTTTCATTGGAAATTCAAAAAAATGGATGGATGGTTAATAAACCAATAAGTTTTCTATTTGAGAGATTCAAGTCAGGTTTACCATTTTATGCCTCAGAAATATGTGGGTGTACTTTTTCTAGTGGTCAAAATGTGGGGGGTTCAATTTTTTCACAATGATCCACATTGGGCACACAATATTTTATCCTTTTCTATAAATTCTCAATGGTTCCTTATTCCATAATTGGGTTTGGACTTACTTTCCAATTATAGTTGGTCATTTGGGGTTTCAAACCCAATGATGCTTAAGAACTCACATTGGTCAAGAGGATGGAAGGTCAGGATCATCAAACCCTTTTGGGGGAATTATTTCATAATCCAAGACTCTATTATAGATTTAAGATATTGTCAATAATCTCCTACTAATCTCGATAACGAAATTTTTACCCTAAAAAATAATCATCGGTTATGTAGCCTTATGTGTAGCGAGAAGGGGGTCAGGTTGGAGAATCCATATATATGTATCAGAGGTACTTCATCCATTATTTTTTTATGGGGAGCTTCTTAAATGTTGAAGCTGTATATCTAGGCACTCTAGAGTTTTTTGTTATCAAATGAGATGATTAATATCTCATTTAGGGAAATTGTGACATTATAACGTTCCCTGAAAGTCCTTTTTCATAACAGGAATTGAAACCCATGTGGTTTATTAAGATCATTAATTTTAACATTGTATGGAAAAAACATATATCTTTTCACTTATGAACCAAGTATTTGATCTCGAACATCGAGGAGGTGTACTACATATCTTGGTTATAACATGATTTAGAGTTACCATAGTTCATTCACAACATTGAGACTTCCCCCAAAGTAGATACCCTTTTATGATGGGTAATTCTATCATTCCACTGATGGGGGAATACAAATTGATGATTCCCCAGATGGTGTAGATTGATGATTCCAATGATATTCTCATTACATCTCCCTAAGCACGTGTGATCTTTTCTTATAGTGAAAAACATGGGATATCATATAAATAGAATCATTTCATATGGATGTTGGACATATGTACTAGTACAGACCTTGGGATTTTTATTATGGAGCTTTTACCTAAAGAAGGTGTCCAACATATCATGTTTAGAACATAAATTAGAAACATAATAGTTTTATGATTTTTCAATTCATTGGCAGATGAGAAAAGATGATCAGTCGAGGGGATAGATTGGTTCCTGATTGTTGGAAGGTAGGATACATGGTGGGACATACACTAAATTTGATTCTTATTTTAGATCGGGCCTTAAAAAGAATCCATTGTATCCTAGTTATGGTATGAATCAGAGACCTTGTAGTTCAATATGACTGGACTTACACACTAAGGCTTCCCTTAAATTTATGACATGCCATATTGTGCCATTGATCGGGGAATACACACTGAGGTTTCCCTTTTATGTAAGATATATCTTATTATGTTTCTGATCAAGGATAACATAATGATGTTTCCCTTGCATGCAGGACATATCATATTATGCATTTTATTGGTACGTAGATTCTGAGGTTTCCCATGTGGTGATAGAGTCTTGTGACATGAATGATATGATCATTAGGACTCCCTGATCCCATATGATCTATGGCCAATATAAGAAACAAGGGGTGGAAATTAATTTTTATCATTACATATGGATACAGGACTCATGTGATGCTACTTTACATTATAGGTTTGATACAGATCTCCATCCTTATGAAGTCATCCTATGTTTCCTGGTTATGGTAGGAATCATAGTTCTCACAGTTCGTTAAGTCGATGATTACACATTGAGGTTTACTTAATAATGTTTTAATATTAATCTTGCATCTTATACAAGAATTTATCTTAATGTGGTAATAGAAGGAATTTGATTCATCAAATATAAATTGGTTAGGGATTAAACAATGATGTTTCCCATCCTCGTGGTTTGAAAAGGCTATCAAGTCTTGGGATGCCTACTTGGCATGGTCTATTTGTCTACTTGACATGATTTGATTGTATGCTGGGATCACCTTGATTTTATAATCAATGAGCCTTGATTGTATTCTTGATATGTCCTAAAATTTATTCTAGAAATTTCAAAAGAAAATATCTGAATCTAGTTGACTTGTCCATGGGATATTACATAATATAGATGGAATATTTGAAGGTCGCCAAATGACTAAGGGAGAATTTTATGAACTTCAACAAATGACCTAGATGGCTTGTCCTGGAAGCTATTGTATGATCTCATCCAACACGATTAAAGGGTTTCTCATGATCCAGCTAACATTCCCCAGTTTCTTTGAAAAAGCTGGATGATACACCTATTGGGTGTCATTAGAGTCAATGTTACATTCCTAGTGGGTGCTAATTGTTATGGATGACTAGTCTGGGTGTCATCATGATGTCTAAAAGAGATGACTAGTGGGGCTTCACAAGAGACAACTCATATACACATAGGTAGTCCCAAGATCTAGTTTTCTTGTCCATAGGTCATCGTGAGAGCCAGTTGACATGCCTAGTTCTATCACAAAACATAGTTGGCATGTACTACCCCTACCCTATGATCTAGGTGACACAGTTGATGAAAATTGAGAGGTCCAGATAGAGAGCCTAGTGGGTTTCTCAAGACATAGGTGGAATGCTTGGAGGGAACTATATGACTTGATCTAACATGTCTAGAAGACATTGCATGATCCAAATATTATATCAGTGGAGTGTCATGTGATCTGGGTGACATTTCATGGTATTGAAGCATCATCTGGGTTATTCATGCAAAGTCCATGAGGATCAGAGTATATGTTTTATCAATAAATCTCCCCTATTTTCAGTAATCATTTCATCCATTTATTCGATATTCCTTATATTGTTTCAATATTAGGTTATTTAATGTCTCAAATAATCTAGCATGTATGTGGGGTATTCATTTTGTTACCCAAGATAAGACATTCATGAGATCTATTACTGATCATGAAAAGTCATTATACAAGTTTCATGATCGCTCTGGCTGTTCTTTGGATCTTACCTGATGGAAATATTTTTAGTTCGTGACAATAGACACTCCCAAAAATTAGATCTGAAGCTTGGTTTCACTAATGTGATGTTCTGAGGAAAATTATTTACATTTTTTATAATGGGGTGTGGGATTTAGAGGTTTTTCCAACCCAATTATTCACCTCTTCATGTGGTGTGTATCGCAAAAATAAATGATGTATTAGATAGATGGATTTTATGTCAATAGTTTTTGTAAGGTTTTACCATTGGTTATTTCAGGGGTTTCACATGATTTTCAATGACCATGAGATCATTCCATCAACACCCCATTTATTGGATTATGGAAAATTAGAGGGGTCTTGCTAAATAATTAGGGCATGATGAGGGTCTTCTATATCATCAAGCTAGAAGGTATAAGGAATTTCATGAGATCAGGATGCCCACTGAAAGGATTTCACGTGATCCTTGATGGATTGTCCTAGATATTCTATGACACAAGGATGGCATTCCAGGTGGCTGTTGTTAGATAAAACTTGCTTTTCAAGGGGTCTTGTGAGACCGTAATGGTGTGTCATATTTGTTTTATGACTACAAGGGCCTCTAATCATCTTCCTTTTATTTATCTCTTTATTTAAAAAGGATTATTTGAATTTTGTGAGTTTTTTTGAGTGAATTCAGAGATAATAATTCTCGCTATTTAATATTCACTACTTGACTAACTAAAGGTCACGTGGAGATGCATGAAAATTTCATGGAAAATTCCATATATTAGTTCTTGGAGTGGTAAATAAATTCAAATTATTCCTTGAAAAATTATAATCCCTTCACGTAATGAGGGTTACATGTTTGCAATCTCTTTCATAGCATGCTGGACATGTCACTAGGGGCTTACAGTGTCTTGAAAATTTCCAAGGGTGTGTCGCTTGATTTTTATGTTTGTAATAAGATTTTTTATTTCATTTTTAATTTTTTTTTCTTATTTTACAAATGGTGGGGATCTCTTGAGAATGTATTGATATTGTAGAATAAAAAACTCTCCATGTCGTTGATATTTGTTGTGACCAATAAAAAGAACTATTGAGATGCATAAGCATTATCATCGACAAACCCATCTGTATTACATAGAGATAGGGTGTAGAAAAATACATCGATGTGTCGAAATCCTTTCACTTGACATGGTTGATATGTATGCAGTCTCTTGTGTGGTGTATTCAAAACCACTCGGGTGAGTCACATGAATTTCTTGACCACAAAAGGCTCCCGCCTTTGGATATTTTCTTCTTATTTACCAATGATAAATCGATGGCTTGTTAAGAACCTATTTCCTAACAATTAGTGTGACCTAGGGAATTATTTTATAGCTACTTCCATGTGATCAGTGAGCACCCGGGATGACTTCACAAGAACAGAAAGGATTTTTCAATGGGGCTTCATTGAATCTTACATATTCTATACACTACATTTCACCATCTCCATAACCTTTTGTAGGTCATGTGATCACATGTCTCCTGGAGGTTCGCATGATCCATGTGATCATGTCTGCCTTCCTCTTACATTCCTTTATTGTGAAAATAATACCCATATTCATGTATATATTCATTTTTTAAATTTTTTTCTCATTTGGCATGTGGCAACATGGTCAAAATACCTTCTGTGAATTCTGTTGAACATTTTACATCATAGGTAACAAAATTATGTTATACAAATTATATTGGACATAAGAAGTTCACCATGACAAGAGAAGTATTATATATTTTAATTAACATGCATACAATATAATTTTGTATAATTTGATATATTACCATACAAGATATCTAATAGTTTTTTAATAAAGATTATATTTTTATTTCAAGGCATGTCCATTAATTTTTAAATGTTTTTACTTTACAAAGTAAAAGTGTTTTTGTATATATAGTTAAATTTCATTTAGGATTATGTTTAACATATGTTTACATTTCTCTAATGCATTTTTAACAAATTTGTCTTATCTATATTTAAAAGATAAATAAATTTATAGGGATATACCCTTTTCTTGATTAATTGATATATTAAACTACTTTAAAATGTTTTATATAAGTGTTTAAACAACTAGTTTATGAAATTTTAAATTTCTTTATTCTATTTGAAATAATATTTTAAACAAATGATCTATTGAAATATTTTATAATCTTTCAAATGTAATATTTTTTTTCGAATTTAGTTTTTCAAAAATCAAATCAAAAATATTTTTGGAATTCAGAATTGATTTAAATAATTAGTTTAATCTGAAATTTATTTATCATTAAGAATAAAATTTGATTTATTGGTATTTTTTAGACTAATAATTTTATTCTTAAAATCATGGGGAGTTTTTTAATAGTCTTAAAAGAAAAAAATATTTTCATTACTTTTGAAATCATATTGTGTTATTTAATCTATTCCTGAAATTCAATTTTATTTGTTCATTGAATGTGATAATATTGTATGAAATGTTAGTGTTTGTTCATAACATTAAAGAATGTTAATATATTTTTTTGTAAATATTATATTTTTATGAATACTATTCACTTTCATTTTTAGGGTAATTAGGTCATTCTAATTAAAATACCTTCTTAAAACATTTACTCTATTTCAATTCTTTATTGTGAATAATATAGCTATTTGTTTAATTTTATGTCAATATTTTTCAATGTTAATTTTTAATGTAGATAATAATGTTTTAAAGGTTGATTGTTTTATATTTTAAATTCTCTTAATGTACCTTTGATAAATTTCAAAAGGGGGGATTTTAATTCAAAATTTAATAATTTTTTTATTTTTGTAATTTGTAAAAAGGGGTAGATTGTTTGTACTTGATTTTTTAAATAATTTAAATATTTTATATTTTTTTGATAAATTACTCTATTTTATAATTTTAATAAATTATTATTTAAATTTTTTTTATTAAGTCAATTTATTAAATTCTCATATTATTTTGTCATGTGTTTTAATAAAAACTATTAAATTGTTATGTGTTTTGATTAATTAACAGTTTTTTGTTTACATGTTTAAATATGTTTTTAAAAATATTAAATTTTATTATAATTTATGTGTTTTGTGAAATTAATATATAATTTTATTAACTTCTTAATAAATGGTAATTTTTTCATAAATTATTGGTATATATTTATTATAGAAGTTTATTTTTTATTTGTAAAATTTTTGTGTCATACTAGTGGAGGACATTGGCTTACCCATAAACCACAAAGGGGACCCCATATGATCAACCCTATGGGAAGCCCATTCGTAAGAAGGTGGATAGTCTTCCGAATAAATAGTGAAGAACTACAGCATACGAGGCCTGTGTATAAGGCCCCAATGTGCATTCCAATAGGTGATAAGAGTGGGGTAGATTGTTTGGAGTGTGATCGTATTTTGTTCTGAACTAATGATATGTGTTTTATGTATGATATACAACTCAACTAACTTATATTATTTTTGATGTGGGGTTCTATTTTTAATGAAATTGTTCATTTGTTTTCTATCTCAGACATTAATGGTATCTTGCTCTAATCATGTGCATTTTTTTCATACTCCCATGCTTTTCTACTCATTTATTTTCCAATTATTTAATTCATCTTCATACATTAGTTCTATATTGATCATTTTTTCACATATTCTAACTTCAATGTTTGTATGTGTATTTAAAAGTCCTTCTTGTTTTAGTTTTCATTTCTTCTTCTTTCTTTCCCATTATTCCTCCCCAGTCATTGGATTATCGAGATCCTATAATCAAGAATCCATTCATTCTCTAGTTTGATGGTTTCTCTTCACTAGTGTATCTCTTCTCCATAAATTTGGTTGTTTTTTTATACTTTTATGTCATCATCTTGGACTTATTTCACTTATTTGAGTTTTCTTCTAGTATACATTTTTTTCTCAAATTGGGCTTTGCCTATCTTTTAATTTCATATTTCATGTTTTAAATGTGAAATTCTCACGTTACTTGTCTTTTCTGATTCGAACTCTCTTCTTTGATGCGGGGTCTAAGAACTATCATTGGGACTAATGGTGAGTTGAGTCACTATTGAACCCAATAGTGAGTCACAAGTCACCTTTGGATTCCGACGATGAGGTCTGAGTCACCGTTGGAACCCAATGGTGTGCCACAAACCTACCACCAGTCTAAAATCATGAGTTATTTTTTCCCCACTATTTGTATCAACCAAATATTAGACATCCCTTAATAGGGAGTTCATTAAAGGCTCAAAAACGTCTTCTCTTACTCATTTTTTTCTTCTATATATATTTCATATAGTTTTTTTCGAAGAATATATTTTATGTTGTTTATGGCATTTTTATATATAAATATTGGGAGAATATTTTCTTCCCTCCTTCAATCTTGTGCTACAGGTTTCTATATATTATTGTGTTATTAAGTTCCTCAGCATTTTCATTGTAGTTTTTTATTCTGGATGATGTTTCATTGTTTTTTTTCTTATTTAACTTGGATTATATTTATTATTACTTCTTAATGTTATTTTAATTTTTTTTTCAACTATCTGTTCTGGTAGAACCTTATTCAGTCATTAAATCCCTTATTTATTTGTTTTTTAGTATGTTTTTACTTTCATTTTTAATTGTTTTTATATTTTATAAATTGATTAATTAATAAGAATTTTTTCCTATTGTCTAGAAATAATTTTCATAAGTCACTATTGGAACCCAATGGTGGTTCATGAGTTGCCATTGGCTTCATGAAACAATGAGTCATGATTCACCATTAGTCATCCAAAAATGGGAAAAACATATTGCTTCCTACAAAACTTTTGATTACATAGTGACATAGAATGAATTTACTTTTTATTAAATATTTTTATTTTTCAAAAAATTACAATGATACTTCTTTATCTGTTTCACCGCCATTAGAACCCAATGGTATGTCATGAATCATGATTAGTTAAAATTTTACTTTTATACAGTTATATTTCTCATAACAATTAATGTTGAATAAATAAAATCTTTTGATTTTTTTATTTTATGCTAAAAATAAATTTATATATTTTGTAAAATTAATTGTACCATTATTTTATATACTTTTTGACAAGAAGATTTAAATTCATTCAAAACAATATTTTTATGTATCTTTTTCGGCATGTAAAATCTATTTGATTATTTTTTTCATTTGTTTTGTAATTATTATTTATTAAAAATTTATTTACTTATAATATCAAATTCTTTATTTTAATATTTTTTGAATAAATATAAATGTATAACTATTTTATATTATTATTAAGTGAGGCTTTAATAAACCCTAGGTAATAGTTATATTTTTATATTGGTGTGAAAAAAAGTATTTTGCAGACATTAGACATAGACTTGCTCCTAGATGATCATAGTTTTAATGATTTTGGAGATTTTATTCAAGATATTAAACACATACCTCGACAAATAATTCAAAATAGATAACTTTTGAAGCATCTTCGACATTTATAATCCCCTGAATTATTCACAATCTTTTGAATGTTCTACCTGCTAGTTGTGGTCACCAAAGTACTCCATCTTTGACATCAATTCCTTCAAGTGATCAATTGTTCTAGAGCTTAAACATCTTCAAAATTCTTATCATATGATACTTTTACTATATATTTTTGTTCATATAATCATTATTCTGTATGTTTGTAAATTCTTATGAGTGTTTTTATGACTTTCTCAAGAAAAAATCTTTTTTATCTCTCGTTATTATACCACCCAAAATAATGTTTGGGTTTGGACTCTCTATCAAAAGTAATGATAAATACAAAGATGAGTCTTCTATAAAAAGATAGGGTTGTTCTTCCAAGTTTTTTAAAAGGATGTGTCTATAAACAACGTTTTCAGACCTTCAAAAGTGAGGTTATTATTGGGTACCTATCTCCACGAGGAGTATAAGATATTGAGGAGTGTTCTATGATCATATTTTTATAAACCACTGTAAATCGTTGTTCTCTTTTCTTTTTTTATTTCCACTAAAACTAATTTTATGAACACTTTACTCACTATAGATTAATATTCTATAATCTCATATTGTTTTTTTATTAAATTTTAAAAATATTATTCACCCGACCTCTATAGTCACATTTTCCATAAAAATGATCAATTAGATCAATCCTCCTTAATAACCATATCAATAGTCAATGCCTTTCAAATAAACATTGGGTATACTATTTGGTAAAATATCCAAACCCTCCTTATGATATTCTGGTGAAGAATTACTATGAACTTATGACCCTTCTATAACTCATTTTTGTATAGGAGGGAAGACAATTGAATTATATAATGAAGAAATAGGATTATATAGATACCAAAATAGATCCCTACTAATGATATATGAATTACTTGGAATGGTTTTAAATTTGTTTATCGAGAAATAATTATTTAAATAAAATGTTCTTTATGGGCTCTTAAGAAAGACCCTAAGATCTTCCACCCTATCCCAAGACACCCCACAATCTCCTACTCGGTCCTTGATGTATAAATTTTTGAAACATAATATGTTAGTCAGGCAGTGTCTCAACTAATTCAAATATTTCCTCTATGGTTTCAATCCAGTATTTAGCTTCATATGGTCCTACTATTCCATGGGGAGTGGGAAGATGCTAAATAGTAAAGTATGGGTGTAGTAAAACATATTCCTATGTACCCCTCTTACATGGGAAGTTAAAATATAGAAGACACAAGGAGGGAGTGGATCAAACTCCAAAACCATTAAATTAGGTTTTATTGTATACTCAGGTGCGTACACCTACAAAGATTATGGTGGGATTGGTACATCATCCCTAACATGAGAATTATGACGTCTCTGAGAATATATTTTCAATGAATTCCAAATAATTTTTATAATACCAAGAATATATTTCATAAGATAAAAACATAAGCATATTCAGTCATGCATTTGGAGATCAATACTAGGATATTCCCCATAAAGAAAAACATTCATAGTTCTTCCCAAGAGTCAAGCTTAGTCTTCCACAATAGAACATTAGTCATAGTTATGTATATATTCACAATAAGCATACTCAAGTTAAATTAAAATAATTGTATTATATGGTATCATATATGAATAGATATATCATAAAATTATATAATATCAAAATATCACTACGAACATAATAAATAAAATTTATTCATAAACTATCAAGCATGAAATTGATATATATATATATATATATGAGGGATATTATATTCTTAGTGGTAAAGCATGAACACACCCTAATCCCATAAACTGTAATATTACAATGTACTCAAAGTCATTATCAAATGGTAATATGAATACAAATAACAACAATATCATCATCTATAACTTAGAGTTCCATTATAAATATTTGGGACAAGCACATGCATAACTCCCCTACCTGTGATCTGTACAACCTAATTCCATATCCTATACACATATTTAATAATGAAACTCAATGTTTGGAACTATTTTTCAAGCCCCAACCTATATTATTTGAAAACAAATAATTGACTATAGATGTTTCAATACCTCATATGTGCCTCCCTATATATAAGATGCTTTTAACTAGTGTAGAGGGTCTATGGGTGTTCTAGAGAGACTATACCAATATTAATCAAAACCATTATCTACAAATATAGTAAAATATAACATCCCAAAATAAAGTCACAGAAGGTAAATAAAACTTAGTGTGGTGAAAAATTTATCCCATGTCCTATGTGTTAAATAAACTAGGTTCCCAAGTGGAATGCAAAAATAGAGTATATAATGTGTAGGAAGATAAATTAAAAACAATATGGATATTTTCTGGAGTATGTCCCAGTACCACCACCAATTATGTAATCCACAAATTAGCAACCTATCATAGGAAATTTACCCTTACTTAGTTTCCTAATCATGAAGTTTCCATGTGCATCAGTATTCACATATAGGATGTGAGTAATAAAACCCTACTAGTGTAAGATCTCGGATATCATGGAGGTATGTTACAGTTTAAATATTAGAGTGAATCCATTAAGGTTATTCAATTATATGTTTATTTAGTGTATGAGGATGAAAAAGTCTATTTCATGGGTTTAAGACAAAAAATAAAGTGGAATCAGGTTATCCTCTGCATATTGCATGGTTTGTTCATAGTTAGAGTAAACTATGTGAAGGGGTAGGCCAAACAATTTGGGATTGGACAGAGGCATTACTCATGGTTGGTGCATAGTTTTTTAGACCGTGTGCAATCTCTTGGAAACCAAGAAACATGGACCCATCCTAGAACATGGAAGGTGCATGGTTGGAAAATTGTTTTTTCGAACTGTGTGTCCAAACTGTGAGCAAATTAAAAAGTGATAATTTACCATTTTCTCCTCACGATTTTAAGTATTTTACTAAATACCATCCCCCATTGCTTCTCCATCAACCCTAGAGAAAACCTAAATTCCAAAATCATCCCAAGGGGTGATTTTATTCATTTTTAGGTTTTTTGGACTTTTATTGGGTGTGGAGAGAAGAATTGGGTGACTCTAGCACCTATCTAGCATCTCTTTTTTGAATCAGGGCTTCTAGTTACATTCATCATCTAAGAAAACACTAAAACCCTCATTTTGTTCTAGGGATCATAGGTTTGGAATTTAAAGGGGGGGTTGAATATAGATCTAAGGCTAAGGTTAAGTCGGTGTGAATTTATGGATTCTAGGTAGGTGGTATTTAAGATATATCTCATAGTTTTATTATAGATTTTTGCATGTGTGGGTGTGATATTTCTCCCCTATTAATGTGAATTTGATATACTTTATATGATTTGGTAAAATGGTTGAATAAATGATCATTTTAACCCCTTATGATCCCCATGGGATGAATTGAGATTGATTAAACCATTTCGGTCCACCAATTGTGTGTGCCAATATTCTCGAACATGGAAATTATGTATTATTCATACAAAAGATTAATTTAATTAAAATAGATCCCATGATAAATGTTTTTTTATGTTGGTTAAAATTATAAATATACTTTAAATCTAGTTTTTTCTAGTGGTTAACAATGGAATAAGGGGTTTTGGGGGGAAATTTGAATAAGGGTTAAATGAAATAATGTGAATGTGTCAAATGACTATGATTTTGTAATTTAATTTCATAAATGTGCTAATGTATGTGAATTTATGAACCATGTGAAATGGGTTAATATGTGAATTTATTTGAATATTATAATGGGTTCTAGAATAAAAAGGGAAATGGTTTAAATGGTCTATGAAAAGAAAATAATAAATGTGCTAATGGGTTATGTCTTGATGAATATTCATGTGTTGAATTAAATGTGAATTGTAAAATTTTTTGGTATTGTTTTAGCATGGTTTGTTATGTGTTATATATGGTTAATGTATAAATAATAATTTTCACATTTCTTCGTGGTTGTGGGGTATTTTACTTTAGGATCTATACACATGTGTCGGGTTAGACTGAGGCTCTAAACCCCACCCCTATTATTCAAGGGTTAGTGAATGGATCTGAGGCTCTACAGTTCTAACTATTTCATTTGATGAGACTAACTGGACTGAGGTTCCAAGGTATGTGTGATGTATTGTTTTATGAAATTTTTACCCCTAGTGATATAGGATAATTTACTTATTATCTTGTACATGATAATTTATTTTTCAAGGTCATATTGCAAATGATTTAAATACCTAACCCTTGTAACAAATAATTAAAATAGGTAAAGTGAATGTTATTAAATAATGGTGCATGAATTTTATTTTTCCCACCTTATCATTAATTTGGTACTTTCATTCATTTTACTTTTAGACTAGAAGTTTTTTAGACACTGTTGGTGGTGGGATACTAATTTTTACTCACTCCCTACTCATTCTTCCATTAGGTACCTGAGCAGATTTTATTGTTGCAAGTCAAGAAAAGGGAAAATGCCATATACTAGATAGTTGATTTGGGTATGGGATGTGCATGGTTGGGGATAAAAACATGGAATTGTGTCCCATTTTGGTATTCTATAATTTTAATTTACCATGGTATTTTCGTCACCTTTGGCCCCAATTGAATGAAATGGAATATTTGTTGTTCGGTTGTGGTTTTACCCTATTTGGGAAATTGTTGGTAATGAATGGTTCATGTTTATTGTTTATTGTTTCCTTTACTTCATATTTTATATATTCTATATTTCTTTGCTAAAGTAGGTATAATCTATGAATTTGTTCCATTATACCCTCACTGCTAGTCGGAAACCTCTGATGTACAGGGAGGCATGCTTGAGGACATATGGAAACCTGTCTCATGGAATTGTTTTAGTGGATTCTAGGTCATTAACATTACAAAATTATATAAGAGGAGTAATTTTCACTATATTACTATTTTGATATGGTATATGGGGTTTTAGGAAGTGTTTGGTCATGGAAATTAGATCATTCATGGGAGTATCTAATACATGTATGAAAGAAAACCCCAGTACCCTAGGTGGGAATTGTTATTCATGATGTGTTTTGTTACAATTGAATGATACATAACCATTGGGAGATGAAATTATAGTGTGATGTGACATTTTTTATATTTTTCTCATGGATGTAATGGCTCGAGGTTTTTCAATCATTCATCATTATAGGCACCTATAGATATAAGTGGCATGCATCATGATAGGCACACACATGATTGGTGTGTGGGACATGAATGGTATAATGTATCTTAATTTATTTAGAAATTTGACGAAAAATGTATCTAATGAAAATGATTCAAATGGGTAAAAAGTAATTTATATCAATGAATGGTTAAATAATTGTTCTTAATAAAGGATTTGAAATGAAAAATGTTTCTAAGAGTGAAGAATTACATTTTGAGTGTGTAAATGGTATTAAACATTATCTAATGAATGACATGTGATTATGTATGTTGGTTTACCCTATGTGTTCAATGGCCATGGTTTGAATGGACAAGGTAAGGGTTCTAGAAGTGACGATGACTATTTGGATAGTGTGTGTGAATTGGGTTGTTTTTGGATAGTGGAAAGCCTTCTCTATGTAATCTGTGAAAGATTTATGTTATGTGTACTAAAACTCATGATTTAAAGTGTTGATAAATGCCACCATGATGATGGGTTCAAGTTGAGAGACAAGATGATATTTCCAAAAACTATCCAATAATATTTGAGCAAGGAAATATGTTTGTCCAATCTAACCTAGTAAAGGATATGATTCATGATAACATCTCTCATTTTTTTCATATGATGGAATGGATCCCAGGGTAGGTCATGCCGACTATGTTTGATCTGACCAAAGCGTTCTAGCTGAAGAACCCTTTAATATTTTTTAAGAGGGTGGACCAAAGGAATCCAATTTGTTGATATATTCCATCAAGTCAATTTTGGACCACTTATAGTCTTTTGTATAGAAGAGATCCAAGATGGAAGCATATATGTAATGGGGACAGGAAAAGAGCTAGTGGAATATCCTAGTTCAGACTCAATAGGCTAATCACATGTTAATGAAATACTTCCAAGAAATGTTTCTAGATAAATTTTATACAATGAACTTGAGATGGGAGTGGGTTACATATTTTATTGGGTTTAACTGGAGAAATTTTTTAGTCATGGATCATGCAGAACATTTCATATACATGAAATTCTTTGATTTGGAATTGGAAAGGGATAGTACGGCTACAAAAAGATGCTTTTCGGATGGGCTTAGACATGATATCATTTCCCAGGTGAAAATATCTTCTTTAAAGAGGTTTTAAGAGGTGTTGGATCATGCCCTTTTTTTATAAGGGAAAATAAAGGAGGATTTAGTGGGTTTGAGGTTTCAATTGGATATTGTAGTGGTGGAACTTCTGAGCGTACGAAGAATCATTTTGGGAATATCCACTAGGGTGGTAGAGTGAAGAGTACTCCTAATAGAGGATCAACCTCTCACGGTGGTGATCCGGTGTCTTTTAATTAGTGTGGAACTTCTTGGAACATGGGTGGTTAGTGAAATCGACCACCAGTTGAGTGCTGAGTGTGCGGAAGAATGGGTAATGTGAATAGGTTATGTAGGACCCCTCAATAAATGTGAATGGATGGAGGACCAAGACTAGTGTACAGTGCATGAAGTGGGTCGGTTACCCCATAACAGGTAGGTGGTTATATATCAACGGGTCATAGAAGTTTAGGTGGTGGGTAGTACTCCGAGAAGAGGTAGTCAATATTAATATGGTATTACAACACCAGGAACACAGACTATACCCTAGGGTAGAGGGGAAGGTCAGCATCATGCAATTCGGTCTACATCTAGGGGTGGCAAGGTTTGACCATCAATTGTTCAAGGTAATATTCTTATAGTTTCCACTCTTTCTAGTAAATTATTTGACATTGGTTCCTCACATTAATTTGTTTCTTCCTAGTGGTAGGTTTCGTTGGTACTAATAGTGGAACGTGTTTGGGTGATCATAATGATTAATACAACATTAGGGTTGAGAGAGGAAAATATTAGGCAATGTAAGTGGTGTTCCCTTGAAGATGGTGGGTACCATTTTCTTTAGGACATGTTTGTTCTTGAGATGTGGGGTTTTGATCAAATCCTGGATATGTATTGGATAGTGTTCTACCAAGATCATATTCACTGTTATCTTCATCGGTTAATGTTCGCACCTCTTGAAGTAGACATGTATGTCCATCGTGGTTAAAGGGTTGTCTATGAAGGCCATACAGGGCTAGTTTGACGGCAGTTGGGTGAACTCACATCCCAAGTGGCTTGTATCATGTTTTATGACGAATTAAAGAAGATTTTATTTCCTCCTATGGTTTATCGGTTTGAGGATTTGATTCCTAAGGACTTCTTAGGGTGGCCACCTAAGAGTTATGTTGAGTTCATGATAGATTTATAGTTGGGAGTAGAACTAGTATCCATTCCACCATATAGAATGGCATTGCAAGAAATCCATGAAAATTATACTCGGCTGGAGGAATTTGAGAATAAATGTTTTATTCACCCAAGTACATTACCTTGTGTATCTCCAGTGTTGTTTTCCAAGAAGGTTGATAGATAATTATGGTTATGTGTCGATTATAGGAAGTTGAATAAGATGATATTTATGAATAGATACCCTCTTCCTTGACTTGATGGTTTATTTTCCTAGATAATAGGTTTTTCAATGTTCCCTAATATTGATTTGAGATCAGGGTATCACCAATCGAGGTTGATACCTTCTAATTTACCAAATACTACCTTCAGAATTTGATATAGGTTGTATGAGTTTTTTGTGATGATATTCAAGTTGACTAATGTGTCAGATATTCTTATTGACCTAATTAACTAAAGCATTCACCATTACCTAGGTCATTTTGTGGTTGCCTTTTTTTATGACATATTAGTGTTTCTTAAGACTCATGATGATCATGACAAACATATCGACGTCGTCCTCTATTTAATAAGAGAGAACAAGCAATAAAACAAGCTATCCAAGTGAAATTTCAAGAGTTTAAAGTTTCCATTTCCAGGGAACATCATCTCAGGGGAAGGTGTGTCTATAGAACCAGAGAAAGTGTTGGTTGTTGTGTCTTGAGAGAAGCCCAAAAATGTTTTTGATGTCAAATGTTTTTTAGGTATATATTTCTATTACTGAAGGTTCATTAATTATTTTTCTCATTTATCTGCACCACTTTCAAGCCTAAACAAGAGAGGATTCATGTTTGACTGGTCGAGGTAAAGTGATAATTCCATTCTTGAAATACATAAGTAGTTGAAACCCTCACATATTTTGATTTTACATGAACTAGGTAAGAAATAAACTCTGTTTTTTATGCTTCTGGTGCCGGTCTTGGAGAAATGATGATTTAGGTTAGTCAAGTAGTGTTGTATCGGTCATGATTGTGGAGGCCTCTTAAATTAAATTACAATACACATGATCATGAATTTGTTTCATAGTTTCATGCCTTAAAATATTAGAGGCATTACATGTTGGGGGAATATTTTACTTTGTATTTCAATAAAAAAATCCTAAATTGCATATTCCCTCAACATGATTTTAATATTTTTTAGTGAAGATGGGTGGAATACATGGAATCCTTTGACTTTGAGCTAGTTTACACACTGGGGAAGGCAAAGAGTGTAGTAGATGATTTGTTCTAAAAGACTCAAAATCAGGTATTTCAGGAATCATATTTTTAGTGGAATATGATGATGTGGTTTGATGAGATGCATCTTTAGGAGAAGGATGACTAAGGGTATATGACCCTTTCATTCTTATATGTTGAGTCCATGCTTCTAAGACAGATAGGGAGAAAGGCTGTATGAGGATCAGAAATATTTTTCATATGTGGAATGTTTTAAATGTGGGTATTCAACTTCTAGTTAGACCGTTTAATATGGTAGGATCATTCATACTCATCACCATGTGGTCATGGAAACGTGTATTCTAGAAGAGATGCCTCATGAGTATGATGAATTGAATTGGATGTGAATACTTGTTTTTACAAAAAATTATTATGTTCTTTTTAGGATGTATAGTCATCCATGGGTGAAGAAATAGGTTGTAGGGTTTGTGAGTTGATGACTTACCTTCTTGTAGGTGGAGGTTGAACATCGGTGGTTAAGTGGTTTGTTGCATCCACATCCCATTATGGAATGGAATTGGGATTATGCGATGATGGACATAGTGGGGTTTTTTATAATTATTCCTATTAATAATGATGTGATCAGGGTTATTGTGGATTAGTTGACTCGGGTGGGTCATTACTTTCCGATTATAAAGACTTTCATTGTGGATTAGTTGGGTGAGTTGTATGTTTGAGAGGTAGTGAGGTCGCACAGGGTTTCATGAACCAATGTATCAAATCATGAACCTTGTTTAACTTCACACTTGGGGAGATATTATAAAAGGTGCTGGGAACATAAATTATGTTTAGTTCTTATTTCAACCTATAGAAATAGGGATAGTCAATGTGTACAATTCATGTGTTAAGATAAAAGTTGAGGGAATGAATCCCAGATATTGGTGTATTGTGGAAAAAACAGTTATCAGTTGTTGAATTTTCATGAAGAAATAATTTTCCAGCTACGATTTAGATGGCACCATTTGAGGTTTTCTATAGTAGACTATTTTGGTCTTTGTTGTGTTGGATGGAGGCTGGGTAATCAGAGTTGTTGGGACCGAGTCTCATGCAGGAGATGTCAGAAAAAATTCAATTGATTCATAAACATATGTATATGACTCGGAGTAGGAATAATTCATATTAGGATAGGAATTTTTGACCTCTTGAGTTTAGGGTGTGTGATCGTGTGTTTCTTCAAGTGTATCTAAGGATGGGTCACCATTGTATTTGGAAATAGGGTATGTTATGGCCTATGTACTTGTGGATATTTGGGGTTGTGGAGAGGATTGGACCTGTGGCATATCGATTGGATCTTCCACAGTGATATAGTGGTATCCAAGATGTATTTCATGTGTCACAGCTTCTAAATTATCACCCTTAACCATATAATATGTTTGATGTTGAGGATGTTGAGCTTGAAGATGATGTGTCCTTTGAGAAGAATCTGGTTCATATTGTGGACCATCATCAATAAGTTTTGGGGGGAAATACTATTACCTTGTTTTAGGGGTAATGTAAGCATGGTAAGTTGAAGGAAGAAACATGGAAGAGGGAGATAGATATACGAGCTTAGTAGCCAGATCCTCTTACCTTGGAATCCCAGTGATGCATGGGAAGAGGGGATCGAGGATGATCCGATATAAGGTGGGGAGGTTGTACGATCCAAGGATTTGTGGAGGTATATTCTTATTTAAATTTTTATTGAATCCATTAAGGTTGGATAATTAAATGTTTATTGGGTGTATGTGGAATATTGAGGGTGTTTTGTATGTTCGGGATATGAAAGAAAGGGGAATCAGGTTATCCTGTGCATGTTGCATTGTGGGTGCATGGTTAGAGTAAACTGTGTGAAGGGGGAGGCCAAAATGTGCGAGCTTGGATAGTGGCATTCAGAATGGTTGGTGAATTGGTTTCCAAACCATATAGAATCACCTAGTAACCATGTGTCATGGAACCCTCTTAGAGAGAGTCAGGCGCACGATTGGTGCGTGTTTTTGGAAATCGTGTGGCCAAACCATAATCCCATTAAAAAGTGGGAATTTATATTATCCCATTAGTATTTTAAGTATTCTACCCAATTTCTTTCCACTTTAATTTTCTATTAATCCTATTGATGAAAATAATCTCCCAAATATTTCAAAGGGTTTATCTCTATCATTCAATGGCTATTTGGAGTGTCATTAGGTGCTGATCGAAGCTCTGCATGAGTCTAACATTTCTCTTACTCCACATTTCTAGATTAGGTCTTGTGTTTTCGTTTTTATTCCCCTAATGCCCAAAAAACATACTTTTTTATGAAAATATACTATTATGGCTTTAATAGGGGATTTAATCCTGATCTATGGCTATTATTAAGTGAGTGTTCGTTTACATGTTTGTGGTAGGTGGTCTACAAGTTATATCCCATAGTTTTATTTTTGATATGTGAATGTGTGGTTGTGATATTTCTCCCATATTAATTTATATTTTATTCCTTTAATAATATTTGGTAAATTTTTTGGCTAAAATATGATTTATAACCTCGATAATCTCCATGGGATACATGGAAACTGATTAGACCATTTCGGTCTACCCAAGGGGTGTGGTAATATTTTTGAACATGGAAATTTGTAATGTTAAGACTAAAATTTTCTTGTATTCAAATAAATCCAATGATAAAAGTATTTACATGTTGGATGAAGTTATAAATACTCCTTAATGGTAGCTATGTCTAGTTGATTTCAATTTCATAAGGAATTGTTAGGAAAAATTTGAAAATGGTTAAATGGAATAAAGTGAATGTATCAAATTACTTATGAGTTTATAATTTAATTTCATAAATGGGATAATATATGAGAATTGATGAACCATGTGAAATGGTTTAATGTTTGGAAATTTTTTAATATACTAATGGGTTAAGGTATAAAAAGGGAAATGGGTTAAATGGGTTATTATATGTAAATGTTAAATGTGAGAATGGGTTAAGGATTGATGAGGATTCATGTGTTGTATTAAATTTGTATTTTAAATGTTGTGTGTATTGTTTGATCATGGTTTGTGATATGGTATATGTGGTTAATAGATAAATAAGAATGTTTACATGTCTTAGTAGTTGCATGGTATTGGACTTCTGGATATACAACCACGTGCTGGGTTAGACCAAGGCTCTAAAACCCACCCATATAATAAACAGGTTAGGGAATGGGGATCTGGATATATTCCTATAACAGTTATATTTGATGATACTACCATGACCGGGGCTCCCTAGTATGTGTTATGTATTTTTTTTATAAAATTTTATCCCCATGAGATATAAGGAAATTTGATTATTCACTTATTCATTATAATTGACTGGCTTAGGCCATAGTTTAAATGGTTTAAATGTTTGACCCATGGAAAAAATGATGAAAATAGATAAAGTAAATATTGTTAACTAATGGCATCCAGATTTTATTTTTTTCTCACATTTTCATTTATTTGGTACTTTCTTGCACTTTCTGTTTATGCTGGATATTTTTTATACACCATTGGTGGTGACCTACTGAGTAATACTCACACCCTTCTTGGCCTGCCATTGGTTAACCAAGTAGATTTGATTATTGTAGGTTTGGAAAAAGGAAAAGTAAATATATTATAAGTTTTATTTGGGAATGGGATGTGTACAGTTGAGGATTTGGACAAAGAATCGGGACCTAATTTGGGGATTCAGATTTTTTTATTTACATCGGGTTTTCCATCACATATGTAATTGTTATTATGACATGGAATATATATCAGTTGTGGAATACTATGGTACTGATGGCATAGTCCCCCCATATGTTCCATTAGACCCTTGATGTGTAATAATCTAGTTCTTATTCTTGAGGTACAAGTTTCCTCTTTTTCTTTTCCTTAAGTGTTTTCGATAAAATAAGGAAAATAGGGAAAAATCCCAAATTTCATGGGTACACACCGTGTACTTTTCTACACACCGTGTACTTTGGCCGTGTGGGATGAGTACACAGGGCATGTTGCCTTGTCGACGACGAAAGGTGTAAAAACCGACTACATGTTGGGTAGTCAGTTGGTAGGTGAATAGTATGGCGGTGGAAGCAACCACCAACTGAGCGATAGTACACGCCGTGTAAACCGGAATACACGCTGTGTACTAATGTCGACGGATGAACAATGCGGCGGTGGGAAAAGTAACTGCCAAAGGAACTATTAAATGAGAAAAGTACACTCCATGTAGTCAATAGTACATGTCGTGTAGTTTTTTTTTGCTTAAAATGAGCTGTAGCCTCCCATGTTCACAGGGAAGGCTTAGAACCGGAGGAGAGATTGAGAGAGAAGGCCGAATGTTTGGAGATCACCTGAGCGAGCACCGGGAATCCAATTCCGCCTCCGTCGATCTCGTTGGAATCGTATGGGTAAGACCTTCCTTCTCCTTAAGCCGTTCTTACCGATTCCTTCATGAGGGGAATTTATTTATGTTTGAAAAGAAATTATTTTACATCAGATCTTTGTCGTTCTTCAATGATTCGAGGAGCGACGTTCGCTTATACCGATCAGGGGCATTTAAGGTAGGTGGATTGCTGTTTAAATTCCAACTATTGTGCGTTTGTGTATACCTTTTTTCTATGATCCAATGTTGGGGTGTCGTGTGTCTGAGGCCTTGGCTATTTTGAATACCTAGAATTGTGTAGGTAATTAAATGTGATAATAGACTTCTGTTTGGGATCACTGCTTGGATCTAGGACCTCCCTGAGGGTCCCTTCCTCTGTTTAGCCGTTTGGCCCGGATACCTGAGGGTATGAAATATTTATATTGTTCGTTACATGCCTTGAGAAGAATTTTATATAATTGCATGTTTATGTTTTGGGCTTGGCCCGGTTACTTGCACCTGAGGGCAGTGTTCTTTTATCCTGAAGGCATTGTTGGTTTAGCCTGAGGGAATGGTATTGCTTAGCCTAAGGGAAACCATCTATTCCGCCTGAGGGCAATGCTTCTTAATCCTGAGGGCAGTGACATCTGTGCTTGAGGGCGACACTTAGTATGCCTGAGAACAATATATGTTATGCCTGAGGACAGTTACCGGAGGGTTTTGTATCTGTTTACCGGAGGGTAAGAGTTGACATGTCTGAGGACACTAACTATCTACATAGAACATTCACCGAGGTGATGTCTTATATTAAATGAATTAAATGAGTATTAAAATGGAAATATAACTGGTAATGTTAGTTACTATTGAGTACTGATTAGTTTATTGAATTTTTACTACTGCACACTACTGTTGCACATTTAAACTTTCAGTTGGGCACAGGCCTTTGGTGGGTTCCTACTAGGATTTATTTCTCACATCCTTTTTGGGTCATGTCTTCGGCCCAAACAGATTACGTTTCTGGAGGTTTTGACAAGGGAAAGGGCCCCTATACAGGTACATGATTGTAGTAGAGGAGTAGGAGAGCATGGGACCGAGCATAGGCTTGTGATGTTGCTGCGTTCTGTCAACTCTGCTTTGTTTTGCATTACTGTACCTTGTTCCTGGAGCTGTATTGTATTTTGTTGTATTGTTCTGTAACATGTTCTGGCTGTTTTCTTAGAACTTGAGACATATTGCATCATTTTCTATATGACTGTTGGTTATCTTTTTACTGTAGTTGTTCATTTTAAATGTGTATGGTTTATTGCTTCCGCTGTTGTTATATGTTATTTATCTTTTCTGTTGTGCTACATGTTGACAAATAAGGGAATATTTTCTCCACTATCAGACCCAGGCCCTCGCTGGTAGTCGGTAGCCTCTGGAGTTTGGGGGAATGGACTTGAGTTCATGTGACCAATCGGGTTCGGGGCACCCGTTGAGTGGCACCCGGGCCCGGTATGTTACAAAGTGGTATCAGAGGGGTTCTTTTCATTGACATACTATTTGGAGCCTTAGTCAGTGATAGGATGGAAATGGTAGTTGTTAATAACCTGTTCCCGGGAGTAGATAACCCGTGTACAGGGAAAAGCCAGTCTACCTCGGTTATTGCAATTTTTCTGATTTTTCAAGTTTTATAGTTTATTTGATTTTTACTATTGGGTGACACACTAGCGATTGTGCCGTTTATATTTTATCCAGGGGTTCTATTTTGGTTTTAACAGGATCAGATGAGGGTATTATATCTCATGCATCATATTGGAACATGCAATAAATAACATTCCATTCATAGTTCCATGTCATGTAGGTGCATTAGAACTTGTATTTTGTTGTGATAGTTATTCTGCTAGAAAAGCTTGTTGTTGTGATAGCTGCTTTGATAAATACCTGCTATGTGATAGGGTATTTTTGTATGAGTCTGTTGATAGAATGATTGCCAAACTTTAGTTTTTGGGGTGTATGGGCCCTCATTGACCATAATTTGGTGGATCATTGACTGTTTATCTTACTATAATATATATAAGATTCCGAACATTGATTAATGGGGAGTATGGGCCCTCACGGATCGGAAATTGGCCCTTAGGCGTTGTTTTTTAGTTTTTTCTGGGTTCCGGAGTAGTCTTAGAGGCTTACTATCTGAAAAAACATGAATACATGACATGTAGTTCCTTGGACACACACCATGTGTTCTTCTATTCGGGAAGAAATGAAAACTTTTTCAGTACACGCTGTGTAGTATCTTCCTGTGTCATAGACTGTTTGGGTGAGGACACGGGGAAGGGAAAAGCTTGGGAAAAACACACCGTTTACGAGACGTACATGTCGTGAAGTGTTGATCCGGAGTCCACCCGTGTAACTAACAACACGGATGGAGGATACCTTACGACATACATGTCATGTCCACTGTGGGACACACCGTGTAGTCTGAACTGGGGACCTGGCCGACTAACTAACAAACATGGGTCGGTGTTACCTCCTCTAGTACACGTCGTGTACATGGGGGACACATTGTGTAGTCCATACCGGGGGGAGACCATGTGGACTTAGCCGTGTGGCTGGGAAACAGGTGGAGTACATGTCGTGTGCGGGTGTAACATGTTTTGTATTGTTAGATGAGTAGTCGGTCGTGTCACGAACAATACAGACAGTTGGAAAATAAACCATACATGCCGTGTAGATTACATAAATGTTGTGTAGTCTTCCTCAGAAGAGATCTGTGTGTCTTAGCCATGCATAAGGACCCAGGTAGGGGAAGAGAAGTCAGGTACACACCATGTAGTCAGTATACACCCCTTTTAGTCTTGTTTTCCAAATCATGAAATTCCTTCTTCCTCCTGTTCCCTTTTTGGTCTTCTCATTTTTCATTATTTGATAATCATGATTTAAGGTGTGCGTTTGACCTTGTATAGTCATGCTGCTGAGACGACCACGCATTGTTCGCCAAGAGAGCGGCAACAATTATACTCTAGAGATAGTAGGCCATGAGATACTAGTGTATCCTCCAGCAGAGCCAGATGCGGTGCCAGCCATTATACCAGACATAGGTATGGAGGTGCAGTTCTGTGAAGGCTTTATGTGGTTAATGCAGGCCTTTCAGGGAGCACCGCTGGTTTCCACATCTATGGATGAGCTGACTCGTATCTTCCAATAGTAGCATCTGCCTATGTTTTCAGGGGATGGTGGACCACAGGCTGCGGAGTCTTGGCTGGATTCTATGCAGACTATTTTCAAGCATCTGGAGATGCCTCCAGGGAAGAGGGTCAAGCTCGCGACTTATATGCAGTGTGATTCCACCAATAGGTGGTGGGATGTTACCACTCAGACAGAGCATCACCAAGACCTGGTGTGGGTAGATTTTCAGACAGACTTCTTTGACTTCTTCATCCCAAAGACATTAAGGGAATATCGGGCTTGAGAGTTCATGAACCTATAGCAGGGCTCTTTGTCGGTGATGGATTATTCATCTCGTTTCACCATGTTTCATCATTTTTCACCTGTTCTGGTGGGTGATGAGACGTTGAGGGATAGACACTTTAAGGATGGTCTTCGATATGACATCTTAGCACTGGTGAATGTTTTCAGGTTGCCTTTATTACATGCTATTTTTAACTACGAACTGATTACTGAAAGAAAATTTTGGGAAGCCAGTGGTGCAAGCCAGTGTGGTTCTGCACCAGTTTCTGGTACTATCTCTACTAGTAAGAGGAAGAGGAAAATGGATCTCTCTCACGGTGGTAGTACCACACAGAAGAATTCTTTAGCTGGTCCGATAATGTGCTACCAGTGTGGTAGAGAAGGGAACAAGAGACCTTAGTGTCCACGTGACCTAGTGGAGTGCTGAGCTTGCGGAAAGATGGGTCATCTAGAGCATTTTTACAGGGTGTTTCCATTGGTGGCTAGTGAGAGGGGTTCTGTAAAGACTCTACATGCGGGAGCAGGACCAGCGGCTTCTTACCAGTCAGGAAACTGGAATACGTCAGGGCGTACAGGCAGAGATGGTGGTCGTGGCCATGGTAGCCAGACACCAGGATCTAAGAGGCAGCAGGGCAAGGAAGCTCAGGGTATCTAGGCTGTGTCGTCAGGCCACAGCACTGGGCATGCATATACAGTGCAATATACCCAACAGGAGCAGGATCCCAGACCTTTTACTATCAGAGGTACTACTCTAGTAGCTACTGTCTTATCTTTAGTACTTTTAAATATGAGTGCGACACAAAGCTTTATATCTAGGACCATTGTGGAGAGCATTGGGATCTGTGTTTCTTCTTCTTCTAATGCTATGATGCTAGAAAATCCATTGGGAAATAGAACCACATATGTGCGTCAGTGCAAGGAGTGCCCCCTAGAGGTTGGTGGGTGTCACTTTTTATAGGACCTATATATCTTAGATACGACAACTTATGATTTCATTCTCGGGATATACTGATTGGTTCCCCTCTGAGCCTTTGTAGACTGCTATCATCGCATGGTGAGTTTTACATCACTAGAGGGTGGAGAGCTTCTATAAAAACGTGAAGGGGATGTTCAAGAATGTCGAGCTGGACTAGAGCATCACGGCCAAGGTGGTGTGACAGCCCAGATTGCGAGTTTATATCTAGATGATTAGGGGATCTGTCAGAAGGATTTCCCTCCAGTGGTTGATAGTTTCTGGGATGTCTTCCCAGATGAATTTTCGGGTCTACCACCGGAGTGTGAGGTGGATATCTCTATTGAGCTTGTTCTAGGAGTAGCGCTGATGTCCCTTACTCTTTATAGGATGGCTACACTAGAGTTGCAGGAGCACAAGAGGTAGTTTGAGGAGTTACAGGAAAAGGGTTCCATCCGACCCAGTACTTCTCCTTGGGGTTTGTCAGTCCTCTTTGCGAAGAAGGCAGACGGTACACTCATACTCTGTGTGGATTATCGAATGTTGAACCAGTTGACTGTTAAGAACCGATATCTCTTTCTGAGGATTGATTATCTTTTTGATCAACTTTGGGGAGCACGAGTGTTCTTGAAGATTGAATTGAGATTTGGATATCATCAGCTATGCATGAGACTATCGGATATACCACTTACATATTTTCAGAGAAGATATGGTCTATATGAGTACTTGGTTATGCCGTTCGGACTCATGAATCTGCCAGCAGTTTTCTTGGATCTAATAAATTGTGTGTTCCATCCTTATTTTGATTCTTTTGTGGTAGTCTTCGTAGAAGATATCTTGGTGTACTCTCACACTCTACACAAACATGCCACCCATCTTGAGATGATACTGAGTACACTGAGATAGCATCAGCTATATGCTAATCTCACAAAGTGACACTTTTGGATGGACCAGATTCACTTCATGGTTCATATAATCTTAGAGGAAAGAGTTGTAGTAGACCCAGAGAAGGTGAGAGCAGTAGTTTCCAGGGAACATCCTAAGAACGTGTTTGAGATACAGAGTTTCTGGGGACTGGCTGGTTACTGCAAGAACTTTATACCGGACTTCTCCTACTTAGCAGTGCCATTGACGGGTTTGACTAAGAAGGGTGTGATGTACATTTGGTCAGAATCTTGTGAGACAGCCTTTCAAGACCTAAAAGGAAGCCTGGAATCAGCACCTGTCCTGATACTTCTAGAGAAAGGAAAGTGATATACAGTTTACTGTGATGCATCTGGTATTGGACTGGGAGCATTGTTGATGTAGGGTGACCGAGTTATTGTGTACGGTTCTCGGCAGTTGAGGACATGTGAGAGAAATTACCCAACGCATGATCTTGGTTTCTTGTAGTTGTTCATGCGTTTCATTTTTGGAGACATTATCTCTTGGGCGAGCATTTTTTGGTTTTCACCGACCAACCACACATAAGATGTACTCTTACTATGGGCTCCATTCTCTAGCTACGATGACCTAGCATCGATGCCCGCAGCTTCGGTCCCCCTATCCCTGGCGGGGGGAGGGGGGCAAATCCTCCCTCCCTCTTTGTCGACCAAGGCTCGCAATTTCATCCCTTTCACAAATATAGAATTTCTTCCTCCCTTCCCATCTATTTTTTTGTTCCCTAAGTTCCCTGATTTTCATCTTGGCTCGCATCAAATAGCGATATCAGCAAAGTGGTTCAATGAGGCCTCAGATCTTCATCGGCCAATTCTTATGTAACATTTCAGGGGTCATCATCCCTCTGTCGACGATTTCGACCTCTTCGTATTTGATTCTTGGGATCTGCAAGAACACGAGGTGGTGGGACTCTTCGATCGGCGTCAAATGATGATACGTTTCTCATCAGAGGACGATCTGAACACTACCTGGTCCCGAGCCCCTAGTGCAATCAACGGATGAGGATTCTTTCTACTTCAATTGTCATTTGATATCAATATGAATCGTGACGCGTCCTTGGCTACAGTTTTGGTAAGTTTCCCAGAACATCCTCTCCCATTTCAGAACCCCTCAATTTTACGTATGCTAGGAAATTTTTTCGGTAGATACTTGGGTTCAGATAGCCGGATAGTGGCGGGTTGCCTTCCGATCTCCCACCATGTCTATGTCGAAGCTAATGTTTCTAAGTATCCCATTTAGTGGCTGTGGATTTCAGTTGGAGAGGAGTTCTGATGGAAACAACGAGTGGTGTATGAGTCGTGGCCTGCATTCTGCCAGGGGGTGCCTCCGTTTTGTTCATATGGCCTCAATTTGTCATTGTGGGAAAAAGATTGATGTGCCCAGTGGAGTTTAGGGGAATGTGGTGTAGGTTGTCCCTGATATGAGCCAGATGGTCCGGGTTTGTGATGGCTTGGTTGAGAAAGTGGAGTTGCACGGTGTTTCTCTAGTGGTGTTGGCTCCTGCCAACCCAGGTATGGAGTTCAGTGGAAAGGATCTGCAACAGCAGCATTCCTTGGGTCCTCTAGTGGCTGTGAAGTGGGTGAATCCAAAGGAGGTTGAGCCATAGGATTTGGAGGTTTTTTCTCATTTAAAGAAGGACTTGAGAGTACAGGAGGTAGCTAAGGTTGATCCCTTAGCTGTGAGTTTGGCTATGAATGAGGTTCAAAGACCCGATGGCTCTCGTGGTCAGGGTTGGGATGTTTGGAACATGCATCCTCAATTCATGGGAAGAGGTTACCAACAGGATACAGGAAAAGATATGATGTGGGGAAAACCCTTCCTGCTGGCTGTAATAGGTTCTCAAAGTGGATAGGAATGGATGATCTATGGGAATGTATTGGGTTTTTTAGATCCAAACATCATTGGAACCAATTCAGAAAAATTGAGGCAGGATGGGGAGGGGGGAAATATTTTTGGTTTGGGGAAGAAAACATTTAAGGAGTCTTTGAGTATGCAGATGGATCATACTGATGTAGCGGTAATAGAGGTGGGGAATTTCTTTGATGGTCTTGGGGTCCATGATCCTCCTTTATCTCATGAGGATGAGTCACCAGATGATGATAGATATAGCCATCCCTCAGTGGATATCATAGACTGAATCAAAGGGAAAGGACCCCAAATTCCTAGACGGAAGAAGTGGAAAAAATTAATGCACGACCCGAGGAAATGCATTGTGGTTCAGGGGAAAAATCAATGGGACGCAAGGACTAATCATACTTTCCAAAAACAATGGCGACTCGGTCAGCCAAGAAATATAGAAAAAAGGAAGGTAAAGATGCACAGAAGGGGGAAAGTGAAGAATCAAGAAGAAAGACAAGAGACAGGGAATATGAAGTGTGGGAGTGCTTGAAGCTTATCCTGCACACCAAGGAAGTAATGCTAGAAACAAGTCATCAGCCCAATGTATCCAAAAAAGAGATTAAAATAATTTTTGAACGTCGATTGCAAGTTCATGCTAATGAGGAGAAAGAAGTTTGGATTAATAAAAAAGACCACATACTGGACAGGGGATTCAATCAGAGTAAAATCAATATAAAAGAGTTTATTCAGACATTGGAAAGGATGATCACTCACCTTGAAGAGCTACTCAGAGAGGTTCCAGAAACCCAGGTTAGCACACTGCACTGGGAGCTTTATCAAGTAGCTGATTCAAGTAATCTTATCCTGGTTTTTAATAATTTTGTTAGTTCATTTAGTACCCAGTTATTTCCTTTTGTAGATCAATGGTTTACCATTTTACCTTAAAATAGTTTTTCTTTAATAAAAATATAATTTGGATGGATGGTTTTCACCAACCACAAAATCATCAAATATATCTTTACGCAGCGTTACTTGAACCTGAGATAGGGAAGCTGTGTCGAATACCTTCAGTCCTTCGACTTTGAGATTTCCTATACATCAGGTAAAGGTAATGAAGTAGCTAATGCACTGAGCAGGAGGACTCAGATACAGGCAGTGCAAGAGCCCAGTTGTGAGTGGAAGCTCATGGATTTGTTCCCTGAGATGCATTTGGAGGTGCACAATAGTTAGGGGAAAACATATCTTTTCTCCTTAGGTTTGACTTCTACCCTCCTAGATAGAGTGAGGATTAGAAATATTTCTAATTCAGAAGGTTTAGTTCTATGGGAGTTGGTGGAAAGTGAGGACCCTCCTCCTGGTTGGATGATATGGGATAATGATGTACTGTGTTCCCATGGATGAGCGTGGGTTATATGGGATATACACAAGGAGCTGATGCGGGAGTTTCATACTTTAGTTTGGGCTGCGCATCCCGGAGTTACCAAGGTGTACTGTTACTTGAGACGTCCGTATTGGTGGCCAGGTATGAAGAGAAAGATAGTTGGTTTTGTTATGAGATGTTACACCTATCAGCCGGTGAAGGTGGACCATCAGAGGCTAGCCTAACTGTTATAGTAGTTATCCATCCCGGAGTGGAAATTTGATGATGTCGCGATGGACTTCGTGATTGGGTTACCGAGGTCACCTCGAGTCAATGATGTCATGTGGGTCATTGTGGACAGACTAAAAAAGGTAGCTCATTTTTTTCCGATCAAGGAGACCTTTAGTGTTGACGAGATCATAAAGTTATATATCCGAGAGTTCATACGTCTTCATGGGGTTCGTCATTCTATTGTTTCAGATAGGGACGCCGATTTCATGTCTCCTTTCTGGCATAGATTTCAAAGGGCACTGGGTACACAGGTGCTACTAAGCACAACATACCACCCTCAGACCGATGGCCAGTCAGAGTGTACAATGAAGGTGCTTGAGGACATGCTGCGTGCGTGCATCCTAGACATTGGGGGATCTTTGGAGAAACATATACCCCTGGCCGAGTTTGACTATAATAATAGTTTTCAGGCAACTATTAAGATGGCACCTTACAGGGCTTTATATGGTAGTCCATGACAATCACCATTGTGTGGGTTTGCGGTAGGTGAGGCAGCTTTACTGGGACCACGTCATGTGTAGGAGACTTCTGAGCGGGTCTAGTTGGTTCAGAAGCAGATAGCTACCACACAATCTCGACAGAAATCTTATGTTGATCGCCGTAGACGAACCTTGGATTTCGTGGTCTGGGATCATGTTTTCTTGTTTGTTTCACCATGGTTGGGACACAGACGGATCCAGAGATAGGGTAAACATTCACTGAGGTATGTGGGGACATCTGAGATTCTGGAGAGTCGGTCTGGTTGCCTATCGGTTGTAGTTACCACAGAGGTATCGGGTCATGCACAACGCCTTCCACGTATCTCAATTTCACCACTATCATTCAGACTCATCTCACATCATTCAGATAGAGGAGTTTGAGCTTGATATAGATGATTCCTTTGACAATAATCTGATTCGTATCATGGATAGGAGCACGAAGGTTCTCTGAGGTGTGTCAGTTCCTCTCATTTGGGTGCTATGGCAGTATGGCCGAGTGTAGGACGCAACCTGGGACCAAGAGACTAACGTATGTCCTCAGTTGCCCGATTTTTTCTAAGCTTTATCTTCTCCACCCTTAGAAGGGAAATTCAGTGATGAATTGGTTTAAGGGGGGAAGTTTGTAAGAACCTGGTTCTTATTATTGAGGTACAAGTTTCATCATTTTCTTTTCCTTTAGTGTTTTTGATAAAATAGGTAAAGTGGGGGAAAATCCCAAATTTCATGGGTACTTGCCGTGTACTTTTTCACACGTCGTGCACTTTGCCCATGTAGGATGAGTACACAGGGTGTGTAGCCCTATCGGCGACGAAAGGTGTAAAAACCGACTACATGTCGTGTAGTGGGTATTTAAATGCTGTGTAGTCAGTCAGAAGGTGAATAGTAAGGCAGTGGAAGAAACCTCCAATTGAGCGATAGTACACACCGTGTAATCAGGAATATACGTTGTGTACTCATGTCGACAGATGAACAGTGTGGCGGTGGGAAAAGTAACAGCTAGAGGAACAATTAAATGAGAAAACTACACGCCGTGTAGTCAATAGTACATGCCTTGTAGTTTTTTTTCACATAAAATGGGCAGTAGCTACCCATGTTCATTGGGAAGGCTTAAAACTGGAGGAGGGCTTAGGAGAGAAGGATGGAACTTTATTGATCACTCGAGCGAGCACCGGAATCCAATTCTGCCTCCGTCGATCTCGTTGGAATCGTACAGGTAAGACCTTCCCTCTCCTTAAGTAATTATTACCAATTCTTTACCAAGGGGATGTTATTTACATTTGAACGGAAATTATTTTACTTCAGAATACATCATTCACAGACGATTCGAGGAGCATCGTCCATGTATACCGATCAGGGGTATTTGAGGATGGGGTTTGGTGTTTAAATTACAACTGTTGTGCGTTTGTGTATACCTTTTTGCTACGAACCCATGTTGATGTGTCGTGTGGATGAGGCCTTGGCTGTTTTGAATACATAGAATTGTATAGGTAATGAAATGTGATAATAAACTGATGTTTGGGATTGTTTCTTGGATCCAGGACCACCCCGGGGGTGCATTCCTTTGTTTAGACATTTGGCCAGGATACCCGAGGGTATTCCATGTTTATATTGTGCATTACTTTCCTTGATAGGAATTTTATATAATTTCGTGTTTATGTTTTGGGCTTGGCCTGGTTACTTGCACCTGAGGGCAGTGTTCTTTTAGCCTGAGGGCATTGTTTGTTTATCCTAATGGCAAGGTTCTGCATAGCCTGAGGGCAACGTTCTATTCCACCTGAGGGAAACACTACTTATGCCTAAGGGCAGTGACTTATGTGCTTGAGGGAGACAATTCGTTCACCTGAGGGTAATATATGTTATGTCTAAGGACAGTTACCTGAGGGTTTTGTTTCTGTTTCTATGAGGGTAAGAGTTGACATGTCTGAGGAAACTGACTATCTACACAGAACATTCACCAAGGTGATGTCATATATTAAATAGATAAAATTATTATTAAAATGGAAATATAACTGTTAAAGTTAGTTACTCTTGAGTACTACTTAGTTTATTGCATTTTTACTACTGAACACTACTGTTTCACATTTACACTATCAGTTGGGCATGGGCCTTTGGTGGGTGCCTACTGGGATTTATTTCTCACACCCTATTTGGGTTATGTATTCGATCCAAACAGATTAGGTTTCTGCATGTGTTGATCATGGAAAGGGTCTCTATATAGGTACATTATTGTAGTAGAGGAGTAGGAGAGCATGTGACCTAGCTTAGGCTTGTGATGATGTTTCTTTCTGTCTACTCTGCTTTGTTTTTCTTTACTGTACCGTATTCCTAGAGCTGTATTGTTTTGTGCAGTATTTCTATGTAACATGTTCTGGCTATTTTGTTAGAACATGAGACATGTTGCATCATTATCTATATGGCTGTTGGTTGTCTTTTTTACTTCAGTTGTTCATTTTAAATGTGTATGGTTTATTGCTTCTTCTATTGTCGTATGTTATTTATCTTTTTCACTACGCTACACTTTGAAAAATGAGGGCATGGTTTCCCCACTATCAGACCTGGGCTCTCGCTCCTAGTGGGAAGCCTCTGGAATTTGGGGGAATGCGCTTGAGGTCATGTGACCAACTGGGTTCGGGGCACCCGTTGAGGGGCACCTGGGCCCGGGACATTACATGATGTTAGTCAAAAACATCTGGCCTAAGGGGAGGCATGCTTGAGGTCATGTGGTAGCCCAACTCAGGGCATAGGATTAGTGGCTTTGGGGTGGGAACATTACAATATGACACCACCAATGCATCATAAATGTTATTTCACTAGTGTTACACCTGTATAGCAGGGGAAATTTAAATTCACAAAAATGATATAACAAAAATATATTCATAATTCATGTTCTCACCAAGATAACACATTCCCAACCCATGCTTTGACTCCCTTCCATAAGGATAATTGTAAATGATATTGGGAGTGAATAAGAGATAGACAAAAGGATGGTGAACAGTTATCTCAATAGTCACATATAATCAAATCAGACATGTCTACAAGGTTATCACATCCCACCTTCATCGTGGCTCAATCCATAAGTCTCTAAAACTCGATCTCAGTTATAGATCAAGCCTCATGGTAATTTTACACTATTTATGACATGGTTCGGGACAGAAGTCCCCGATACCCCTTACACTACATATTTAGGTATAGACTCAAGTTTTCCATACCCCTACCCTATATTCAGTTCTATTATCTTCCTTATCACATACATTGTACACATTTCCTTCAATGGATAACAATACCATGATGGTCCACCTGATATGAAAACTCATAGCTAGACCTCTAAAGGTATGAAAATTACACACAATATTTTAAAGAATATATATTTAGAACATTGTATGTCTTCAGGAGAATCAAAAGAAACATACCATTCCATGTGATCAATATCAAACATGGACTAATGAGCTACATAATCATACTCATGGAATAGATAATCATATATAGGTCTCATGGGTTACACACATATACAACTATGATTACTACTGTGAATAAAAAATCAAGATAATCCATCATATTTATCATATCTAGAAAATAAGGTTATGGATGGGCATAAATAATAATTATCTTCTTACCTTAATCATAATGAGGACACTCTTTGAAACCCATTAAAGAGTGATAACTAAGTCACACCCAAGATTTAACCAGATCAGGCCCACATACCAAGAACCCATATATCCATTTCCCACTCAATCAATTCATGCTCCTATAATTTATATTTAATAAGTTTTTAACCTAGTGAAAAAGGATCTACAAAAACATACCTCTCAGGATCATCCAATGATGAAGGATTAGAGATTGAATAAATGAGGTTCGCCTAATGCACTGGATCATCCAAAGTTCTAACAAAGATCGAGGAATTTATGTCTACATTGAATCAAAATTCATATTTCTTTCCATATATTTCGGAATATTCGATTCATATCAAGGGAAGAAGGTTAAATCTTGAATAAACCCCAAGACCTAAGGTTTTTGGATCACATACCTTAATTTTTTTATCACCAAATTGATTGTATAAACAAAAAAAACTCTAATGGGAAATGAATTACATAGAAGAGCTTATAGAGTTCCTAAATTCAATATGGATGGAATTTTGAAGAATAATAGGTCATTTCAAGTGATTTAAGTCAATTTTAGATAATTTTTGCATCATTAATTCATATTCATATGATTTAGTCTCATATAAAGTAAATTTTTATTCCATCCATATGAGGTTCACTACCTCTTTAGGGATACTATGTGATTTTTTAAACTATGCACCAATTGTTATTTTTCACTAGAAAGAGATTCATGGTTTCTAAAGAGATTATACACTATTTCATCAAACTTTTATCCATAAATTTTCTCTACCCAAAGTACCTCTACAACTATCCACATAGTTTCCTAGAGAATTAGCATGTTTTGGAAGAACTGTGCTCTGACCATTCACCTTTAAAACGGCCTAAAAACACTTTAAACCAAAAATAATCCCCAAAATCTCAGTCTAATAAATTAATAGTTCAAAAACATCATGAATAATGGCCAAAATAAACCCATAATGATCTTAAATAATCCTAGGCTATTAGTTTTATTAATGTGAACCTCAATAAATTTTTGGATGATTTTAAAGATGATATTCTCATAAACTCTAAAATCATGTAAGAACATGAGGAAAATTTGAATAATATTTTGATGAATTTTATTAAGATTAAATTATATGAAAATTAGAGTAAATTATTTTTGGGATGGATTAACTATCATTCATGGGGAACTTTATCACAAGGAGGGGGGATCTATTGATCCAGACAAGACAAAGGTGGTCGATAAATGTTCGAAAAAAATAAATAATTGAGACCCATAGTATCCATATATTATCTTTTTACTGATAATAAATTTTGGGAACAAATAATTATTTTCAATCTTGCTAAAAAATATAACATAGAAGGTTTTCATGTTCATATGTGACGATAAAAGTGAAGAGTTATTTTAAGGAATGGAAGTAGAGAATAATCCATACATATGTCATCACTCTACCCACCTATGGGGAGGAATTTTTTATCTACATTGATGCTTAAAACAAGGTCTTCGGAATTTTACCCATGAAAAATGATGAAATTATAACCTATTTCAATCGATAGTTGAAGGTACATGGGAAGAATTATCAAATTCAAGATATGAATTTGGCTATAGAATTATTCACATTAAATATTTGGTGATATTATCTCTATGGATAGAAGTGTTAAATATATATGTATCATAAGAGACTCAACAAAATATTTTCCTACAATGAGATTAGCATTACCCATGAAATATGTTTAGAGTTAATCAAGGATTATGATTTCTCAATCCATTACCATCCTAGAGAGTAATATGATTTAGATGATTCTATAAGTACAAATAGTTCTTTATCCTTATCCCCAATGAAGATTGATATTGATGAAATCCTCTCAGAGATACAAATGATGGACATGATAATTATAAAGTATAAAACATAATCTTACCTTGATCATATGATTTCTCAACTATCCTTTATGAGGAAGATTAAAACATCTCAAAGTTATTATATGGAGATAAGGAATAAGATAGATTCTATAAGAAATGGGAAGGAAATATAGTTCAATATTTATGAATGAGTTTTGAGATTTGAATCACAAATATTTGGGAAATCAAGGAATAAAATAATTAAAAAACCATTGAATTATGTTCATATCGCAACATATTATATCCACTCAGGGATAATAAATATATATAGAGATCTCTAAGAGCACTATTTGTGTGGAAATATGAAGATGGTGGTTATGTAATATACATCAAAGTTCCAAGTATGATAGAAAGTGAATTCTTAAAGGAAAAACATTATAGGGATGATGAAACTATTACCCATGCCCATGTGGAAATGGGAGAACATCACCATGGGTTTTGTAATTGGTCTTCACAAGAAAAACAAATTAATAATTTTAAATGGGTTCTAGTGGAAAATCTATGAAATACCACTCACATAATTTCTTTTTGAGAGGACTTCTCACTTGATCAACAAGAAAAGATATACATTGTGGCTACTTAAAATAACACAATTAATTATATTTTATTGATATATAAGGTTTATATCATGGATTGGGAAATTTCTCAGAAAATAATTTAAACATATTTTTGAACTTCAATTTGACCTATTACCCCTATAATGGTGGAAAATTTTAATGTACAATCCATAAACTTGATGATACATTCTGGGTATACACTATGAACTTAATAAGATGATAGGATTAGAATATTCCTCTAGTAAAGTTCTCATATAATTATATCTATCACTCAAGCATTTAGATAGTTTGTCTTGAATCCCTCTATGGAAATAATTGTAGAATTAAAACATTCATTGGATGATATTGGAAAAAATATATATTGAAACATGAACTTGTAGAATAAATGGTTTAGAAGGAAAAGGCTATTCGACATCACATTAGGGTGGAATAAGGTGTTAAAATAATTTCAGTAATAATCAACAATGATACCTAGAGTATGAATTTGGTGATAAAATTTTCCTTCAAATATATCAATGGAATATATTCATGAGGTTTGTGAAGAATGGAAACTTTGAGATTACTCTTCGTATTAGAGTTGTGACCTATCAACTAGCTCTCCCATTAAACCTATCTCAATTCCATGATCTGTTACACATATCCATATTTAAGAATTTAATATCATATCCCTCCCATGTATCGAATCTAATGGTCATGTAATTAAAGACTATTCCATATTACATTGATTAGTTGGAGAAGGACATAGACTACAGAAATAAATTTCTAGGTAATAAAACTAATCACTTGGTCAATCTTCTCTAATGGAAGAATAAGTATGAAGAATAATTAAGGTAACTATGTGAATCAAAGTGCAAAAATTCCTTCATTTATTTTCACCTTATTCTGCGAAATGAAATTTCAAGGGTGAAATTTTTTTTATAAGGGGGAATGTAACATCCAAAAATTATCTTTCTATTATTAATAAAAATATATAATGTTTCATAAATACTATTTTATAATATTATACAATAAAATTAATAAATAAATTATATTACCCATCATTAAACAATATTACATATAATAGATATGAATAGTAAATATATGTATGCACAAATGAATAATGAACACACTAATGTAAACTCCATGGGATCAAATTCACCTATAACTATAATTTATAACCTAAAATAGTAAAAAAAGGTGTTAGGAATATGATAGGAATTACAAATGAAAGTGTAAGAATGTGGTAATTGATGTTGTAAATAATGTAGTGTGATAATGGTGGAGTATATATAGTGATTAATGGATAATGATACAATTATCATCATATAATTGGGAATGATAACCATTGGGCATTATGATCATTGGGAATAATGAATGTTAACTTTTATTACTAATTGTAAGAATTTTACTGTTGAATTAGTTTATATTAGTGGTAATGGTTAGAGATGAGTAATTAATTATGGAGTAATGATTGCTCAACTAGTATAATCTTTCTTTTTCAATCCTATATAACAGAGATTGGTAGGGAGACTATATCATTGGGTTCGTACATGACCAATCCCAAGAAAAGATTCAATAAATGTGGGTCAAGTGAAACTGATAATGGAAAAATAATAATTTAGTTGAGATACCCACTAAATAAATGTTAGTTTAACCACCCATAGATTGTACCGATTTCACATGACTTTCCCATTTAGATTATACTAGATTTATAAGGGGTTATATATCTATTCATTAAATAGTATTAAGGTGTCAATTCCTTTAAAAATTAAATAGTTCTTACATTGATCATATATTTTTATTCAATGTATCATACTTCTATAAAATATAAAATGCACATGATTATAGTAAGAATATGATATAATTTATTTTTGATATAAATAATACATAATTATATTTCTCTAAGTATATATGTATAATTTGTAATAAAATAATTTTTTGAAAAACTTTGAAATTTGATATAAATATTTATATTCATAATAATATTTTAAAAAATATTCATCATTTATAAATAATAATATAATTCAGTATAGTCATATGTAGTTTTTCTGAGACAAAGAAAAATTATAATATTATAAAAATCGATATTGTTATACCAATAAATAATTATTTAGATGTTAAATTTCTCATGTTTATGAATGTATTTTCATAAAATATATGTCACATTTGATATCATAACATCCAAATTAACTATTGATGAATTTTTCATATTTTACTAATACAATTTAATATTTGAGTAAAAATTGTATATATTATGACATGATATTTAAATAAAACTATTTAAATATTTAATAGAAATACTTTATTAAAAAAAAGTGGTTTAATATTAAAATAATTTATTTTAAATTGATAAGATTAATTTTCCAAAGCTATAATGAATTATTTAAATCCAATAGTATATTTTATGTTTTAAAAATAATTCTTTATGAAAAAGAATCTTTTCCAAACTAAAAATAACATATATTAATGTTTTTTCATCTCATAAACTATTAAAACACATAAAAAACCTCTCCATTAAAATATACTAGTATAAAAACAATGATAAGGCTAATGGTTATTCATTTCTTAGAACATAGATTCCAAAACATAGGTTTAGAAATTAATAAACAATTATCCCTCATTTTCAATAAATATCAACCCATTCTCCCATTAATCTCCCCTCTAATGGCATTTATCCTTAATTTTATCCCATTTTCCCCAATGTATTCTATCTAAGTAGGTTATATGGTTCAAAGGAACTCTTATAACGCTTTTGGAAGCCACTTTTCAAGTTATAGATTCTCTTCATCTCCCCTTTTATTCATGTACTTACTTTATAATAAGCCTGTTTATTTCCTACTGATTATTTTTACATGTGTTCATAATAATTCCTTTACAATTCTAATTATTTTTTATTAATGAGTTACAACCTGTCTCACTCATTAATCCCATTATATATACTATTATGTACATTCATTATGCTCCTGAACCCTTTATATGATTTTCCATGCCACCCTATTTTAATATGAATAGAAATTACTATTTCCATTTAATGGTATTCATATAAATGTAATTTTCTTAATTTATTTGGGATTTCAATTTATAAAACATAAATTTCATTAGATCAGTTTTAAAATTTTAATAATTACATGCCTTTAATCTATTATGTACGCATTAATTTTTATATGAAACTCATTCTCATTCTCAACTAGTTATTAATTAAATGATTTCATATGTTATATGATCCATGTGGATAAAATAAATTTAAGTAAATGAATGGTGTTCCTTGATAGAACTATAGTTAATTTGGTAATGTTTCTCATCTCATGAGATACTATGTGTGGTGCAATGTTGGATCATTTAGCACACTATGTTTTATTGTCTTGGTGCTAATCCTTAGCTTATTCTTATGATGAAATTTTTTATGTAGTATTTACATTTCCATAATTCCATGATTCTATGATATCATCCTTTTATTCTATGATTTATTTTTGATATTATATGATCTTCCTTTTTATGGTATTATGTTATGCCTCTTGTCCAAATAGCTACATTTCACTAACATGTTTGTTCCTATGATGGAATTTATAGCTCATCTATTTCATTATGTATATCTCAAAGTTATCCTATGTTGTATTGGAAGATAATTGGAGTATAGGAACCCCATTTTATAGATTAAACTAATTAATATTACGTTTATTATTATGTTTTTATATTTATATGTCTAATCTATCAAATACAGTAGACCTCTTGATCTACAGTTTTTATTTTAGAATCATTGTGTTAAAATAATTAAATAAAATGTGTATGAGGTTTTTTTACTTTATTCAATATGAACTAGTTTTAATTTCATTATTATCTATCTAGTTTTATTACTAAAACCACCTTTATATCATTTCAAAAATTATGATAAGGTATCATGAGGGGAATCCTACTAATTATATTCTCACACATTTCATGGGTATCTCATTGTGCATGATGACATTATGATTACTGATCCAGCCAAGGGAAAGAGTTTTATGATTTTCTACTGAGTCATTGCTGGTGGATAGGGTTTAGGTGTTGTTAGGATATAATATGGGGTCTTTTTTTGAGATGCCTCATTTATTGTTTTTTTTATTTTTTCCATTTTATATATTGATATACAAAATATTGGGATTCCTTTTGACCTGATGTAAAAGATATTTTACAACATTCAGATATTACTTGTGATAATGTTATTATATCTTTTTATGCTATTATTCCCAAATTAATTATTATTACATTGATTATCATGTAACTCTGATGTTTAAATGATATTTATAGCATAGTCTCCCCATGGTACCATTCAATACCTTACCACTAATTGTATAAATCTTCATTAATGGGAGGTGTACATGATTTCATGTGTCCCTCAAGCTCAGACATATGATTCAAGTCAAGGAATCACATCATAAATATCGTTAAAAGTTAAAAAATATTCTCCTCCACCATTGAACTCAATTTATTAATATGTTGATAAAAATAGGTTTTTTATTTGGAGAAATTGTTAATATTTTTTCTAAAAATTAAATTTTGACTTTATTAATTTCTTATTTAAGGACCTTCTTGGTCATTCATTTTCATCATTAATGGATTACATTTATTTCAGTTCATAATAGTTTTTTTCAAGGTTCCTATTAAATTAAAACATAAATAATTTTATTCTATGATTATCTTTATATATTCTCATTATTCATCTCCATTCATTATATATAATATATAAAAAAATTTAGTATTTCCATCGATCTATTCTTCTGAGTCAGAATAGATAGTTTTTTTAAACACTTCCATTCCTTCTTCTCTCCTTATTTAAGGATTTAAAAGAGATATATTTTCTAGTATTTCCTTAATTTTTGGTAAAACATTACTTCCTAATTTCCAAGTCTATGATAATAATATTTAATTCATATATGGGAAGTATACTTGTTTCTCTATATTTATGAGATGAGACATTAGCATCAAATATATAGCATTAGATTTATTGTATCGTCTCAACCACAGTTCTATTCCCGCTAATGATTTGGGAAGTAATAAGTATTTAAATTAACCTTTTGAATAAAAATATATATATTTATCATCCTTAATCAATAGTTTATCATATTTCAATGTCTAAATCTATATTTTTCATCACTTCACTTCGGTATTATCTTAATAAATATTTTACAGGTTTTTCCCATTGCCGTTAGCAATCATAATTCCTTTTAAATTTAGAAGCACTTTCTCTAATAAGTAATATGATATTGAATTACAATATCTCCCATAATTTTAAATATTTTTTCTATAATTTCATTTCATGAATACACCTTTGAAATGATGAGTAAGGTTTGTAGTGATAGCCTAAGAAAATCTAGATTATCAGTAAAATATAAGTTATCATACTCTCCTTCTAGATGTGATAATTCATCCCATTGAACATTATAATCCCCTTGTGGTTCACTAAATTAAAATTATACATTATATGAGAAATATAATTTGATGATGGATTTTTAACCAAATAGAAACACCTTTACTTTTGCCTCCAAATTTTATTGAGTTCACAAAGGGATAATTGATATAATACCACTTTTAAATCAACCCATAGGATCATTGAAAATTCTAAAATAGGGTGAATTTGTTATCTAAAATTCTTGGAACATTTTCGTTTTTTGAACAACCACCATCATCGGGTAGAGTGGATTTACTTCACTATTAAATGCACCAATAATAAAACAGAACAGGGCACAATATATTTACAATCTTCATATTATATATTGTTTTTTCATAGAGGTATGGATACATTAATTTTTGCACTCAACCTTTCTATTTACCTTAATAAATGTTCCTAATGAGGTTATGGATAATTCTAGATCATTTATTATTTTATCAAGTCCTGAAAGAAATGGGGAGGTGAATGGTTTGTTTTAACCATACACCATAATCATGTATCCCTATAAGGGAAGAGAATGGTAAGGAAAAAAATCCCAAATGTACCATAAGGTAATAGAAAACTGTTAATTTACTTATGGGGAAAATCATATGATGTGTTCAGTTTTTTTAAAATTGTTTCCTAGATCACACAAGTTGTGGGATCCTAGATAGTAGGAATGCACAATGTGTGCACCACATGTCTGACCATTATCCTAAACAATTTAGGTGACGGTTCTTGGGATGTATCCAACAATAATTTGGTAAAAAAATTACAAAAATATGTAACCAAAATGTGCACCCCTTTAAAAATTGGGAATTTTTCTTATCCCCCTCCTTCCAATAACCTTAATCTACCCTTTCTCCTCCTTCAAACACAAAATAGCACCATGCCCCGAACATATCCTCTTCTCTCTTACAAGTATTTGAGGTATATATTATTTATGAGAAATGAATCATTTATGTTTAGTTATTTTCATCCTCCAATAGTTTTCCTGTCATTCTTCTTACATCCTTTCTCCATTATCCATTATCTATTGGATTCTATTTCCATGTCATTTTATAATCACAAATCCCAATATTTTTTTTCTAAATTATCTATTTACACCCATAAAAACCTAAATAATATGTCAATACTATAAGAGGATTATTCTACCATGTTAAATTAGGTGTTCTATAATGTTTCTCTAAAAGTATAACATTTTTATAATTAATCATCATTAAGCCACATTCCCAAATTTCTGTGCATTTATCCTAAAATGGGTGATATTATAGAGTGATTTTTTAGACCAAAACCATGATGTTATTTAACCATATTATGGTTAGAGGTTCAAGACCTCATCCTGAACCACCCTTTAATGTGGGTTTGATTAAATTATAATGACAAATATTCATTCCGTATCACTAACCACCCCTTGGATGTGTTGATCTTGAAAATTTATTTTTGGAAGACCTAAATTAATTAAATGATTTTATAAGTGGAATGAACATAACAATTGGCCCGTTAAACACTTGTAAGTGGAATGAATATTGAAATGAATGATTTGTTAGTTGTATGAACACCTTTCTGGTCCCTATATCATTTAAAAATGAAAAGGTTAATGTAATGGGCAAACACAATTTGATAAATCATATGGTTTCATACATGGATCATGTTTAAAGTATTAAATTTAATACTACATTTTTATTATGGACCTGTATCACTTTAATGGTGTGTCCTTCCATGAGTAATATTTGGATTCCCATCCTATAATTCCTTGGCAGAAATCATAGGATGCTATTCAATTCAATTATACGTTCCCAACATGAGATACCACACTTGGGTTTTGTCAATGATTTATATTAGTGAATTACATAGAATATAACAACTGATTAACCATTATCGATAAAAAATTGAATTCTAGGAATATCTCATCGGATCTGGATTGATTTCCTATGACGTGTGATTCCATATATTATCTCCTTTGGATCAAAATCTAGTCTAACCAATTAATTTCCTTGGATATATTACTTGGACTCGGTTAGAAAACTTTATGGTGGAATTACAATGGTTCACCCCTTGTGTTACACATAGATCCCTATAACCAAGATGTAAGGCTTATCACTGGGAGTTGTTTTGACCTCTTTAGGTCAAGGATGCCTTGGTTCCACCTAGGATCTGATATTATTATTATATTATATTAACTTTTTATAGAGTTCCATGGTTTCAAAATCAATGTAAAAGGATCATATGGTAAAAGATGTTTTTATTAGTCTATAGAAGCAACGATCGTATTGTTTACTCATGTTTACCCGGAATTTGATTGAGTTACTTTTATTCACTACAATTATAGTATACCAAAAAACTATTACATTTTATATTCACGGGAATGATCTGTACTTGAATTTGTTGGTGGTGGGCTACTAAGTTTTACCCACACATTTTTTGGGTCATTGTGGATTAATCTCATAGAATTCATGGATATGGGAAGGGATAAGGGGAAGTTCCCAAATATGAATGTTTCGTCTATTTTTTTTTGAAGTTTTAGATCAGATGACAAATCTAGTGATCAAGATTCTCATAGAGATAATTTGTTGTCCTTTTTGTTCTATTCATTACACATGTATGGTATGTATTACTTCATAGTAATTTCTTTTTTTATAAACATGACATCATCCATATATAATACTATTTTTGGCTTTTGACTGTTTATTATTATCTAGAAGTTTATTTTCATTGCATTGTATTGTTACTCTATTTCATTGTATAACTTCCACAAGTTATTATATATTACTAGTATTTTCCTCCACTTTGATAAATATGGAATAGTCTCCCCCCCCCATGCCACCATATCCCCGCACTTGTAGTCGGCATCCTTTGGACTATGGGGAGGCATTATTGAGGCCATGTGGCCATCCAGATTCAACTACTTATGAGTGAACCAGGCCCAAGATGTCATGAATTGTTATCATGTGATTTTATTTTCATTTTTCATTATAATATTGTGTTAGTATACTGGATACAAGAATTTATTAGAACATTATAATAATCCATGTGTGATAAAACTAACCCCTATGCGAGGGAAAAGAAAATTTAACTTTTATGTGGATTTTTGTTCTAGATTTCACCTATTTCAGTTTTACAATTTATTCCATTTTGTTATTCAAAGGATTTTTGAATTTCTTTATGACTATGGATCTATAACCTTAAGCTGATATAGAAATTTATAATTGCTTCATTAATTTTCAAAGTTACAAAGGAATTTATATGAAATTCATATGTTATCCATGTTTATTTTATTTCCTATTGCATATCATATGATTAATGATTGCAATAATAATTATTTTAATAATTTGTTTTTAGTAATATAGAGAAAACTAATTGGTACTTAACGTGTCTACATCAACATAAACAATGTTTTCCCACACATTTTGATTAGTTAACATTAACTAATCAATTATGAAATTTTTAATCCATGGAAATTTAATTACTTGGGATGGGAAATTAGTTTTTTACAATTAAAAATATTCCAATTTTAATTTAAAATGTTTAGTCCTCTATAAATTGGGAATGGTGATTCATATAATAGTTTCATCATATATAGACTTTTTTACTTCCTAATAAAGGATTTAAATATATACTTGTAGTAAATTAATTGCTAATTGTAAATTATTATATTTTGGATTTTTAACATTGGAATGGTAACTCAATTAATTAAATCATTCTATATAAATAAAAATCTTATTAAATTGTTGATCTCTTAAAAGAATTGGTCATCATTAAATGGGATTTTAGTTACAAATTAAATGTTTTATTCCACTATGACATTCAATTTCCACTCCATATAATGAAAACCCTATAACTGGAATTTGAAAAGTCACCAATACATTGACCTAAAAATTTTATAGTTGGGTTAGAATGTTCTAGGGAGTTATCCTTATCTCATATAGTTTTATCCTAAGTAATATCTTTTATGTTCTTTTTGTGGTTTGAGGCATGTGCTTGGAATTTTAGACATATGCCTCCATGAAAGACATAGGTTTAGCACCAAGAAGGTGGAATCAACCATTCTCTTATGGTGGTGGGACCTGACCCTCCTTTACATCCACTAGTGGCACCTCTAGTAGTACCACCGGCTACACTTAGACTGGGAATTCATGTTCACCTTTTATAGAGTATCTTATTGTTAGTGTTATATATGGAGTTATCCCCACAGCTTGTAATGACTATGTTAGAGTAGATAAGGGCATTACAATAGGAACACCCACTTACATTCATGGTAGATTGTGGACCCTATGATTCTATGTCATGGATAGTGACCATTTTATCAGCATTTGAGATTTTGGAGACACCTCCATAGAGGAGGTTATAACACGAAGCTTACATAATTCATGGATCTTCCAAGAAATTTTGGGATGTTCTAAATATGGTATATCAATATTGGGGTATGGTATGGGGGGACTATACCACCTTCTGTTATTAATTTTTCATAGAAACACTAAGACTCTATCTAGAAAGGGAGACTAATCACATGAATTAGGGTACTATGTTCATTATGTACTTTTCAACTCACTTCACAAAACTCTTGTTCGTTTCACCGACTCTTACTGGTTATTAGTTATCTGGAGCAAGAATCAATTAGGATGGGCTTAGGTAAGTCATAAGATAATAGGTGACCATCTTTTTATTATCAATCATTTTTGAAATAGTAAATATGGTCTTTATCTATGAGATAAATATGGTTGAATTTTAAGGTATGGGGAATGGTGGTTCATCCCCTAGGCTAGGAAGTGCTTCATCCAGAAGCACAAAGAATCACCTTTTTCATTCTCATGAAGGAAGTGGTAGTCAAAGTGTACACACTGACTAGTGTTTTCTCTTCCATTATTTTTGTATGAAATGACACACAAATCCTTATTGTGTTAGAAAACTAGTCGATTACATAACCTATGGAAAAAAATATCCATTATCATCACTTTTTTCAGAGCTTTCCACCATTACCTAGTGGGACTGAATCCACACCAACTCCACAATCCAACAAAAAATCAGTAGCTTCACACTAATATGGGAGTTGTAGTACCACCAGATGTATAGGAAGAATATGTGGATGAGGTCACTGAAGCCAGATTAATCATTTTTATCACCAATATATTGGAACTGCTCAGTGTGATCAGACAATAAATCATGGTCATGGATCTGGATAGTTACATACAGTGCAAGCTATGCTTGAGAAGCAGAGTGTCAGACCATCTACTATGTGAGTTATGATCTTATTATCCTTGACATTAGTATTTACATTGTTTGATATAGGTTATTTAAAATAATTAATATCTATGTCTTTAAAAAGGATTCTTATCCCTGATATTGAGTACTTTTATGGGGTAATTATGCATTATACTCTGTTGGCAGTGTGGTTAGAAAGTGTTCACCAATGAAAGGAGTGCCACCTCGAGATTGGTGGTTACCATTTATTATGAAACCTTTTTATCCATCAGATGATATATGACTAGGAACATAGGTCAAATCTAATATCAAGAAAAATAAAATATTTATAAACCCTACATAAAACTTGCATAGTGCTGAATATGGGTCAATCCACAAGAAATTATTTCCAAAAAATATATTTTGATTGAGACTATATAAAATAACTATTTAATAAAAACTATAAAAAGAAAACAAAGATTAAAAATATGAAACTAGTGGTTGTAATGAAATCAATGTAGTGAGAATAAATATGAAATATGGGAACAATCAACAGCACAAGAACAAGTATAGAGATCACAATGAACCAAGATATAGTATAGGGATAGAATATTAGAGTTCTCTAAGATCATTTTTATTTTCATGTTATATTATTTAGTTGTTTTTTTCTCAACTCTTGCACATGTGTTGTTGGGTCCGGTGAAAATTATTGTTTATCTCTTTTGAATGAAAACCCTATGAATGAATATACCCTATAATTTATCAACTAAAAAATCCAAAAATCCACCCATATAAGAAACCATATTGAAAATGGAATGAACTTATAAATTTGTACTAAGGTGATACTCTTGTAAGGAATTTACTCTAATCAGATGGACTTCTAAAGAAATTAGATAGAAACCCAAAAAACAAAAATATTGGTCACTGGATTTCTATTGGTGAAGAAAATATACTACTAATGAGAAGAGAAAATGTTATTTTCAACCTCACCTTACACTTGAATGAAGAAAAAGTTCCTACCAAATCAATGTGATTACCATATATAAAATTATCCAAAAATCATAACAAATTGTTTCGTGTATTAAAAAAAGGTACTAAGATAAAAATTAAACAAATAAAATCCGAAAGTAATGATGTATATCTAAGTGAGGCATCCTAAACGTCTTCTAAATATCCTCAATGTCTGATGTTTACCTCTTTCTTCATCCTATGGTTCTCTTTCCGTATTCTGTTCTTTTTCATCCTCCCCTTCCCTCACTCTTATATACTTCTTCCTCTTATTTTATTTTTAAAGTTAAAATAAAATCCTTTATAGATTCTTTAAAATAGTAATGAGTTCTTTTTAAACTAATAATATACCCTTGACTCATTCATCATCTTCTGAGCCCACTACTTTTCAAAGATTTCTACCATGTAGAAAATTAGATGATCTTGATTCCTTTAAGTATGAATAATAAAAATATTCATTGTAATGGTATTTTTCTACCTTTTGATCAATATCCATACCTCTGTGAAATTATAATTTTTAACTCACAAAAATCAAATAGTTTCATTGTCTTGGATTGAATAGGGTTGGGAATTTGATATTGGACTTATCTGAAAGATTTTTTTGATAGTATTTTCCATATTATCTCATTAGAGAATAAAAAGTTTCATGTGATGGAGGGAAAATAATTTAGAGAAGGGTGCTTATAAAGTGATCTTATATAGCTCGGTTTTTAATTTAATGCCTTATGTGGCAGACTATATAAACAGTTCAAGTTTCCCATCAAAATTGCATTTGGTTCACAGATATGAAGCAACCGAATGCAAGTGAGGGTGACCATGGGTGGCATAATATAAATTCTCTATATCTCAAAGGGGGGTGGTGTTTGGTCCTATTTTTTCAATGGATATGGCTTATGAAGTCTTCAACCACTCCTCATAGGAACATTTCTCCACCCCTAATGGTGCAGGACAACCACATGAGATTAAGTGAAACCCTTTCTTCAGAACATGATCCTGTGAGAGGACATGGCTACCTTAGTGGTGCAAGGAAATTTTTCATTGTAAGGGGATTAGTTTTTTGTAAATTCCTCAGATTAAACCATTGAGCTCGGGTTTTGTGTTGGAGATTCATTGACACACATCAGGCTACCATCAAAGGAATTGCAAAAAAGGGGTCCAGTTGTGCGAGCACAGAGTTTCCAGATTCTCCCAACACGGTTAACCATTCCAGGACTCCAGTGGGATTTTAGTTGTATTATTTTTAGCATTATTTCCCTTTTGTTCTGAAGGATAGTTTGATAGTGGTGCAATATCTCAAGATGATCCCGCCATGGGAAGGGATGCATACACTTACCCATTATGTAGAGAAAACTCCAATTTCCTTTTTAGTGGCCTTACGATGCGTGACGTGTTTACATTTTGAAATAAGTATTCATTAAATTATATTTATGTCTTCAATTGAAATTTTGTTCTCATGGTCTCTTTGGCATATAAAATAACTCCATTTGAACTTCTGATCATTCACATGGGTCGTACAGTCGATTATGATGGCACGGTCGGTGCATTAGATATAAATTTTTCACATTTATTCTATCAGTTAATTTGAGTAGCCTTTCAGTCTTTCTGAATGATAGTTCAGTCAATGCTTCAGTTCTATTTTAATGTTAATATCCCATAAGTGTTCCTAGAGTCGACTGAAAAATCACATTGTCACTTTAATCTAGGTTTAATCACTCCAACACTTTTCCATATTTTCACTGCAAATCCTATCAGAACAAAAATATTTCATTTAATCATTTTTCAAATATGTGATTGAGATTTATTAAAATACGAAAAAAATTAAAAAATTTATGAAAATTTACACTAAGAACATTAATCAATGGGGCACCAAAAAGAGTTATTTCTATTAAAATAATCCAAAAATTTGATCATATTTTTTCTAGATTAAATTATTCTCCATTATTAGCCGACTTTTTCACTGTAAATAAATTTATTCCACCAAAACAAATATGGAATAGTGTGATAAAATAATTCAAAATTAATTTCTTCCGCCTTAGTCAATTTCACATATGAAGAATTAAAGTTGTAAAATATAATTATTTTGTAACTCCTAAGGGAAATATAATATCATGACATGGTTCAACAGTGTATTCCAAAATCAAATAAAAAATGGAATCATCAATTTAAAATAATTTCAACCATACTATGTGAATTATTCATAGTTTTCTATTTCAATTCCTTCTCAATTTCTAGTTTTGAGAGTATAAGGGAATGAGAAACAACTGAAATTAAATCTATAATAAGAGAGAAAAACATTTTTCACTATATCCTAGGATCCCTGATCCACATTTCATCATTAAACGTTTTTTAAACAACTCATAATATTTTCTAAAAATTAATTATACCCTTGTTTATTTTGGTTCAATATTCCTCTCACATTAATGAGATCATTTTTACATGGGTAGTTTTATTTGAATTTATCCTAGCCATAAATTTAGGAATATAACTATAAAAGGTAATTATTCAATTTGGATTTACTTATATAAACTAAATCATTTCCCATCTCAAAGACTCACCATGAGATCCTAATTTTTAATTTTACTCCATATTAAATATATTTATATTACTCTCTATTGATTGGACTTCCTAATGTGGTATAGTTCTCCAAGGCTAAATATCTAGTTCAAGTTAAATATCAAACTTCATCAAGGTATAGTTTCAATTCAACAAGAATATATCCTATTAAAATTCATTTTCATAGTTTTTAAATTATATCTTTATAAGCCACTAGAAAAATAATTAAATAATAACTAACTCTTCAAAAATAGGTAAGTATAGACATTCTTCAAAGTAAGACAGTACATTTCCCCCTAAAAAGAACACAATGATTTTTTATTCTCTAAACCTTAAGAAACACAAATCCTTTTTACGGACAAAAATCCTATTGTATTTATATGAATGTTAAATTACTTCTCAAGAGGGAGGTAGTTTGAAAAAAAATGAGGTTAAAAATTTTAGTGTTTTTATTTATAAAATATTGAATAAATGGTAAGGAACAAATAAAGACCCCTCCATGCCACAAATAAAACTCAACAATGCCCCCAATATTGATTCTTAATGTGGGAGATAGTTTTGATTTTCAATAGAGTGAAAACATAGAAGTGAAAATAATTTTATTGGGTGAAAGGAAGTTCAAAACCTCACAATTTCCATAGTGTAAATTATATTTCAACAAAAATCATTTTGCTGACTCCTATATAAAGAAAAAATATATTCATAATTCATTTCGACTAGAAGCATGATAAATAAAAAAAATTAATATTTATTTGGGGATGTTATCAATATTAGAAAATTTGTTGAAATTTATTTTTAAAGAGTTTACAAATAATCATGATATAATCCTTTAAAAGACAAGAAGATTCAAAATATGTCATAAGAAAATTATTTGGGATTCCCCCACTCTAAGGCTTAAGTATAATGAAATATGAATTGAGCATATTTAAGGTTGAAAAAGTAAAGGCCATACTCTCCATAATTTGGATCATGGATCATTAGCACTAACTCAATATCACTCTCCCATTTAGCATTTAAATGAACCCTCTTGTATACATGATTAGATTTTATAGATTTGAAACACTAAGAGAAGGAAATAAAAAATTTAATCACGTAATTATAAAGAAAAAAATAAAACAATGAACAAGGGGTTGACTCCCATAAATAATTGAGTATATAGTCTTATGTTAGACTTTAAAAATGTATTAACTTCCAAAGCAGGAGACGGAATCCAATTCCATCACCTGTGTCTCAAATAAATGTTTCACTCATTTCCTATTAATGATGGATTGAATATTTTCTAGTCTGAACCACTCAACAACCCCATTTTCTTGTAATCTCGTAATTTTCAATTAGTCAAATCACATTGTTTAGAGTTCACTAAAGAATAAAATACATCTAGAATTGAACATATGAACATTCTATCCCGCATGAAAATGTCTATTTTGAATTATTGAATCTTGAGAAACGTGTTTTATATCTTCGTAAAATTGAAAATTATCATAAAAAAATATCTTGATTTCTTCCAATTCACTCAACTCAATTAATATTCTCTCTCCATTAGACATAAAATCACTATTTAGAGTATTAATTAACCTAAAGTACTTGTGTTGTATCTCTAATGGAATATGACCAAACTTTATGTAAATCATCCTATAAAGATACATTTCTATTATGTTTTTAATTTTGGTATTATATGCCCATAATTTCTCATCTGTATTTAGAGACCAATCATTTATAAAACTTCTCATATTTTTCAATAAAATTAATTTCAATTCCATATTTGAGACTTTTTCTTGTCCACTAGAATGTGGATGATAGGTCTTACCATTTTTGTGAACACAACACTATTTTTTGCTTAAATATCTCAACTAATGTTTTTAATGTGAGTTCCATAATCAGTAATGAAATATTAGGTTCCCCAAACCTTGAATACATTTTCCTTTTTATGAATCTAATCACACTATTGGACTAGTTGGTTGGTAGTGCCACTAACTCAACCAACCTTGTTACAAATTCAATAACGATCAAGATTTATTTGATCCCAAGTGATGAAGAAATATTTCCCATAATGTATATCCCATAAACATGAAAAAAATTATATCTCCAAAATAACCTTTTAGGAAGCTCTTTCTTCCTTACCACATTACCAACTATTTCACATTTGTCATATCTTATAACAATACTTATAGTATCCTTAATGAGAGTAGGACAAAATAAATCATGTTGTAAAATATTTTGAGTTGTTCTATCACTACCATGATTTCCCCCCTAATGAGATTAATGGAATCTCTTAGGAATAGGCATCATCTATTCCCCAGTCACATATCTCATCAAAATGAAATTAACACATATCAAAAAAATGATAATAATTGGAAAAATAACATTAATTTTCATGACCTGACCCATGCTGGGGATCAATCCACAACTACCCGAAGCTCGCCTCCATGGGGCAGGGGTGATGTCAAATGTCGACGACATAACAATATCAAGGATGGATTTTCTTATATACCTATACACACACGCAACCAACTCAATTAATAATAGCAGAGGGAACTAAAAAAATAAAAAAACACTACTGTATATAAACCACAAACACGAATCAACCTCTAAATAGTATATTTAAATGTATTGTAAAGTAAACAGAAAGGAAAAGGGGGTAAATACGTACCCAATCAAAAAATGTTCCACAACCTGGCAGTAACGGAAAAGTTAAATAGCTGAGAGATCCCCACAACTAGATCCCAAGCTATGACCACTGTACATGGTCCCAGAACCTGTATCCCTATGCTCTTCTAAATTCACGATCAACCTATCTTTCATCTTCATAATAAAAAATATGTGTGATAAAATCTCATGTAGGGGTGAGTATAAAAATACTCAGTAGGAGGCTCTGAAAAGGTGAATGTGGAGAAGAAAGAGATACATCTGAAGAGGAAAGAAGTTGATAGAACAAAGTATAGTAAAATCTATAGCTCAACCCAACAATATAGTGAAGTAATATCATCCAGACATAAGGATCTAGAAATTTTGAGAAGATAAAATTCACATAAAGTCTTTACTAACTATATTATGTGAGTGGATTCATCTAAATGGTAAGGGGATCTCTATCTCATAGCTCCACCTAGGAAAAAATCCTACAACAGTTCTATTAGTAACAACTAAAGATTCCCACCATTCCACTCATCTTCCTTGAACATGGAAGTAAAGGGGGATCAATAACCATACCTTGAAACTATCCTCTTTGGGTGGATTTGTCTCACCCTCATGATTTTAGGTCGTTTCACAAGGACATGTGTCAGTGGGAAAATATTCCCTCTTTATCAAGATTCCAAGGGTACATCAAATCACATCTCATCACTATGTTTCATAGTTTGGAGGTTTTGTATCATGTTTGAGGGCCCATTCCCATCCCGATTTGAGGATGCCACTCTAGTGTAATCAAGGACCCATGCCCAGCCCATCTAGAAGATTCCACTCCAGTATCATCGAGGACCCATACCCAACCCCCCTATAGGATGACACTCTAGAATCCTTCAAGACCCATGCCCATACCATCTAGATGATACCACTCAGAACATCCCTGTCCATTCTTGCTGGATGGTACCTCTCAGGAACTATTGTGGAAATCCACTTCCCATAACAGATCGATCATAAGCTGAGAAAATACTGATTAACCTTCTTAATCACAACTATAATCAGACTTTTCCAAAAAAAAAAAGGAATCATTCCTAGAACATCTCACAAAATTTTTTAAAAGACACTATAGATATTATCATTGCGTACAACATGAAAAAAAAATTAGTAAAGGCTACTCACGGGGAAAAATCAAAATTCTGAAGAAGGAGATATTAGATCTAGAGGATGTGTGAAGTCCTACACAACATCTGTGGGGCCCACACAATGTCTGACACCACCTTCTCACCGAGCCTTATACCAAGCCATACTTAGGTACTAAACTATGCACTAGTTCCCCTAGGCATGCCACTGTACTCCCAGAGTGCATGGCACATTCTAATGAAAGTTTTATGAGCGTGTGATTCCTGTCATTGGTCTGAAAGGGAGAAAACATAGTTTACTAACACACCTCCTTATGCATCCCCAGATATCCCAATGAATGAAACCATCATGGTCCTTGTGGGAAAATGTTCAAGATCTACTATTCATTAACCCAAAAGACTTCCAGTGAAGAAGCTTCATTTTTCATCATTGGACACGAATAGTGCCTCATGGGGCCCATTTCATGATCCCAAAGCACATAATATGGATTTCACCATTGAAAACCTCAAATATTAACACACGAGATCAGATATTCATTCATATGAAATGGACACCTAGTGAAAACATTCACCATTCACTATAAACGCTCGAACCAGGGATCATGGGCCCTGCACCTCAATTTCAGATTCAGCTCAAATATTTCATCTTGAGACATCTACCTCAATTATAGCGTTCTGACGCCATTAATGGTGCATCAGTCATATTTCATATCCAGATGTTTTAGTATGTTAATGTTTAAATAATTATAATATTTTTTTATTATTTTGGCCATTTCGTGGACCCGATATGAAAAAAACAATATAGGTATCCAACATCAGTCCTGAAATAGCCGTCTTGAAAAACTGGTTCAAAATCCTATAGATTGCACGTTAATTAGATGCTCCATGTGGGGGTTATGTTCGAATAATCATTTGAAAATAATAACAATATTGTTATTGTTAAGGCGTTTTGTTGACCTACTCCATGAGTTGGGTAAATGTACTCAATATTGGTCTAAAAAATACCCCATCCAAGTCAAAGTCACATTTCCACGGAAGGTGAATGAATTAGACACCTCATGGAGGGTTACAGGTTTTTATAAGTAGTGGTAATAATAATAATAATAATAATAATAAAATAATAACAATATTATTATTTTTATTATTATTCCTTTTTTTAGGATTTTTGAAAACCCAATGTGGTGTTCTCATGACCGGTCTCCTGCCGCCGCCACCATCCCTCTTCATTCGCCCCTTCTAGCACCACCCCGCTCCCCAGAGCCTCCACCATGAGCCACACGTCAATGCAGCCACCAGCTGACCTCACCAGAGCCACTTCGCACCTGCCTCACAGGAGTTGTGCCCTCTTCGTACCCGCACTACCCCCTCCTTCCACATACAACTGAGACCACTCAGTTTGTAGGAAAATGAAACTCAGAGCAGATCTGGGACCTCAGATCCTAATGTACATAGATGCAGTCCATCCTAGAGGATTTTTTAATGTTTTGATCAAATGAAAAGTTGGCGTTTCTTCTACTCACCGACGCACCTCCTTTAGCACCCGAAACACAAAATTGGAAAAGATTCGGAATCCTTTGATCAATACCTTCACATATATATGCTATACTCTACATTTGGATGTCATATTTGCATTTTGAAATGTTGATCGATAAAGAATACGATGAACGATGAAGAATGGATGATCTAGAAATTAAACGGTCGATGATTGTTGTTAGTTTGGGTATCAAAAAAATATTTCAAATCAGAGAAAATGACATGAAATCAAATTTTATAACTAAAACTCCAATCAAAGGAAAAAAGAATCTATATGAATAATCCTCTCAAGATTTTTTATCCTTCGTTCTGTTCATTGCATTCTATTCTACTAATATCAAAAGAATTGTCATGATCCAGTGATGATCCAATATAGATTCTCCATATAATGGAGAGGAGATATATTCACTATAATATATGGGATAAATGATCCAACCTTTTCTCATTTTCTTTAAACACATATTTATAGGTTTATAGGAACCTCCTTGTGGTTTTGGAATCTAAACCTATCGTTCCCTCTCACTTTAGATTGTACTTATGTAAAACACCCAATTCCCAACATGGCGGCGGTCTAAAATTTCCAATCTAAGTCCCCGATCAAAAGTTGTTTGATTTAGTATTCAAGATAAAAATAATAAATTTAATTATATTATTTATGAAAATGACCTCAGTGGATTTTTCTATAGAAGAACCATGCGAACAGAAGTTACGTCCTACCTAGGGTAAACACCAAACTCCAAACTCAACCATGGAATTAGACTTCTTATCTAAGCTACCATTTTAGATTTATATCATTCTGTCATGTGTATAGTATAAAATATAAATCATATTTTTTAAAAATTTATTCTGTGAACATCAGGCCTCCAAATCCCACATCCTCTCAGCTCTTAACTCTGGAAATATATATAGAAATATTTATAATCTTAAAAGGAAAAATATTGGTCTCAAAATCATTCCCTCCATTAAGATTTTTATCCTCAAAATGTAAAGGTACGTAATTAACATATAATACTGAGCCCTCTCTTGGATCTCCCATTCCTAGAAAAACCTTCCAATTTTTATGCTACCACAACACACAAACAAATGGGGTGGTCTGTCTATGTGTGTTTCACTCTTATCGATGACGTGTGTAGAATCATGAATGTGTCTCCTCATCTACCACATGTGGGAAATGTTTTGAACCCTCTCTATATGGGGGGTAGGGAAAGGTGGAAGGATACCTTTACAACACTCTACATGATCTCAAAATAAATCCCCAAGAACCTTGGGGATATCTTGCCTCCATGGAAAAAAAATATCATGCAATCCCTCCACATATCTTCCAACACCTGGGTAGTGCACTCGGTTTTTCCATTGGTATGGGAGTGAAAGGTTTCACTCATCTGCAGTTCAGTCTTGAATGCATCCTGCAAGCCTCTCCACAGTCGTGATGTAAATGGTGTGTCACAATTAGAGACAAACATCAAGGTTACCCCATTAAGAAGGATGTTGTTTTATACATAAAACATCCCCAAAAACTCTGATGAACTCTACACCTTGATCGCATGGAAGTGTGCCAATATTGTGAGTCGGTATACTATTACCCATATGGAATCCTAGTTATTCTCTATGCAAGGAATTATTATGACAATTTTTTTGGATATATCATCCCATTTCTAGTCTTGGATTTCAAGAGAGTGGAAAAACCCACCAAAACTCATTTTTCTTCCTTTACTCGCATTACAGTAGGATCCATTGTTTGTCTATGAAATAAGGTTTCATGATTTCCTCCTTTTTAATATACATATGATATGTCACTTGTGGATATTTCTGTAATGAAATATCACTCATTATATGTATCACAGTTCGGACTCTCTCACACAATCATGAAGTGAAGGAGTCAACACCATTGACTGAGGAAAAACTATATCCTCCTCCTCCACTAGGGTAGGATTCTAGGAGGATAACAACTCTAAAATGCCCCACACATAGTGAGCTTGGGGCTTCTTTTTAGGGAATATTATATGACATTCCCTTTCCCTAGAGTATAGACTATCTCGAATTTGTAGTCTTGCAAGAATTTCTACAAAAATCGCTATATCGCATTCAAGTCTCTCTCGATGGAGACATACCGTAGAATCTAGTGGTATTAACAAACCACAAAGTGCTCTCCTAGAAGGTAGAGTCTCTACATCCTCAATGAGAAGACTACCACAACAAAAATCAGGTAGTGAGTCGCATTATTCTGTTCATGGGGTCTCCATAACCTCTACTTGTACTTGATAACTACTATATAAAGGAGTAAGTTGAGAATGAAAAGGTACCAAAAAACATGGTAGGTGAGTAAACTCATCCAACCATAAGAGGCTAGACATGAAAATCACATGGTATAACCTGCATGTCTTTTCCTCTCTTGGAAGGAGAGTAACCCCAAACTAGACACTCTTTCATACCAACTAGTGGAATTCAATGAAAATGGTGTCAAACTAGAAAACTCCATCTGTAATCCCAATACCTGTTCTGATACTCTATCTCAATACCTCACCCTAAATTCAAAAGTCAAAGGGACTCTCCAACCACACCTCGATACTACCCGCTTTAGGTGGAACTAACATTCCCTCATTTTTTTCACACATCACAATAATGTTTATTGGTGGGGGAAGGTATCCTCTTCCTCATATATTCAAAGCTACGTCGAGCAACAAAAAATCCTGGTTACATAAATGCCCCTTGTCACCCTGGTAAAACCGCTGAAAAGAAGTAGGGATAAAAGATTACCCCACCTAGTGTCAAACAAGTTCGACTAAAAAAGTATAAAAGACCTAGGTTGTACCTCTTATCATCTCTTGCACTATAAGATTGAAAAAATCCATAGAATGTAGCTTCCTATGGCCCCAACCACTAGCTCCTTGAGCCTAATGGGGGATACCTGATGGTGGTGGAAGGACTTCACAGTGTCGTCCACAAACCACAGTTCTTCCTTTTTCTCTTCCAACACTTCCTTCTTGGGGACCACCCTGTCCTCACCTGGGAGAACCTTGATCAGAACATTGTTTTTATTGTGATGGTTCATTTACTATATAACTAGGATGCTCAAAACATCTGTTCAGTTAATATCATTCCATGGGACCTTTCCTATCATAAGAATAACTCCTACCCTCCATGGGCAGCCCTGGTTCCCTATGTTGTCCCAGACCAAGTTCCTGAGTCTGATCATGGGAATGCCTCCTACATCAAGGCCCTGCAAACTCACCTCTGCTAGCTGTGGTAGATATCTCACCTCTGATGTGACCACTACCAAAACATACTAACTATCATTCCTCTGACAAAAAACTCTCTGTCACTAGTTCTCCCTCCATCACCCTGGAATTGGTGGGAATTCACAAGGGAACTATTTCGACACTGATCTCTATGTGGAGTCCTTGTTCAAACTTACATTCTCAGAAGTAGCCATCGTAGTTCATGTTTGGAGAGTAGCATGTATGATCTATGAACCTAGTCTCATGATCATCCACCATCATCCCTCTCTACTGAAACTGTAGGATCTCTTGAATTCTAACAAATTCTATGTAGGAGGGGTATTACTCTTCACAGAATGGCTACGGGAAATCATCCCACAAGAGTATCAACTCATCAAGCATTTGAGTAACCTATCTCCACTAATGCCCAGATGCTCCATAGAAAATACCGGCTACCAAATCCAATATCTGATACATTAATGTACAAACAAGACTAAAGAGGCAGACCACCGACTCTATCAAAACCTCTATTCCTAGAGAATCCAGATAACCAAGTAACCTCAGGGGTCTCTATCACTAGAACTCAAAAAGCATTGTCATCTTGCACGCATCCTGAGCCTACTCTGCTAGGCATGTATGTTCCTCAATACGTGGATGTGTTTCTACCCTCCCACCTGGAAGAGGGGGATCACATGATGGATCGTGACAAAGCCATCATCGTTCATATGGTTTTCTTTATGAATCCGAGCTAGTATCCTAGGTAGCTATCATCATTGATGAATCTTGAAACTTTTCAAGGTGTACCATAGTCAAATGAGCATATATATATATTTATATCATCCATAATGTGGAGCTTACTCAAGAAGAATATAAATGGAATAAATCTTATATGATGCATGTACCAAAGTTCCTTGCTATAAATGTCTCAGCATGCCGAGTCGAGAATCAGTAAATATTGACCCTGGTGAATGGCTATGTCAGTTGACTCACCATTACTAGACTCCCTATCCTGAGAGCTACTCTTGAGATACATTGAAACTATTTCGCTAAACCCAACCAATACCTTTTTAGGGAAACATCTGAATAATGTCCCGAGTGTCAAACCACCTCTCATACAACTTTTTCACGTACCAACCCATGTTGGGGATCATGACGCAACTACCCCAAGACCACCTCTATATTCTAGGGAGTGGAGACAAGAACTGAAGGAACCAAAAAATTGGGGAGGCCATTTACGAATAACCTATACACACAAACACAATAAAATCAATGAAAAAGTGCATAGGGGAAGGAAAATAAGATACCACAATACTATAAATAAACCAAAAACATGCATCTACCTATAAAAACTATAGGTTCAGGTGCTGTAATGTAAATATAACGAAAAAGGGGAAAAGTAATGCCCAACTAGAAAATGTGCCATAACATGGAAGTAACTCAAATGTAAAACAGTTGAGAGATCCTCACTCCTGAATCCCAAGCTATGACCACCGTACGTGGTCCAGGCAGTCGTATTATTAAGCCTCTATGCATTCATGATCAACAAGTATTTTTTTTGCATAAGGCATGATATGTGTGAGGAAATCCCAAGTGGGGGTGAGTATAAAAATACTCAGTAGAACACCCCGAAAAGGTGAAGGGGGAGTAGTATGATATTCAAATGAATATTAATGATGTAGATAGAAGAAGTTATAGTAATGAGTATAGCTCAAACAAACAATATAGTGATGTAAGAGAATCCAAATAAAAAAACTAGAAATGGTGAGAAGATGAACTTATTGTTAAGTCTTCGCTACCTACAGTAGGAGAGTTGGATCATTCAACAATGATATGCTTAACATGGAAATAACGTGGCATATCCTATTATTATTAGCCTCTCATGGAAGGAGAGTAATAAAAACCTAAGGATTGGGCTCTGATATTTGATATATATATATATATACTCTTATTCAATGAATCCCAGATGAGAATGTAAGGGGATCTCCATCTCACAGCTAAACCAAGGAAATGAGTCACCAACTGTTCTTGTAGTAACCACCAATGACTCCCAACATCCCATACATCTTCCCTAGACACTAAAGTCAATGGGACTCAATCATTAAACCTTGATACTATCCTAATTGGGTTCCTCTATCTCACCCACATCATTTTTGTAACACCCCAGGTAAATAAAGAATATGAAATTTTTATATTTATCCCCATTTGTGAATAAAATGTCCATATTACTTTAAATGTAACGCTATGCTCGATGTTTTACCCAATATGCAACAACAAGTTCCTTTGAAATCTTACATTGCACTCTAATAATAAAATAATATTATTTTAAATGGTAGTTAACGCCTAGCTGTTGTATTAACAGGAATGAATAGAAATAACTAAAATATGATTATATATGTTTGTTAAATGTTTTTACTTTTATCCAATAAATTTTAGAGGCTTAAAATACAAATGAATCCCATCTTAAGCATTGAATACACTAGTATTTTTAAAAGATTGTTTTACAACCTTTTGATGGCAAATAATTTTTTTTAAATCAAAATTTTGACAATTTTATAAGCTATATTTTTCAAAATAAACATATTACTTATGATTGGGACATTTAAATTTACCTTGGGTTAATTTTTGGTACTTTTCCGAAAAAGTTCAATTTTTAATGAATAGTGAAAAATGTTGTATTTTAATTCAAAACCTCTTTTTAATTTTATTTATTTATTTTATTAGATTATCTTATTAATTGGTTTTAAAGTGAAATTAGAATATATTTTTTCCATTTAATCCAATAGTGGTCTATGGAAATAATTTCACTTTGAAATCGGACTTAAACTAGTGTCAATCTTTTGATACATTTTGTTTCATAAAAACACGCTATTTGTTTTGACAGCAAGAATTAAATATTAAATTATTTAATGCAACTTATATGTTTTTAATTTTTTAAAATATACATCATTTTTGAATTTGGAATATCAAATATATCTTAGGGTGAATTTTTGGTAATTTTCTGAAAAACTTCAATTTTTGAGGAATAGTGAAACCACTAAGTGGTACTTATAAAAACTGATTTTGCATTTAAATGAAATTTTTCCACCTTTGTGTTTTGAATTTTGAAAATACGTTATACATGGTTATCATTAAGAAGTAAAATGTGGTTCAATGGGATTAAAATAATTTTTCGGTGAATAGTAACTTATTAAGTTTTTAATCGCGATTAGAGGTAATTAGTGTAGTTTAAGTTAAGAATAATGTTTTAATAAAATGAACTGACCTAGACACATTTCCTATCCTCATTGGATGTGTCATGGACGACCAAGACGATCCATGGGTCAACTTGGGGACCCCATGGAGCCACATTGGATGGAAAATGACATAAATACCATTTTATTTAATGATAAAGTAAAAATAACACAAACATGAGATGTTTTACTAAAACAATTTTTACATGGGGTTATACAATTCCTATATTTGACTATAAATAGTCATTAGAAAGCTAAAAATATTTCATATATCATAGTATTTTTTTTATAATTTTTAGACATTAAATAAATTATATTATTAATGACATCATGATGATGCAGTGATGACCTCATTATTTAACGATTTAAATAAAATGGAAAGATAATGTAATATCTAAGACCTACACATGTCCAAAAACTATTGTATGGGTGGATTTAGAACCATTATCACCTTATCCACGATTTATATCAATGTGGGGCCTTTTAAATACGATACTCAATTTCAAATAAAGTAACATTTTCTTACTTTCCAAGAGTGGCCATCCTCTCCTCTTATAAAAGGCCCCCACCTCTACCTCCATACCCACACATCTCAAGCCTTTGGATCGGACAAACTCTTCCCAATTCATCTCTCCAAATCCCTCTATAACTCCTTGAAGCCTCACTTTGGGCAGAATCCTTTCCAAGGAAGCCTTTGAGCTCAAATCAAAGGAAGTTACCCGATTTAAAGGTAATGTCTTTACTTGTGTCCTTTTGTTTTATTTTGCTTCTCCAACCCCCTAAAATCTTTTTATTAATTTATTTTGTAACAAATACATTATATTTAATATACTAGTATTTTTATATAAGAATTATTCTATCTACACTTACACACACATACATCGAATGGTTAAAGAACATACTGTTTCCGTGGATGGCGAATTTCTGCCTCCCGAAACGATGATTGTTCAACATTCTTCTAACACCTTAAAAGGTGGACATTAAGATGACACTATATTTATATATGATATATGATATATAATATGTTTATGTTTTACTTAATCTTCTGTATTTTTCATTTATGGCATACCATTATGGTTTCCATTATGGGTAAACGTGATATCTTCATTTAAGGAAGTGCGGACTACTTCCCCCTCAAAGTGATTTGATTCGTTAATACCATATGTGGTACGTATAAAGGATATATTTAATGATATAATATATGATACCATAATGTAATTAAAATACTATTATGTATCATTATATTTTAATTCCATTAAATATGAAATAGAAATGGATGTAGCATTCATGCGTACGTACGGCTTACCGTCTCCATGAACGGTGCAATTCATTTCTTAACTCTAAATGTTATGTAATATTATAAATGCATGAATATACTGGATATATATGATATATATGATATCTACATCATGAATACAACTCTGGATATAATGAACCTTTGACCCCACAAACAACATGTAATTGTAAGAAGTCCACTTTCGACTTAAGAACCAAATATCGACAAAATAAACATTATTAAATTAAATGATTACATAATGTTAATGACATGGTAATAAGTGATATGACAGGAATAATTAAATTGAAAAAGTTTATTAAGGAATTAGAAATTAACTCAAGTTTATTATTCAGGAGATTAAAGAATGATCGAGTCATGTCGGACCCGAGGTAAGGGATCCTACTCCTCTCTTTCTTTTTAAGTACACTCTTTTATGTCATTCCTTTTAAAGCTCATCTTTCTTGTTATTGGGATTTTCTTTTATATTAATCATACTATAATTTTTATGTTCATGTGATGAGAGACCCTATTCTCTCTCATCAATCCATTTTGGATGTTTTGAGTGGTGCCATTAGGCTGCCGAATTTTCCTAAGAGATCTAACCTCTCTCTTTCTTTTTAAGTACTCTCCTTTATGTCACTTCTTTTGAGCTCCTATTTGTTATGTTGGGGGATGTTCTTTTATTTTACTCTTTCTATAAACTATATGTTAATATGATGAGATACCCTATTTTATCTCATCAATCCATTTTTGTAAGTTTTATGTGGCGCTGTTAGGCTGCCGAGTTTTCGTAATGGATTTTTCATCTCACTTTTATTCTCGTGAGATTTATGCAACATTTGCCACAAATTCTTTTGATTGGTGTATGTACTTCCCATTAGTCTACTCTTTGTGTAATATAATTTCGTTTATGAGTATTTACATCAATGATATATTGTCCTTCTTTCATGGGGTGTATGTTTTGAAAGATACCCAAGTAGGTAAGGGAACCTTTCACCCTCCTCTTTTTAAAAGACTTATTTTGTTGGGTCTTTTAATTTACATATTGTTATGTTGGGATATGTTCTCATATATCCTTATTGATGTAAATTATATGTCCAAGTGATGAGGTATACTTTTTGTCTCTCATCAACTCATTTTGATGTGACGCCGTTAGGCTGTCAAGGGAACTTCTTATCCCAATTTCGATTTCTTTGGGTTCAACATGTAGTTATTGAATATGTCATCCTTCGAATATGTGTGAATGACCTTTTATTATTTTACACTTAAGATCCACTTATATTTGGTGTATTCATTTGTCACACATAATTATGTAATTGATTTATCCTTAAACCAAGGATACCATCTTTGTATGGGACTTCGTCTCAATATCCTTTCATTGAGGCATCTTTTATTTTATACACAACCTTATTTTATATGGTGTATAAACCCCTTTGACTTTTATGTTTATCCAAAAGGAATATTTCTTTATACGAATCCTTTTACTAAATGACAAAAGGGAATGTTTTTGTCATACGTATGCGGCGACAACGACTTCTCTGCCACTGTGACCATTATTTGAATTTGAGCATCCTTTACCAGCCATACCTTTTTTTAAAAAAGAAAAATAAAAACCATGTTTTACTTTTCTTTTATTTTGGTATTGAAAATGGTTTTCATAATGTTATTATATCAATGTGTTGTATTGATATCTTGTGATTGAAGGGTGGAAATGTTATCTTTCCTTTATGCATGTTTTTTATGATACGATTATGTTGAGGTTCTTGGGCATTATTATGAAGACGGGTGGTTCCGTGATAAACTAAGGGCGGGTGAGCCCGGTATAGCTCTCCAATTCATTGGGTAACGCAAAGGAGTGAAACGTTAAGGTTTCTCCGAAGAGATTTAGGGAATATAGTGTGATGGGTATTCCAAACGTAACCAAGAGGGTTACTCCCTATGTATGAATGTTATGAATGCATTAAGTTACCTTTATGTCTTATGATTTCAATGATTTATTCATGATTTGATGAGGTATGTTAAAGTACTTATGTTTTATGGGTAAAGTATGATTTCATTCTTATGTATATATAAACTCATGTTTCCTTTCCATATTTTTATAACCCTTACTGAGATTTTTATGCTCATCCCAAGTTTTTGAAATGTTTTTCACAGGTCAAGGGAAAGGTACATGATGTGATGATAGTGTAAAAGATGTGTCAAGAAGGAATCCGTGTTTTATTTTAAATATGTTTCCGTTCATGGGAAGAATTAATACTATCGTTTATGTAACCACTTTGCTTAAATGTGGAATGTAATGCATGTTTCATTATCTAATTCTCTAAAACTCTAAACCTGAAAATAACCTCAATGAGTAATCTTGTAATAACTCAAGATTAAGTAACGTTTAAGGCTGGGGCCTTATAGTTTCTATCAGAGGTTGGTTTAGACAACTTTAGGGATTAGGAGTTCTTGTGAGACACATGATTAGTCCCTATATCTATTATTTCTATTAAATCCTTGTTTTATAACATTTATTTCAGGTCAAGTAATGTCGGTTACGAATGGAAGGAGAGGGATCTCAAACGACATTCCTATCTCTTCCTGATGACATGCTTGCAATAATTATTGCAAAGTCATCTTCGGATGATTGTGAAACTTTTTCTAGCATACAACTCACTTGCAAGCAGTTGTTTGAGATATCAAACACCTCCACTATACCTCGTTATCATCATGGATCATGGTTTGTTTTTAGACAAATACTATTTTCACAATATTCTCATATTTTCTAGAAAGGTAAATATTATCAAGGTATTTTCAAATATTTTACCTTATCATAAGAATTTGAAGCATTTTATGATTTTAAAAATGGTGCTGAGGAAGGAGACCCTTGCGCAACCTATTTATATTTGCTTTTAAAATATAGTCTCACATCACTTACTTATGGTATTTTAAAAGGACCAATAATATAATGTTTCAACTCAATTTCGGTCCGACTATTTTATAGAAATCATGTTTTATCAGATATTTTGGAATTATATGTCATACATGATTATTTTTCAAAACTGTTTTTCTGTGAACACCCATATGAACCATGTTGTACGAGCTGTATTTGGATAGAGAAGCAAATGATTTTGAAGGATCTCTAAATCATTGTTGTAATGCATGGGACTTCTACCTATGTGAGAAAGATGATGATGAAACCGAGTGGATGCCATGATCAAGGTATGATGCTATTAATTTTGGGAATCATTTCATTTTATCTTATGGTGGTGAAATAAGAATTCAAGAATTAAGATGTTGAGATTTTAATGAATTCGGATGAAAATTAAAGTTATAAGGAAATGATTGAGGTTAAAACATATTAGGGTTATTTTTGGAGTTTTATAAAAAAAGACAACACGCAGACCGTGTGACAACCCGTCGCGTCAGACAAAGCTGCGGGAATCGAACCCACAACCTAAGTGCGACTGGTATTTATCGCCTACCACTGGACTATGTGAAGTCCCTGGTTAGTTTGACTGATTCTTTTTAGTTATATGATTTTATGAATTAAGAGTAAGTTGATTTTGGGTTATTTATGGATATTTATTAACCTATCATGGAGGATATGTGATTAGGTTAATTACTTTTCAATACGAGACATTAAGAGAAACTGATGTTGTTTGGAGATAAATGTTACGATTTAACTTGTAAGACTATATGACTAAATCCTTCTAATATTTGGGTTTCAATCTTAGTTTGGTTTAGTTTGAAGAGTTTTTATGGAAAAATAGTTTATCGAATGGTCCTCGTTGAACTTTGGGTTTTGTTGGACAAATTTTCGAGATTAAGAATATATTTTCTTTTTATAAAGGGTTATCTTTTTCTGGATTATCTGATCTTGTACTAACCTTTTTGGTTTTCGTTTTGGTTAGAGTCTAAAGACATGGTAAGTATATAGTTCTCTATTGTGGATTAGGTGATTCTCTAGAAATTGATTATAGTACTCTTAATGTGAATAAGTCTTCCTAAATACTTGTCTTTTGGAGAAAATATGAGTTTGTGTAAGGGATCTTATAAAAGTTGAAAGTCAACATGATAAGTGATTATGTTTCCTTATGAATAAATTCCTCAATAAAAAGTAACTTAAAACAAAAACGTTGTCTATTAACTTTTCCTACTAGGGGATCGAATACCGTTTAACCCATCACAAGTTTGTGATTTTCTTGTGGTTAACTTTCTCCTAAACATGTTTTCTATCACTCTACATCAGAAAATGACCCTATGTTTTCTCCTCCATGTCCATATTTTTCAACATGGAATCCTAGTATGGGTTAACTCTGGTGACCTTTGTACTTATCTTTCTTTATTTTAAAGTCATTCTTTTACCTACTCTTGTTCCGATGTGGGACGTTCAAGGATGTTTCCAAGCTCAATTTTAAAATTGCGAGGATGCAATTCCCAAAAGGGGGGAAGGATGTAACACCCCAGGTAAACAAAGAATATGACATATTTATATTTATCCCTATTTGTGAATAAAATTTCAATATTAATTTAAATTTAACGCTATGCTCGATGGCTTACGCAATATGCAACAACGAGTCCCTTTGAAATCTTACGTTGCACTCTAATAATAAAATAATATTATTTTAAATGGTAGTTAACTCCTAGCGGTTGTATTGACAAGAATGAATAGAAATAACTAAAATATGATTATATATGTTTGTTAAATGTTTTTACTTTTATCCAATAAATGTTAGAGGCTTAAAATACAAATGAATCTCATCTTAAGCATTGAATACACTAGTATTTTTAAAAGATTGTTTTACTACCTTTTGATGGCAAACCTTTTTTTAAATCAAACTTTTGAAAATTTTATAAGCTATATTTTTCAAAATAAACATATTATTTATGATTGGGACATTTAAATTTACCTTGGTTTAATTTTTGGTATTTTTCCGAAAAAGTTCAATTTTTAATGAAAAGTGAAAAATGTTGTATTTTAATTCAAAACCACTTTTTAATCTAATTTATTTATATGATTAGATTATCTTTTGAATTGTTTTTAAATTGAAATTAAAATATATATTTTCCATTTAATCCAATAGTGGTCGATGGAATTAATTTCACTTTGAAATCAGACATAAACTAGTGTCAATCTTTTGATACATTTTGTTTCATAAAAACATGCTATTTGTTTTGACAGCAGGAATTAATTATTAAATTAATTAATTCAACTTATATGTTTTGAATTTTGTAAAATAGACATAATTTTTGAATTCAGAATATCAAATATAGCAGAGGGTGAATGTTTTGTAATTTTCTGAAAAACTTCAATTTTTGATGAATGGTGGAACAACTAAGTGGTACTTATAAAAACTGATTTTCCGTTTAAATGAAATTTTGCCACCTTTGAGTTTTGAATTTTGAAAATCTGACATACATGGATATCATTAAGAAGTAAAATGTGGTTCAATGGGATTAAAATATTTTTTTGGTGAATAGTAACTTATTACGTTTTTAATCGCGATTAGAGGTAATTACTGTAGTTTAAGGTAAGAATAATGTTTTAATAAAATTAAATGACCAATACACATGTACAACCCTCATTGGATGTGTCATGGCCGACCAAGACAATCCATAGGTCAACTTGGGGACCCCATGGAGCCACTTTGGTTGGAAAATGACATAAATACCTTTTTATTTAATGATAAAGTAAAAATGACACAAACATGAGATGTTTTACTAAAACAATTTTTACATGGGGTTATACAAGTAAGATTTTTGACTATAAATAGTAATTGGAAATATAAAAAGATTTCATATATCATAGTATTTTTTTTATAATTTTTTGACATTAAATAAATTAAATTCTTTATGACATCATGATGATACAGCGATGACCTCATTATTTATCATATTTAAATAAAATGGAAAGATAAGGTAATATCTAAGACCTACACATGTCCAAAACCTATTGGATGGGTCAATTTAGAACCATTATCACCTTATCCATGAATTATATCAATGTGGGACCTTTTAAATCCGAAAATCATTTTCAAATAAAGTAACATTTTCTTACATTCCAAAGGTGCCCCTCCTCTCCTCTTATAAAAGGCCCCCACCTCTACCTCCTTACCCACACATCTCAAGCCCTTGTCTCGGCCAAACACTGCCCATTTAATCTCTCCACATAACTCTCTAACTCCTTGAAGCCTCACATTGGGCATAATACTTTCCAAGGAAGCCTTTGAGCTCAAATCAAAGGAAGTTACACGATTTGAAGGTAATGTCTTCACTTGTGTCCTTTTGTTTTATTTTACTTCTCCAACCCCAGAAACTCTTTTTATTCATTTATTTTGTAACAAATACAGTATATTAAATATACTAGCATGTTTTTATAAGAATTATTCGAGCTACACTTACACACACCTACATCTAATGGTTAAAGAACATACTGTTTCCGTGGATGGCGAATTTCCGCCTCCCGAAACGATGATTGTTCAAAAATTTTCTAACACCTTCAAATGTGGCCATTAAGATGACACTATATTTATATATGATATATAATATGTTTATGTTTTACTTAAGCTTCTGTATTTTTCATTTATGACCTACCTTTATGGTTTCCATTATGGGTAAACGCGATATCTTCATTTAAGGAAGTGCATACTACCGCCCCCTCAAAGTGATTTGATTCATTAATACCATATGTGGTACGTATAAAGGATATATTTAATGATATTATATATGATACCATACTGGAATTAAAATACTATTATGTATCATTATTTTTTAATTCCATTAAATATGAAATAGAAATGGAAGTAGCGTTCATGCGTACGTACGGCTTACCATCTCCATGAACGGTGCATTTCATTTCTTGACTCTAAATGTTATGTAATATTATAAATGCATGAATATACCGGATATATATGATATATATGATATCTACATCATGAATAAAACTCTGGATATAATGAACCTTTGACCCCACGAACAACATGTAATTGTAAGAAGTCCACTTTCGACTTAAGAACCAAATATCGACAAAACAAACATTATTAACTTAAATGATTACATAATGTTTATGACATGGTAATAAGTGATATAAAAGGAATAATGAACTTGAAAAATGTTATTAAGGAAGTATAAATTAACTCATGTTTATTATTCAGGAGATTAAAGAATGATCGAGTCAAGTCAGACCTGAGGTAAGGGATCCTACTCCTCTCTTTCTTTTTAAGTACACTCTTTTATGTCATTCCTTTTAAAGATCATAATTCTTGTTATTGGGATGTTATTTTATATTAATCTTAATGTAATTTTTATTTTCATGTGATGAGAGACCCTATTCTATCTCATCAATCCATTTTGGGAGTTTTGAGTGGTGCCGTTCGGCTGCCGAATTTCCGTAAGAGATCTAACCTCTCTCTTTCTTTTTAAGTACTCTCCATTATGTCACTTCTTTTAAGCTCCTCTTTGTTATGTTGGGGGAAGATATTTTAAATTAATATTTCTATAAACATTATGTTAATATGATGAGATACCATATTTGATCTCATCAATCCATTTTTGTGTGTTTTATGTGGCGCTGTTAGGCTACTGATTTTTCGTAAGGGATTTTTCATCTCACTTATATTCCCGTGAGATTTATGCTACATTTTCCACAAATTCCTTTAAGTGTTGTATGTAATACCCATTATTCTACTATTTTTGTAATATAAATTCATTTATGAGTATTTAGATCAATGATGTATTGTCCTTCTTTCATAGGGTGTATGTTTTGAAAGATACCCAAGTCTGTAAGGGAACCTTTCACCCTCCTCTTTTTAAAAGACTTCTTTTGTTGGGTCTTTTAATTTACATATTGTTATGTTGGGATATGTTATCATATATCCTTATTGATGTAAATTTTATGTCAAAGTAATGAGATACACTTTTTATCTCTCATCAACTCATTTTGATATGACGCCGTTAGGCTGTCAAGGGAACTTCTTAACCCAATTTCGATTTCTTTGGGTTCAACGTGTAGTTATTGAATATGTCATCCTTCAAATATGTGTGAATGAACTTTGATTATTTTACACTTAATATCCACTTATATTCGGTGTATTCTTTTGTCACACATAATTATTTAATTGATTTATCCTTAAACCAAGGATACCGTCTTTGTATGGGACTTCGTCTCAATCTCATTTCATTGAAAAATATTTTATTTTATACACAACCTTCTTTTATACGGTGTATAAACCCTTTTGACTTTTACGTTTATCCAAAAGTAATCTTTCTTTATACAAATCATTTTACTAAATGACAAAAAAGAATGTTTTTGTCATACGTATGCGGCGACAACAACTTCTCCGCCGCCATGACCATTATTTGAATTTTGGCTTCCTCTACAAGCCATACCTTTTTTAAAAGAAAAATAAAAACCATGTTTTACTTTTCTTTTATTTTGGTATTGAAAATGGTTTTCATAATGTTTTTATATCAATGTGTTGTATTGATATCTTGTGACTGAATGGTGGAAATGTTATGTTTCCTTTATGCATGTTTTATGTGATACGATTATGTTGAGGTTCTTGGGAATTATTATGAAGATGGGTGGTTCTGTGATAAAATAAGGGCGGGTGACCCCGATATAGCTCTCCAATGCATTGGGTAATGTGAAGGAGTGAATCATTAAGGTTTCTCCGAAGAGATTTTGGGAATATACTATGATGGGTATTCCAAACGTAACCAAGAGGGTTACTCCCAACGTAAGAATGTTATTAATGACTCAAGTTACCTTTATGTCTTATGATTTATATGCTATATTCATGATTTGATGAGGTATGTTAAAGTACTTTTGTTTTATGGGTAAAGTATGATTTCATTCTTATGTATATATGAACTCATGTTTCCTTTCCATATTTTTATAACCCTTACTGAGCTTTTTATGCTCATCCCAAGTTTTTGAAATGTTTTTCACTGGTCAAGAGAATGGCACATGATGTGATGATAGTGTCAAGGATGTTTCAAGAAATAATCCGTGTTGTATTTTAAATTTGTTTCCGTTGATGGGAAGAATGAATACTGTCTTTTATGTATCCACTTTGTTTAAATGTGGAATATAATGCAAGTTTCATGATCTCATTCTATAAAACTCTAAACCTGAAAAGATCCTCAATGTGTAATTTTGTAATAACTCAAGATTAAGTAAGGTTTAAGGCTGGGGCCTTATAATTTTAGGTCCCATCACATGGACACGTCTTAGTGTGAAAAGTGTCTCTATTACTCAATGGTATAAGGGTATGTTAAATCACGTCTATTAATTATGCCGCATAGTCAAGAGGTTATGTCTCAAGGTCAAGGGCCCATGCCCATCCTAGTTTGATGATGAAACTCTAGTGTTGTCGAGGACCCATGACTAGCCCTTTGGATAATAGAGCTATTGTATCATCAAAGACCCATGACCAACCCAACTGAAGGATGTCAATCTAGTATTTTATAGGACCCATGCACATCCAAGAATGAGGATTCCATTAGGAACATCCTTTGAAATCCCTACTGGATGGTATCTCTCGGGAAGCATCATGTATAGTTGATGCCATTCCCTACTAGAGGGTAAGCTTAGAAAACTTCAATAATCCTTCCTGAGCACAACCATCATTAGACATCACCTGAAAATGTTTCATTCCCATAACATATTACTTCATACCTTGAAATCAACTATGGGGGGAATCATTATGTACTACATGGGAAACACTTCAGATAGGATACTCATGTGTCAAAATTCAGGGTTAGAAGAAGGATATACAGGAGGTAGAAAATTCGTGAATAGATACATGGTAAATGAGGGGACCAGATGACATGGGACCCTACCTCATAGCATGAACATGTAACTGGCCATACTCGGGTACTATACTATGCACTAGTACCCCTAGTACTTCCACTACACTCCCAATGTACATGTCACATCCTACCAAAAGTCTGACAAGCACACGATGTTCTTCACTAGCCCAAAAGGGATAAAATGTACATTAATGACTTTCCTCCCCATACGGTCCTAGATAACCTAATGGATCACACTGTCATGATCCTTTAAAAATAATTCACATTATCGACTAATCATTCACCCAAAATGGACATGTGGGGAAGAAGGTGAATTTTATAGCATTGTGCACGAATAGTGCCACATGCATTCCATGTCTTGATCTTGAAACACATCATAAGGATCGTACCACTGTGATCTTCACATAATAACAAAAGGGATTGGATATTCATTCTTGTGAAATGGAAACCCGATGAGAAGGTCTCATTTCATGGAAAATTCCAAAACTGGGTCTCATGGGGCCCAAAAATCGATTTTGGTATAAGCACCGAAAATCAGTCTTGAAACTCCAACCTCAATCTTAGGGTCATGATTCCACTGAAATCATGTTGATCAAACATCGTATATAGACGTTTTTTCTGTTAAAAGTTTTAATAATAATATATTATTATTATTTGTCTTTTTCATAGAACTGATCCACAAACATGATAAATGAATCCAACATCAATCCTAAAAAAACATTCTCGAAAACCTGGGTCACGCTGTCGTATATGGCATGTTAATCAGACATTCCATGTTGGAGATACGTTCAAAAAATATTTTGAAAATAATAATATTATTATAATTTTTATGTTGTTTTATTGACCTACTATATGAGATATCAAAAGGTCTCAAAATTGGTATCAAAAAGACTGCATCTATGTCAGGATAACATTTCCACTGACGGTATGTGAAATGGACAATGCACTGGGATGTTATGTGTGTTTCAAATTTTTAATAACAATAATATTATTATTATTATTATTATCTATATTTTAGGTTTTTAAAAAACTCATGGGGAGAGGGTGTTCCGGGGGATGTCTGCCCCTACCGGTGCCACCCTACTTGCTGGAGCAGCTTCCTAGAGCAGCATCTCAGAGCTGGATCCTGCCTCCCTTGCAGTAGTTTCTTTGCTGCTGCCTCACCTGAGTCACTCCCTCACCAGAACCACACTGACACCTCTTTCTAAGGACCACTGGGACCACTCCAGTTGTTAAAAAATGAAACTGAGACCAGATTTGGGATCCTCAAATCCTGATCTAAAAAGATGTGGTCTCTGCTCAAAAAAATTTCAATGTTTATAAAAAATGGAAAGTTGGCACCACTTACGCTCGCTTTCGCACCACCTCTGGAACATGAAACTCAAAAATATCATATATCTAGAATCCTTGTATCATAAACTACATGGATATGTGCTTCTATTGATGTTTGGATGTCATATCAGTTTGTTGAAAAGTTTATCGATAAAGAATGTGAAGAACATCGAAGAATGGACCATCGATAAATTAAATGATTGAGGGATGCTGTTAGTTTGAACATAAAAAAATGATTTAAAAGAACTAAAATTCACCACAATTCATATTTGAAAACCAAAACAACAATCAGATGAAGTATAATCCTAAAGAATAACCCTACATGGATTTGGGAACCTCTATTACGTACAATGCACTCTGATCTATCCGGATATGATGTTTCATCACAATCTGTGAAAGATCCAGTGTTGATTCTCTATCTGAAGAATAAGAGAGAGATTTTCCGATAACCATTATAGAATTCTTCCAACCCTTGCTCATTTCTCTTAGACACAAATTTATTGTAAACAGCCAGAGGTCACTGTATATTAACCTACCACGCCCTCTCACATTAAGTCGTGCATATGTAAAATACCCCATTTTGAACTCAACGACAATCTCATATTTATAATATGAGTTTCAATTCATAAGTTAGTTGACTTAAAATTAGAGATAAAATAGGTAAATGTAATTATTTTATTTACAAAAAACACCCTCTGTTGATTTTTCTGAAGAATACCTGCAACAATAAATGTTATGACCTTCCTAGGGTAAATGCCATGCTCCGAACTAAACCATCGACTTTTTTTTCTAATCTGAGATACCATTTCAAAGATATATCATTTCCTTCATGTGTATAGTATAAAATATTGATAAGCTGTTTATAAAATTTATCCCAAGCACACTAGGCCTCTTAATATCATGTCATCTCAACACATAGCTCTATAAATATGTGTAAAAATATTTCAAAGTCTTCTGAGGAAAAACTTAGGTCTCCACATTATCTCTAAAATAAACATATTTATCTTATTCATTGAAAAGTCCTTGGACTTAATTCCATCGATGTGAAAGATAAAAAAATTAGCAAACCATGGAACTATCTTATGGAAGACGAATGAAAAAATTCATTTGGAAAATAAGATTTTATCTCCCTTGGGTATTTATTTTAAGTACTGGGAACCATGAAAAATGATCAGCCACAATATTCTAATCCACATGTATCTCCATGATTACAATGTCAAATTGTTATAATAAAAACCCCACCTAATAATCGTTGTTTAGCATCTTTCATGGAAAATAGATATTTATGTGCTAAATTATCCATAACTATAATGAATTTTGATCGTGTAAAATATTGAATAAATTAATATAAATAAAAAACAATTACCAAATCATTCTTCTATATTGTGTTTTAATTCCTTAAAGCCTCATTATGTAGTCTTCTAGAATAGTACACCATATACAGTTTCATATCTTTAATCTGTATTAAAAAAACTTCTCTTATAATATCACTAGAATCAAACATTTCTATAAAAGGATGTTTCTAGTCATAGTTTGTGATAATGGGTGAATAGATGAAATTTTCCTTATAAAAATAAAACTATTATAAACATTTGTCATAAAAAACTATTGGTTTTTCCTTGATAATCATATAACATAGTGACTTGGTCATTTTAGAAAAAACCATGATGGACATCAAGTAAAATTCAATATATGCTAAAAATACCAAAATACCCTTGGAATTGTTAGGTGGAGAAGGATTATTAATTACCTCATTTTTATCATTTTCAATCACTAATACACTATAATAAAATATTCTACCTACCTAAATTCCTTTAATAACCATGAACTAATATTTATCCTAATTTAATACATTTTTTACATTCTCACCTTTGAAAAGTTGTTTCCAAAAATTTTAAACAGCTATCAAGATCATGAAATACTATAGAAAATTATTCCACAAATACATCATAAAATGTCTCAGTAAAATAAGAAATTATTTCCATCATACACCTTTGAAGGTTGGGAGGAGCCCCAAACAAACCAAATGGAATTTTACTATAGGAATATTTCCCAAATAAACATATAAATGAGGTTTTTTTAGTCTTCTGGGGATCTGGGAATCTAATTGAAATCACAAAATCCATCCTATAATCATAAATATTGGTTCCTAGCCAAACTCTCAAACACTTGATCCAAAAAAGATATTGGAAAATTATTTTTTCTAGTGGAAGAGTAAATATTTTTATAATTAATTAAAACTATCCACTTGGTATCTTCCCCAACATGAATTTTCCCTTCTTTCTCATTAGTCATGATTGTGAAACCTCCCATATTTTAGAAAACTGGTACTAGACTAACCCATGGTATATAGAAAATGGTAAAATCATACTAGAGTCAATAATATTGAGGCATTTATCATTAAATATGTCTTTAATGTTTGGATTAACCCTTCTCTATTCTTCTACTCATGTTTTACACTTATGTTCTAAAAAGATTTTATACAGGCAGTTTGATAAACTCAATACATTAATATCATAAATCGACCATACAATGACCGACATAAACATCCTCAAGTCACTAAGAAGGTCATACTCATGAATTAATTCCAATTTACATGAGATAAATACTTCTAATTTGGAAAAATAACATAAAAATGAATATTTTAGATTAGATGGTAGGGGGTTGTGCCCAAAATTAGGTGGTGAGTGAATTGAAGGAATAAACATGGGACTAGGAGGTCCAAGGTCTTCATATTTATTCCTAATAAAGGTAGTTTAGAAGGATTCTATATTAGAAATAATATTTTTAGATAGGTGTTCCCCCTATTGGAATTCCATGAGTGGGGTTAAAATGTGTTCTATAGAAAATTCATCTATGTGTTCTAGGAATTCTACCTCAAATTATTCTAAAGTTTATTTTTACTTAGAAGAATTAATTCCCATGATGGCCTTTCTAGGTAAATAATGTATACCATTTATTTATTATAACATCATAAAAACTCTTCTTCCTCCTCATCAGTAGAATCTACAACATCCAATAGCTCTTATTTTAAAAATATTCGGTCCTAGATGGGATCTTTTATTTTTCTAGAAACAATTTAAATCCTCTCTACATTTTCCCTGAATAGAAATTAATTTTCCATTTAACACATCAATGAAAACACCACCTCATCCTAGTGGAAATAAAGGTCTGATAAAAAATAATAGGTACCTCTTGGTGACATTACATATCCAAAATTATATAATTTATTAGTAGGAAAAAATAGATTTCTTACTCCCATTAACAAGTCATCATCGCTATTGACTAGGTGAGTGATGGATCAATTTTTATGTTATAAAAAACAATAGTGGATTGTGGAACTACTAATCACAATAACATGAAAAAGGATAATGAAATAAAATTAATTTATTCTCTAATATTTTAAATAAAATTAAACAATCCAAATCTATCAACAAATGTGTAATGTATTTAATATCATCTTGAATCTTGATGTTTGGGAGGTATCATATTCTGAAAGTCATCACTGAACTCTTCTATTATAATATAAGTATAAAATTAGTCCTCGTTTTTTATTCTAAAAAAATTTCTTGAGTTCTTTTAAATGAGGTGGGATTTTAATTTAACCATCAAAGAAGGTATTATTGGTGTTAAGTTTCCTTACAACAATTATAAATTTGAACAACTCAGAATCCTAATTTATTTTTTTATTTTCTATGGAAAAGGAATTATTGGGGAAAGGATCATCACAACTATAGGTATAAATTTATATTATAATTTTAAATTTTTCTTCAATTTATTGTAGTTGATTTTCAGAACATTTTATTATGGTTTTTTAATACGTAAAATAGGTTTTGGCCAAATTTTAGTTGGGGTGTTTGTATTTCAAGATTTGTTAGCTTCTAGTGTTCGGTTTTCAATTTTATCTTTATTTTTATTTGGGTATGATTTGGGATCTTTCCTAGATTATTATTCATTTTGGAGACCAATCCTATTTTTTTATTAAAGTAGAATAATCCCAAGGATTTTGATCAGTGGTGCTGGGAAGTTTACCATTATGTATACCATCCAAATTTATAACTAATGATCCCACCTGTAGCTCTATATTTTTAAACCTAGAATCTTATTATTACTTATCAAAATCAATAATTTAATTTTTTCCCATTGAACCAAAAAATAAAGTTTGGTAATATACCCCATAATTAATCTTGAAAACTAGAAATTTCATCCCTTAGCGGGGGTTTTAATAGCTTTCTATGTTGCCATAATGCCAGGGTACGAGTAGGTATAATCACTCATTGATCCCTACAAGAACTTTTTGGGTGGTTACGATAAAATTATTTGTAATTATTTGAGAATGGGTTATCACACGTACATATTCTAGGGTCATACCCGAAAAAATATTCAATCTCAGTAACGTGGGTAGGTATATCAAAATTTAGACCGAAAGACTGGGAATGGTCAAACATGCCACAATTTTGACATTTTAACCTATGTGTATGTTTAGAATTTTTAGTGTGAAATCCAATACATTAAACATAAACTTGTATATTATGTGTATTTTTTTAACAGTGGATTTATTCATAAAAAATGGGTTTTAGGAATTTTTTCGATGCTTTTTGATAATATTCTTGAGCTCATCAACAATTTTGTCAGAGAAATATCCCTCATATGATTTATCCACTAGCCTTTGATGGTATAGTGCGAGGCTATTATAGAATTTATCAATGATAAACTATGGTGTATATTGGGTTTTGGGACACTTACTAATTATCCCTTTGAATCTATTTAAATATTTAGGAAATAACTCCTCTTTATCTTATAAAAAATAAAATAATTTTGAACCTAATATAATAATTCATCATGTTCTAGTAAAATTTTATCAAAAATAATCTCATAGTTGATCCCATGAATTAAAAATTAATACATAAATTTATTAGAACCAAAATTCAATATTTCATTTCTAGAAAAATGGGTAGACTCTTAGTTTTAAATCATTTATATGTTTTGGTAGGTTGGCATTCCCATCTTGTTTGAAATATTTATTTTATTGATTATTATGAATTTCTTTCAAGATTTTTCATTACTACATTCTAATTGATATTTCAATAACCCCAATGTTTTTGTTTTCTATGTATGAATTCATTTATGTTTTTATTAGAAGAAATAATTTGTATTCATACCCTTTTTAACAGGTATTCTTTTTATTTTTTTGTATTTTTATCTGATTTGTATACATCATCACACATTTAATTCAATATAAATGACACCAAAAGTGTATTGGGACCCTATGTTGTTACTAATATAGAGAAAAATTAAATATTTATAAACCCTACTTATAAATATTATATTAGTGAATAAGTTTCAATCCATAGGGAATGACTTTAGAAAAAGGTGTGTTGAGTGAGACAAAGTAAAAAAAGAAAAGAAACAAAAACAATAACAATAAAACAAAGAGTGAAATTATGAGAGTAATAGTGGTGCTGATATCATTGGACTAAAATATGTGTGAATTAGGGGAAAATCAAATTCTTAATAAAAAATACCGAGATCATGAAGATGCAAGAGGTAGAACAGGGGTGGAATATGGGAATTTGAGTGGGTGGTTTTTATTTTGTTAATTGTTTTTCTCTTTTTCATTTTTTTAGTTAAGTATAATTGTTGTTGGGTGTAGTGAAAATAGTTTATCTGATACTTTTGAATGAAAAACATGTGAATTATTAGACCCTCTAGTGTCTCAACTGTAAAATCCACTAACCCACGGAATGAAGACACTATAGTTAGATTAGAAAAAACATCCCAATTATTTCTAATGTTATACCTTTATGTAGGTTTTTGTCTTATTAGATGGACATCCATATAAAATTTATATAGAAACCAACAAAACCAAAACACTTCTCATTAATTTTCTGTAGTAGAAGGGAATATATTACTCAAAAGATGAGAAAATGGTTGTTTCCTACCACAACTAACAGTACAATGGAGAAACATTTCCAACAAGATCAATCTCATTATGCTATCTGAAATTAGACAGAATTCATAATAAATGAATATATTTAAACCATTAAATGATATTAAAATGAAGTAAATATAAGCAGAGAAAATGAAGAATCTCTTAGTGAGATCTCATAAACTCCCTCTTAATCTCTACATGGTCTATTTTTTACCTCTTTCTCTGGCCTATAGTTCTCTCTCATTTAAGTTTTTCCCCTTTTCTAGATTCCCATTACATACCACTTGTATACTTCCTCCTCTTTTTTTACTTTTAAGGAGAAACCCACATCCTTCACCACTACATTCTAAACGTAATGTTTTATTTTTAAAGTAACACTATATCTTCGATTTAATCATCAATTTATGAGCCCACTACTGTTTGTAGATTTATTCACTGTGAAAAATTGGATTTTCATTATTCGTTTGGGTTGGTATACTAGAAATATTCAATGAAAATGAATTTTTTTTCTTCCTTTGATAAAGCTATATAACTATGTATAATTCTATTAAATGATTCTTTGAAAACAAAGAGGTTCATGGGATTTGGATATATTTTGTTGAACCATTGATATTTTCATTATCCCTATTGTATCTTTGATTGTATTTTCTAGCTCATATCAGTAGGGAATTAAAATAATCCCATGTTAGTGGAATTATAATACTATATAGGGTTTCTTTGGAAGAGATCATACTTATCTTTTGTTTATGTTTAATGTGTTTTATGATCAACCATTAAAATAGTACTTGTTTCCATTCCAAATTAGAATGAATTCATAGATATGCCAAAACTAACTACAAGTGAGGGTGATTATGTGTGTCACAATATCAATTATTCTTAGCTCAAAAGGTGTGGGTGGTCGGTCAATAGTTTCCAATGAATCCATCCTTGGGCATCTTTATGCACTACCCCTTAGATCACTTCTCCACCCCAATGGAATATGAGGACTATGTGAGATTGAGGGTAACTATTTCATCAAAACATGTTGAAGTGAGAGGAAATAATTTTCTTTAGTAGTGTATGGAAATTTAGAGTCGGTAGGAGGCTCAATAGTCTAGTAATTCTTTTTCATGGACCACTAAACTCGTATTTGGTGTGGTAATCTTTATCAACACACTTTAAGATCTCATCTAACAAATTGTAGAAAGGGTTCCAATTGGGTGAGCATGGTGGTTCATGATTCTCCTTACATGATCAACAATTCAAGGACTCCAACGAGCTCTCATTTTCTTTCTTTGTAGAATGATTTTACTTTTGTTCCAATTTCTAGTCTAATGGTGGCATAGTCACTCAATATGATCCACCACGGGAAAGGATGTAAACACATTCCCCTTTTATACAACATATATCCTTTGACTATATTTTATCCTGATCAGGGTTTATGTGTTTTTATTTTAACATATAGATGCTTGAAGTTATATTATGTGGTCAATTGAAATTGTGACCTAGTGGTCTTTTGGCCATAGATGGTCACTTCATTAAAATTTATGGTCATTCCCATTGCATATGTGTTCGATATGAGTGGAACAATTGATCCATTAGATTCTTATTTTTTTATTTATTACTGCAGTTGATTTGAATGGAATTGTGGTCAATCTTAATTGTTTTGAGGTTGAGGCATCAGTTATATTTTGAACCCATAGTCTCTTAATTGTTTATCTAATCGAACAAAAAACTCTTGTGGTCACTTTACCCAGGGAATGGTTTCTAAAACCCATTACAAGATTATCTCCATATATCCTATAAAAACATATATTTTTCAATTAATCATCATTAAAATTCCTAACTAAGATTTATTAAAAAATAATTAAACATTTTACGATTGATATGAAAATTTAAACCAAGAAGGTTAATTAATGAAGCACTAAAAAGACACATTACTATAATAATAATAATAATAATAATAATAATTGAGTCAGAAAATTCAACCATACTTGTTACAAGTTGAATGATTCTCCATTATTACCTTAATTTTTCCTTACAACCCCATTTATTCCACTAAAATAGGTGTGGAAAAGTGTGGTAAAATAATTCCATATCAATATGATTTGAAATAATTCTCTGGATGGACTGGTTATTAAATTAACATGCCCATTTAGAATGTTACCAACTAAGGTTTTATTTTATATCCTCTAAGGTTTATAAATACATTAATAAGGGAAAGTGGGATGTTTAATAAATTCTAGTCAAACATGAGAATCAAATGATGGGAAAAGTGTTGGCACAAATTTCATTAATTCTTCTAGATGATTGAGGAGTATGATATGCTATTTTCCCTCAATTGTTTAGCCGATTCATCAAATTTTCCCTGATTATTTTTCTAGACATCCTCTAGAGAGAGAGGTAGAGTTCACCATTAATCTGGTTCCAGGAGTCGAACCAGTGTGTATTCTTACATACAGGATTACTCCTACTAAGATCTACGAACTCAAGTTGTTGTTAAATGACCTTGATTCAGACAGGTTTATACTACCTTATACATATCCCTGGGGTTTACCTATAGTTTTTTTCTTATTTTTGGATGTTTCCCTAAGGCTGTGTATGTATTACCGTGGGTGAAATCATCTTATATTTAAGAAATGGAACCAAATTCCTCAAATAGATGATCTCTTTGATTAGATGTGTGGTTCCAGGGGCTTCTCAATGATTTATTTGATATCGGTCTACCATCAGGTGTGTGTTAGTCCCTATGATATACCATGAACAACATTTTAATTAGATATTTCTTATTTGAGTATATGGTTATTTCGTTTAGTCTATCCAATAAACCCACTATGTTCATGGTTATGATGAATTGATTCGTACACCCTTACCTGGATTTATTTTTGGTTGTTTTCATGGATTATATCTTGGTATATTAATATACTAGAAAATATTATTCCAAACACCTTGACATCATTCTGAGTACACTGGGATAGAATAGGTCTTATGAAAATCTTATGAATTTCCACTTCAATATTGATAAAATTCACATCTAGATTCACGTTATATCTAAAGAATTTGTATCTATAGATCTATGGAATGTGATAGTTGTGATTTTATGATTTAATACCAATAAATTCATTGATATATATAGTTTCTTAGGGATATAAGGTTATATAAGTGTTTTTTTCATAACATAGCATGAGTTTCAGCACCACATGTATGCTTGACCAAGAATGGTATTAAATTAACATGATATGAAGCTTCTGATAATGACCTTCATGAGTGAAAATGGAGGATAACCTTAGCATTAATCATGGTTTTAACTTATCCTTGTAGAGGATATAGAGTTTACTATGATGCATCCAGTGTCGGGATGGGAGCATTTTAATGAAAGAGGATTGAGTCGTAGCATACGGGTCATGTATGTTGAGGCCTCATTAACATAATTACACAACACCCATCATTAAATTAGAATCTATTGTTCATGAAATCTATTATTGGAGAAATTACAGTCTAAAATATTTTTTTTGAATACACAGACTATAAAATTATAAAATACATATCAACTAATAATTATTTTAACCTTTTATAAAAATATTGGTTGAATACTTTTAATACATTGACATTCATCTTGATTAACCATAATTAAAGGGAAATGAAGTTGATGATTCCCTAATCTAGAATACTCAGTCTCCATTTATTTAGGAAGCCATTAGAAAATGGCAGTTGATGTATATAATTTTTGAAATAAATCTATATGTTTTAGAGTTTCACAAGAATATTGTTTCTTTGATTTAGTAGTTATCTCATAACTTATGAACTGAGTAAATAGGACACAACATTTAGATCCATAAGGTTTATTGATATGGTAAAAAAAAATTAAGCGAGGCCCCACCGACTAGTTAGGTTTTCAATGATAATGATATTTTACATATTAATGGGATTTCCTTGGTACCTACATACATGAGATAGTGATTTTTCTGAAAATATCATTCTTATAAATGGTTTGTACATCCCAAATTTACCAAAATTTTTCATGATATGTCCTTCCAGTATTAGTGACCAATGATAAGAAAAAGAGATTGTATATTTCATTAATTAGTGTTTCACCTATCAACAAATGATGGTAGAACAATAGTGACATACTGGTCTTTAACAGACATTAACTATCCCAATGTGAAAATGTGATGACATCACTTTGAATTTTGGGATAGGGTTACTTAATTCACCTCAAGTTAGTGACATTTTATGGGTGATCGTAGATAGGTTAAATAAGGTCCCCCATTTCTTACCTTTCTAGGAGACCTACTCAAAAAAAAACTAGAAAGCCCTATATCTAATAGATCGTACATCTTAATGGGGTTACATATATCATCATATTAGAAAGCTACCCTCCATTTACTTTCAATTTATATAAGGTATTGTATAGGGATCTTGGATCGTTGGTATTTTTGAGTACAACAAGCGATGCATAGACTGATGGTTAGTCCAAGAGTATTATATATGTTACCAAGGACATGATCTAATAATGTAAAGATGATTTTAGTGGCTCATTATAAAATAAAATGTTTCTAACTGAGTTGACATATAATAACAGTTTCCAATTTTTAATCCAAATGGATCTATATTAGGTGATCTAGGATATGACTTGTCGTTCATCCCTGTGACACTTGGAGGAAGGAGAGGCAATTCTACTTGGACCTCATCTCATTCATAAAACATCAAAACTAGTATATATGATCTAGAAGTTTATGGTTATGGCTCACTCATGGTAGAATACATATCCATATAATCATCACTAACCTTTTGTGTTTAAGGTGGGAGATCTGGTTTTCTTCCATGTCTCGCCTATATTGGATCATCAATAGATTACGAAATATGGGAAGATAGAAACTAGGTTCATTAGGACTTTTGATATCGTAATGAGGGTCAACTAGTAAACTATTAGATAACTCTTCCTTAGATGTTTTAAGACATGTGTGATTTTATCCATTTTTCTCATCTTATATTTTATCCTTCTAACTGATATCTTGTTTTCATACTAAGGAATATCAGTTAGAGTCAGATTCTTCTATTAAGAATTATCTAGTTAGTATTGTTGATCATATCATGAAGGATCTTTGAGGATGGATAGTTCCTCTTATAAAAATGATATGGAAGTATGACCATATACAAAATGATAAATTTTTGTGAGATTATAAAATAAGTTCCCAATGGTTGGAGTAATTCTTGGATGTTTCTCAACCACCTTCGGAAGGGAAACTCAAGGATTAGTTGTTTTAAAGAGGACAAGTTGTAAGATCCCATTTTTTCATAGAGGTATGGGTCCTCTAATTTTCATCTTACACAATTATTTTAACCTAAATGAAAGTTACTAATGTGGTTATGGATGTTTTAAGAGTGTTCATGTTTGTTTCTAACCCTAATGTTCAGGTTTTTGAAAGAAAGGGGGAGAATCATTTTTAGCTCATGGTTAGTGAAAACCATGCATCTCAACCATGGATCCCTATAAGGGTTGAGAGAAGTTATGCAAACTATGAAACATAGACTACACATCCATATAAAACAGGCGATTTATTACAAAGGGAAATCGCATGGCATTCTCATGGTTTGTCAAACAATGGGCATGGAACATGAGATATTTGGACTCTTGGATTATAGTCATTCATGGTCTGTGCACAAGTTTTCTGACCATACACCTTGACCAATAATGATGATATTTTTTAGAAAGTGTCAAAAAAATGGATGTTTCATGTCATGGAATACCTGGTGACCAAATTGTGTGCCCTTTTAAAATTGTAATTTCTCTTTTTACCCTTCTTTATATAACTTTTCAGCACCCTTTCTCCTCCCTCAAACTCCTAGAAGCTCTATTCATTGGAGATCTCTACTTCCCTCTTACTATACATTGAGTTATTATGTCTAACTGAGATCTAATTCCTTCACTATTAGTTGTGTTGGATCCCCCTAGTTATTTTATCATTCCAATTTCTTCCTCTCTTTATTTTCCTTACCATCTTGGTTGATATTTCTATGATTGATTATATGCCCTATTTCCAAGGATTTTCCTTGTTTTTAAATATTCTCTTATTCCAGCCCAAACCTAAGGTTGACTCTATATAAGGAGTATGCCTCAATATTATGGTCGGTGGTCTATTACATCTCCATAAATGTCTCATATGTTTATAATTTTTTATTATCCTACCAAGCACCAATCATTCTGTTAATTTCCCATAAAATTATTAAAACCTTTGATTAATTGTTTAGACCAAAATATCATTTTTATTTATACATTTTCATGGTGGTAGGTTGTATAAAATAACCCAAATATCATTAAAGGTGGGTTAAATTAAATATTATAATCTATTATTCAATAAATATGAATAAAAACCCCATGGGTGTGTTGATCATTCCACTTTCTTATAGAAGAAGTAAATGAATTAAATATAGTTTTATTTGGTAAGGACACTACATTTAAACCTCTATTCACTTGGAAATAGAATGAACAAGGAGATGATTTATTTTTTAAACAGTATACATACATTTTTTGGACTATTCTATTTTATAAATTTAAAGTTTAATGTAATCATTTAAATGGAAATTGTGAAATGAGATTCTTTTATACTTGATTAAATTTTAAAGTATTAAATAAAATACATCATTATTATTATTATTATTATTATGGACTTGTATCACATTCATGGTGTAGACTAACTTGATTAAGACTCATATTCTCAACCAAGAATAGATTGGGAGAACTCAGAGGATTCCAGTTGATTAATTTATATGGCTACTAAGTGATATAGCAGACTAGGGTTTTTTTAATACCTTATATTAGGGAATGCCTCAACATATAACTGAAAATTCTCCATCATCTCTAGAAAATCTATTGCCATTATTATCTCCTTGTGTTCTTCTTGAGGTCCCTAGTCACAAGATACCCTGGATTATGTCTTTCAGTACAAAATTGAGTCTAGCACACAATTACCTTTTAATTTTTCATTGAACTCAGTCAGTAATATTCATGGTGGAATTAAAAGGGTTCATCCCATGGATTACACTTAAAACCATATAACCAATACATATAGTTTTCCACTATGAGTTTCTTCTGCCTCTTAATGTCAAGGATGCCTTAATTTTACCTTGGAAACAACTTGATTTTTATATTATATAAATTCTTGACTATGTACCTTAGTTACATGAACAAATGAAAATGGTCTTATGTTCAGAGGAATCTATCATAGGTTGAAGTAGGTATGGTCTTCCAGGTTCCCCCCAATGAATCTGATCTTAAAATGGACATTATTTGTTAACTTCTATTATATTATACCTATATGAAATTATATTTTTTATTCCTAGGTTGGATATGTATTACACACTATTAGTGGTTTCCTACAATGTTTTACTGAAAACCTATTTAGTTTGTTGTTGGGTACGCATACAAGATTCAAAAATGTGGGTAGGGATAAGGGGAAACTCCCATTTATACACATTGGATTGCTTTTTCAAATAATGATAGAATATTACTAAGCTAATTCTCTAGATGATCATGGGGATATTTTTCTATTCATTTTTTACATCATATATTTGATACATAATCTCTTTCCTACTTCCTTTTTATGTACATAACATCATATGTATATGATACTTCTTATGGATTTTAATTGTTTATTACTATATATTTGTATTTTCGACTTTTATGTCATATAATTCTATTACATTATATTATTTTTCCTATATATTTTTTTTACCACCATTTTTATCACTCTAATAAAGGTGTATAGTCTCACCACTATAAAAATATAAACCCTTTCATCTAGTAATAAACCTCTAGGGTACCAGGAGGCTTGATTGAAGCCATGTGGATAACTTTGATTGGCTAGTTATGAGTGTGTTGATCACGTGATGTCACAGTTCACCACTAAAAATGTTAAGGAAAATCCATTTTGTGATTAATAATCACTCATGAACACATTACCCCCTAGTATCAACCTATGGATTACAAATATTATGGTTCATCCTTTTACCCATGTTATAAGTCTCCTAACCTAATATGTGTGTCCTGCATAGATATAGTGATTTAGAATTTTTTGTAACATCTAGAGTGCCTTCTATGAATCGAAACCGTATTCAAATTTTGGTCTGTGGATTCTTGTTCTATAATATTCAATTTTTTATATATGTTCTTCTTTCTCTTATTTACCTACCAAATTATGAAATAAAGAATTTATTCTCCATCATTCACCTTAGTCCTCTTTCTTTAGTAAAATAAATATTCATAATAAAAAAATATCATCCACTCTTCTTCTAAATTAAAAATATATTTATACTTCTAATTTTCCTTATTTTAAATTCACTATTTTTTTCAATATTATTTACATAACACTTTATGGAAATTCCCATGAACTTCATCCATATTAATAATTTGTATTAATTATTCTAGAATTATTCTCCAAAATTTTCATTATTTTGTATTTTTAAAAATTAATTTTCAATTACCTCTAATAATAAACTATAATCATCTCATTTAAAATATCATATAAATATAAACATATTATTCTCTTGAAAAATCTAAAAAATAGCTACCTTTATTTATTTTATTTTACCTCCAATTTTTTCATGATAGAATATAAAAACATGAAGAGGAAATCATATTTGTGGTGTTGAACTTATGAACACATTATTAAATAAAAAAACTTTTGTTGTGATTTTGTTTTCAATGAATATTGTTTCACATAGCTTTTGTTCGTTATGATTTATTAGAAAAACTCAGTCTGATATTTTTTAGTCTTTCTGTTATTCCATAAATCATTCAAATATGTTAGACTTAAGAAGATAGAAAACATACAAGTCAAATAGGAACCATTCAAAGTATTCACATAAACCATTCAAAGATGATTTTTCTAATATATTTGAACCTTAAAAATTCATTGAACCATACAATGTTATCCACGAAAATTATGATATCATAGATTATACCTTGTGAAAACCAAAAATAAACCTTAGAAAATATCATTTATTGGGTTTAAAAAAATCAAAAACCTTATAAAGTCTTAAGAAAATCATAATAAGTCACAAAAATGATAATTTAAACTATTTAATTTAGTATGTTATTATTTTAATCAATTATATTATAATTTTATTGAACATTAAGAAGTTTATTCCTTCATCATTTTTCTAGTACATCATCAAGAGATAACCTTAAAACATTATTTCAAAACTTAGAAGACATATCTATGTTATTTTTAAAAAACTATATACCTAATTTAAACTCATTTAAACATCACAAAATCATTATCCTTAAATATTAAAAATTATATTATGTATGTTTGAATATTATTTATTCATTAAAAACAAAATCCAGCACAATAACATATCCACTTCAGCACCTCCAATTCTTCATCTCTAGATATAAACCCAAATTACTGATGAAAATAATTCAACATAAAAACAAAATAGAAAGAATAATTCATCAACATCTATTGGAGTCAAAGGTAATCAAATTTATGGTTTCACAAAAATAACCAAAATTCAAATCATCTCAAAAATATTATTGAAATCACTTACCAATAAATGATTCCGTAGATACTATATAAAGTCTCAAGCTAAGGATGTTTATAAGTTGAACCACAATGTCCTATCCTTAATATAATTAAAAAATTATGGTTCACAAGTAAAATTAACATAAAATACATTAAATACAATTTTACTTTATTTGTGAACACTTTTCACAACCTCATGCACATTTGTCCTGACTCGTCTCATTTGGAATGACCCATAATTAAGTGATACACTTATAGTTGAAGAAGATATTCAATAAATCCTTTATATAATATTTTATGTTAAGGGAATATAATATAGAACATTTTTAATTCTACCACTATGTACAATTGTATTAAAAGACTTAGTATTATCATAGATAGATGTAACATATCATATAACGCACAAAGAACAATATGATTGGTAATGGAATTTTATTGTTAAGATTTTACATTCGGGAATCATCCTTCAATGCATATTATTATCATAACATGATTTATAAGATAAACCATTGGGAAAATTTGATGGTCCAGGATTACAATTATTTAATCAAAGGAATCTATTCAGACATTATGAAACATAAGAGGGAGTACATACATAACTCATAAGTATCTGGTGGGTCTATTTAATATAGATATCACCATGGAATGGGGATATTCAAACGTTTCCAAGTATTAGTTTATTCTCCTTAATTTAAGATCTATAATATTCTTGATTCTTTACAATGTTATTTTTTATCATTCTATGGAGTGATGGATAATCCAACTCATATGAGAGGTGGTTCATTTCAGCCTATAGATACACCATAGAATAGGGAGTCCTTTGGTTACCTCTAAGGGATCTATATCAAAAAACATTAATGATGTTTGTAATAGTTTATAAATGGTGTAAAGTTTTATTTATTTTAGTTTCTTCATGGTTTCAGTTTTTATCATAGTGATCTTGATTTTATGGGTTTATTTTTGTTTACAGCACATTTATTATATGTTAATCAACACTGAGAAACCCAAAAATGGTATTAGTGATTTACCATGTTATTTGAGTCATGAAATCATATTTTAAATATTAATAAAATAAATATCATTTTATTTTCAAATTCCAAATCATTAAAAACTATTGGAATTATTTTTCTAGGAGACTTCTTATCATATATGATAATGTAATCATTATTACAGTCATGCTCTATGATATGGGATATCGGATTCCTTAACATAGTTCAAAACCTTAAGTTTTATACATATATTATATTTTGATAAAGAATTTATTAGAAAATGATAGAAGCATTACATATTCAAAAAAATATCATGTATTATATAACAAATAATAGATGTCATATGTAGAAATTTTTCAGATGCCAAAGGTTTTAATGATATGCAATCGATATATCAGATGTTTAGATTATCATTGCACATCAAATTATTCTTACATTAGTCAATGAAACAAGTCATAAGTGATGTATGTGAATACTAGATATAAAATATAATCAATGGTGCTTAAAATTATTAGGAATAATAACTAATATATCATAGATAATGGTATATTTAATATCTCTAAATATGATATAAAAAATATTTTTTTGAAATTTAAAATACGAATTAAATTAAATAATTTAAAAATTATAGAAAATGTATTTTGGGATATATATGTATTTTATAAAGTAATTTATAAACAAATTAATTATAAATTAATTATATTTTATTAATTAACTGTTTATAAAATTATTATTACTTTAATATTCAATAAAATTATTTATTAATATTAAAATAACTTTTACAAGTAATATAGTATATCATATAATATGGATATAAAATTTTTATATGGAAATATTAGGGATAGTTTATAATTTTATTATAAATTAAAATTTATGGATATAAATATAAATGAGTTTATAATTAAAATTGTAAATTTTTGAAATAATAAATTTTAATTCTTTAAAATAAATGACTTATTTTTGGGATTTTTTTAATCCTATTAAAAATGATTTTTGAATATTGGTATAATAAGTGATTAAATAATATTAAATAGGTGTTTTTTAGATTATTTTATTTATTTAAATAATAGAATTAAAATAAAAAATGTTTATATTTCATTTAATATCATATATTTAATTTTAATTATATATAAAGGATAATGTGAATGACTTTATATTAGAGATAAATATAAAGTCTTTAAATTTATTTAATTATGGAACCTCCATAGTGAATTAAATTATAAAGTGTTTATATTTTCTATGATTATCCACTTTTATTAAATGTTTATTTCATATTTAAATATATGATTTTTTCAGTTAATTATTTTATTAGATGTATTATCCATGAATATAATTGTTATATTATGATTAATGTATGGATAGATTTAATGTTTTAAACTGCTTCTATAAATTATCATACATGCATATAAGGGGTTACATAATAGGTATGAAAATTGATTTGGTTTCCTTATCTCTTGATATTATCTTGTACTGTAATGAACCGACCAAGGTCATAAAGACAAGCCGCCTTGAATGGTCCTACATATGATGAGGTATGAAAAGGAACCAAAAGTATCATCTATAATTGAAGAGTCCTCAAATAAAAACATAAAACGAAGGGATATATATCCATGATACATACAAGTTAAACCAAACATGTCAATATAGAAAGTTAAATAAGACCAAACTAAAAAATTCTCTATGTGACCATCAGTCACCACCAAACCATCCCACTATAAATGTGTCTAATGACAAGAAAACCAAAAATGCTTCATGACTCCCTTACCTTTACCTAATTCCTACAAAACATAGTCTACAACTACCAAATTGAAAAAGTAGGGTGTGAGCATAGAGCCTGTTATAATGCCAAAAAAAATATTCACAAGTTCTAATATTAGGAATTCACAAATCCTAGCTTTAAAAAATCATGTTTATAAAAAAATTCCATATTTGAATCCTTTTGATAAAAATTTATTCATTTCTTGTAAATACATAACATATTCACCAAATCTATGAATATTTAATGTATAAATGAAAATATGGAAAGAAAAGGAAAACCAGCCTTGGATATGCCATAAGATAATAATGTGAAAAATTAACTAATAACTAATCCATCAAAAAATAAATTGGGAATTAATTAAAAAATACACAATTTGGGCTCTACCCTATGGGAATACATGATAGACATAAAAGTATCCAAAACTATGCATATGTTAGATATTGATTCCTTCCACAATCTGTTAATATCACAAAACAACTAGTGGTATTATGAAGACTAAAGTGGTCTATCCATTTCTCGATGCACTCAGGGTCCCAATGTTTGAAGTTTATCAAAGCCCTTTAAAGACCATTCTCATCTATAATAAAACATTTTCATGTCAAAGAAGATTAATTTTTAAAATAAAAGTTCCTTTAAAATGTGAATCATTTTAAAATAAGCCTTTAAAATATCAAAACATTCATTTTTATGTAATAACCCAAAGGAATTGACCAGAACATATAGTTGTTAAAGAATTAGAACCACATTCATAGATGAACTTACCTAAAGAAATATGAAATCCTAGCCACCTTCAACAATAGAGATTGTAAACAAATATATCGGCCTTTGAAATACAAGGAATGAAATAAAACATCAAATTATTGATAGAAAACACCAAATGATCACAATCTAAATCAGAAAATCATCCAAACATACTGATGTGGCCAATGATAATGAAAACGTTGAATACTATATACCAGGGATATGAGGTGCAACTTCCACATGAGTCAAACATCTAATAGAGTTACCTAAAAAGAGGGATATCACCCAAAATCTCCCAAAGTCACCATAAATATAAACAAGGAGGTATGAGAATGGGATAAAAAGGGTTATTCAAGAAGCATGGTTAAAACATTTGTATTCAAAGAATTGACATTTTGAAACCATTTCATCGGGTTAATTCCATGAATTTAATGTATTACAAAAGGGAATCTCCATGGGTTAAATTAATTTTGGATAAACATATTTGCAAAATTTAATTGTTTTATAGATTATAAATTTTCACAGTATCAATAAGACTAAAGATATGTTCCCTACAACTGGTTCATGTCATGTAACCTATTAACAACATGAATATGTCCATTTCACAGTTCACAGTTCATTATCCTATAGAAAATCACAAAAGAATTATTAAGTCTATTTGAAACGAAGGAGAAACCTCTAATTCTATCTACACATTTAAAACTAGACTCCATTAATTCCAATAAACAAACACCCCTATATTTTTTGTTGTATTCCCTAACAAATGGTCTTCCTCGCTGAGAAACCTGTAATACCCCCAAACCAAAAGAGAAACCCAAACAAGATCCAAACCTTTCCAAAAAGGGATGTAATGTGGTATTTAAATCTCCACTCTATAAATTTTTTTATCCTTAGAAAGTCTTCAAGATCCTAGACTCAAAAAAGAGAAGTCCACTGCAATCTCATAAAAAATTAAAACTTCTATATCTCATGGATATCCCAAATTTACTTCCATTGAACATATACCAAAGAAATCATCATACTACCTCACACCTTCTCTCATTGATCCTTAGTAAGAACTCATTTCGTAACAATAGTGTTGTCGATCCCAAGATCAATATCCTCTTATTCAATCACATGGGTAGGATCCATTAGATAACTCAACATCAAGTAATCAATAATCACATAATTGATGGAATTCAAACAATATTGTAAGTCCAATCAATAATTTACCCTTCCAATTTATATGAAAATATAAACAGGGCCCAAAAAATGTGTGTCTAACATACCCTTCTCACCCAACTGACGAAGTCCCAAGTGAGCTGAAACTCTAAGAAAGACATGATCAAAAATGTCAAACATTAGTGACTGACAACGATCATATACTTAATAATTTTGAGGCCTATGTTCAATGTACAACCTCTTCAAGATCAGATGCACATATTCTATAATCTCCTGAACAAGATTCATCCAATCCAAGGACTATTATCCCATCTCTATCTAGTACAATGGATATCTACATATCCATCCATAGAAGGACTCAAAGGGTGTCATTTTGATAGACGCTTGATAACTATTTTTTAGGAAGACACAACTAAAGTAAAATTCCATTCTTAAAAACCATTGAAATAAAGAACACAATATAGGATCATATCCTAAAAAACCAAGAGAGAAATATCTATCTTTCCATATATATATGGATGATATATTATTCTCAATGTAAACTAGGAACCAATCACCTCATTAAAAAAATTCCAAATCATGTATGTGTACCTCAGGACCCAATAAAAAATAATAGAGGTAATCCCATGATGTGTCACAATATTTATGACATTAAGGCCTCCAAGATACTACACTTTCGTTGCTTCCATCATATAGAGAAAATGTGTGTATTTCTTGAGTCATTCAAAGATCTCACAAATTAAATAATTCTCACTAAAATTTTGTGGTAATCTAGTGAAAAAGACCATGGAAATATCATCCCATTTTCATAATAGAATGGGAATGTGATGAAAGAAAACAACAAGTTTCTTTTTCATTGTATTAATTATATAAAAAGTAAGACATTATGATACAAAATATGAAATCAACCATTTCATAACCGGTCTCCAATACCAACATCCTAAATAATGATATATATTGGTAGTACCTGGTTTTATAGACCAAAATGAATGGTTTCCACTATCTATCAACACCTATATCATATATAAAGGAACTTCCAATATATTTTGAAAATATCATGTGCTATTGGGAGACCAAGACCACTCACCCAAAGTCTACCCAACATATAAGATTTTACTAAATCTGTGGAAATAGGGGCTATATATCTGATCGATTTTAACCCAATTATCAAATGATTATTCATCCTTAATTGAAGCCAAAAATAACTTACCATTAGCTTCTTCTATTCCTAAGATCATCTCTGCCCAAACACTATTTAGAGTCCACTCTTCTACTTATTTATTCACTACTTGTGTCATTAATTTCTTTCTCAACAAATTGAAAACCACATTCACTTTTCTAGTATTGTAAAATATATTTAATTTGAAACATTAAATATAATACATCCATCATCTCTATCTCTTGTTCATATCCCTATAAGATAAAATATATCATAGGATCTTATGATTAAAAAATAAAGTGCTTCGCAAAGAGGTAGTGACACAAAATTTTGAGTGTATTCATATAAACTATCCACTCAAGATGTTGGGTAGGGTAGTTCTAATCGTGAGGGAGGATCTATAAAAAGTTTTATTCCACTAATTATCTCCCCTACCTCAAGAAATACCCAAAACACATGATAGAAGCATTTTTGAAAACTTTTTAACTAGAACATGTTTCTAAAAGAATCATAATTGGATATAAATTCAATCTCGCCTACAGTTACTCAAAAGATCTCTAAAATTTGTAAATCCACTCAAACCTTACAAACATACAGTTTAAACCTATCATCATCAATGAAATCTTGTATAATTTCTGAATAAGACAACAATAATAAATAGACAACACCAAGAATATTTGGATATCAAACACAATTCTTGGTTTCTCCCTTGACATAACTACATGTACCTTTTTTTATCCACTAATATTCTCATATCAGATATAACATTCCCCAAAAAACAATTATTAAATCCAAAACTATAATTTCAAAATCATACCATACAATAAATTTTCCCTCAAATTATAAGAATGATTTATAAATGGTCCATGTACTCCTCCTCTAACTTGAAGTTAATCAAAATAACATCCATGAAAACAAAAATAACAGTCGGTGAATAGTTGAGATATTTGGTTCCTCAAATTCATAAATATGATAGGATCATTTGTGAGATCGAATAACAAAACTAGAAACATGAAATGACCATATTGGCCATTAAATTATGTTTTATGTATATCTTAATATTGAACTCTCAACTAGAGATACCCTAACCGAAGGTCAATTTATGAAAACCAATGGGACCCTCTAAGTTGATAAAAGTGATCAACAATCCATGTTAAGGTATATTTTCTTTTAGGGTCTCCTATTTCAGGTTTCTAAATCTATTAAAATTTTTATGATCCCTACTTCCTTCTTAATAATGAGGAGATGTAAATCTCATGGTTGCATGATAGGATGAATAATTATCTTAGCATTGCGATATGAGAGATGGGCCTTAAGATCTACCAAATCAGTTGGCTCCATATAAAATGATGTCATAGAAATGAGAATCATATCTGGTAATAGGTCTATTGTAAACATAACCTATCTCTATTTTAGAAAACTATAAAATCCTCTAGAAATTCCTCAAGGAATTAAAACACCAATGTAGGAATCATACATCTCAAAAAAATATCCACTATATCATGGAACAATTTCAATAACAGATATGAGATCACCATAATGTAAGGAACAAAATTCGGTACTCACCCAAACCTGGAATCCCACTAACCCAAAAAGGCTTGAGTGATTCAATATGAATATAAAAACTAAACTTTATAGTGATAAGAATAAAAATTATTCTAAACATCGATCATCAAATCCATGCAACTAATCTGGCTAAAGATATTAAGATCATACCTCCAAAAAGTGACCCTCCACATCATGGTCCACTATCATTACTCAACATTCTAAAAACATGAAACATTGTTCTAACCTATTCCCCAAAGTCACGGAATTATCAAAAAAGAAGGAAATAATATTGGAATGAAATCCCAACACGTCTACTATCTTTTCTATATAAGGGAATGAGTAGAATCAGTATCAAACAATTCTAGAACCATAGAGGATGAAATAAACATTGTGATCTAAATATAGTAGGACTTGATTTAGATTCCTCAAGTACATATTCCACCATAGAAAGACATCTAATATCAGCTTCTCCCTATAATTTCATAGCCACATGAATATCCTCCTTAGCATGGGGATAAAACCAACCACCCTTGGAAACATCATTATGAACCTCTGAACCCTTACTGAGAGTGGATCCATCCTTACTACCACTAGACTCTCTTTCACAAAAATGCTTCAAATTAACATATTTTACATAATGATCAAAATTATTGGGTTCCACCATAAAAATAGGCTTGGTATGACTAGTCATTCTACAATGATAAAAGAAAACATACTATTATCCTTAAGAAAACCCTAAAACTATTCCTCTTGAAAACAGACTACCATTGTACTTTTCTTGGGGGGGGGGAATATACACCCTTTCTAATGAAAGTACCAATAGAAGCTCATCCCGAAAATGTTTTTCTTTCTCTTTAATCCTCTATAAATATTTCTTATCAACTAACTTTGTAATTTTTGTAAGACACATGAGAATAATTATCAACCAAATATCTACCCTCAACCCCAACTCAGTCCTCTGAGCTTTTAGTTAATCATTGTTGACTAGTTTCTAGTTCTAAGTACATCAACTCAGAATAATAAGTGGAACAATATAGAAGGGTATGATATCTATGCTATATGGTCAAAAAATCATGGGTCATTACGCATCATATTGAATAAGGATAAATTTTCTTGTTGAAGATTTTATTGAAAGATACCCAATTGAGATCATCATGCAACCAAGATTTTCCAATTGAGTCCCCCATATCGTTCTTGTCCCCTCAATCACATACAAGTAAAAATAACCTTAGGGTTTTGAAGAGTCTTCATAAAGTCTATGATCCTCTCAATATTCTCAATGCATTATTCGGATTCCTAGGGTACATTGTCACCATAGAAGAGGGGTGGATTCCTCTTATTAAATTTTTCATTGTGATCCACTGTGTGTCCAAGGTTAAAAACAAATTCTTGACCCAGATTCTAAATAGTTTGTATTATAGCTTCTACCAAAGAGGTTTCTATCGAAGGATTCACCAACAGAACCAGTATTTTAGCTCACTCACTCATATAAGGGAGAAGTATTCTTTGATGGATTTCCTAATAATCACAAGAAAAAACCAATCATTCCTGTTAAAATTCCAAAATAATAGTACAAACATTATGATTCTATATCAATATATTAAAATAAAAATAATTTAATCAAATTATGAATTCCTTGAAAAAATACTGAAAAACGAAAGGAACTTGAACATTTTAATAAAACTAATATCTGGTTTAATCAAATAACCCCAACCACTATTTCTTAAGCTTTAAAAATTCATATTCACCAATGGAAACTCTGATTCAGACACAAAATAGTAGTAGATAGGGCCCTATTCTGAACATACTACATAAATATCGATGGCCCTAACTATAAAATATCAAAACCTGGAACCACACAAATGATGTTTTACTAACACTTCTATATGGGTATTCCCTTTGAAACCAATTTGTAATGAACTAGCCTGAGTCAACTAAAAAGACACTCTAAATTGTCCCCCATATGGTGATATACAAAAAAGGTAACCATAAATATATTGTATAACTAAAGAAACATAAAAGTCTAACATGGAAGAAAAAAATAAATATCCATCATTTATACAAGTTGTTCCAAATAGGATGAAACCAGAAAGATAAAGCATACCAGACTACAAAATCTCTTTGTGAGCATCTTTAACCACCAAAAAATACCACTATGAAGGCAATGAATGAAAAGAGAACCCATAATGCTACATGATCCACTTCCCATTCTATAATTTCTATAAAATAATGTCTACAACCCCACAGAGGAAACAATTATGGTTTGAGAATAGATCCTAGTAGGGTTCCAAAAAAGAATATATACATGTTCTAATATAAATAATGCATAATTTTTATCTTTAAAACAAACTCTAGTTTATAAATCATTTTCATAAACGAAACCATTTTATAAAAATTTCTTGATTTTCCATAAATTCATACCATATTCAAATATTCTTGAATATTTCATGTATAAAAGAAAATTATGTAATCATAGGAAAAACTATCCATGGATACACTGTAATATATGCATGTGAGAAAATATTCATGAACTAATAAATTATGTGATAAACCTATATAAATAAAAAAATTCCATTTGGGATCTAACCTACAAGAATGCGTACTATACCTAAATGAAGCCTAAACTAGGAATATGTTGGTTCCAAATAATATTCATTTCATCCATAGTCTATTGAAATTAGAAAAGCACTAGTAGAAATACTCATGCTACATTGTAATTTCCATTTCCCATTTCACCCAAGGTTCCCATTTTTTCTATGTTTGTCAAAACCATTTCAAAATTCATGCTCACATTTTGTAAAGATTCTATTATCAAGGAAAATATTCTTTTTAATCCAAATACAATTAAAAATGAATCCTTTTCAAAAATCCATTCAAATTAAAAAAAATTAATTTTCATTCAATAACCCAAATGTATTAATGAGAGAATATAAAAAATAAAGAATTATAAACACTTGTATAGATAAACCTACCTCAATAATGATGTAAACTTAGTCATATTCTACAATTGATATAGGAATCCAAGATATCGACCTTTGGAATACATGGAAAGAAATTAAACTGAAGAGGATAGATAGAAAAAACAATGTTATCGTAGTGTGAATATAAAATAAAACCAATACTACTCTTGCGACGAATGACAATGAATATGTTGGAATACCACCTTCTAAATATATGTAATGCAACCTCAATTGGATTAATACTAAGAATTGAGAAATATTAAAGGGGAGATATCATCCTATGTTTTCCAAAAATCACCCTAAATATAGGGAGGGAGGTTTGTACACTGAATAAAGAGAAAGGGATATGTGTAAATCATGGTTAAAACCGTTGAACCTAAAGAATAAATGTCATGGACCCCTTTCAAGACATGAATCTCATTTATTTCAAGTATGTTGAAAAATTGATCACTGTTGGTTAAATTAATGTTTAATAAACAAATTCACAATGTGTAATGGTTTCACAAATTGTAAATCTGTACACTTTGAACAGGACTCAAGACATCTGCACTACAACACATTCACGTCATGTAACCCATTCATGAAGTGAATATGTCCAACTATTAGTGAGTAGTAAAATTTTCAATAGAAAATCCCCAAAACAAGTTTTGAGGCTCTTTGAACTCAAGGATAACCCTCTAAATACATTTACACATTTATACACATAATCAATTAATTCAAAAAACCACATATCCCCATACATTAGATCATTTTCTACATTAAATTATTTCCATCAATGAGAGTCTCAAAATGTACAAAAAAAATGGAAACCAAAATAAAGGAAAATCATACATGAAGGAAGGTAAATAAGTGTTTCATTTATAGGATTATGAGATTGAATTAAGAATATATTTATAGTTTGTATATATTATCTATTATAATTATAAGGTAATTGAGGTCTCCTTTCATTAACCAACCCAATAGGACTCATGTCTCAACTACCCCAATCCCACCTCAATAAGCCAGGGGCTGGAAAAAAGTTCCAAAAGGACTAACTGGTATGAAAGTCATTTTCTTAATGTACCTATATACACACACTTGGCCATCACAATGAATTAGTGCATATGAAGAAAATAAAATGATGCAATGTCTAGAGTAATAACCATACATGAAAAACATCTTGGAAGTAGAAATAGTAATACAATAAAAACTGAAAAGTAAAAGGTTAAAAAATACACACCCAAAATGAACGATGTACCAACCTGAAAAAACTAGAAAAGTAAATTTTGGGAGGGCCCAGATCCGAATCTTAATGATTTGAAAACCTTTTATGGTCAATTCACCAAGGTATCTGAATGATCCTCTATAATAACAATTGAACTATTCTTCATCTTCATATGACACATCACATATAACTTAATCCCATGTAGGGGTGAGTATATACATACCTAGTAGGAAACCATGAATTTTGGAGGGGATATGTAGGAGACATGATATAAAAAATATAGATCATCCAATTAGAATAGAGTAAGAAAATACAACGACATTGATACAGATATATTTATTGTCAAAAAAAGAAACCCAAATTAGAGATAAAGGTGATATCCATATAGTAGATCATCCAATGAAAGAGTTCAAATAGTTCCAAAGGTCTATCATTGATACCCATCATCTCACGTGTTTGTATATCAGAGTAACCATGTAGAGGGACCACTCCTTACCACTATTCTACACAGGTGAGGGGGAACAATCTCTGAGAAGAGGAATACTAACTAGTTTATCAGGGGGTTACATTAAGTGTAAGAAGGACCTGCATCATATCCAAGTGGGGGATTCAACTTGATAGATTGATGAACTACACCCTGACATCTTTGGGGGGGACCACCCAATAGATAGAGGACCCATGCCCTATTCCATTGGGGTGTACTACTCAGTAGATATATGACCCTCAAAATAATTCAGTTTGGGGTACCACTCAATGGATAGAATACTCAAACGATATTTCAATGAGGGGTACCACTTAGTAGATAGAGGAACCACACCCTAATTCCATAGGGGGTACTGTACAGTAGATATGGGACCTGCGCTCTTATCCGTCGGGAGGTACCACTAAAAAATAGAGAACCCTCACCCAAATTCCATTGAGGGTAACACTCAGTAGATAGATAACTAATTCCCAATTCTATAGGGGTAACACTCAGTTGGTAGAGGGAACATTCCCATGTCCTTTATGGGGGTACCAATATAATTATATTTTTTGATCACTCTCATCATTGAGCATTTCCAAAAGAATCATCACACTCATAACACCTCTCATCATATATTAAGACACATCATAATGTCCACAATCACATTTTAAATGAAAATTAACTCATGATAGGATACTCATGAGTAAAAATATGACTCAAATTGAAGAAGATACATGATATATAAGTTTTATTGAAACTAAAGTATGGGTACACTGTATGTATGGGGACCCAAATGGTGTGTGGTTCCACCATACTGCATGTCTATGTCCTATCCATTACAAGGATCACTACCCATGTATCCCTACACATTGTGTAGAGGAACTACATGGTGTGCCACATCCATCTGGGGTTCTATTAGTGCTCCTGGCCATGATTGTGTAAAGTTAATTATGTCCATGTACTATGGATCATGGTGTGTCCTCCTACATGGGGTCACACCCATGTTCTTTAAGAAATTTCCATATTCCAAGGTTATATGTTACTACAAGATATGTTTCTGGATATTACCATTCCCATGTACTCTTTAAGAACACAATAAGTCTCCATCACATGTGTCAGGTGACATGTGGGGGTTCTACATAGTGTGTGACACTTGTAATTTCATGAAACCCAGTGTTGTGGATTTCTTAGGAACACAATACGTCTTCTTACAAAATATAGAGTTTGTAGTTTTTTTTAATATAAAATAAAATTTGTACCTATGTGTTCTTGATTTTCCTCTTCCACTTTGAATCCTTCCTTCAAGGAACCCAAAATCAAAGGTTAATCCTTCATTTGTCATTTCAGGCCATTCTTTAATCGGGAAATGGATTTTTGATTCATCCACTCTTGTCGTACATACCTCAAAAATATCCCATGTTATTAAAAACCCTCGAATGTATCTCATATTAATGAGGAAAACATCATCATCCCACAAATCATATGTATCCATCCTATATTTTCTAATATATTCATCACAGGTGAATCTACAGAGAATCTGGGGGTCTAATTGGGCTCAATCCTTCCTGAAAATGTCAAACTGAAACCCCATAAGAAAATCATCAAATAATTTAGAGAATGATTGGGTTAAATTAACAAGAACAAAGGTTCGATGATCATTGTAAAATAATTCATGTACAATGAATACTAATTGGGATTCTCGAGGGTTATAAAACTTAATAATCATTTTAAAATCAGTACACTGGTGCATGTAAAAGATTTTAATTTATGTAGATAGAAGAAAATGTTTGATCATACCTAATATATTTAATCAATTAGGGTTGAATTCACAAATTAAAAATTCATTCATCTATTGGAATAGTTCATCGATGAATATCATTCTTTCCAATGGAGGTGAGAAGTCATTGCATTCACTACTCCTCAATTCGCCTTGATCTAGAGTTTCATCCTTATCTAATTCAGATTTTCTAACTAGAGGGTGCAAGAATCTCCTCTTAAGGGTCCCTTAGTTATACAGACAACCATAGAGATCCTCAATAACATATTATTTATAGAAAATTATTTTTTATTTCATTTAATAAATTAATTAAATTAATCATTAAATTAATACACTAAATGTACCACCAATGGTCTTTTTATCTAAACACCCAGTGTCGACCAATGTTTTGTCATTCCTAGGGTAAAACTGAAATTTTGGATTCAACTATGGTCTTAGATTTTTTTTATAATCATTTTATTTGTTAAGCCATTTTCTTTATGAAATCTTGAGTTCATCGTATAAAATATATTTAATATTTTTATAAAATTAAGTATGGGAACACTAGGCCACAGAAACACACGTCATCCTAAAACATAGCTTTGAAATTATTTGTATATATATTAAAATGTATTAAAAAGAAACAAATAAGGTCTTCACATCTCTCCTGGGTAAATTATCCTTGGTTTGAGGGAATTTGAATTAAAATTTTCATTTCCCAGAAGGCTTATGACTTTTCATGAAAAATGGGCATTGGACATTTATCGGTCAAAGATTGTTCATGTTGTTTTGTTAATTTCACTTGAATCATATGATTGTCATGAAATTATGTCATATACCTTATTCATGTGTTTCGTTTGGTAGTGTATCAATATTGGTGGATTTTAATTAGGGTTAGTAACACAAGCTATGAATTGTGTAAATAGTTACACAGAAATATGGTTTGAATATATTTGTTTTGTGGTGGAATAGGATTTTAAACTATAACACAAATATCAGACATATATCTAAAGTTAATAACATGAGATAATATGGGTAGATTAAATCCTCTTTATAACACTATGTCTACAATTTCATCCAATAAGAACACTTTTAAGGACCTCAATCATCCAACTTGGAAGATAATGCTAAAGATAAGTTCCCTATTAATAATATTGTATAAGGAAAGAATGTAATGGGTGACCCTAATAGGTTTAGGTTCCCATTAATGGTATTTTATTAGAGTTATAATAATATTAAAGACCATGATAATATTTGGTTACCAAAAAAATAGAGTTGATTTTATTTACATGATAGATTAGACAAATGATTGTCTGCAAAATAATCCAATGGTCATATATGATATTATTCAGATAACACCCTACTTAAATTAATATTTTATGACATAAATTAAAAAGTATATTCATTTCTCAGTGAAATATAGATTCTTGACCACTAATGGGTGTGATTTATTCTAAAGAGATTATAAATTTAGTGTGTTCATATTTAATAAAAGACTTATTAAATGAATCCAAAATATAATATTAATATTATAAAATATTCTATTATAGATACAAACATCATTATCATAGAACATAACATTGAGATAATTCTTTAAAAGGGGAAGCATAATATAATAAGCTTTTAATATTGGAAAAAACATTGGAAATTTGTTTATAAAATTTTAAAAATATTATATGTCAAAGAAACCCCTTCTCAATTTACCAAAAGATAAATTCATTTAAAAAATGAATCTAGATGATTATTAGAAATATATAATGATTTAATTATGGTTTTAATGAGATATTTTCTAAATGACTAAGGTAACTATAGTCTCCACTTATACAATCATTGTGGTTAAGTGTGACAATGACTTTAAGAGATTGATGATATAAATTAATGTTTTTAATGGTAATAAGAGTCATTTTATACTGATTATAGAAATTATTTGGATGATATGTATGATTTTCAAGAATTTTTTACCCTATTTTTATCAAAATACTAAGGATTTATGAATAGGGAATTGGATGTTATGGTTATAGTGATTTATTCATAGTACAATTGGTTGAATATTTAAATTAAAAGAAGAATACTAAGTTATAAATCCTAACAATTATTCATTAAATAAAAAAACTTGGTCATTAAAATATAAATGAGGACTCAGGAATGAAACAAAATAATTGTACAAAAATATTAATTATACCCTATGATTTAATGGGTTTGAGAAACTCAATTCAAATTCCATGTTAGTTGTCAATGTATTAGAATCAATTATTTGGGTATAATGGTTATAAGATACCAAATGTGTATCTTATAGTTATTATAAATGTATAAGAGTTAAAAATAAAGGTAATAATTGATTTATCTTCTACTTTTAATTTAAATAATAAAGAAAATGGTTATTGAGGCATGGACTAAATACAAAATATTATATCATGCTCAGATGAATATGAGTAAAGATTTTGTATAATTATCTCATTTAGGTTATTTGATAAGAAAATTTGTCTATAAAAAATGTTTTTTATGATAATATGATATTATGGATTAAATTCATGTATTTCATGATTCATTATATTAAATACCATGTTTGAAAAAGAGATAAAGACAGAATAAATTTTATCTGGGATAAAAGAGTTAATCTCAGTGTTTGTTAAAAAATAAGGGATTTTATCCCACCACCATTAGAGTCAAATCTTGAAGAATAAAATATTATTTTGAAAATGTAAATCAATACACATAGAATTAAATATATGATATGGATATATTAATTTAACTGTTAAATATTCTTATTAATGGAAAATTGGAATTATTTTAAAACCTAAAAGAGGTTTTGTGTCTAAACATGATATTCAGAAGAGAATATAGTGTCTAATAGGTGGGTTGGATTATGTTTTTTAATTTGAGATATAAAATGAAAATAAATAAAGGATTAAAAAATTTAATATTCAAATATAATTTCCCTTAATATCCTAAATAATTTAGGGTATTTGAGTAATATATAAATAGTTACATTAGTTATTAAAATGTTTTAAGAAAAAAGTATGATGGAAAGGGTTCTCAGAAAAAAGATGATGATGAACTTAGAAAGACTTCTCCAAAAACAATAGAATTTATTAACATTATAATATTTTATGCAGTGAGTCTAAGGAGTTTGAAAAATTATTAAAATATTTAATCTTTAGGAATATTATTCTAAATTATCTCCATTATTGAAAATATATTTATTTTAGATTTAACACACAAAAGGAGTTTAGTAGGATAATTTTATCATATTGTAACATATAGATGTTATAATAATTATATAGATATGTAATTATTTTAACAAAAACTAAAATGTGAAGAAAATATAATGAGGATCTATAAAACTATCATATGTGATATGTTATATAGGTACATATGTATTATTTTGTTATGTGTTCTTAAAATAGTTTAATAATATGAAATGTATCATGTTTTACCAAGTATTGTATCATGTTTATTATTATTTAATATTCGATAAATATATATATCAATAAGTAAAATAAAAATTAACCTCTAAAAATATAACTTTGAGTTATCCCAAACCAGCATTTTTTATACAACATTATTTTTTTTATGAAATATTATGGTTAACATGAGTGGGATTATTATATATGAATATAAAATATACTAATGTAGAATAGAACATGTTTTTTGAATTGGATGACCATCAAAGTATATACATTATGGAATGTCAGACACTATTTCCTTATTATACTAGGTGTGAATGTTTCATATTTAATCCACATACCTGAGGTTAGTGAGATTCCAATAATGAGATCCATTTTACTTTGATACTTTTATTACATAAGAATTTAGGATTAACTAAAGAGGTGTGGTTGGGTAAGTTTTGAATCATTTCATTGGTTAGAGATTAAATAATATATGATTTTCCCTCTCATATAAAAAGTTTGAAATATGGTCCATATATTCAGATATACTAATAAAGTGTGTGGTTGTACTTAGATAATAAATATGATGTGTTTATAGATTTGGGTGAGGTGCATGTGGGGTTATCAATTTCTAAATTAAATGAGATGTAATTTCTTCATCAACATGGTTCATCTATAGTTGGAAAATCGATAATGTGTTAGTAACTATTTTATAATTTCATAATCTTCCACATGTAGTTACTCAATGTATTAGAAAAGGTGATCATATGAAAATTTATTCTTATATATGATTCATCTGGTATCAATAATTATAGAGATATGTGTGTTTGATAAATACCACACTAGATCCCATTATAGATTACTAAAATTGAATATTTTCTATAGGATACTCAATTATTACATTTATAAGTTCAATAATTCATATTTTCTTTATTTTTTAAAATGATTTTTTGGTTACAATTTTTGGTCAAGTGAATAGGGAGTTATTTTTACTCAAACATATTCTATAATATTATTTTATAGTTCATACCATGGTTTTTTTGTATTGGTGTTCACAATTAATTTCAAATAATGTGCTATAAGGGGGATTTTTTGGTATCAATAATTTTTTGAGATATTCAAAAGGAATTTTAGATATTATTTCAAAAGTTATTATAAAAAAATATATAAAGAGAAAGGGCAAAAAATTTATGATTCATTAGTGTAAATAGATTACTAAAAAAGAAATTTCATAATGAATCTAAATCATGTTGTATGATAACAGAATATTTTATGTCATTGTTTTCATGATTCTTCCATTAACTATAATATTATATAACATAGGGTTATCATAGTGAGTAGTATTATAGCAAAAAAATGAACTCTATGATTGGGAATGGAATTTGATTGTTAAAAGTATAATCTCAGAATATACCTCTAATGAAAACTATATTCATCAAGAATTTCATAGGATTAAACATTATAATACTTTGCTCGGATATGTTTAATATTTTTGTAACCAAAATAATACAACCATTCATTATAAATTTTATGTTTGAATGTGTTTATAAATTTGGAATATCCTGAGGAAATCATTATGAAGTCTATAACTATAGGATGGTGGTTATCAAAACACTCCCAATACTTGGTCTATTCTAATGTACCAAAGATATCACATATTCTTCTATATTTAATAGGTATGTCACTATAATTTCATTGAGTGAATGAGATTAATTTCCATGTGATGGTTGATTCATTTTATCGTATTAATTTACCAAGGAGTTTATATTCCTTCACCCACCTCTAAGATATATTTTTCAAATCGCTATGATAGAAGATTTAGTTGATGCTCAATGGCGTAAGGTTCACGATGTTATTCATTTTAGTTTATGTGTGGTTTCAAATTAAATAATGGAGATATTTGGATTAAGGGTTTTATTTTGTTTCTACTATGATGTTTAATTGTTTATTGAACCCAATAAACCAAATAAGAGTGCACTCCCCCTATGGGTGGAACCATCCCTATTTAACTTCTTGTTTAATGATATAAAATACTAATTTTTTTAGGATAAAAATATAGGAAGTGCAAAAAAACACCATGATATTTGGAATACACCAATACCAAATGTTGTAAAAAATAAATTAATTCATTTTGAATAAGAATGTAAAAATTATATATTCTATGACATTAATATGTCTATAAACACTTGATTCACTTGTGTACATAGGCTACTATCAAATTAAATTTCCCCTCGAAAATGGATATTTAATTTATATATAATTAATTTTAATTTTTAATGTTTTTAAGGTAAAATTGGGAATGAAATTAATAATTAGTAATAAAATTACATGAACTATGATTTTGAGAAGTAAAATGGTTACATTTGGGAAAAAATTCAATTTATATGATTTCCTTTGAAACTCATGAATCATTCACCCGAACCTAGAAAACTATGTGATGATCAAACTCATGAGATATATCTATCAACACAATTTCATCATGGATTTTCAAAGGGTACATATTACCCAAGAACTATTTGATGATATAATTAGAGGTATGGTGCCAACTACGTAACTATATCATGGTTCACATGAACGTATAGTGATAACATTCACTGAAATAAAGGAATAAATATCCAATAACATTTCATACTCTATTCTAAATATACAGTATATTCATGCTCCAAAAATATAGGTGTAAAAATAAAACCGCATATTTAGTTCATGGTTTACCAAATGGTGAGCCTCAACCATGCACCGTAGATAAGTTTGCCACTCACATCTTATCTACCACCCAACCACCCATTTACAAAAGTCCATGATCACTAACCACTTATATAAATTTTTTATGGGTAATTAAATGTTCCTCTATCCTTGTGGAGGAGTATAATCATCTTGTATGATAGATTTTCTTTATAGGGAGCAACAATTCCATCATAAAAAGGTGTGTTATTCATTTCTGATTCAATATTCTTTTCTCTTTATGGATCTCATATACATGATTTTATATATTGTATTATTTTGTCTCTTTCAACCATGTATAAAAAATTTCTCCTTGTGTTGGGGTAGTGGGTGACAATAGATTTTCACAACCACAATTGAGTTTTTTATATTGAATTGGTGAGATTAATACATTTTTTAAAATATATTTTCTTCAACATTAATTCAGTCACTATAAATTTTATTTTAAAACAAGAATTAAAAGTCTAGGGATATTTTATGGAAATTAAATGAATGAGTCTATGAAAATTGGATTCAGGTTTTTTCATCGTAATGTCTATTTTAATAATGATTTTATAAATTGGTTTTTTGACAACGAAATAAATTTTTAAAATCTTAATTGAAATTTCATGAACTAAAAAGGTTGTGACATACTTGAATACAAATGGTGGAGCTCATTGGGAATGGAATTAACACATATGATAATCATAATTACAATGATCCCCATTTATTCATGTAACCACTATGCACTTTTATATTAATGTGTAATTTTTTTATAATATCATATTTTGGTGAAATCAACACAAAGAGATTTTAGTTGTTTCAATTTAAGATTAAACGTTTACCAAAAAAGAAATTAATTATTTAAATAATAAACAATGGGTTTTCATTGAAATACATTGGAGGCTCTCTGAGGGATCAATGACTTATGTCCATTATCCTTTTTATGGATTCTTGGGTTAAAATTTATTCTCGTCCACCAAAATATAACTAGTCAGGAGGAATAAAATCAAATTCTACCATTATTATTAGAGAACCCTAAAAATGGTTTATTTTTTATTGTGTCTAGGTTGATTAATTTGAAATAAAATATAAATTATACAAAATATATCTTCATACACTCATTTTTACATTTTATTTTTTCTGGTATTTCTCAGTTACACTTGGTGTGTTATTTTTCCATGTGGGGTTATGAGTGAATGAGTTTCCAAATCACTTGAGAGAAAAAATATCATATAAACTCCTCTTTTATTTGAAAATAGATTGAACACTATTACGGTGATTGAGAGAACTCATGGTATAATATATTCAAAACACTACCATACCAAATGTGGAAGAGAAATATCCAACCATTATCCATACAGTTTGGAAAAAATTTACACCTTTGGGGGGAAACCATATACAATTCTGTTTTTTCTATAATATGTTCTATAAAACTAACCATTTTTATTATTTTTTCCTAGGACTTATTCAAAAATAGTCCTATAAATACATGGTTTAAATTCTTTAAGTACCTATACAACCCCAAAAAATCACATAGATTTAGGATTTCCATCAATCAATGTGGTGGATTCTAGAAGTTTTTTGGCCACACATTTAATCCAAAAATATCTTAATAAATTAATCTATTATTTATCTTATTCAAAACATAGGAAAAATTGTTTTCTTAAACAAGTTAATAGACATTGATTAAAATTATAGTTTCTTATAGATATGTGACACAATTTTTTACAATATAATATTAGATGAGGAAAAAATATTTTTCCCTTCCTCTTCACATTAATGGATAGGTAAAAGCATTTGATAAATGTGTTTTTGAAGATATTTATTCTTTTATTAAAAATCCTTCTCAATATTTACTAGAAAATTATTTCTCCCTATAAAATACAGTGATATTAATAAATGAAACTCATAACTATAAGTAGTTCAATAATGAATCCATTTATAAATCTAGGATGTACTTCAAAGAAATATTTAATAATTGATTACATCATGGGATACAATTTTGGATGCATTTCATAACCTTATATAGCTGACATACATAGAGAAAAAATTATATGGTTGATTTTGTGGTAGGAATGTAAAGTTATAAGAAAGGTGAACAATGTTTTTTTTAATTTTTTAGATGATAAGTTGTACAATTGTTTTCAACGAAACCCAGAGAAATGGAAGAATATGTCAATCCTATTATAGTTCCCTTAGAAAAATAATCATCCAGTGGAAGTGAATTCATTTTAGAAAAATAGGAATGATGGATCCCATCCATATGTACCTCGTTCTCAATTTCAATAATGTATGAAAAAAGAAAGGAGGATCAATGATTTGCAATATTTATGGAAGTGTTCTAGATTATCCATATCAACATTTTCCTTTATTGAGGAATTAACACAAATTCCAACGTATTCAAATTTCCTGAAGTAAATCCTCACAAAGAAAAAATAATATATATGGTTTGGGAACTCTTTCCCTCAATAAGTAATACTTATTGGTAGTTCAAAATTCAATCCTTCAAAAATAATTAGATCTCTGCTGTAATTACATCCCATGAACCATCAGAACATGTGATTTTAGTAATGATATATGCGATATAGGATATAATTTTAATGTTAATCCATTCATATCCTTCAAGAATTTGGGATTGGAAGAATTAAATCCCACTTTTGTGGGGCCACAATTAGACAACCAATTATTCAATTATACTAAGGGTCTTTTAAATGGGTTATTAGTGAAGGATATAAATTTTTTATTACTATCTAACATTATCATCATATATATCATAGAAGATGTTTTGGGGACAGTAATTTTATGAAAATCATTTCTTATAATGTGTGATGTTTTATTTTTCCCACCAAGGAGAGGTTATAATTCATGTTTGCAGTGAAAAAGTGATATGCATCGTTATTAAGGATATTGAACAATAATCTATCATGGAATATGATGGTTACTACATTGTCTCTACCATGTAAAACAACTTTGGATATATTTAATTTTATATTTGTTTTTCAAAATCATTTTAATATCTAGTAGATAAAGAATTATATCTTTTTTCAAGATCAATAAGAGTTAATGATTTCATATATAATGGGTGATCATTACTGGCATCTCAATGAAATTATGGATAGTGTAGGTAGAGAGAAATATGAACACTCATTTCCTTTACTCATAAAGGAAACTCAAATTTAATTTAAACTCCATCCATCTTCATTAAAAGATGGATACTAGGTAGGTAAAGGAACATTTTTTGTTATTCTACACTCATTACCCATCAAATATCAAGAAGAATATTTATTTCAAGTGTATGAAATAATATGGAGAGATGTTGGATATATTTTTACTAATTATAAATGGATTATCCCTGTAATTTTTACTTGAAAGGTTATTTTATCAGATGGAGAAAATCCATCTAGTTTACAATGAAGAACCATGAACCATCCCATGAATAAAGTTGCTAAAATAAGCTGACAAAGATATTGGGAAAAATAATAATATATATAGTTTCAAATATCCCATGGGTGATCCCCTTGATTGTTATACTAAATCAAGAGGGAATTGTAGTTATCTAACATGAGAAGAATGGGATAATTCTTATATAGGTTATCATAGGATGTAGAGTATGCATGGAATACTATAATTTAAATGATACCCAAACATATGACCATTTTAACCTACCATTTATGGAACATATACTCAAGAACTTAATAGGGAAACATTTATTTTACTTCATTCACGGCTATTCAGTATATAACCAAATTTCCATTTCCTCAAAAAACCAATATAGTAGCATCTTTACATTCATATATGAGATATTTTTTTACCACCAAATGTCATTACACATGTATTCTCTAGACTCATTGTGTAACATACCAGCCTAAATCAGGTACCAGCCATTTTTAATTTATTGAAGTCTAATAAATTAAGTGTCCTAGGGCGCGCTCTTGTGCACCTCACTGTGGGTCTCAGGCAGCGTTTTCATTAATTTTAATTTACTTCAGTAATTTTATAAAAAATAAATATATCATGTCGTGCTTGGGTGAGGTGTTTGGATTTTAAATTATTTATTAATGGTTGAAAATAATAATAATATATTTAAAGATGATTTCAAATAATGAAATAAAGGATGAAAAGAAACTTTGAAATCGAATAGAAAGGGGATATGTGAAAAAATAAAAATTAAAAAATGGGGGATTTCCATTTTTAATTATTTTAATCTTTTTTTCCCTTTCATCCTTTTATTTTATTTTATTCTTTTACTTTATTTCATATTTTCCTTATCTTTTATTTTTTCCTCTTACATTTTCTTTCTGTTCTTTTTCTTTCTTTTCTTTATTTTTTCTCCTCTCCTCTTTCCCTCTCCCCTCATTCACGCCGAACACATCTCCCCCATAGGTGGCGCACCAACCAGCAACCACTTTGGAAGGCTGCTCCTCCTCCTTCCAACATCTGATTTCTTCGTCATCAAGTGTGAGGTAAAAATTAGGGAAATAATAATGTTGAGCATTTAGAATTGTGCGTTTTTGTTGAGTAACCTGCGCACAGTTCTTCACAAAAGATTTTTACCCTATTTTATGGTTTTTCTAAAATCCTTTATTTTTTTCCATTTTAGATTAAATAGAAGCCTAAAGCGGATCTTAGAGTCATCTACGACTACATGTTAGGGTGCCTACTTACTTTCCCTCTACTTCCGTTTTGTTTATAAAAATGTAACGTTGTGTCGTTAGTCGGTGTCTACTGGCTCTGTTCATTTTTTCCCAATTTATTTACCTTAATTGTCATACCTATTTTTTGCAGCCTTAATCACCATATAATAATTTTTTTAAATTTTGGAAACATGTTTGGACACCCATTTGGGTGTGCTAACATTTTCGAGGTATTTTTCCATTAGTCGGGTTATTAATTAATTCAACAAAAGGTGTTGCGCAACCCATTTTTATTGTTTTGAAATTAAAAAAATTGTTGTTTTAATTGTTGCAACAAAGTAGGACACCCATTTTGGTGTGCTGACATGGTTGGACTAATCTTCCATTAGCTACATTTATTGTTTAATTAATTTCATGTTGTGTGAAGACCTTTTATTTTAATTAAATTTAATAAATATTTTCTTTGAACATGAACGTGAATTGTTGGATCCCTGGAACTTGTTATGAAGAACTACTTATTATTTAAATGTGAATTATCCTCTAAGGTTTATATGATATATATATTTCCTTGAAATTAGTTATGTTGTACTGTCATATTTATGCCTTGTAATGCACGGGTGTATCTAGATAGTTTTCAAGCTGCGACTTTATATGTTTTTATGCCATATCTGCTACTGTGAAAACATTAATTAAATTCAGTGCGGGGAAAGGAGGTGGGTCTCGTATTAAGATCCATTCATAGATCCTCTTTTCCTAATGGGTTACCTCTATGTGTCAGGGGTGGTGTCGTCGGATTTTCCGGACTGAGGCTTCCCCGGACATTCTGATAATTTTGAGTGAAACCGGTTCCAAAAAGGCCCATTGGGATGGATCTGTTGGCAATGTGGATAAGCTTGCCTCAAATAACAATTGGACCCTTTTTGCAAGAACAGGATGGACTCAGGGTAAAGATAGGCCTCAGGCTATACTTGTTCTTTCGAAAGATTGACTTGGACGGTCTTGGTGGCATTAGATAAATTGACGAATGTTCCGTAGAGATACCTTTGGAACGGGCATAGACTCTAACTCTCAACATGAAAATTAAATAATGATACACTTTAGGTTTATGTTATTGCTAATTTTGTAACACCCCAGGTAAATAAAGAGTATGAAATTTTCAAATTTATCCATATTTGTGAATAAAATTTTAATATAACTTTAAAGGGGACACTATGCTTGATGGCGTACCCAACACGGAACAACGAGTTTCTTGGAAATCTTACGTTGCACTCTAATAATAAAATAATATAATTTAAAATAGTAGTTAACGCCTAGAAATTGTAATGGCGGGAATGAACAGAACTAAAAACAAAATGATTATATATGTTTGTCAAATATTTTTACTTTTTACAATAAATGTTAGAGGATTAAAAATGCGAATGAATCCAATTTTAAGCGTAAACATTCTTATATTCTTTAAAAGGACGATTAACCTTTTTTTGATGGTGAACCTCTTTTAAATCCACTTTTTGACAATTGTATGTGTTATATTTGAAAAAATAAAATTCTTCTTTAGAATCGGGACATCAAAATTTACCTTGTGTAAATTTTTGGTATTTTTCCGAAAAAGATCAATTTTTAATGAATAGTGAAAAATGTTGTATTTTAATTCAAAACCTCTTTTTAATCTAATTTATTTATATTATTATATTATCTTTTGAATTGGTTTTATTTTCAAATTAGAATATATTTTTACCATATAATCCAATAGTTGTCATTGGAATTAATTTCACTTTGAAATCGGACATAAACTAGTTTCAATCTTTTGATACATTTTGTTTCATAAAAACACGCTATTTGTTTTGACAGCAAGAATTAATTATTAAATTTGTTAATGCAACTTATATGTTTTGAATTTTGTAAAATAAACATCATTTTTGAATTTGGAATATCAAATATAGCTTAGGGTGAATTTTTGATAATTTTCAGAAAAACTTCAATTTTGATGAATAGTGAAACAACTAAGTGGTACTTATAAAAACAGATTTTCCGTTTAAATAAAATTTTTCCATATTTGTGTTTTGAATTTCAAAAAGCTGACATAAATGGTTTTAATTAAGAAGTAAAATGTGGTTCAATGGGATTAAAATAATTTTTTGGTGAATAGTAACTTATTAAGTTTTTAATCGTGATTAAAGGTAATTAGTGTAATTTAAGGTATGAATAATGTTTTAATAAAATGAAATGACCTAGAAACATGTCCTACCCTAATTTTATGTGTCATGGCCGACCAAGACAATCCATGGGTCAACATGGGGACCCCATGGAGCCTCTTTGGTTGGAAAATGACATAAATACCTTTTTATTTAATGTTAAAGTAAAAATGACACAAACAAGAGATGTTTTACTAAAAAAAATTTACATGGGGTTATACAAGTCAGATTTTTTACTATAAATAATAATTAGAATTCTACAATGATTTCATACATCATGATACTTTTTTTATAATTTTTAGACATTAAATATATTAAATTATTTATGACATCATGATGATGTAGCGATTACCTCATTAATAAAGGATTTAAATAAAATGAAAAGATAATGTAAAATCTATGACCTACACATGTCCAAAACATATTGTATGGGTATATTTCGAACCCTTATCACATTATCCTCGAATTATATCAATGTGGGACCTTTTAAATCCTAATTGAAAATAAAGGATCATTTCTTTACTTTCCAAGTGTTCCTCTCCTCTCCTCTTATAAAAGGCTCCCACCTCTACCTCCTTACCCACACTTACAAAGCCTTTGGCTCAGCCAAACCCAACCCATTTTGTCTCTCCAAATTCCTCTCTAACTCCTTGAAGCCTCATATTGGGCAGAAGTCTTCCCAAGGAAGCCTTTGATCTCAAACCAAAGGGGGTTACCCGATTTTAAGGTAATGTCTTCACTTGAGTCCTTTTGTTTTATTTTGCATCTCCAACCCCCTAAAATATTTTTATTCATTTCTTTTGTAACAACTCCAGTATATTCAATATACTAGGATGTTTTTATAAGAAGTATTCGAGCTACACATACACACACCTTCGTCTAATGGTTAAAGAACATACTATTTATGTTGTTGGCGATTTTCTGCCTCACGAAACGATGAATGTTCAATATTTTTTTAACACCATTAAAGGTGGCCATTATGATGTCACTGTAATTTATATATGATATATATGGTATTTATGTTTAATATATGCTTCTTTATTTTATATTTAAAATATACCTTTATTATTTTAATGTTGTGTAAATGCGATAATTTCATATGAGGAAGTGCGGACTACCGCCCCCTCAAGTGATGTGACTCGTACTTGCAATACATGGAATGCATAAAGAATGAAATTAATGAACATATGTGAACTATATAACATATATATTATACTTTAATTATAATCTATATATATATATATCAATTATCTTTAATTCAATTAATATGAAAAATAAAAAATGAAAGTAGCGTTCATGCGTACGTATGGCCTACCGTCTCCATGAACGGTGCTTTTCATTTTTTATCTCCAAATGATATGGAATATTATAAAATTAATATGTACTGGATATATATGATATTTTAATCATTAATAATATTCTGGAAATTATTTACTTATAACTACATGGACAATCATTTTTTCAAACAAGTTCATTTTTGACTCATGTACCAAACATCAACAAAAAACGTCTGATATGAACTCATATTATTATCCAATTATTATAACATTAAAATATGTGATATGAACTGAATAATAATATTTATAGGAGTTCCTTAAGAAATTATAAATTGACCAAAGTTTATTATTCGGGAATATAAAGAAATGAACAAGACAAGTTGGACTTGATGTAAGGAATCCAACCCCTCTCTTTCTTTTTGAGTACACTCTTTTATGTCATTCCTTTTAAAGCTCATCTTTCTTGTTATTGGGATGATATTTTATATTACTCTTAATGTAATTTTTATGTTCATATGATGAGAGACCCTATTCTCTCTCATCAATCCATTTTGGAAGTTTTAAGTGGCGTCGTTAAGCTACTGAATTTTCGTAAGGGATCCTACTCCTCTCTTTCTTTTTAAGTACACTCTTTTATGTCATTACTTTTAAAAATCATCTTTATTGTTATTGGGATGTTATTTTATATTCCAATTTCTATAAACTTTTTGTTAATATTATGATAGACCCTATTTTATCTCATCAATCCATTTTTGTATGTTTTAAGTGGCGTCGTTAGGCTGCCGAGTTTTCATAAGGGATTCTTCATCTCACATTTATTCCTGTGTGATTTATGCTACATTTTCCACAATTTCCTTTTAGTGGTGTATGTACTGTCCATTATTTTACTCATTGTGTAATATACTTTCATTTATGAGTATTTACATCAATTTTGTATTGTGCTTCTTTCACGGGGTGTATGTTTCGAAAGATACCCATGTCGGTAAGGGAACCTTTCACCCTCCACTTTTTAAAAGACTTCTTTTGTTATGTATTTTAATTCAAATACTATTATGTTGGGATATGTTATTCTATATACTTATTGATTTACATTTTATGTCCATGTGATGAAATACCATTTTTATCTCTCATCAACTCATTTTCTGAATTTTGTAGTGATATCGTTAGGCTGTCAAATTTTTGCAAAGGAACTTCATAACCCAAATTTGATTCTTTGGAATAAACTTGTACTCCTTGAATATTTCGTTCTATGAATATGTTTTAAAAACCTCTGATTGTTCTACAATGAATATCCACTTATATTTGGTGTATTCGTTTGTCACACATAATTATGTAATTGATTTATCCTTAAACCAAGGATACCATCTTTGTATGGGACTTTGTCTCAATCTCCTTTCATTGAGGCATATTTTATTTTATACACAACCTTCTTTTATACGGTGTATAAACCCCTTTGACTTTTACGTTTATCCAAAAGGAATCATTTTTATACGAAGCATTTGACAAAATGATAAAAGGGAATGTTTTTGTCATACGTATGTGCTGACAACGACTTCTCCACCGTCGTGACCATTATTTGAGTTTCGGCTTCCTCTACAAGCCATACCATCTTTTTAAAAGAAAAATAGATACCATGTTTTACCTTTCTTTTCTTTTGGTGTTGAAAATGGTTTTCATAATGTTTTTATATCAATGTGTTGTATTGATATCTTGTGATTGAAAAGTGGAAATTTTATGTTTCCCTTATGCATGTTTTATGTGATACTATTATGTTATGGTTCTTGGGAATTATTATGAAGACGAGTGGTTCCGTGATAAACTAAGGGCGGGTGAGCCCGATATAGCTCTCCAATTCATTGGGTAACACGATGGAGTGAAATGTTAAGGTTTCTCCGAAGAGATTTAGGGAATATACTGTGGTGGTTATTCCAAACGTAACCAAGAGGGTTACTCCCTACGTAAGAATGTTATGAACGCCACAAGTTACCTTTTATGACTTATGATTTCTATGATTTATTCATGATTTGATGAGGTATGTTAAAGTTCCTATTCTTTATGGGTAAAGTATTATTTCATTCTTATGTATATATGAACTCATGTTTCCTTTCCATATTTTTATAACCCTTACTGAGCTTTTTATGCTCATCCCAAGTTTTTTTTGAAATGTTTTTCACAGGTCAAGGGAAATATACATGATATGATGATAGTGTCAAGGAAGTGTTAAGAAAGAATCCATGTTTTATTTTAAATATGTTTTCATTGATGGAAAAAAATGAATACTATCTTTATGTAACCACTTTGTTTAAATGTGGAATGTAATGCAAGTTTTATAATCTAATTCTCTAAAACTCTAAACCTTAAAATATCATCAATGTGTAATCTTGTATTCACTCAATATTAATTAAGGTTTAAGGCTGGGGCCTTATAGTTGGTATCAAAGGTCGGTTTAGATATCTTTAGAGGTTAGGCTATTCCCTAAGCATAATTGATAGTACCATAATGGATAGGATTTCAGAAGGAGTCCTATTTTTAGATAAAGTGAATGAGTAAGTATATCTTAGTGTTTACCTTCCTCATTGGTACATGATGGTTTTGTTGATATACTCACACTGACATTTCTATTTTTAGTGAATGGATGGATCTAGCAGGCACCAAAGAGACAACAGGTTTGAAGGAAACTCTGGTGGTTCTCTGATTATGATACTAGATAAAATAGGGGATTCAATGAGGAAACTCGTGGTTGTTCTAAACCAACTATCAAGGAGTCATGATCAACCACTTGAACCTTGGTATGTTCTGTAATGCATCATGTACGAGATGACCAATCAATGTGGAAGTTCAGGTAATAATTATAAAGATAACCATTAGAGTTTATATGATCCTTACTTTTGAGGTAATTATGGGTTATTATATGTTATGATGGAAAATGAAAGGCATGAGATAAACATGAGTTCAAAATATGTTATGATTATTTTTGATTATTTTATCTCATTTTGGGGAATGTTTTAAGAATTATATAGTTTTGGAAAAAGGACAACATGCAGACCGTGTGACAACCTGTCGTGTTGGACAAAGCTACGTGAATCGAACCCACAACCAAAGTGCGACTGGTATTTATCACCTACCACTGGACTACATTATGTCCCTGGTTAGTTTGACTGATTCTTTTTAGTTAGATGATTTTATGAATTAAGAGTAATTTGATTTTGGGATATCTATGGAAATTTATTAACCTATCATGGAGGATATGTTATTAGGTTAATTACTTTTCAACACGAGACATTAAGAGCAACTGATGTTTTTTGGAGATAAATATTACGATTTAACATGGAAGACTATGTGACTAAATCCTTCAAATATTTGGGTTTCAATCTTATTTTGGTTAGATTTCAAGAATTTAATGGACAAATTGTTTATCGAATGGTCCTCGTTGAACTTTGGGTTTTGTTGGACAAATTTTGGAGATTAAGAATAGATTTTCATTTTATAAATGGTTATCCTTTTATGGATTATCTTATCTTGTACTAACCTTTTTGGTTTTGTTTTTGGTTAAAGTCTAAAGACATGGGATGTATATAGTTCTCTTTTGTGGATTAGGTGATTCTCTAGAAGATTATTATAGTACTCTTAATGTAACGAAGTCTTCCTAAATACTCATCTTTTGGAGAAAATATGAGTTTGTGTAAGGAATCTAATAAATGTTAAAAGTCAACATGATAAGTTATTATGTTTCCTTATGAATAAATTCTTCAATAAAAAGTAACTTAAAACCAAAATGTTGTCTAATAACTTTTCCTACAGGGGAATCGAATACCATTTAACCCGTCACAAGTTTGTGATTTTCTTGTGGTTAACTTTCCCCTAAACATGTTTTCTATCACTCTCCATCAGAACATGACCCTATGTTTTCTCCTCCATGTCCATGTGTTCCTACATGGAATCCTAGTATGGGTTATCTCGGGTGACCTCTGTACTTATTTGTCTTTATTTTAATATGATTTTTTATCAACTCTTGTTCCGATGTGGGACATTCAAGGATGTTTCCAAGCTCAATTTTAAAATTGCGAGGACACAATTCCCAAAAGGGGGGAAGGATGTAACACCCAAGGTAAATGAAGAGTATGACATTTTCACATTTATCCATATTTGTGAATAAAATATTAATATAACTTTAATGGGGACGCTATGCTCGATGGCATACCCAACACGCAACAATGAGTTTCTTGGTAATCTTACGTTGCACTCTAATAATAAAATAATATTATTTTAAATAGTAGTTAACCCCTAGCCTTTGTAATTGCGGGAATGAACAGAACTAAATACAAAATGATTATATATGTTTGTCAAATATTTTTACTTTTTACAATAAATTTTAGAGGATTAAAAATGCGAATGAATCCAATTTTAAGCGTAAACATTCTAATATTCTTTAAAAGGTCGATTAACCGCTTTTTGATGGAGAACCTCTTTCAAATCCACTTTTTGACAATTTAATGTGTTATCTTTGACAAAATAAAATTCTTCTTTAGGATCGGGACATCAAAATTTACTTTGTGTAAATTTTTTGTATTTTTCCGTAAAAGTTCAATTTTTAATGAATAGTGAAAAATGTTGTATTTTAATTCAAAACCTCTTTTTAATCTAATTTATTTATATGATTATATAATCTTCTGAATTAGTTTTAAAGTGAAATTTGAATTTATTTTTACCATTTAATCCCGTAGTGGTCGTTGAAATTAATTTCACTTTGAAATCGGACTTAAACTAGTGTCAACCTTTTGATACATTTTGTTTCATAAAAACACGCTATTTGTTTTGACAGTGGGAATTAATTATTAAATTACTTAATTCAACTTATATGTTTTGAATTTTGTAAAATAAACATAATTTTTGAATTTGTAATATCAAATACATCATAGGGTGAATTTTTGCTAATTTTCTGAAAAACATCAATTTTTGATGAATAGTGAAACAACAAAGTGGTACTTATAAAAACTGATTTTTTGTTTAAATGAAATTTTTCCATCTTTGTGTTTTGAATTTCAAAAATCTGATATACGTGGTTGTCATTAAGAAGTAAAATTTGCTTCAGTGGGATTAAAATAATTTTTTTGGTGAATAGTAACTTATTAAGTTTTTAATCGCGATTAGAGGTAATTAGTGTAGTTTAAGGTAAGAATAATGTTTTAATAAAATTAAATGACCTAGACACATGTCCTACCCTCATTTTATGTGTCAAGGTCGACCAAAACAATCCATGGGTCAACTTGGGGACCCCATGGAGCCACTTTGGTTGGAAAATGACATAAATACTTTTTTATTTAATGTTAAAGTAAAAATGACACAAAAATGATATGTTTTACTAAAACAATTTTTACATGGGGTTATACAAGTCATATTTTTTACTATAAATATTCATTAGAAATATAAAATGATTTAATACATCTTAATATTTTTTATAATGTTTAGATGTTAAATATATTAAATTATTTATGACATCATGATGATGCAGCGATTACCTCATTAATAAAAGATTTAAATAAAATGAAAAGATAATGTAAATTCTATGACCTAAACATGTCCAAATCCTATTTTATGGGTATATTTAGAACCCTTATCACCATATACTCTAATTATATCAATGTGGGACCTTTTAAATCCGAAACGCATTTTAAAATAATGGAACATTTCTTTACTTTCCAAGAGTGCCCCTCCTCTCCTCTTATAAAAGGCCCCCACCTCTACCTCCTTACCCACACTTCCAAAGCCTTTTTCTCTGCCAACCCCTACCCATTTTGTCTCTCCACATCCCTCTATAACTCCTTGAAGGCTCAATTTGGTCATAATTATTCCCAAGGAAGCCTTGGAACTCAAACCAAAGGGAGTTACCCGATTTTAAGGTAATGTCTTCACTTGAGTCCTTTTGTTTTATTTGGCTTCTCCAACCCCCTAAACTATTTTTATTCATTTATTTTGTTACAACTCCAGTATCTTAAATATACTAGGATGTTTTTATAAGAATTATTCGAGCTACACTTACACACACATTCATCTAATGGTTAAAGAACATACTGTTTCTGTCGTTGGTGATTTTCTGCCTCACGAAACGATGATTGTTCAATATTCTTTTAACACCATTAAAGGTTGAAATTATGATGTCATTGTATTTTATATATGATATATATGGTATTTATGTTTACTATATGCTTCTTTATTTTATATTTAAAATATACATTTATTCTTTTCATGTTGTGTAAATGCGATAATTTCATATGAGGAAGTGTGGACTACCGCCCCCTCAAGTGATGTGACTCGTACATGCAATACATGGAATGAATACAGAATAAAATTAATGAACATATGTGACCTATATAACATATATATTATTCTGTAATTATAATATATATATATATATTATTTATTTTTAATTCATTAATATGACCAAGAAAAAATGAAAGTAGTGTTCATGCGTACGTATGGTCTACCGTCTCCATGAACGGTGCTTTTCGTTTTTTATCTCCAAATGATATGGAATAGTATAAAATTAATATGTACTAGATATTTATGATATTTTAATCATTAATACTATTCTTTAAATTATTTACTTATAACTACATGGATAATCATTTTTTCAAACAAGTTCATTTTTGACTCATGTAACAAACATCGACAAAAACGTCTGATATGAACTCATATTATTAACCAGTTATAATAACATAAATATAAGTGATATGAACTGAATAATAATCTTCATATGAGGTCCTTAAGCAATTATAAATTGACCACAGTTTATTATTCAGGAATATAAAGAAACAAACAAGATAATTTGGACTTGAGGTAAGGAATCCAACCTCTCTCTTTCTTTTTAAGTACACTCTTTTATGTAATTCCTTTTAAAGCTCATATTTCTTTTTATTGGGATGTTATTTCATATTAATCTTACTTTAAGTTTTATTTTCATATGATTAGAGAGCCTATTCTCTCTCATCAATCCATTTTGGAAGTTTTAAGTGTTGTCGTTAGGCTGCCGAATTTTTGTAAGGGATCCTACTCCTCTTTTCTTTTTAAATACACTCTTTTAGGTCACTCGTTTTAAAGCACATATTTCTTGTTATTGGGATGTTATATTATACTCCTCTTTCTTTAAAATTTATGTTAATATGATGAGAGACCCTATTTTATCTCATCAATCCATTTTTGTATGTTTTAAGTTGTGCCATTAGGCTGCCGAGTTTTTGTAAGGGATTTTTCATCTCACTTTTATTCCCGTGAGATTTATGCTACATTTGCCACAATTTCCTTTGATTGGTATATTTACTACCCATTATTTTACTCATTATGTAATATACTATCATTTATCAGTATTTACATCAATGTTGTATTGTCCTTCTTTCACGGCGTGTATGTTTCGAAAGATACCCATGTCGGTAAGGGAACCTTTCGCCCTCCTCTTTTTAAAAGAATTATTTTGTTATATATTTTAATTCACATACTATTATGTTGTGATATTTTCTTCTATATCCTTATTGATTTAAATTTTATGTCCATTTGATGAGATAGCCTTTTTATCTCTCATCAACTCATTTTATGAATTTTGTAGTGACGTCGTTAGGCTGTCAAATTTTTGCAAGGGAACTTCTTAACCCGAATTTGATTCTTTGGGATAAACTTGTTCTCCTTTAATATTTCGTTCTATGAATATGTGTGAAAAACCTATGTTTTTTCTACCCTTAATATCCACTTATATTTGGTGTATTCATTTGTCACACATAATTATGTAATTGATTTATCCTTAAACCAAGGATATCGTCTTTGTATGGGACATCGTCTCAATATCCCTTCATTGAGACATATTTTATTTTATACCCAACCTTCTTTCATACGGTGTATAAACCCCTATGACTTTTATATTTATCCCAAAGGAATCTTTTTTATACGAATCGTTTTACAAAACGACAAAAGGGAATGTTTTTGTCACACGTATGCGGCGACAACAACTTCTCCGCCACCGTGACCATTATTTGATTTTCGGCTTCCTCTACAAGCCATACCTTCTTTTTAAAAGAAAAATAAATACCATGTTTTACTTTTCGTTTATTTTTGTGTTGAAAATGGTTTTCATAATGTTTTTATATCAATGTGTTGTATTGATATCTTGTGATTGAAAAGTGGAAATGTTATGTTTCTTTTATGCATGTTTTATGTGATACAATTATGTTATGGTACTTGGGAATTATTAGGAAGACGGGTGGTTCCATGATAAACTAAGGGCGGGTGAGCCCGATATAGCTCTCCAATGCATTGGGTAACACGAAAGAGTGAAACGTTAAGGTTTCTCCGAAGAGATTTAGGGAATATACTATGGTGGGTATTCCAAACGTAACTAAGAGGGTTACTCCCTACGTAAGAATGTTATGAATGCCTCAAGTTACCTTTTATGTCTTATGATTTCTATGATTTTTTCATGATTTGATTAGGTATGTTAAAGTTCCTATGTTTTATGGGTAAAGTTTGATTTCATTCTTATATATATATGAACTCATGTATCCTTTCCATATTTTTATAACCCTTACTGAAATTTTTATGCTCATACCAAGTTTTTTTTTTGAAATGTTTTTCACAGGTCAAGGGAAAGGTACATGATATGATGATAGTGTCAAGGAAGTGTTAAGAAAAAATCCATGTTTTATTTTAAATATGTTTCTGTTGATGGAAAAAAATGAATACTCTCTTTATATAACCACTTTATTTAAATGTGGAATGTAATGCAAGTTTTATGATATAATTCTCTAAAACTCTAATCCTGAAAAGATCTTCAATGTGTAATCTTGTATTAACTCAATATTAAGTAAGGATTAAGGCTGGTGCCTTATAAATTCACCCTCTTGAGAATTGAGATAATATCCCTAATATGTGGAAGTGCACCTGGTTCACATAAGACTTGGACCCCAAGTTAAAAAACGACCATGGGGTATACTTTTCCTAGTTTTACCTTGATTTCTGTGTAATATATATATGTGTGTGTGTTCGTGCATTTCTGCTAACAGGTACCCTTTCAGACTACCTGCTTAGGCTGAAGCAGGTGACTAGGCATGGGTTCTGTTTTGGACACGGGCCGACTTACTTATTTCATTGCACTTGAATTAATTTATTTGAAATGATTATGTAATGGCACACTGAATTTTTATTTTTTCCATGAAATTGAAAGGTTTAGAGACCATGGGTTCCAGCTTACTATGATTTTATCTCACACCCTGCTCAGGCATCGTTGACACCCGAGTAAATTACATGCTCGTTGGTATTGACAAAGGAAATTGTGCTGCTTCCGATGCTTGACTGTTCGTTACTGCTTACGATTGAAACTGCGGCAGAGGACCGGGCCTTTTTCACAATGCATTTGAAGCTTGTGTCTTTTCTTCTAGTTGACTGTCAGTTTGAGTTTTGTTTTTCGTACCTATAGTTTAGTCTCATATCATGGAATGAAATTCTTTTGTGAGCTTCTGCAATTGGATTTTATCTTTCAGTTGGATTTATTTATATTTCTTCTGTAGCATTTTATTCATTTACATGCTTCCTCTATTGATTATTGTTTCTGGTTACTTCCACTGTGATATTATTTATTACCTAGGAAGGAATAGTCTCCCCCATGGACAAAAAAGAGCCCTCGATGCTAGTCGGTAGCCTCTATCAATCGGGGAGATGTGCTTGAGGTTATGTAACCCACCGGTCCGGCCACCGTCTTAGAGGTGAGTTGGGTCGGACGTTACAAAGTGGTGTCAGAGGAGTTGATTTTCCTTTTTTAATACTTTTTTTAGTCATGAGACTAGTATATAGGGATTTGGGGTGTACTCTATTCTTGGATGTAGCTAACACATGTATAGGAGAAAACTCGAATTCCTATGTTGGGATTGTGGTTATTGACTATGCATGTTACTGTTGATATGATTTCACCTTGGGTGACTCACTTGTATTGCGATGTTATTGGGCTACTATAGTTAAGATAATGGGTTACCATTACACCCTGATGAGATGAGGTAAAAACATCCCATGCATCATAATTAGAACTATAGGACTTAAATGTGATGCATATTTCCATGCCATATCTACTTTCAGTGTGCATTTTCCTATTTTCATGTGACTGTTGTTATGCCTAGTGGTAAAATTTTGAATTGCTGGTTTATTAAATATAAGGTTATGTTAAACTGTTATCTGTTATCCTGACTCAACAAAGGAGTGAACTGTAGAACTTGTATAAAAATCCCTTTTTATTTGTCTCTTCCATACTAAAACCCAACAATTGAGGTGGGTTGTCTGTTGTTTAGATCTTAGAGGATGTCTATGTACCTAACCTCTTTTATGCCTTAATTGTTTTTATCACCTTCTTTACTCATTGTATAATGTGTGTGTTTGGTAGTGTAGAAAAATTCCACCGTGAAGTCTTCTTGTTGTGCCTCAGGAGAGTGGAAATGAGTGCATTCCAGAGATGGTGGGTCCTAAACCATCAGTGGTAACTCTTGTAATGCCTCCTTTGGAACTACCCCCTATTGATCTTCTGAGGGACCCTAACACTCAGTTCCGGGGTAATATTATAAGGTTTATGCAATCAATTTAGAATATCTCCAGACCTGCCCCATCTATGATAGACATTACACGGGACTTTCTGCAGCAACACCCTCCCTCCTTCTCATGGAGTGGTGACCCTCATGCTGCAGAGTCCTGGATAGAAGTTGTATAGTCTATCTTCGACCACCTTGAGAAACCTCCAAAGAGAAGGGTCAAGCATGATGTCAACATGCTTTGTGACACCACCAAACACTGGTGGGACGTTGTTTCTCCGTCTGAGTAGGCCTGTGACATGGCTTGGGCCAATTTCCAAGCAGCCTTCTACAATCACTTTTTCCCATAGACTCTAAGAGATGATTGTGAATAGGAGTTCCTACATATCCAGTATGGCTCTATGACTATGTTAGAATATTCTAATAATTTCACAGTACATCAGTGTTTTTTCCCATCTCTGACTAGTGACGTGCAGACTACGATGAGTCATTTTGAAGATGGACTTGATTATATTATCCGCTCACAGGTGAACATATTCTGTTTGACCATTGTTTCAGAGATCGTGAACCCGGATCTAATCTCAGAGCAAAGTTTCAGGGAAGCTAAACTTGTGATCCAAGGTAGTTCAGTTCCAAGATAGGGTGATGATTATTCTAGAAGAAGGTAACTCCATTTTAAAATTTAACGTAGGGGAAATCCTAGCCAAATATCATGTCTCGATATCTCTCTCTCTTGTTATCAGTGCGGTAGGGATGGTCGCAAGAAGATGCAGTGCACAAGAGATCTGACAGAGGGTCGAGCTTGTGGCCGGATGGGTCACCTTCAGCATTTATGTCATTCCTTCTCTTCATCTTCCAGTTGTAGAGGATCCACAACTTCACTTCCTTTAGTTATGGGATCTATGACTCTACATCAAGCTGGAAGTTCTTTTTTATCCAGTCGATCAGGCCGAGGTAATGGTGGGGGGCATGGTTGAGGAAATCAAGTCCCATATTATCAGTGTTAGCAGAGTTAACCTACTCAGGACAACCATGATGTGTATCAGTACCATGGATCAGGTCCTATATACATAGTGCAATCCACACCAGAGGAGTAGAGTGTAGGACCCTCTATAGTGAGAGGAACTATCCTAGTAGCCTCTTCTTTAGTTTCGGCTATTTCTGATACCGGTGCATCACAATTATTTATATCAACTGCATTTGTTGAGATTATTGTTTTCCTAATTGAGTATCATTGTGGAATCATGTCTCTCGACACTCCGCTTGGGGTTAGGCCAGATGGCATACGCTAGTGCCAAGAGTTCCCCCACGAGATAGGCATGTATCGTTTTGTTTGTAATTTCTATATCCATGATATGTTTGGAATCAAATTAATTCTTGGTATGAACTAGCTCACTCTTTATCATGATTAAGTTTTTTTCTATCCCCATCGAGTGTCCTTCACATCCCCTGAGGGTGACACATATCTTCATAAGGGAGAATGGGATATGCAGGAAGACCGAGCTAAGCTGAAAAATGTAGGGTTGGGCAAAGTAACCGCTCAAGTGGAAAGTCTCTTTATAGGTGACTAGGGAACACAACTAGTTTAATTCCATCCAGTGGGGGATCTTTTCAAGGATGTCTTCCCTAATGATTTCTCTGTCTTACCTCCTATGAGAGATGTGGAGTTCACTATCGAGCTCATGCTAGGTGTGGCATCCGTGTCTATTCTTCCTTATATGATGGCACCAACAGAACCTCAGGAACTCAAAAATAAGCTTTAAGTCCTTAAGGCTAGGGGTTTCATCAGACCTAGATCATTGACGTGGGGTTCACCTGTCCTTTTTTCCCCAAAGCCAGATGGTACCCTAAGTTTTTGTTTTGATTATCGTCGACTCAACCAGCTCACTGTAAAGAATCGATATCCATTCCCTGTATAGATGATCTCTTTGACCAGCTCGGGGGAGAAACTGTGTTCTCCATGATTGATCTAAGGTCAGGATATCACTAGGATTGTGTTCTGAAGTAGGTACAGCCTGTATGAATATCTGGTTAAGCCATTCAGCTTCACCAATGTGGCAGCAGTCTTCATGGCCCTGATGAATTGGGTTTTTCATCTGTATCTCGATTTCTTTGTGGTAGTCTTCATGGAAGAAATCTTCGTGTATTCGTGTTCTATACATGGCCATTCAACCCATATTGAGATCATGTTGAGTACACTGAGGGAGCACTAGCTATACGATAAGCTCAGTAAATTCCACTTATGGATTGATAAAGTACACTTCTTGGGTCATATTATTTCTGAATCAGGGGTATCAGTTGACCTAGGAAAAGTGAGTGTCGTGGTTTCGTTGAAGCAGCCCAAGAGTGTTTTTGACATATTTTGTATCTTGGGACTAGCTGGCTATTATAAGCGATTCATCCAAGATTTCTCCCACATAGAGCACCTCTTACATCCCGGACTAGGAAAAGTGTACCGTTCATTTGGTCAGAAGATTGTGAAAAGTATTTTCAAGAATTGAAGGGATGACTAACCACAACCCCGATCTTGATTCTTCTTGAATTTGGTAAGATCTATAATGTTTATTGTGATGCTTCATGAATCAGACTGAGTGTAGTTTTGATGTAGGGTGATCAAGTCGTGGCTTATAAATCCCCCCATTTGAGACCCAATGAGTGGAACTATCCTACCCATAACCTAGAGTTGGTAGTTGTGGTTCTTGCTCTACGATATTGGAGAAAATATTTGTGGGGTGAGAGATTCATTGTTTACACGGATCATAAAATATTGAAATATATCTCCACTGAATGAGACTTGAACTTAAGGAAACAAAGGTGGGTCGAATACATGAAATCATTCAACTTTGAGATTGCTTATAACCCTAGTAAGGGTAATGCTGTGGCATAATCTTTAATCCTAAAGACACCAACATAAGTCGTGAAGGTAGCCAGCATTGAGTGGCAGATGATGGATTTGTTTTCAATGATGCATCTAGAGGTTCATGAGGATAGTGGATAACCGATTCTAGCAGCTCTTGCAGTGACGCCCTCTCTTTTTGAGGAAGTCTGTAGGCAACAGTTGATAGATCATGAGGGGATTGTTTTGAGGGAATGTGTTACAGGATGGAACCCACCTCCTGGTTGTGTTGTTGATGGAAGTGGAACCCTACTTTACCTTGGCCATGTATGGGTGCCTTCAAGTATATAGAAAGAGCTGATTACAGAATATCACACAGCTATTTGGGTAGTTCATCTTGGGATGACCAAGATGTATAGATACATGTGTCGACAGTATTGGTAGCCTGGTATGAAAAGGCATATATCAGGTTTCATCACTAGACGCTCCACCTGCCATCAGGGGAAGGTAGAGCACTAGCGACCTGCTGGACTCCTACATCCTCTATCCATTCCTAAATGGAAGTTGAGTGACATCACCATGGATTTTGTTATAGGCATTCCAAGATCTCCTCAAAGCAGTGATGAAGTATGTGTGTTATTCAATAGGTGGACCAAGGTTGCGCACATCTTTCCTATCTGAGAGACCCTTACGATTGATGAGTCAGTAAGGTTGTATATCTGGGAGATTGTGATACTTCATGTTCTACCTCATTTTATTGTCTCAGATGGGGATGCACGCTTTACTTCATGGTTCTGGAAAGGGTTTCAAAAGTCACTGAGCTCATAGGTACTCTTGAGTACTACATATCACCCTCAGACTGATGGGTAGTCTGAGAGAACTATACGAGTGTTAGAGGATATGTTACAGGCTTGTATCCATGATTTTGGAGGTTCTTGGGAGAATCATTTTCCTCTGGTTGAGTTTACCTTTAATAACAGCTTCCATGTGACAATTAAAATGGCTCTGTATGAGGCTCTCTATGGTATACCTTGGCATTCTCCTTTATGATGGCTCGGTGCAGGTGAGGCAGCTCTGTTGGGCCCTCAACTCGTTTGGGAGACTTCTGATCAAGTTCAGCTGATTTAGAAGTGTATGACTATAGCTTAGTCCCAGAAAAATTCTTATACATATAATCACCACAGGCCTCTGGTGTTCGAAGTGGGACATCGAGTCTTTCTGGGTGTTTCTCTGAGGTAGGGTCACAGGCGGATCCAGAGGAAGGGTGTGTTATCACGGATATACGTTAGTCCATTCGAGATAGTGGAGAGAGTTAGACCACTAGCCTATCGGTTACTGCTACCTCAGAGGTATCGTGCCATGCACAATTTTTTCCATGTATCTCAGCTCCAACAATATCATCCATACCCATCTCATTCTTTTGACCCTGACGACATTGAGCTTGACGTTGATACATCCTTTTCGGAGAATATGATCTGTATCATTGACCATAACATGAAAGTCCTCAGAGGCAAGTCAGTCCCACTGGTCTGGGTGTAGTGGCAACATAGAGGTGTTTAGGACGAGACATGGGAGTGAGAGACTAATGTACGTGCGCAGTGGGTGAAACTTTTCACTGGTTACATTCCACCACCCTCATAAGGGAGACTTGGCGACGAGTTTTCTTAAGGAGGGGAGGTTTTAGCATCCTAGAGTTTATCATGTATGAGCCATTTTTAATTTATTACAGTCTAATAAATTAAGTGAACTGGGGAATGCGCCTACACACCTCGCTACGGGTCCCAGGTTGCGTATTAATTTTTTTTAATTTACTGTAGTTTTTTTATTAAAAAAATATATCACGTCAAACTTGGACATGGTGTTTGGGGTTCAAATAATTGATTAAAGGATGAAAAGAATATTAAGATATTTAAACATGATTTAAAGTAAATAAATGAAGGATAAAAATAAATTTTTAAATTAAATAGAAGGGGGGCTATGGGAAAAAAATAAAAAAAATGGGGGATTTCCATCATTAATTATTTTTATCTTTTTTTCCCTTACATCCTTTTATTTTATTTTATTCTTTACTTTTATTTCCTATTTTCCTTATTTTTTATTTTTTTCTCTTATTTTTTCTTTCATTTCTTTTTTTTCTTTTTCATTATTTTTTCTCCTCTCCTCTCTCTATCTCCCATCATTCATGTCGCACTCATCTCCCCTCTTGGTGGTGCACCAACCAGAAGCACTTTCGAAAGGCTGATTCTCCTCCGTCCGATGTATAATTCCTTCTCCTTCAGGTGGGAAATAAACCATAGGGAATGGATAACATTTCACATTGGGAATCGTGTGATTTCATTGAGTAACTAGAGCACAGATCGTCACAGAAGATTTTTACCCTATTCGGGTGATTTTATAAAATTATTTGTTTTCATCCATTTTAGGTCAAATCGAATACTACCACGGATCTTAGAGTTATCTACGACTACAAGGTATGGTTCCTACTCAATTTTCTTCTTTTTCATTGTGGTTTATAAAAACACACTGTTGTGCCGTTAGTCGGTGTATACCGGCTTCATGCCATTTTTTCCCATTTAATTACCTTAATTTTTTTGCCAAATTGTTTCTTCATTATCACATTAGACGAATAATTTTTAATTGTTGAAAATAATTCAGACACCCCTTTGGGCATGCCAACATTGACAGTGAATTTTTTCTTTAGTCGGGTTATTAATTTATTTAACTACAGGAGTAGCGCAACCCCTTTTTATTGTATTTAAATTAAATAAATAGTTGTTTGAATTGTTGCAAAAAAGTCTGACACCCATTTGGGTGTGTAGACATGGTCGGTGTAATCTTATGTTAGCCGGATTTATTGTTTAATTTATTGCACATTTTTTGAACCCTTTTATTATAATTAAATTTAATAAATAGTATCTTTGAACATGAACATGAATTGTTGTATCTTTGGCACTTGTTATGTTGAACTACTTCTTATTTAAATGTGCATTATCCGTTGAGGTCGATATGATATGTATATTTCCTTGCATGTTGTTATGTGGTACTGTTAGATTTATGCCTTGTGATGAATGGGTGTATCTGGTTAGTTTTCAAGCTGCTACATTATATGTTGTTTATGTCATATCTGCTGCTGTGAAAAAAATAATTAAATTCATGGTGGAGAAAGGAGGAGGGTCCCATATTAAGGACCACTCTTAGATCCTCCATTCCTTATGTGCTACCTCTATGTGTCGGGGGGTGGTGTCATTGGATTTTTCAGACCTAGACTTACCCAGACGTTCTAATAATTTTGAGTGGCACAAGATCCAAAAGGGCCCATTGGGACGGATCCATTGGCAATGTGGCTATGCCAGCCTCAGATGATACTGAACCCCTTTTTCTAGATCAGGATGGACATAGGGTAATGCCATGCCTCAGGAGATACTTAGTCTTTCGAAATATTTCCTTGGACGGGCTTCGTGGCATTGGATAAATTGATGGATGTTTCGTAGTGATTACTTCAGGATGGGATCGGACTCCAACACTCAACTTGAACCTTAAATAATAATGCACTTAAGGTTTATGTTATTGCTAATTGACCCGCTTAAGAATTGAGATATTTTCCTTGATATGTGGAAGTTATCTTGGTTGACAATAGAATTGGACCCCAAGTTAAAGCACGAGCATGGGGTATACTCTTCCCTGGTTTTACCTTGCTTTATGGGTTTTATATATGTGTCTATGTTCGTGCATTTCTGATGAAAGGTACACTTTAAAACTACCAGTTTACACTAAAGCAGGTGACTAGTCATGAGTGCCATTTGGGACCCAAGATGACTTTCTTATTTCATTGCACTTGAATTAATTTATTTGAAATCGTTATGTGATGGAACACTGCATTTTTTTCACAAAATGGAAAGGTTTAGACATCATGGGTGTTGTCCTACTGGAATTTTATCTCACAACCTACTCGGGCATCATTGACACCCGAGTAGATTACATACTCGCAGGTACTGAAAAGGGGAAGGGTGAGGCTTCTGATGCTTGACTGTTCATTACTTCTTAGGATAGAGACTAGGGAAAAGGCTCGGGCCTTGTTCACGATGAAGTTTCTACTTGTGTCTTTTCCTTTAGTTGACTGTCGGTTTGAGTTCTATTTTCTGTACCTTTAGTTTAGACTCATATCAAGGAATGATATTATTTTTTGAGCTTTCACACGGTGTTTTTATCTTTCAGTTGGATTTATTTATATGGCTTCTACTGTAGTTTATTCATTTACATGATTTTTCTATTGATTATGGTTTTTGGTTACATCCACTGTGAAATTATTTATTACCTATGAGGGCATAGTTTCCCCCACTGACATAAAATATGCCTTGATGCTAGTCGGCAGCCTCTGGCTATCCGGGAGATGTGCTTGGGGTTATGTAACCCACCGGTCTGGCCACCGTCTTTGAGGTGATATGGGTCGGTACATTTCAAATTGAAACATTGTATAGTGTATTTATTTCATGATATGGTAAACCATGTATTGGAAGAATCTATGGATTATTTTATTATTTATGGAAATTAATTTGATAGTTGATTAATGAAACTAGTTCTAGTTTTAAAGAGATGTCAATGAACCAATTTGGTTCTTAATTGAGAAAAGTGACAATTTATGATACAAAATGCAATAGTTTTGGCCCATAATATTTTTCTATAAAGTAATTGAGGTAAACCAAGAAATATTTAACATGTTCAGTGAATTAACCATTCTAAATTCAATTCATGTGATTTGAATCTTCCTTGGGTCTGTGGGCTTCTACCAATAGTTTTTTAGAGATTTATCAAAAATAACTCATCCATTGAAAAAATTACCCAAATATTTCATCGTTGAGTTTGATAAGGTATTAATAAAAACATATGAGTTATTTATGTAAAGGCTTGTGGAGTCCCTGGTCATGATTACCCCATTTTGGAATGAGTTTTTAATCTCATGTGTGATGTAATATAATAAAAAATGTGGTGAGTTCTTGGAAAGTGAGTCATCCATATATTTTATCCAATATATTATGTGATCATTTATTTGAATGTGTCCTAAATAAATTATACCACCCTAAAGAAATAGATTTTATTATTGGTCTTTTCATTTGAAAAATTTGGATCACAATACCTTCAAAGGTGATTGTCTAAAAAGACCTTGAATTCCTCAAATACCTATTGAACAAAAAAGATGCCATGATTTGGTTAATTCAATTGTTTATCCAACTGAAACAAATTATAATTTACCTTACATGATAAAAAATGGATATTGAACCATATTTTCAGTCATTTATCTCATATGGAGTTTCCTCACCTTGGAGAGGAAGATGATAGAGAGATGTGGGATGTTTTCTGTGATGAACACATATTTGTGGTGATAAAGACACCTTAGAAATTATTATATTATATCAACAGTTACTTGATCATGATAATTCTCCCCTAGATATCTCTTTCTAATAAATATTGTAGTTCCTGTAGGAGGTGAATGCTTATTTCAGGGAATAGTCATTATTTTTAAAATCACATGTATATGGGATTATATATACTTGTGTGATAGAACTTGTGTTTCAATGGATTTCATATTTTTGTAACTCTTCCCCATTTGGGGTTTATCATGTCCCAAACATATACACTAAAAAGATCTTATAATCTAGGTTCTCTTGGCCCACTTTTCATAAGGATGCACAAAATATTTGTGTCATGATAGAGTATATGCCAATGTATAATTAATATTGGGAATCAAGAATAAATGTCATGAAACCAAATTCAAAAACTTAACATATTTGATATATGTGTTATTGATTTTATAGTGTAATTTTTACCCACATATTGAAATACTTATATTTTAGTGTGTATTGGTTATGTCTCTAAGTGGGTGGAATCCATGGATACCATATATAACACGGAAAAAAATTTCATCCTATTCTTTATGAAGAATATATTCAATCGATTTGGGGTTTCAAGGGTACACATAAATTATATGGGTACATTCTTTTATAATTCCATCTTGATAAAAAAAATTACTGAAATGTGGTGTGAAGTATAACGTGGTTACACCATACCTCACCTAATAAATTAAACAATTAGAAGTCTCAACGCATGAACAAAAAAATCATCAAAAAATAGTGGTCACCTTAAGAAATTTATTATAATAGAATTTTGATAATTCCATATGGGTATATCATATAACTTACTAGAATTCTATATACATGTATAATTTTAAATAGGTTTACAAGAAACTGTATCATTTTCTCTTTAAACTATAATATAATGTATATTGGTTGATCAAGGAACTCAATGTTGTTCTCAAGACTAGTTAGGAGAAACATAAGCTGAAAAAAATGAGTATTATATATTCATATGTTTTCCATATGAAAATGACTCAATTTAAAATAATATTATTAAGTCATCAAATGATTGAAGTATTAATTGGAAATCTTTTCAACCCAGATATATGGTGTTCCTTTTTAACCGAAAGTTGATTATTTTTCAGTTATGTTGAATCCTCGGTGGTCCAATACCTTTACAGTGATTAAGGCATTCAATTATGGTGTGGTTTTTATTATAATAGATTATTTTAAAGAATTAAGTGTTAGTGGGAAGTGATTAAAATCTTATTTCAGTATAAAAACATAATTGGAATGATTTAAACCATTCCCTTTTTTTAGAATGAATCACTTGTATATATATATTGAGACATTAAATGTATAACTCACCTGGAGGTATCCCATAGTTTCATAAAAATCATAAATAATTTCTTCTTCTTACGTTTCATATTTTATTTATGGGATCGTGTTAATTTTTTTCATTTTGGTGTATTTTAGTTTTTTAAAGAATATAAAGTAAGTGATTTATGATTGAATTTTATCTAGAAAGAATCAGTGTAATCTTTATATAAATATAGAAATATAACATAAACTATTAGTAAAATCGAAAAAACTATTTTAGGGAGAACAGTTAATTTCAAAATCATGAAGAGCTCATATTATTGGTACTTAATATATCAATCCATACACCAAAAGCTTGCATTATGAGAGGAAGAATCTATAATGGCATGAAATATCATTACACTTTTCCATAAACCTTGTTATTAACCATGAAATGGATCCAGTTCACTCCATATATAATCCCATAGTTACTTCATGGTTTACCAAACCATGTAATGCAACCATATAACACTAACAGACCTTTAAATATCCCATTTTACCTCCTAATTTTAGTATTTTGAAACCCCTTCCAATTATAAAATAGTGTTCCCAATTCTTGTCTCTTAATCTCTCCCCCTATCACTATTTTCCCTCACCCCCTTCATTATCATTCACCCATATAGAATAAAACTAGGTTATGTTTTCTTATTATTATTCTAATTCATTTTATTCTCATTTTTTCTCTTATTATTCTTATTAATTTTCATTATCTCATCTTTTTCAGTATTAGTTCACTTGTATTCATTTCCCTATAATTCCATTTCCATTTCATATTTAATTTTCCCATTCTTTTTAAATGTTTTCATGCTAGTTTTAAAAACTTATCACTTCGTACACACTCTACCCCATTTAATTTTCAAAAACCACCAATTTTGATTCATAATACAATATTACATTTGGGATTACAAAATATTATTATAGGGTTTCAAACAAATTTATAATATATATATTTTTCATTATATTTTTTGTGATATTTTGTGGTTTTTTCATGTATTATGTATTACCAAACCACAAACACATCAATCCAAATACCCCTTCCAAACAGGCCTATGATTTTAACCTTGAAATTCCATTTGACCCACACCAATGTTTCTCTCACGAAAAACAAGAAAAAAATGATATAAAATCATAGACACACATTTATTTTCTTCACATTTTGTGTTTAAATCTAAAAAATAGGCTACATGGTCTTTAAGGAAAAACTAAAAAATTATATTTAGTTAGGATAACTTATTGTGGCCCTTTTAGTTTTTCAAACATACAATGAGTTGTTCCTTGAGTTTTCATGTACATTCCATTTTATTGTAAGTTATTTCATTTATGATAATGTTAAAATTGTGAAAAATTAAGGTAATGACACATTATTCCTCTTAATTAAATTCTACAATATCCACTATTGGAAGTTTTGATTATCAATAGGGTGGTTTATATTATAATAAATAAACACCATTTTATTTTTTTGAAAATGAATTCTCATGAGAACATTATTCTAAAAGGATGTTTTTTGGAAACATTTCGCAAAGGGTGACTATTTTCAACACTTAAAAATACAAGGATGCCAGGATACTAAACCCAATGCACCTGGTCCTCCATCGGGTCCTTAACGCCTACATTGAACTACACTCAGATTGTAAGGGTGATGACTCTCTAAGGGAGTTATTTTTTATCCACTAAATTATTATAGGGAAACATATCAACATTCCATTATTGTACACATAGAAAATCATTCAAATGTTTTCTAATACAAGGGGGGTCATTATATCAGTATCCTAAGAAGTGTGTGAGAATTGATTTTGATTTTGATCCATTCATCTCGATTAATTCACATTATCCTTTTGATGTCACCATGGTATAGAATATGAATATTCTTTGATATAATTGACAGCATTAATATTTTATTATATCCCTAGGAATAATGTATGTCAGTTAAAAGGAACAAAATTCTTCATATTATGATATGCTCAGCAACCCCAACCATACCCCAACCAACACTATCGTTTCCCACCCACCAAAACCTAACACATCTAAGAGTCTACCACCATAATTATCATATCCTAATTTTCACACCTCGGCCTTGGTATTACTTTTTTTCTTTTATTTCACATATTTTGGTGGATGTTAAGGTTGAGTTACCGATAGTAATTTTTGAGTTTTAGATATTTCAGGTGGTTTTGGTCTTGGGCATGATTAGTGTGAACAGTTTGGGGAGAAACTATGTCCAGGTTTAAGGAAAAGGGTTTCTTTAGTGCCTTTTTTTCTTGTTTGGATTGACGTGCATAGCCTATGCATGGTTTGGTATAAAATATGTAAGGTAAAGGAGTAGTTGTGTGACTCTTGGATGATATTTAGGACTGGTTCATGACTGGTGAATAGTTATGAGAAATCATATAGAAATCATATAGAAGCCTCTGTAATTTCGATAGAGGATATTTTTATGCTTGGTGCGTGGTTTTCCAAAATATTCATCTTGCCAGTGTGGGTTCCTCTTACTTTCATTTTAGCACACATAGTTGGTACATTGTTTGGAAAATTGTGCAGCTAAACCATACAACATACCTAGATTCTTAAAACACAAGTTTCCATGTTTTTTCCTCCATCATTTTAATAGAAATTTCTTAAAAAAGCTGGGGATTTAATTTTGCTAGTAAAATGGTTTATTCATCACTTCAAAAGAACTGATAATGTGGGCGATGTTAAAGGGCCATCTAAACAACTCTTGTTAAAAGAATTGATAAAGGCCTCCTTTAATAGTGAAAAAAAGAACTGATAAAGGTGGAATTTATCATCTATTTTTTAGCACTGTTAAAGGTCCCCATTATTAATGCTCTAAAATGTGTTGATAAATACCCCACTGATAAATGGGGATACATTTATTTGATTAAACCACCTTTTATCTGTTCTTAGCTCCCCCTCTTTATCATATCTTATTAACTAATCACCCAGGTTATTCCCGTGTTAGTGATTTAGATAATTCCATCATCTAGTACATTCCCCTATATCCAGCATGCTTTGAACCAGAGTCCTCTTTCCCATATGACCACACCTTATCCACTCCACTATATTGTTTTATTTTCCATTTTATGATATATTTATATATTTATATATATATATATAATTACATTTTTTATCTATATATTTATATTGTGTTTATATATTTATATATAAATGCATATTTAAAATATGTTTTTTTGTGTATGTGTGTGTTTATAAATAGAAACATACATACATACATTCATATATATATATATATGCATCTATAAATATAATTATACTTATTTATATTTATTGACATATATTATATATTAATATTTATAATAATATATTAGAATATATAGATAAATTTATATTTGTTTGTAAATTCACACACACACACACACACACATATATATATATTTATTTAATATACATTAGTTTAATGGGTATAAAAATATTCATATATTTTTATTTTAAATAAAATTGATATTATTTTTTATTTAGATAATGTTTATATATTGAGAAATATATTTTATATGTAAATATGTTTAAATATTTAATTATAAAATTTTATTTTTTTGTGTGAATAAAAAAATATGTATATGTTTTTATATATTTTATTATAAATAACAATATCATATGAAAATGGTAAAAATTAAAAACCATAATGTCAATATAAATGTAATACCTAGGAATAAATTCAGTCTCCATAGAAAAAATGATATGACACCCTTAAATGAGGCTTTAAATCCCTAAAATATTAAAAAAGTGTGGTACACCAACACAAAACATTGTTTTTGTGGCCTTATGGGCCTTTTTTTCCTCTAAAAATTTTACTAGGGTTCCCATGATTCAGTAGGTTGTAGGGATCATCGCAAAATCTGATTTGGTATATGGTAGTGCCCAAATAGATACTCGCACCAAAATTTCTGGTTGTTTGAATTTCTTGTTACATTTTCACATTATTTTAGATATTTTTTTTATTTTTTTTATTTTTTAATCATAAAATTGTTAATAATGAATATTACTTGATAATAATAATAAAATTATTAATTAATTATATATTTTTACTTTTTCTACAATCTATTTTCACTAAATATCTTATATATTATGTTTAAATTCCTATTTAGACAAATTTAAAATGTATTTAACAAATATGTTATATATATATATATCAATATAAATATATTTATATATTAATATATTATATTTATTGAAATATATGTTTTTATGAAATGTTCCATTTATCAGCGCTATTAAGAAAAAGCACTGATAAAAGGGTGGGTCTTTATGAGCAATTCTAAAAAATTACTGGTGATGTCCCCCTTTATCATTTATTTTTACAATTGCGGATAAAGGACTCCGTTTATTGGTTCTTTTTTATTAACACTGATAAAGGGTTTCCCTTTATTAGTGATTTTTAATAGTGTCAATAAAAGGGGAAACTTTATTAGTGATTTGTTACTAGCATTGATAAAGGTCCCCATTTAGAAGAACTTTTTAGCACTGTTATATACGCCCTTTAACAATGGTTTTTATAGTGATGACAAAGGGGTTGTTTAGCATTGGTTTTAACTAGCACGATTAAATCCCTAGTGTGGGATAAACCCAATTTTGTAGTAGTGATTTAGGATTTCCCTCCACATTTGACCTAGGTGCACTAACGGTCTCCCAAACACCTCGCTCTTTGGATCTCCTTCCATTTTTGAAGATCCTCCATTGTTTTTAAGTGAGTTATTCTTGGTTTTGGGGTGTATTTTACCAATCCTGTTCTCCATATCTCGGTTCTGTGGTTGTTTAGTGGGGTTCCCTCTTGGTCAAACCCTATGGGTATTAAGGTGATGTTGGATTTTGTTTCCTTGGATAAAAGGTGATGTTGGATTTTGTTTCTATAATGGATATTGGATGAAAATGGGGTCTCAAAGTGTTTTCTTATTTATTTGTATATGTATATGTACATTATGTGTTGGATGAAATTAAAATTGGTCTTTTAAAATTATTTTATGTACCTTGATATTGTTTTTGTCCATGTTTGAATTTTTGTAGTGTAGTGAAATGCGTAATTGGGCTTTTGGGTATGGGTTTGGTGCCTTTTATTTTTTTATGCATGTGTGTGGATCATTGTAATTGGTTTAAATTCTCTTTATGGTTTTAAAAGTGGAATCATGGTGATTTTTTTGACATTCCATATTTTTATTTCATTAGATGTGGGAAAATCCATAGGTTCATGGGGTACACATGTGGATAGGCACACACATGATATTGTAATTCTATAAAATAAAATTTCAATCATCAACCCATTTTCAAAAATATCCTCTCTTATTTCATCTTCTCTTAAATTCCTTTTTCAAAATGGTTTTCTTAAAAACACCCACTGTTTTATAAAGGGCTTCTTTCATTCTAAATTATATCAAATGTGGTTCATAAATGTGTTGTCTAAAACTTGTCCTATTTGGTACATTGAAACATGATTTGTAAGTATATGAATTTAAAATTCCTTTTTGGAACCTTCCAAGTATGAGTTATACTATCCCCTATATTTGAAAATGGTTTTGAGAAGAAACATTTTATTAGGGGAAATATTTTTCGAATTATAAATGTTAAGGCCTATTTTGAACTTTTTATTGCTATTATATTGGTTTTAAATTCATTTTAATTATTGGATCAGTTTTTACATTGGGATGGTCCTATTTGTGATGGGTACCACTATGGTGGTTCTTCTTATGAGAGGGAATTCTCATATTTGGTGTCTGAGATTGAATAAGGCATGTACAGTGGAATTTGTGAGTTCATTTTAATACCATGTGCTCTATGACCACCTCATTCTCATTCATACAATCATTACCATATTCTTAGACATCATCTAGAGGGCTTAGGGATAGTTACTTCCTAGTCCCTATTATATGGATTGGAACCCCCTGAATAGAGGATAGCATATGTGGTCTTTTCCACTAATGAGGCTAGTTTAGAGTATCGTGGTTGGTTATTGACTATAGAGTTGCACCATATGAAGAAAGTGGGGAAAAAATGATTACATCCAGAGATATAGTCTAGGTATTTTTAGGAAATTCCCATGATTACATATATTAATGTTTCTATTTCATTTTATACCACTAAGGTTATTTTTTTATTTAGTATCTTCTTACTTTCACTTTTATTTCTTCTTTTTCTTGGGTATTGTTATATATATCTATACCTCTAGTTTTTAGTTTATTTTTTCCTTTATTTTATGAATTATTTAGTTTATTTTCTTACATGGTATTTGGTCTTTAAACTGAGTATTAAATTAGAAATTTTTAAGAATAAATAATTTTTTTATTTCATGTTTTTCAAACTAGCATTAATGAACTATTTCGGGAAAGGAAATGAATAGTTTTCATTTTTGTTCTTACCAACTAAGATTTTTACAATCTCTCCCTACTTGTGTAATTCAACATCAGTAAAATCAAGTTGTTTTTTCATTTTAATTTCTTTTAGGGTTTCTTATGGTATGGTATAGTTAATATGGATGGTTCTAATCAAGAGGTCACAAAAAGATCATGTTGGTTCTAGTTTATTTTTGAGTATTTTACTTTTTTTTTTGTTTTCTATTTTGGTTTCGTTGAAGTTATTTTTGAATCTAGTTGTATTTTATGATGTTTAACTAGTATTGGATTTGTTGTGTACTATTTTTTTTCACATTTTATCATTTTGTATTGGGATAATTTATTCCCACTTGGTTTATCTTTGATGCCCAATGCTAGTTTATATCTAGGGAGGATCTGGAATGCCTCTCCAACCGTTTCAGGGGTTAGCTTGCATGAACAATTTGAGTTCAACCTAGGTTGGTTCAGGAAAAAAATGGTATCAGAGTAGCCACATGTTATATGGGGCTTCAGGTAGACTACATATAGGACTTTCAAGACTCAAGAGGTAGGTATGATAAGAGTGTATTGAACTCTTACTTGTCTTGATCCTTAAGTTACCTGTGTTAGTCCAGTATTTGTGTATTTGATTTTGGATTTTTGGGTTCATTACATTGGTTATTGTCTGTATAGTTTAATTTGGGGAATGAAAATAGAGGGTAATAAGTGATACATGATGGGATTACATGAAATAGAGACCCATTTGGATCTTGAGTGCACAGTTCAAGAAGAATTCGGTGGTTGGTACTAGCTCAAGATATGTTTTGTTAAACCATGAGGTCAGGTTATGTATAACCGCTAGTTCCCTGTATCAAGAGTTCAAGCATGAATTATTATTTTTATTTATTTTTTTAAGTGTGATTGGATTTGGAATGAAACTTTATTTAAAAAAAAAGTTTTTAAACGGATAATGATATCAAGATATTTTTTTTATTTTAAAATATTGATTTGGTGTTTAACATGGATTTGATAATTATTTTTTTATTTTGGGAAACATTAAATGGAATAAACTGATTTCCATATTTTTAATTGAATTAGTTATTTTTAAAAGATGAATTGGGTTTTTATTTGTGATATATTGATTTATGAGTTAGTGTTTTAGTTGGTAATGTCTTTTTTTAGATTTTTGGTTTAATATTGATACTGTATTGGGTTTTTTTGTTATATAGATCAAGACACCTTGAAAGATCAAAAAGGTTTACAATGTGTGCATTTTGGTCATTGGTCTTGCCTATACTCATATTGGGTTGGAGCAATCAGACTCTTCATAGTTGATGTTGTTTTTCCATAGTGATTGAGGTCTGTTAGAGGCTGTGGGGTGGCTTAAGAAATTTGAAGGTGTTTTCAAGTCTTTTGGTAATCCTAATGTTGTAAGGGTACAAGCTGTTCTGTGTTCATTTAAATGTATGAGTTTGGATCAATTGAAGGTGATGGTCCCAAAATCATTGCAACAATGGATGTCTTATGAAATATTTATGACCACTTTTATCTAATGTTTTTTATCTGATTAGGTGAATGTGAAGATATTTTATTTTCTTTTCAGTGTCAACCAAGTTCAATAGATGGTGGAGGCCTATGTTTTCCAAATAAAAGAGATAAATTAATTTTCATTAGAGATAGAGTCAATTGAATGAATGAAAGCACACTTATTTATTTGGGATCTTTATCCCTAGAATAAAGTGTGAGTCCTCTCAACCATGGAATTTATATTTTAAAATCTATTGGATGAGGTGTTACTAGATGATTTGGTTATCGAATAGTAGTTTTTAGAAGTTGGAAACCCAATTTATTTGATAACTCATGATGTTTCCTCATCTAGTGAAGAGTGCATGCTAGAGTAACATGTTTTTAGGAATCCTCCTTTATCAGTTCATTCTCCTTGTTCATCAAACCTCTCACCCATGTGCTTCTAGTGAGGTCGAATCAGGAACTCAAATACATCATTTCATCATTCTACAAAGTCTTATCATAAATGTGTCCATTTTCTTCACTTAGTGAGGTTCATCAATTATCATTTCTAGAAGATAATGTCTATGTCAAAGCTAATGATCTCTTGACTATGGGGAAATATATGCTTCAAGGAACTATGTATCCATCCATATGCCCCATAGTGAAGATCTTTACATAATCATGAAATTTTGGGTGTGGGGATATTGGCTCATCTTTTTTCCTTAAAGGTAGAGTGAAGATGGTTTAAGTTCTTCTTATTATTGTTTTTATTCTTTTTGAGGTTCCTTATTTATTTTGGTATTTGGATATCTTTGAATTTATGGTAAATTTCAATAGTAGTGTTTTATGGATGTCAATCATTACATGGTTCTCGTCTTCCTAAGTCATTTATAGTTGTGGGTTTTCATTCTATAGAAATGATAATATGTTATGTAAATAGTGGATCATGGTAAGGTAGGATGTTTTGCTAGAGTTTCTTCCCTAGGGTTTCTCCTCATGCTGTTAGTTATAGTGTTTGTATGTTTTGATATAATTTTAAATTGTGGTGATACCGTCAATTGATATTCATGTATCTTCCTTAATTGTTGGTTGGGTGTGACTTGTGTTTTATAGGTTAAACCAAGTATAGTGGTTTCATTTGGACTTACTCTATTTTGGGTTCTATTTTTGTTCTTTTGTTGTCTTGGTTCCTTTTTGGGGGTAGAAAATTTTTTTGGTAGGGAGAATTGTCACAACCCAACCCAGATTTTCCCTTATTTATTTTATTTATTATATTTATTTCTTAGTTTTTTAAATTTTTGTTATGGTTTGGGTTTATTTCTTGATGTGAAAGTTTTAGTTTTGTATGTACCATGTAGTTTTTGTCTTTGTGGATGGTTAGTATTCACAGTTTGGGGGGAAATTGTGAAGTGGGTTATGGAAACCGGCGTTTTTAATTCATTTTTTTCATTGTTTTACACTCATGCCATGTGTATGATTTGGTACAAACCATGAAATGAAAAAGGATAAATTGTTAGACTCTTAGTTGTTCTCTTGTAAAAGGCACATGGCTTGTACATGATTATGAGAAACTGTGTGGAAATTATATTGGAACCATTGTAATTTTAATAGAGGCGATTTACACAATTTCCAAATTGTACATCCACCCTATGTCAGTGTGGCTTCCTTTTTTGTAGGGTGTGAATGGTTGGGCATTGATCGAACCAAAATTCACTATTTCATTTCACCATAAAACCATCGTATTAAATTAATTTCCCACCGTAAATTCCAAATATAATATCAAATTTAAAATCATGTCTAATGTAATTATTTAATATTTATCACTTTTAAAAGGGGAAATTATTCTTAGGTTAATATTTTCTTTGAAAGTGGAGGTAATTTGGAGGCCCCAAAGACAATACCTAAGGAAAATGGGCCAAACTGCATGGAAACCTGTGGGAATCTATCCACTTTTTTTGAACATTACGATAATTTAGTTCCAACAAATGGGTTGAAACGTTTTGGTCCCCTCCAAAACATCATGGGATACAAAACATGTGAAGGAATCAAACCCCGTTCATTAATTATGGGCCCATATGTACAATTATTTCTAGGGTATATAATTTGTATGAAGTCGTAAAATTGGTTTTTTATTTTGACAATGTCTCCCAATAAATATGTCAAATGGCCACCAAATTTGACAGGGAGACATAAACCAGTCAAACCAACAACTCTCCTCTTTTCCCCAAGTCGTGATATGTCTATTTACTTGTCCAAAACCGAGACTCAAATGGTATCACCAAAACTAGGTGATCAGATCCACATAATATTCGGGCTACAAAAGTTCACCAAGGGAACCTCATTTTCAAGTTCAAACCAGGATCTATGCTCTTCCAATTTGGTGTTCCATCAAACTTTCCTCCTCCTCTCTATGTTGTGAAAATCAGTGGGTGTTCATTGTGAGTGAGATACACAAATTGTAAAGGGATTTCACAAAATTGTACTACTACTAGTTTGATATATTTTGGGTTTGGAAACATTTCATTCAAAATTATATTACATTTATTTAACATTGTTTGATTTAGATGAATGAAATTCCCTTTACATTTAACTGATCGGTGTGATGTTTGGAGTGTTTAATTTGTGTCATCCTGATTGGACAACACAAGAATCCTTTTCCTCCCCACACATTTGAGATTTTAATTTTATTTGGAAGTTATTATACCATGCATTATATTTGGACCTTGGCTATATGATTTTTATGTCATGGTTTGGCTCAATGTTCGTTGATAAAAAATATTGGAAAGTAATCAGGTTTATGATTTGTTTCATCAGAATACTTACATAAAACCCAAATTAATATCCAAGAACGATGAACTAGAAATGTATGTTGTGAACTCATAATGAACCCTTTTGTCTCATATTTTTCAAAATCCATTTAATTAATCAATTATTTAACTTTTTAAATTAAGTTATTTTCATAATAATGTTTTCTAAACCACTCCCATTTTAGTACTTTTTATCAAAAAAACACATACTCTAAACCTATAAATACTCTTTGAGAGATGACCTAGGGTCTTATATATACTATAAATCAACGTTAAAATCATAATAAATTTTATGTGTCCTGACAACAAGGTCAGTACACATTTTGGAAAACCATATGACTTACCCAGATACTTAAAAACCAAAGTTTCTATGCTTTCTCCTCCTTATTTTTAACCCCATTTCAGGATTTCTATCCACCATCCAACCTAGGTGAACTATTGATTGTCCAACAACCTCCTCCTATATCTCGACTTCCATTTTTGAAGATCCTACAAGGTTTTTAGGTGATTTAATCTTGATTTTTGGGTGTTCCCTTCCTCTCCTCTTCTCCCTCTCTTGGTTCCTTGTTTTTTCATGGACGTTTTCTCTCTTTTCTGGATCATAGGGGTAGAGAGATGATGTTCAGTTCTGTTTTCATAGATACTAGTGTGTATGGTTTGTTCCTTGGACCTTTATTTTTCTTCTATGGGAGTTTTTTTTCACTCTCTCACTATTGAGGTATGTGTTTCCATCCATTTACTTTCTAAACCATTCCATTTTCTATATGATATTTCTTAAATAATTTATAAATTTTTTATTAATGTTTTTTATGTGATTGTTTTATTTTTTGTGGTGTTTCTATTTTGTAAATTTATGAAAATGGGGTTTTAAAGGGTTTTCTTAGTTATGACTATATGTATATTCACACTAGGTGTTTGATGAAATTAAAATTAGTCATTTAAATGAGTTTGAGTGTCTTGATATTTTTTTGTCCATGTTTCAGTTTTGTTTGTGTGGTGAAATGTGGAATTGAGACTTGGTGTGTAGTTTATATGACTTTTATGGATTGATTATTTTTTCTAAATCCTTCTATTTGGTTTAAATGCACTTTATTGATTTAAAAGTGGATCTTTGAAGATTTTTTGATGTTCCATTTGTTTATGTTGTGGGATACGGGTATATCCATATGTAATTTCGGTTCACATTTGTATAGGCACACACATGGGAATTGAATTTTATAAAACAAAATGTTCATCTTGAACTCAGTTTTTAAACAGATCCTCTCCTATTTCTTCGTCTCATATACTCTATCCTATAAATGGTTCTAATAAAAACTCCCAATGTATTCTAAAGGGATTTTTTCTTTCTAAATTTTGTCAACTTTTGTTCCTAAGTGTGATGTTTAAACATGGCCCGTTTGGTAACTTGAAACATTATTGGTATCTTTATGACATTAAAGGCCCATTTGGGACATTTTGAGGATGATTTTCTTAATAAGTTCGATTTAAAAATGGTTTTGAGAAGAAAATTAATTTTATTGGAAATGGTTTTGGAATTATAAATGTTAAATCCTAGTTGAAACTTTTTATTTCTTTGGTAATTGGATTAAAATTCATATGATGTGTAGGTCTGGTTATCACATTTGTATTGTTTTAAATGTCATTTGAAACACTATGGTTGTCTTCAGATGAAAGGTATTTACATGTTTGGTGTCCGGGATATCACAAGGAATTCATTATGGAATCTTTTTGTTGAGTTTAATGAAAAAAAATTGATGACCACTTCATTCTCATTTATACTATAATCATGGGATTCATGGATTTTATCTAGAGGGTCAAGTGACAGTTAATTCCTAGTTCCAATTAGATGTATTGGAACCCCTTGGATAGAGTATAGGCTATGTGGAATTTTCCACTAATTTGGCTAGTTTAGAGAATCCAATTTTGTTATTGACTATGGAGTTGTACCATACATCAAAAGGTGGGTACAAACTTAATTTGTCAAGTTATTATTCTAGGTATTTTTAGGAAATTCCCACAATTACATATATGTATGTACTCATTTTATTTTAAATCATTATGGTTATATATTTATTATGTATCTTCTTACACACACTTTTATTGATTCTTTGTCTCTATCCTTATTGGATATTTTTCTACTACTAGTTTTTTTATATTTTCCTTTATTTTATTAATTTTTTTGTGTTATGTTCTTAATTTATATTTAGTATTAAAACATAGTTTTATTGGGAAATTTTTATGAAGATGGAATGTCACATTTTTAGTTTAAAATGAGATTTCTAGGAGACTATGAATTGTGTTTTAAAGATAAAACACCTATTTATATTACCTATATTTCAAACTAGCAATTATGGAATGATTCAGGAAAGGATATGTATGGATTCTATGGTGCTTACCTACTAAATTGTTTGATGATCACACCATACTTATGCCACTCAGAATAGGTAAACCTAAGCTATTTTTCAGGTTTATCTTTTTCTAGGGTTCCCTATGTAGTAGACTAGTACTCATGGATGGTGGTGAATAAACGGTCACATGTATATCTTGTTAGTTCCTATATAGTTTTGTTTTTTTGTGATGGTTTTCAATTTTTGTTCTGCTATAGTTGTTTATCGATCTAGTTGTATTTATTTATGTTTAGTTTGCATTTTATTAAGTTGTGTACTCTATTTTTCACCCTTGGTATCAGTTTATTTTGGGATAAATCATTCCCACTTGTTTTATCGTTGATTCTTAAAACTAGTTTCCAGTTTGAGAGGATTGAGAATACCTCTCGGGCCATATGGTGGGCTATATCATGTGACCTATTTGGGTTCTATGAGGGCTGTTTTATAAAACTACTCACCCATACCTATAGGAAAATCCATATAATAACACATAACTTCAACGGATATTCCAATAGTATAATTATTTTATGTTTTTTTAGAAACTAAATAAGACTATGAATTAGTTGGAGGGTTTGTACCTGTAGGACCTTCCTCCCCTAGACCTCCACCAACCCTTACCACCCCATACCCCATCATGATAATTTTAGGTGGTGGAAATTGTTATCAAAGAGATGCATGGTCCTTCTGAATAGTGATTGATCAAATAGATATCAGTGAAACTATAGGTACTAGACGGGAATGATACTTCTCAATAGGTAGTGTTGGTGGTGATTCTATAGAGACCTTAATAATAGGCTATGATTTTGGAATAGACTCTTCCTATGATGGGGTATTTCAAGTATATTTTAGTAACCTATATGTCATAGGACCTAAAACAATGTTATAATTATTGTTTTCAGTAATTTTTTTGTCTATGATACATTATTTCCTTATATTTTCAATTATTTTCATGGATTCTTACTGCATTATTAAATTGATTCTAATTTGCTTTATGTTAAAATAGTTTACATTACCTACATGGTGTGATTATATTTTTTATTTTTCTATTCATATTTTGATACAAGTATCGCTGAAATTTTTCTTGATTCATTGGTAAAGAATGTGGTTGGATCTAAAGGAATTTTTTAGAGAAAAATATTTTATACAATGGCCTCTCAAACACTTACCTCCTTCCTCTCATTCACTAATATTATTGGTGTGTATTATTTACATAACATATATGCTTCAATTTTTTTAATCCTTTATCCACATTCATGGCCTTAAATGTATCATTATCCACCTTAACAAGATAATGGAGGACCACGCTCGGTCTTATGTTTTGGGGAGGGAACTTCACCCTTGGGAAATCTATTTGAACATTTCCTCATCATTTCCAAAGATTAATTTTTTTCTATAGATACCATTTAATTTATATTATAAATATCACACATTTATATTTTAATAACCCTGTCTATAAAAACCTATAGCATTTAGTTATGTTGTATTACTAGTATAAAGTATAATATTTTCGGAATGATCCAATAGTTTAGTTGTTTTAGAATACTATATACTTTCACATATTTCACATTACACTTGAAAATATAAAATATATACTAAAAACCTCATGATAACATTATTGCTTGTTTTTTATGTTCTTCAAAATTACACATAGTTCACATCTATGTTTTTAGGGAAAGAAAAATAAAATAATAGTGAGATCAGATTCTCAATATTGAGTACCATATAATGGAAGAAATCATAAAATAATCATGTAATAGATCGTAGGTTAAAATGTTCATAATAATTCCATAATCAAATGAAACTGAGGAAATAATAATTCAATATAATGAATAAAAACATGGACAACAGTTTCTGATATCATACTGATAGAATTCATAATTTTAGACTTCATTAACATACCATCAAGGCCTTAGGTCAAGATAGAATATATAAATGGGTAGGTAGTATGGTAATAAACTAGACAATATGTCTCATGAGACCTACTAATGAATCAAGGGTCTATCTATACTAGGCCCCATCCATCACTAATTATGTCTAAAGAATTCATCGTATGAGTTAACAATACATTTCGTAACATTACTTGTGGAATATATTACATAATAAAAGTTAAATAATACAATGGTTATATATATATATAATGGAATTTCATAAAATAGATATTACCTTGTTTAATGGAATATTGTGTCTATTCAGGATAATATCCCAAAATCAATTTATAATGTATGAGGTATTTTTAATGTTTTAGGAAGTATCCTTATCAAATAAATAAGAACAAGGTTGTGGATAAGGTACCTTCAGACTGATAGGGTATTAATAAAAGATATTATTTGAGTTAATAAATTTAAATTGGTAGGATATTAAAAAAAGTTTAGGGAAATAAATCATTATGATTCATAAATATCATGAAAATTATACAAATCATATTTCTTGAGAGTGTCTTCCTAGGTGTGTAGTCTTAGGTCTACTCAGCATGCATCGAGTGTAGATTGATTTGATACTAAACTACCATTTCAAGAGATTACTACCCCTAGGTTAATATTTTTTATAATCATATTCACTATCCAGCATCCATAGAGAGATATATTTTTTATGAAAACCATAGATATTTTACTTTCTAAAATTTATGATTTTGGTCATTTTGTTGACTTAGGTAACATCACAATCCAAACCCCTTAGAAATGAAAATTTTATAATTAAACATAAAATAACATAAATAAATTAAAATTAAAGATAAAATAGATAAAATAGGTTGTATATTCACTATATAATTGAAATCTGGTTCATAATTCAAAATAAGTATCATGGAAAGGAATTTCAGACAAAGGGTCCCTTAAAACCATAGAAACATTCGACTCAATACCCCTTGAAGGAAAAAATTTAAAATGGAAAATTAAATATCATAAATAATGAGAGTATAATGATACAAAATATTAATGTTTTAGTAGATAAAATATTTAAAAAATGGTGTATAATAAAAAATATGTCTCATGGGGTGAAACTTTGAGACATGAAACCCTTACCTAATTCCTAACATACACTAAATAATTTGAATATCATGTTTAAAAAAAATTATATTAATAAACTATTTGAGAACCTTCTTAATATCTATAAACATTTTTAGAAATAATTTATAATTATTTTAAAATTCATTTATAATTATTTTAAAAATGTATAATAGTTTTCTATTATCTATTTTGGATATCATGTGTGAGTAATCTTGCTCCTTTTGAACTCATTTCATAATAGCCGTGTTTCTATTTTCTTTGTCCCAAATTTCTTCATTTACAGGTCATAAAAGGTATAAAAATATTTAATTTATAAGTATTTATATTTTTATAATTTCATTATATGGTTGATTTAGTTATGAACCATGAATATTAAAATGATTGTGAACATGTTTCCAGTATTTTGAACAAACGAACCTTGGAATTATAGCTAATGAGTTTAATTTTTATTTTACTATTACTTTGCTAAAATAAATTAATTATTTAGTGATTTTTATAACATTTTAACACAAATTAAAATTTCATATCCATACATTATATAAATTTATAGTATAGTTCTAGTAGGTGGTTCAACTAATCCAAACAAGAACCTACCATAATTAATGGAAAATTATGAAGTGATTTGGTTGTAATTTCATTATACTAGAAAACTAATGACCTTATTTATTGTTTATAAATGTCATATATCATAACTATAAAAAATTATTATTGTAATATAACCCAAAAAAACTTATTTAATATTATGAAGAAACTATTTCTTCTCTTAGAATTGTCTCCGAGATGATTGAATTTACAATGGTTGTTTATTAATCATATTGTTAGTAGGTTTTACAATTTTATTTTAATAAAATTAATTATTTAGAAAAAATATATATTTATAGATTAAAATAATTTTTATTACCACACATTAAAGGTGGTGATGAACATAAAAAATGGAAATCATTAATTTACGGAGGTTGTAATCCACACATACACTTGGTGGATGATTTCATTTTCCATAGAATAGGAGAAATGAATAATATGTTCAATCATTTCAAAATATAAACTATATAATAAATATCCTAAATATTTATTAAATTCAACATTATTACCATCCATGTTAGGTGTTTAAGTAAAATTAAACTTGAATATCCTTTTCGGTGGTAGTTCGCAGACATGCCCAAATGTTATCTTTTTTCCTTAAGAAAAAACGATTATGGTTGTAACACCCTGAATTATTAAAATATTAACATCATATCTAATAGTGTGTATGAAATAAAAAAATATTATAGTTGAATACAAAATACCATTAATTTATAGTATATTTACTAATTTAAATAAATTAAATATAGTCTATATCTTGAAATTCATGAAATATTGAGTTAATGTAACATTGTACACAATAATGAGTTTCTTTAATAACTTCTTTTACATGAAAGAAAACATTTAACCAAATACAATAAATATGATTACATAATATGATTGTTATCCCCAGGAAGTTAAATTGGAAGTTATAAATCATATTAACTAAATTACTAAGACATATGGTTTACACAAATGTAACACTAATTCATTGGTTAATAATTTTTAAAAATGAAAATAAAAACCAATTGAATATAAAGGAAATTCTTTTATAAAAAACTATTTATATGCACCCAATATCATTTTATATTAATAAATAAATCTATTTAATATTATTTCATGATATTCATTTAATTTATATATTATATATTCAATAAAAAAATTAAAATTCATCCAATATATTTGTTAGGAATATGATAAGAATAAAACCAATTTTACCCATAAAAAGTCGTGTTTTACTAAATGTACTTTTGCCACATTTTAATGGCATTCTTGTTTTAAAAAAAAATGTAAACACATTAATAAATTTAATTTGAAAAAATAAACATAATTTTTTAAATAATAATACCAAATTATCTTTTGGTGAATCTCTAGTACTTTTTTTGATAAGTTTCATTTTTTGATGAATAGTTTAAAATATGGGATTTAAATTAAAAACTACACTTTCTAAAAAATAATATATAATGTAAAATTATATTATTAAATTGTTTTAATGTAAAAATAGGTCAACTATAAATATATTCATCATGTATAGGTAATTTAAATCATTTTTATACTGAATTAAGATTGAAAAACAATAATCTTTTGGACATTTTCACTTTAAAACCATGCTTTCTTATCCTGTCTACGAGATTATTTTTATATTATTTTTTTCCAATTATGCTAATTTAAAATATAAAATGTATTAAATATTAATAATTTTAATAATTTATAATTTATGATTAGGTAATATTAATTGTTAAACAATATTATTTGTGAAATCTGTTAAAATTGGAGAGATTAACAGAAAAATTGAGTTTACCAAGGGACTAAACATTACTCTTAAGGGAATAAATGACCTTAAAACATGTCCAAACTCAACTTTATAACCATATTTATACCATAAAACATATAATATGGAGGTTTTTATTATTTTATCCACTTGACATTGAAAAAATGTGTGTGGAATTCACTCTTTAAAAAATTTATAAGTTTTCCACTCACCCCAATTATAAAAGGGAACCCCCTATCCTCCTTTCTTCTCAAATTAAAAACCAATTGGTTCATCCAAGAAATAACCAAATAATGTATTATATTCCCTACTATAATTATAGAATAATTATGTTTGGTATAAATCCAACTTTCTAATCCATTAGTAAAAACTAAACGAGGATACCTGAAGAAGTGGTGATGATTTTCTAAAAGTGTTTTTATTATATTTACTTATAAAAATTATTAAATAATTCTTTTATAATGATTATATAATAACTTAATTATCGTAAATATATGGATATTATTTTATGTTATGTTTAATACCTAAAACCACACATACTTCCTTAAAATGTGTAAGAAAATCATCATTTGTGTGAACGATGAACTCCTGCCTCGCAAACCGATGTCATTTTTTTCCATTTCCACCCTTCAAGGTTTCAAATAATTATTTAAATACTATTCATATATTTTATTTACGATATTTATTATGTATATATACTTATATAATTCTAATATTACACATACCTTCATTATTTCTATTTTTTGGGAATACAATAACATTACTCACGTGTACGACGTACTGCCGCCTCATGAAGTGATGTGATTCTTTCATGTTTTACATGGAATGTTTTAAGGATTGGTTTAATAAAAATATTAGCTATATATTACATATATATTATACTATAATGATAATATATAGATTATTTAATTTTTATACATTCTATATTACAAGAAAATGGAAACAGCATTCATGCATATATACAGCATACCATCTCTATGAACTATGTTTTCCATTTCCAATAAATTAATATTATGGAATACTATAAATAAATAAAAATGGAATATATAATATATTTATATAATTTTTTACATTCATTATATGATTAAAGCTTGATCTAAGTATTAAGAACAGCAAAATAACAAGTCATAACATATTCAAAAAACAATGCATTTATTAACTGTAATGATGAAAATAATGAAATATTATTAATGAATCGGTAATAATATGTCATAAAAGGATTATATTTGAAATAATAAATATTAATATTATTCTTTAGTAAGTTAAAATCGTTTTTAAATAAAACTATATATTATGTTAAATCAAGTATGAACAAAAGTAAAGTGTGAGGTAAGGGATTTCATCTACATTTCATTTCATTGAGGAATATTGTAATTTTATACAACTAATTGCTTTTTAATGGTGTATATACTACCGATTGACATGTAATTTCATGAATTATTGATTATTAACAGTATTTTAATTTCCAATTAAAATTATTTTATCAGTTGGTATTTTAATTTAAAGTTACCAAGTGGTAAAGATTTTCATAATTCATTGTTTTTCATTATAATATATTAATTAATAATTTTCATTAGTATTATAAGATTATATGATTAATTTTTTTTGATTTTTTTTATTTCCACCAATTTTATGTGGATTTATAAATAATAAAAATAATCAATTTTTCAGTCAATTTTCGCTTCCACATTATGATGTGTTTAATGGTTTATTTTACAATCACATTATAATCATGAGTATTTATTATTAAATTTTAATTAAGGGAAATTAAATTATAATTGTTTAATAAAAAATTTAATTTACTAATCATATAGAAATTTATGATCTTTTTCAAGTTATAATACCATTTTCCATCTTTTTGGTACATAAAATTATTGAGATAAAGTTTAAATAAAATCCTAATTCATTTATCTCTTTGACCGGAAGTATATTTTCTTACAAACTCATGTTTTAAAAAAATTTAAAATATTTAATTTATCCATTTAAAAATGATTTATTAAAATAGTCTTTTTCCCATTTTTCCTTTTTACACAATGTTTTTAAATGAATATTCTTATCCCTTTCCAAATAAGGAACTTTTTAATATTTTTTCAGTGAAAAAGGAATATTATTTTCACCTTGTACAGGATTACCCTCCATCATTTATATGAAGTTTCCTCAGGAATTTGATTAATATATATTTAAATACAATGTTTTATAAGATATTTTAAATGAAAATTATTTTCAAAATGAAAAAGATATTTTCGCCAAAAATGTTTTCAATGGAATTTTTATTTCATCAAATAAAAAAACCATTATTCTCATTCTAATTGGTATTCCTCATATTGACACCATACATATTAATACTTTGGATGAATAATAATTATTTTTACAAATGATAGTATTTAAATTCACTTAAATGAATCATTTTTTCTTCATTAACTTCCCCTTTAGTTATCCACATTCAAGTTACCATTGAACATTAAATTTCCTCTAAATATCAACACTATTTATCATGTATATGATTATTCCCTAAACCGTACGTAGGGTGTTTGAATTGATTTTTTTTTATTTTTTGGGGAAATGTTTATAACTATATATTCCTTAATAATTATGGTTATTTTATAAGGCTCATTTTTTATAAATACAATCTATTATTAAATATATGAAGACTAATTTGGACCTACAGACATGGGTGGGCCTGGTTAATGATAACCCCTCCATTCATCAATAGTATTGTGGGATTAATCAGTTGTCTAGAATTAGTTAAATAGGTTTGTAACCATTAGTTTTAAACTATCTTGAGAATATAACTTAATGGTAAATGTATCATGTTCCTATGAAACATGAAGTCTAATAATTAAGAATTGATTCATTTAGATTCATTTATTATTATTCATGATATTTTAACTATAATAAAATATATGGATGCATTTAATTCAATGTTTATTGATTAAATTGAATTTTATAGTTATTTATCCTTAAATATTTATTATTCCATATTCATTTATTTAAATAAAATGTGTGATCATTTATTTAAATGGACATATTGATTATACCTTATTCAGTTATTTAAATATAATGTGTACTTAGTTATTTACCTTAATATATTGATCATTTGTTATTGATTCATGATATCTTCAATTTTACATAAATATTACTCAGAATTTTATGTCACCCTTATTTTTTTCCTTTCCCCATGATTCCATGAATTATACTATGACTAATATGGATGGATTAGCTAGATGGAATAATGTTATCCTCAAAAAAATTACGTTGTAATTTTTATTTTCAAATGTTCTGTAAGAATCATATATGAATCTAGTTTACCAACACTAATAAACTATTTAGTCATTTGGTATGTGTTTCCAAATATCTTATAAAAATGTAATTGTAGTAGGAACAAGATCTGGAAGTTTCTTAGGGAGCTGATTTAGTGTAATATTATTTTACCTTTCAATGACCTCAGCTAACATGGTGTTTTCTATTACATGGAAAGAGAGTCATTCTGGTTCGGATGTAGTTTTATTTTGGGTCAAATTTCTGTGGGTTTTGAGGTGATGCTTGGGGTCACAACATTTTACTTGGATCTCTTTTAGATGGGGTTCAGAGTTTTTGGTTGTCACTTCTCCAAGCCAGTTGGATGGATGACTGAGAGGGTATGGCTATGTCATTGGATCTATGCCCACAAATCTTTGCATGTGACTAATTGATGAGTGGGAATTAATTGGTGAGGGCTTGATGACATAATGCAATTACTAGGGAGAGGCAGAACCTGAATTTTCTTGGGGTCGTTTCTGATATGATTGTTCGGTAGTAATGTTGGATGTGGTGGTTTCTCACATTATACATAAAAGTGATTTGATAATTAAAATTAAATTTTCCGTTAGTAGGTATAAAGAATATATTTATTTCATTATTTATTAATTGTAAAAATATACTTTCAATATTAACATAGAAACTAAAATATATTATAGAAGAGTAGTACTCATGTTGGGGGTATGGGATTTCCCTTGGTGGACCCTGTGGAAAAGGAGGGATTAAGGTAATCTATTTTAACAAGAATATTAAGAGGGTGAAATATGATTATATAGGTAATAATCAGGGTTTATTTTCAATAATCAAAGAAATTATTGAGAGGTATTAAAGGGATGATTAGTAGTCCCTTTATTAGTTATAAGAATGGAATTTTATAAATATTTCTACATAATATAAAGAGAGAACATGTTTCACATTTCAGGTGGCTCTAAAATTAGAAAACCAATTAGTGTAAAGATATATAAGGTTGATCATACATCATACATTTATTTTAAATTATCATTTAAACATGTTTTTAATTCATTTACACTTTTGATTCTCACTTTTACCATTTTTGGTTTTACTAGGAAACATGGTTTTACCATGGTAACTAGTTTTTACCTATGTAATTTAATTTCAATACAATAAGTAAAATAGTTATTTTTAAATATTTTGTACCTAATGGTTCTGTAATGACCTGGTAATTCCAAGGAAATATTTTTTCTTAAATTCATGGGAATTTTATGAGTCCATGAAAATTGACGGTACCTGATTCTGAGGCCCGGTGTGGCAGGAATCAATTTCTGAATTTTTGTTCATGTACGTTCGGTAAACGTATGAGTGGGTTTTTATAACTTTTGAACCGGTTCTTAGAATTGAAATATGAGGACACCATTGAACTCATAGTGCTTGTATTCTGTTAATAAGACTTTCACTTCGACGATAGTGGGTCAAGAATAAAAGTTAGTTTTTGGGTTTTCGTGGAAAATAACAAAATAAAGTGAGCTTCCCTTTATTTATTTTTTTGAGCCGCCATGTGGGTTTTTGTAGGTGGGTCCTACTAGATCTAAAACCTCCATTTGGAGGTTAGAAGTGGGGACCACCAGGCCAAAACCACCCATGAGAGGTTATGGGGGTGGGGACCACCACGCCTCAACCTCCCATGTAGGGTTAATGTGGTGGAGACCACCCAAGACCACATAACCTCCCAATCTGAATAATAGGGGTGGGGACTACCCAACCCCTATTAATGGGAGGAGAGGGAAATCTCTCAACTCCCCTCATTAATGAGGGGGGATCCTTGAACTACTCTAACATTTATAGTGCCACCACCTTTCCATTAATTCCTTATGCCAACCTTTTGAATTAATTAAGGGGATCCAAGTTAAGTAATTCCTCCATTTTAAATTTTGTGCTAACAAATTAGAAATAGATAAACATAATCTACTTTTTGGAATTTGGGGTGGAATATTAGGGAGATGAGACATTGGGAGAAAAAGAGTTCTCCAATGAAGAACCTCATCTCACAACGAAGAACGAAGAACGCGTTCTTCTAATGAATAATGCAGGCAACGATCTCCTCTGATCCTCTTCCCCGGACTCCTACCAATATGGAGCGTCTTCCACAACCGAAGTGCGAACACGGGATTTGATGTGTGTGGTGAATGTGCCGAATGACGATCCCCTTCGTCTGCTTTTCGTGACATCATCATCGAACAACGATCAAAGTTATGGGTTAATTTGAGTAATACTACTTTCCTTATTCTCTTCTTCAGTTGGCAAGGAATCGTTGCGGAGGTTGTAAAATAATTTAAGATCATCTATCTTACTCCTTAATGAGCCAAATGTTACCACCCTAAACGAGGAGGGTGTGGGCCAAACCAACATGGCTCGACCCCTCCGTCGTTCTTTTTAATGATGAACTTCGGCACGGAGATGATGCAAAGAGGCGACGAAGGTGGCGAAGACAAAGGTCGCACTACCTGTGACCTCTGTGATCACTGCCACCCCCTGCGATGTTCCGCACTGCAGCTAGCCGAACTGGCCCTGACCGAGCCCCTACCTGCAGGCCTGGCCGCGCTCTACCTGGCCACCCACCGGCCTTCCTGTCGACTTTCCTGGCCACCCCCTGGCACCCTTCCTGGCCGCCGTCCGGCCAGACTACGCCTTGCCCAGCCGGCCGCCGGCCCACCTGGCACCCTACCCAGCCGCCGACCGGCCTGGATGCGCCCTGCCTAGCCGCCCGCCGGCCTACCCTGGCCGCCTTTCGGCCTGCTCAGTCGCCTCCCATGCACCCGGCTGAACTGCGCCGGCGTGCCCAACTCGTGCCACCTGAGTCACGCCCCTCGCAGCGCCTCCGGGATGGAACACCCTTACACCGACGCGTGGCCGGTCCGCGCCCTCGCTACCGGTCTGCGCCCCCATGCTACTCGCAGCCTGTTGTACCGGCCCTAGCGGGCTAGGCCGAACCCAATGTTTTAGCCCAGACTAATACGGGACAGGTCGGTCCGACCAGGTCCGACCGGACCCAGGCCTGCTGTGACCCCCCTTTAATTTCTTTGGTCTTATCATTGGCTTCAGACAACCATTTGGTTAACTGTCAGTGGAGCTGGTTTTTTTCAAGCATGACAGTCCCTTTGAGTATACCCCACTGGAGTTCGGCGTAATGTTGAAATACAGTCAGGTTGGATCGTGCACGAATTGAACCGGGCCTTGGGACTAAAAGTATAATAACTCATAGACCGGGCATCCGATTGATGCGCTATCTATTGTGTTGAGACCACTATGACGTTGCGGACAATTGAGATACTTCTATGTGGGACTTTTTTATAGTTGGAGTATTAACCTAAAGCTCGTGGAGCGGATCCTCCTAGAGAAAAGCGAGTATAGTGTAGGGACCTAGTAGATGGCTGACACCTGATGATTGCTGACCGATTCGACTCATAGTGACGCTCCTAGCCCAGTGGGGAGTGCCTTGGTGTTGCGGAAAACCCACAGTTGGGAGCGCATTGGTGTCGCGACAGACGCAGGTTACTCGACAAGATGAGTACCTCACCAAGCAACGAGGGGGAGCATCTTGGTTACGTAGCAGAACCATGGTGGGGAGCGCCTTGGTGACGCAGCAGACCCACGGTACTTGACAAGAGGATTACTCAGTATCCCAAGGTTTGTGGGAAGCACCTCGGTGATGCGGCAGGCCCACTGTACTCGATAGAGGAGGAGTTCTCCAGCATCCATGGTTTTGACAGTGTGACTGGGGATGTTACTTGATACTTCACCTAGAATAAAATATTGTTTTGTGCTGAGTCAATAACATTTATTTTTTCCTCCTGATTGATATGGGTTTCTTGATAACTTAGGTATATGTATGGGCATATACCTAAGTTGGTTTATTAGTTGTTGTTCATACTTGGTGGTTCAACTTTGTTGTATTTGTGAGTCCTTGAGGGTCTCGGGGTCCTTATTGAGTATCGTTATACTAACTCCTGCATGGGCTATTCCCATACCACGTTGTGTAGGATGCAGACAATGGACAACGCTCACCGAGGATGAGTGTACCATGACTTGATGGTACAGGGAGGAGACGGATGGATGTGGAGTGCTATGGAGGCTATCTGTTCCTACCCTTTAGGTAGGATCTCTAGGTGGATGATCTAGGAGTTGTTTCCCCCATTTACAGTACATTTATTCTCATTTTCCTTCTACTTTACAGTTGGGCTTGTATTTCCAGCCCCTTTTATTTTCATTACAAATTGTTATACAATTTTAGTTAGTGTTTCTCTTCCATCTTGTACTCTTTTGTGTGGATTTTTAGGTTATAAATGAAATTACTTCCTAGTTTTTGGGATTTACGCCTTTGGTACAAGTCTCTATCCCCTGGCCTATGGAAGGCGGGCTTGGGGTAGCCAAGGCACGGGCCCCGGGGGACAGGTTGTGACAAATTTGTATTAAAGGAGTCGGTTTTACAACAGAACATAGGACTCTGATATTTTCTGTGAAGGAATAGCGTTAAGGGTATTGGCTGTTTTTTTAGTTCAGGGAGTCCAGTGTTGGTGCAGCGGATGAATAATCCATACACCAGGACCCTGACTACTAATTACTGACTCAGTGCATGAAAACACTGATTGTGTTTGTGTTTGCAAAAGATTTCTTTAAGTCATCTCAACCAGGTCAGCTCACCATGTATAATCTATGACTGTGCCGCATATGCTTCTTTCAGGATTCCTCCCCACGGATGACCAGCGAGAGTCCCGCGAGTTGTAAAAATATATATCCCACCGAACGATGAGGCATCGGGGCAGGGCCCTCTTCCAGTGGATGCACCAGAAGAGGCACCAGTGGTACCACTACCCATTGGGCCACTGATGCCACCAGCCCCAGTAACAGATGATGCACGCCGCTTGAGCGAGTTGCATGAGTTCCTGCACCTGAGGCTGCCCAAGTTCAAGGGAGAGACAGACCCACAGGCAGCTTAGGATTGGTTGGTGGCTATGTTGAGAGACTTTATACTAGTGGGGACACCAGCTGACCTTATGGGGATCCTTGCTGTGATTCACCTTCAGGAAACAGTCGGCAGATGGTGGAGCCTCATTCTCCAAGTTCATGACAAAGTGACACTTCTCTGGGAAGACTTCGAGAGCCTGTTTCGGGCATAGTTAGTCCTATACACCCTACGTGCAGTGCAAATATAGGAGTTACTTCATCTACAGTAGGGTAGCATGACGGTGGCACAGTACTCAGTGAGGTTCACCGACCTCTCGCGTTACTCCATAGATATGGTACATGACCCATTCTTCAAGGACCATACCTTTGAGTAGGGGATCAAGAAAGAGATTAAGGATTTGATGATCTCCCTTAGCATCCTGACATAGACGGGGGTGTTGGATTGAGCCCTCTTAGTGGAGAGTTTTCTTGCTGAGCAGTCACCAACAGCGATACCCACCACTAATCATCACACAGTAGAGTCTTGTACAACTGGCAGTAGACAGATGTCTCAAAGGTCCAAGAGGACCAGACCCATGTGTGGACGACCGCATGACTCAGTATCGGTTGTGTGTGGAACCCAGGGCAGAGACATACATGCTAGGATAGGGCAATGTTTCTCATGCGGCAGGCACGATCACATGGCTTGTGACTGTTTGACCTATCGTTTGGTTGATCAGAAGATAGTAGAAGGACCTCTCATGTCGATAGAGAGGTTCGATCGAGGCAGTCCGTAGGGAGCAGGTGGATGTGGCAGAGGAGTTGGTCTTGTAGTTGGCAGTGGACAACGTTTTGAGATGTTACCACCGCCACCACCAGGAGATCCACCCCGACCACAGGGAGCCGGTGTATAGGCGAGAGCTCAGCTCCAAGCAGCTGAGGCTTACGATCATGGCACTTTAGAGATGATTCGAGGAACGATCTATGTCTACTCCACCATAGATGAAGTTCTTATAGACACAGGTGATAGTCACTCTTTCATTACCACTGCCCTCATTCGGAGCTCTGAGATTCCAACGGAGCTGTTGGCTCGATCCTTACGGCTAGAGACTCCTACGGGAGCAGACTGGATGATTAGGTATTGGTGCCGGCAGTGCGAACGTACTCTAGGAGGTGAGATCATCGGCTAGGATCTCCTAGTCATGGCATCAAGGCCTTACAACATCATTTTGGGTATGGACTAGTTATCTATAGTCCATGCACATATCGACTGTGTTAGGCGCAAAGTGCGGTGTGTCTGCATGGATGGGACCAGGTTCACCTTCACCGGTGAGAAGGGATCCTTTTCTGCACAGGATGGACTTACCTGGAGGAGATTAAAACCAATCACTCGTCAGTTGGCTTGACTTACCCTCAGAGCAGTTAATGTGGAGAGTTCGACTTATCTTGTAGTGGTGGACCAGTGTGGAATGTTTTCCCTAATGATGTCCCCATAATACCTCATCGCAGAGAGGTGGACTTCTATGTTGACATGTACCCCAGGACGACACCGATATATACACCAGCATATATGATGGATCCTACTAAGCTTCATGAGATACGAGTATAGCTGGAGGACTTGAAGGGGATGGGATTCATCTGGCCCAGTGTTTCTCCATGGGCAGCCCCAATTTTGTTCTCCACAAAGGCGGATGGAAGCTTGAGGCTTTGTTTTGACTACCGCCACCTGAACCTGGTGACCGTGAAGAACAAGTACCCACTCCTGAGGATTTATGAACTCTTTGATTAGCTGAAGGGAGTACGGTGGTTCTCGAAGATAGACCTCAGATCAGGGTATTACCAACTCAATGTTTGAGACGTGGATGTGTAGATGATGAACATCATATATCGGAACAACCACTACAATTTATTGGTTATTCCATTAGGAATAACCAACACTCCAGCAGTGTTAATGGGACTCATTAATGAATCTTCAACCATACATCGATCGATTTATCGTAGTATTCAACGATTACATTAGGATCAACTCGACTATTGAGGAGGAGTATTCATACCATTTACAGGTAGTATTAGACACACTCTGAGAGAACTATATTTATGGTACGCTCTAAAAGTGTCACTTTTGTTCTCGAGAGGTTCAATTTTCAGGACATGTCAACTTAGAGGCTGGATTTACAGTAGATCCAGCGAATATTGTGGTGGTACTTTCTTAGGATCCACCTTGGAGTGTGACAGAGGTACGTAGTTTCCTGGGATTGGCTGGGTACTACCGGAGGTTCGTTCCAGATTTCTCCAGAGTTGTAGCACCACTATCATCCTTGATGACGAAGGGGAAACCCTTCATGTGGTCTGAGACATGCTATCAGAGCTTTAAAGAGATAAGGCAGATGCTGATTAGTGCCCCCATCTTGAGGCTTCCCGAGGAAGGCATAGGGTACGTAGTCTATTGGGATGCATCAGGGACCAGACTCAGGTGTGTCCTGATACTAGAGAGAGTAGTGATCACATAGGGTTCTCGGAAGCTGAGGCATGATGAGACGAACTACACTACCCATGACCTAGAGTTAGCAGCAGTTGTCTTCTCTATGAAGATGTGGCGACACTGTCTGATGGGCGAGCATTTTACTGTGTACTCTGATCACAAGAGTCTCGGGTATATCTTCTCTTAGAAGGACCTGAACATGAGACAGTGATGTTGTCTTGATTTCTTCCAAGACTATGTCTTCGAGATAGTTTATACTCTTAGGAAGGGGAATGTTGTAGCAGATTCACTCTGTAAGAGATCTGGTATGCAGCTTCTAGGAGAAGCAACAGAGCAGGTGGCTGCTTTATAGATATCATTTGTAGACCAAGATGGAGAAACTTTCCTTCAGTATCTTACTGTCATCCCCCCACTTCTACAGCGAGTCAGGGAGGCACAACATAAACATGCTGATTGCGATACACGACGTGCTCAGATATCCACAGGGTAGGCCCCAGATGCATTTTCTAAAGGTGGGGAGAACGTCATCCTCTTCAGAGGACATACTATGGTTCTAGTGTCACATCAGGAGGAAATGTTGAAGGAGTTCCACACATACCCTCTAGTGGTACATCCAGAAGTGGAAAAGATGTACCAGGATCTCCAAAGACAGCACTGGTGGCCAGGGATGAAGAAGGAAGTAGCAGAGTTTGTCTCTCGATGCCTCACTTGTTAGCAATTGAAGGCGGAGCACCAAGTACCAGCAGGCTTGGTTTAACCTTTATAGGTACCAGAGTGGGAGTGGGATGGGATATCCATGGACATCATGACAGGACTTCCACGTACATCTAGGGGTCACGACTCAATTTGGGTGATCATTGATCGACTCACCAATTCGGACCACTTCCTACCAATCAGAGAGCAGGGTTCAGTAGAGAGATTTGGATGCCTCTATGGGAAAGAGATTGTGTGGATACATGGAGTACCTTCATCTTTTATCTCCGATCGTGATGCACGGTTAACTTCCTAGCTATGGAAGGGGTTGTAGGAGGCTTTCTGGAGGTATCTTCGTCTGATCACCACCTTCCACCCTCATATGGATGGTCAGACTGATCAAACCATTCAAACCCTCGAGGACATACTACATGCTTGTGTCCTCGAATTCAGTCTCATTTGGGAGGACAAATTAACTTTGGTGGAGTTTTCATAAAACAACAGCTATCAATTCACCATTGGGATGCCACATTTTGAGGCGTTGTATGGGCGACCTTGAAGATCACCCTTATGCTGGACAAACACTGGGGATTCAGAACTGGTGAGAACAGAGATGGTACAGGCTACCACAAAGATGGTGCAGATCATTCAGGAGTGGATGGTGACTGCATAGAGCAGGCAAGAGTTATCTTCCGACAAGAGATGGTGAACTTTGGATTTCGGGGATGGTGACCACGTCTTTATATAGGTCTCACCTCAGTGAGGACTACAGAGCTTTGGCCGAGGCGACAAGTAATCTCTACGATTCAACAAACCTTTCTAGGTCCTTAGCAGAGATGGCTATGTGGCTTACCGCTTAGCTCTTCAACCTCAGTTGCATCGGGTGCATGACGTATTCCACATATCTCACTTGAGAAGATGCATGCATGACCCTTCTAACATCATCGAACATGGAGGGTTAGAAATCAAAAATGGGCAAACTTTTAAGGAGGTTCATGTGGAGATTGAGGATCGACAAGAGCAGGTCCAAAATGGATAGTCGATACCTCTGGTGCGCCTTCCCTGGCAGTATGGGAACCTCTATGATAGCACATGGGAGTAGGTGTTTTAGATGTGTGCTCAGTACCCCCACTTGTCCCCTTGGTTTGAGTTGTAGCTTACTGGGACGTAAATCTCTAAGGTGGGGAGAATGTAAAGAACTGGAAATTCTGTGGAATTTTTTTTTCTTAAATACATAGATATTTTATGAGTCCGTGTAAATTGATGGTGCATGATTCTGAGGCCCGGTGTGCCCGGAATCAATTTCTGGAGTTTTGTTCGGGTACGTTCAATAAACGTACAAGCAGGTTTTATAACTTTTGAACTGGTGCTTGGGATTGAAATCTAAGGACACCATTGAACTCACAGCACCAGTATTCTCTTAAGAAGACTTTCACTTTGACGACAGTGGGTCGAGAATAAAAGTTAGTTTTTGGGTTTTTTAGGAAAATAATAAAATAAAGTGATCTTCACTTTATTTTTTTAGCCTCCATTTGGGTGTTTGGAGGTGGGTCCCACTAGATCTATAACAGCCTTGTGGAGGTTAGATGTGGGGACCACCATCCCATAACCTCCCATGAGAGGTTTTGGTGGTGGGAACCACCACACCTCAACCTCCCATGTGGGGTTAATGTGGTGGGGACCACCCGAGACCACATAACCTCCCAATTTGAATAATAGGGGTGGGGACCACCCAACCCCTATTAATGGGATGAGACAAAAATATCTCAACTCCCCTCATTAATGAGGGGGATCCCATTGACCTCCTCTACCATTTATGGTGCCACCACCTCCCCATTAATTCCTTATGCCATCCTTATGAATTAATTAAGGGGTGCCAAATTTATTAATTCCTCCATTTTGAATTCTGTGAAAAAAAATTAAAAATAGATAAACATAATATATTTTTTGGCATTTAAGGTTGAATCTTGGGGAGAGGAGAGCTTGGGAGAAAAGAGTTCTCTAACGAAGAACCTCGTCTCCCAACGAAGAATGAAGAATGTGTTCTTCCAATGAAAAATCCTAGCAACGATCTCCTTCGATCCACTCCCCTTGACTCCTACCGATGTGGAGTGTCTTCCACGGCTGACGTGAGAACTCAGGATTCGAAGTGTGTGGTGGACACAATGAATGATGATCACCTTCACCTTCTTTCCACAACTTCACCATCGAAAAACGTTCAAAGGTAGAGTGTTAATTTGGGTAACACTACATTCCTTATTCTCTTCTTCGGTTGGAAAGGAATCGTTGTGAAGGATGTAAAAAAATTGCAGTTCATCTTTCTTACTCCTTGATGGGCCAAATGATACCACCATAAACGCGGAGGGTGTGGACCAAACCAACATGGCCCGACCCCTCCACCATTCTTGTTTAAGATGATCCTCGGCATAGAAACGAAGCTACGAGGTGATGATGGAGGAGAAGACATAGGTCGTGCTACCCGTGGCTTCTGTGATATGCGCTGGCCACACTGAGTTCTGCCCTTCCGCTGGCAAAACCGGCCCTAACTGAGCCCCCACTGGTCTGCCTGCCGGTCGGCCCAGCCGCCTGCTAGGCTGGATGCGCCCTGCCCGGCCTCCCGCCGGCCTGCCCGCCGGCCAGCCCGGCCGTCTCCCATGTGCCCGACCAACCCACACCGGCCCACTCACCCCACGTGGCCCGTGTCTCTTGATCCAAGCCACTCATGGCGCCTCCGGGCCGAACCGCCCTTACACCGACGTGTGGCCGTTCCACGCCCTCGCGACTGGTCCACACCCCCGCGCTACTCGCGGCCATCATGGCCTGTTGCTCCGAGCCCATCCAGCTAGGCCGAATGCAATGTGTCGGCCCACACTAAGTCAGTACGGGTCGGTCCGACTGGGTCAGACATGACCTAGGCCCGCTGCAACACCCCTTTACTTTCTTCGGCCATATCTTTGGCACCTGACGATCGTTTGAAGAACCGTCAGTGGAACTGGTTTTCATTGAGCACAATGGACTCTATGAGTATACCCCACTGGAGTTTATGGTAATGCTAAGATACAGTCAGGTTGGATCATGCACGAATCCAACTGGGCCCCCGGTCTAAAAGGCTAATAACTCACAGAGTGAGCATCCGATTGACGCGCCATCTGTTGCGATGAGACCCATATTACGTGGCTACCCATTTAGATAATTCTACATGGTACTTCATGACAGTTGTAGTATTGATATGTAGCTCATGGAGAGGATCCTCCTGGAGACGAGCGAGTATAGTGTGGAGACCTAGTAGCTGGCTGAGACCTGACGAATACTGAACTATTCAACTCGGATTGACTCGACTAGCCCAGTGGGGAGAACCTTGGTGTCGCAGCTGACCCATAGTACTCGACTGGAGGAATACCTCAGCAGGATATGAGGGGGAGTTCCTTGGTGATGTGGTAGACCCACGGTGGGGAGTGCCTTGGTTACGCGGCAGACCCACGGTACTCGACGGGAGAAGTACCTCAATAGACCAAGGTTTGTGGGAAGCACCTTCGTGATGTTGAAAGCCCACTGAACTCGATAGAGGAGGAGTTATCTAGTAGCCTAGGTTTCAACAGTGTGACAGGGGATGTTACTTGATACTACCCCTAGAATAAAATTCTAGTTTGAGATGAGTCAGTAACTTTTGTGTTTTCCTCATGAATGAGATGGTTTGCTTGATAACTTAGGTATATGTATGGGCATATACCTAAGTGAGGTTATCTCTTGATTTCCATACATGGTGGTTTATCATTGTTGTATTTGTGAGACCTTTAGGGTCTCGGGTTCCCTACTATGTATCGTTATACTCACCCATGCACGGGCTAGGCCCACACCTTGTTGTGTTGGATACAGACAACAGATTGCGTTGAATGAGTCTGAGTGCACCAGGATTGGATAGTACATGGAGGAGACGGACAGACATGGAGTGCTATGGAGGCTATCTATACCTACCCTTCAGGTTTGATTTCCTGGTGGACAATCCAGGAGCTATTTCCCCTTTTTCTAGTACTTGTATTCCCAGTTTCCTTGTACTTTATAGATGGGCTTGTATTTCCAACCCCTTTTAATTTCAGTACACATTGTTATACATTTTTACTTAGTACTTTTCTTCCATCTTGTACTCTATTGTGTGCATTTTCAGGTTATAAAGTCAATGCCTTCCCAGTTTAAGGGGTTTACGCCTTTGGTGCTAGACACCAGCCCCTGGCTTAAAGAAGGTGGGCCTGGGGTAGGCACGAAATGGGCCATGGGGGGCGGGTCGTAACAGGTTCAAAATATGAAAAATGTTTTTTTCATATATAATTTAATTGTATAATAAAAATAAATTTTAACTTTAGAGTATGTAACAGATAAAAACCTATTTGTAATAAAAGTTAATTTTTAAGCTTACAATTTATGTGCAAGATAATAATATCAAAGAATTTGTTTTTCATTATATTAATTTGTTTATTATAAAACAAATAAAATTCACATAGATTTTAAATAAATCCAAAATGGATTTTTATAAATATAATATTAAATAAAAAACACTAAAAATACTTCTTTTATTGGAAAATATTACCAAAGTACAAAAAATTGTAAAAATTATTTTTTAGAAATTTAGAATAATATTCTAAGATATATTATTTTACTATTTATAAATAGATCTTATAAACTAAATATTATTATAAATTTATCGTTCGTTATCATATAATGATTAATTCATAAAAGTAACAATCGTGATTAAAACTATATTTTTTCACTATTCATCTAAAAATATATTATTTCAGTAATATACAAAAGAACAAATTTAGATAATATTGAAATTATAAATAAAAAATTTAATTTAATTTTTTCTAATTCAAATTTACAATTTACTTCTAAATAAACTAATGTATAAAGGTTCTTTATAGTGCGCACTATGTTACAATTTTGTGATACTATGTTTTTTTCTATTGTAGGGTATTGGGTATTACAATATTAGTTAAATGAATTTATATTGGATATAATTATTTTTAAATTATTAGAATTATATTATTTATGAACCATTATTTTATGTGACTGATCTTTGGAAAATTTGAGGGTATTAATTTAAATTGTTATCTTAAGATATTGTACCTAAAGATAAATTTTTTACATGGGGTACTTTAAATTAATGAGACTCTTGAAATAGAGGTTATATTATACCTTATGTTAAAATGAGGCTTTTCGAAAATTGATATTAAACTTGTGGTTATTATGTATTCTTAATTTCATGAACTCTTGAATCATTTTAAAATTCATCATGGTGAGTCATTTGAAATATTTTGGTTCCTAATTTATTTTCTTGTATCTTACATCAAATAACAATATTAATATAGAAAAATAAAATCCCAAGATAATTATGTCCCTATTTTAGGATTCAAAATAGTGCTTCAACAATATTTTTAGACCTATAAAAGTGATAAGCCACCATTTTCTATCGATGAAATATTTATTCAACCAACCCAAGTGTATGATGATATATAAATAGATAGAGTTTTTTTAAAATAAATAAGGTAACATTAATATTTAAGTAATATATTATTATAGAATCCTGGAAAATTTAAATTTAGTATGTTCTTCATTATTTATTTGTGGAATTTTAAGTATTAAAGTGATCATTTTGTATTTTCAACAATAATTCAATCAAAATGTTACTTATTTGATTAATATAAACTATTAAATTTATATTTATTATTTAATTTGAATCTTTAAAATTATATTATAGGTAACTATTTGAGAAAAAATTGGATAATGTATGGGTGTTTTGATGCACTTATGTTTATATAATAATATTACATATAATTTCACAAAAATGAATTTTTAATTTTTTTAAAAATAATTTATTAGTTGAATATGTTTAGATAGGATAGAAATGGATCTATAATGAAAAATTGGGTCAATTTTACTTAAACCAGATGCTTCAGTGGAAAATGGAGGATATCCAAAAAAATTACACTGAACATGATTTCAACTATAAGTCAAGAACCATGTGACCAATCTGAGGAAAAATGTGACTAAAAGATCCCAATAAAAATCCATTTACATTGTTTTCACATGGTATTCTTAACCATTTTAATTATCCTAGATACTCTGCAAGGATTCACTTGAATGGATGGTTCTGAAAACACGGTTACTTCTCAGTTCATACTACTTTGTGGTGAAACTATTCACATTAATGAAGTAATATAGCTCTATTTATATTGCCTTTACATGGATCGCATCACTATTTCTATAAAAGAGTGGTGGAATAATCAAACTGCATGGTTGGTTTCTAGTTTTCCAAACTAAGTGCCATAAGTATTCCACATGGATGGCTTATAATCCCACATATAATCTGCCACCCTGACCACATTTTTTTCTAGGATTACAACCCATGACCACTCTAAGACAAAAGGGGATAGGTAATTAAATGTCTCTCTAACCAGGGGGAGGAGTAGAATAATCCATGAGAATATATTGGCCTTGGGGGGAGATTGAATCATATCATAATAAAAAAAGTTCTTGATTTTTTACTTCTATTATATATTTCCTTATGATTGTCATGAAAAAGTGGTATAATCTTTATAATATGGTTGTTATATGCACAATTATAAACTAACTTCCCATTATGTTTGGGCAATGGGAAATAATGGTGTGTTATATGGGTAATTAAGTTGTTGATTTTTTGTTAGTTTGATTCATATATTTTTTGTATAATATCATCATATCAGTATTTATTAATTCATTGTATTTAATTTTTTGGAACAAGAAATATAATATATGGATCTATGAAGTAATTATGATGAATTTTTCTATAACCATTGGATGAATTCTTCATCACTTTAGGGTTGTTCAAATAAAGTTGTTTGGAAATTTGTTTACAGACCAAGAAGTTTATTTTTAAAATATTGTTTAAAACAAACCCGAAAAAGGATTTTGTGACATATAAGAATTATAGTGTTGAAAGTCATTTTTAATGACATCAATAGAAGGTCATTCTCAGCATATATAAAACAAATAATAAACATAATTTATTAAAATTATGAATTTAATAGAAAAAAATATATTTTATTATACAAATGGATGGTTTAATTACCATTTTTAGTTAACATTCAATGATATTGATGCTTTAAATTTATAAATGATCCTCCAACTACCAAATGGAACTGGAAATTATTCAGGTCTACTTTATTCAATGCTGAAACAATACTATCCCCTTCAATTTTTTAATTTAATGATCCATGCCACAATTTGTAGATTATATTTGACATAATTTTCCTATATTAATTTTAAACATCAAATTTCGAATGACAATTCAAGAAGGGGTGATAATTTTCATGCTTGAATTGGTTATATCAATTACTGGAGATGAAAATGGAGAAATACAATGACATGTAATAATAATATTATATAAACTCATACCTAGACACACTAAATAAAAATATTTTTCCCCATGATATTAGTACAACATGTATCATTTCCACATGATTTTCACACCACCATGGGCTACTGATGTCCAAAGGGAAATCATAGAATTTATAAAAAAAATAAAAAAATTAATTTTTTTTTAATTCACAATTTCCAAACTAAAACACAGTCACTATAATAATAAAATAACTAACTAATAAATGAATCCTAAATAAATAATTATCAATTTAATAAATTAAAATAATTCAGATATTTTAATAGTTATTTGAAAAATTATTATATTAATCAATAATAAAATAATTAAAGAAATTACAATTTTGAAAGTGGGTACCCTAGACCCTATATTAGTAGTACTATTGGATTACCAATTCATGTTCATAGAGATTTATTCATGATATATTCTTACCAAAAAAAATTTATTACTTATACATACATTATTTATATGGTAATTCACTTGGGTTATTAATTGTATCAAAAGTTTATAGTAGTTAACAACTACAATGAGAACCTGAAGATACAATAAAAGTAATAATAAACATTTATCCTATATTTTAAATAAATACTATTTATGGGAAAATATTATGTATGTATATAAGGGATTTGTGCCTCAAAATCATTGATAATTCTTCTCATTATGTCCATAATCAGTGATCTCGAGTAGAGGAGATCATGAGGACTGACCTACGAATAAGAACACCACATGTTTTGAGTTCATTCGATGTTCTTATCTATTAATATATGTATCAGACTCATGAATTGATATCATTGTCAATGAGTATCATTTTCTGAAATATTTTTATTTAAGAAAAAACCATTAGATTTACAAATATGGTGATGTTTCATATGTCTGGTGGGTCATTAGTTGTATGGAATGGATAAAATGATCAAAACCGGATTTATCACTTCTGAAAGAATAAAGATATATTTGACCAATTAACTAAAATAGTAGTTTATTTTCTAATTACATGGTCATAGTATATGAATAAAATTTCATCCAATATATCCAATAAAAGTAAATAAAGAATAAAATAATGATCATATTAAGTATGCCTCCTACTTAGTTAGATATCATATGAAATGAAATTATAATAAATGGTAATTTTTCATAATAGGTAGTCACAAATATAACTTAACCTTATCTCTTTAAGGGACATAATTTGTTTCTAGATAATAGTAGTGGATTATGATTATGAATCACTTCTATTAAGATATGGTCCTAGAAGGTCACACATAAAGTGTTTCCACGATTTTAAAAAATTTAGATGAATTGCAGTTTATGATGAAGTGGGTTCTATATGTAAGGGTTGAAAAATGTTTTAGGGGGAATAATATCATAAAAATTAATTCAATTATATTATTAAGGAATATTATAAGGATAATTGAATTTATTTCCCATGGTATTTTGGAATTTTTTCATGTAAAATAATTCAATAGGATAAAATATTTTTTTGAATGAGTATTATTTATTCAAGGTTTGTTAATAATAATTTGGAGGAATGAGTTGAGTTAATTGATTACAATTCATCATGTGTAATTTAATATTATCACAATTTAATGTTGAAATATTTATTACATTAATGATGTGTTTACTTTTTATTATTATCATTTTGGTCCATCATAAGGTGTTTATCTTATTTAGGGGCCTAGGGGGTATTTTTTAGAGTTAAACATTGCTATTTAAATTATTTTTTAATACATTAATAATAATATAATAAATTTTCATTAATTAGTTACATGATATCCTCTATTATCATCTTGTAGGATGGTTGAGGGAGAAAATGAAGGGAAGATCATGAATGGTGTGGTCTATGTTAAATGATCAATTGTATTATCTTCAAATGATCGAACGAGAAATATAATGAACAATGATATTCCAACACAAAAACAGGAAATTAAATATTGGAATTTGAAGGGATATAGTATATTTTAGGGTAATATAAATGGTTCATTGTTTGATTCATTAGATCTTAGGAAATTTGGAAGTGATCAGATAACAATAGGATCACATCATTCAACAATGGTACAATTTACATTTATTTTAAAATTATCTTGTTCTTAAATATTTATTATGAAGATATGTGGTTGAAATGAGGAACAAGTATATTTTACTTTATGTTAAAATAAATAACCATTCAAAATTCATCAAAAAATATTATCCTTGAACACTTTTACAGATATTAGTTTTCTTCAATTGGTATAAAAGTGGTCAAGCAATTATTTAAGTTGAAATATAAATCATATATTCCATAATTCTTATTAAGGTCTTGATTTGGACCAAACATCGTTAATGATGTTTCAATCATATTTTTAATAGAAATTAAATGGTGTATTTAGGATCAATTTACATATTTAATGTTTTGGATTTAATATTAATTATTTAATATTAAAATTCCAAAAAATAAAATAGTAGGTCATGGGTGTTTCTTCATTATGATGGCTGAAATACAAACCACAAATTGGGTTTTCCACCATAATTATTGGCTTGATTTTTAAATAATAATTATTATATATTCTCATACTATCACAAAAATCAATTGGTTGTAGATAGTCACCCCTCAAGTCATTGGGATAATCGAATGATTAATACCTTTGCTTGTGAATCATAGGTGGCACCTGTATAAAAAATATTTATCACCCTTTTCATGTGTAGTATTTATTATCAATGTTAATCAATTAATATTAAGTGGAAATGATGTGCGATGTTAGTGTTTAATTAATGGGGAGTTAGAGTTAGTAATAGTATCTTAGAAATTAAGAGGAGAATCCAAAGGTATTGAAGAAGGAAAGAAGTTTCCAAGTATTGTATTACTTTATATAATGTGCTTTATGATTTGAAGACACATATAGATAGATTGGTATGGAGTTGTTTAAAATTATTTCCTTAAAATAATTATGATATCCCATTTTATTAAATCCAAAATTTATTGAAGATTATAGTTTCATATGGAATATATAATGAGATTTCTATATATCTGTGATGAAGTAATTTTAAGAAGTTCTATCTATGCATTAATGGAAGTATAAAAGTTTTATCGATTAATATTTTGATGTTCATTACAATTTTTTGGAAATTAATTACTATTTATGGAATAATATTGTTTCTTAAAGATAGTATCTATATGTTACAAGTGATTTCTAATTTCCTCTGTTGTTTATAAGACGGATGTGGAGTTTATCTAAGAATAAAAAAAGTAATGAAAAACATTAAGCTCTATATTTTTTTATATTTTTATTCCATTCCATTTCATTGTGAAGTGAATACTACACCATGGTAATCTAGAATACTTGGTGTTGCATGAAAACATGAAGATTACTTTCAAAATAGGCATTTTACTTGGAATTTTTATTTGAGTGTTTCTAATGAAAAAAATAATAATTAGGATCATGTCATAGTATTATCCATGTTGGTATGAAGATGATTAATTGAAATAGGAATTGAAATCATGAGTACTTCACTACAGTTATGATTTAGTGGGTATTTCTATAAAGGTGTTTTCCATTTGAAAAATGGAAAATCTCTACCATGTCATTGAGCTAATAGTGGTGATTTTTTGGGATACTAGAAAATTTCTTTATAAACCATATTGTATCCATGGTGAAAAATTTTATTAATCCAAAAAACATTGAGGAGTTCTTATAGTGAATGGTGAATTGGCTATAATTCATAAATCTGTTGTTTCGCATCATAGAGTAACTCATAATATGAATAATATTTATTTGTCCAAACCCTCTTGAGAAGTTAATTATAAAAGTAATTTGAATTTTGAGAATAGTTTAGAATTATTTTCGAATAGTTAGACTATCATAGGGTATAATACACTACAGTAAATTTCCTTTTTTAGTCAAAACATTCTGAAATGATATAAAAAATGTCATGGGGAAGGAAGAAAAATACTTAGTATGAAGGAATGGTTCATTTTTTGGTGTATTTGTTGTTGTGGAACTATTTCAAACTCAATAACCTCTTATGATTGATCCCATTTGTCATTTAAGATTATATACATAGTCTAAAAGGTCCTATTTGATCCAATGGTTTTAAATTAAGAGGGAAAAATTGAGAATCAGGTGAAGGAAGTTATGGATTTGAATTAGGTTTTGAAATTGAAATATTATTTTATTACTATTGTGAGTTATATAGATAAATACAGTAGAGATAGAAAATAATTTTATGTGAAAATATAGAAAATAAGGAATTCTAAGAGATTTTTCTATGAATTTAATATAATGATAGAGAAAAAATATTAAATAAAACTAAATTGAAATATTTTATTAAAAATGTTGAAAGAGATGAAGATGGGAATCATACACCAAATAAATATAAATATTTGAAGGAATAATATATGAAGATAAAGGTTGTAATATCCTCATTTAAATATTAAAAGGAATAATAGAAGTAGGGGGATGAAGAAAGATATTTTCTTCATTCTATATTCTCATAGAGAGAAGAACAGTCTAACAACTAGTGTGAGAGAAAATATAGTAAGTGGAAGGATTTTCATTTGAGATTTGTATTGCTAGTAGAAGTCTCTATATTTTCCCAAAAAGGTAGAATTTACACTTTTTATTGTAACTAGATAAAGTTGTTTGCATGAATCACTATTTTGATATATAATAAGTTAAATTACAAACATGGTATTGTATATGTATAAGAGTAGAAGAATAAGACCATGTAGCACATCAATAACTTGTAAAGAGCTATCAATTAGTATAAGACGTTATTATTTTTATCTAAATCCATTTTAAGATATCAAGACAAAATTTTAAATAACCAAAATTATTCTAAAATAGTTTGGGATGCACCAAGAACTTTTGGGATACTTTAGTGAAATATATGTTCAATGATAAACCCTACTCATTATAAATATTACTGATATTTTGGGGGTAGTTTTGTCTCCTTGATTTCTGAGTCAAACCAAGTAATAACATTCTCTTATTTCGAGGTGAACCTTAAAAAATTTATGATTCTTTTATATCAGTATTCAATTGTGTTTCATTAAAAAGAGAAAGTATGATGTTATAATAAGAGACCCATTCACCATAATAAGTGTCATAGGTAAAAAAGGAAAATGGATAAAAAAGTACAAATTGGTTAAATATAATCAATACTAATTAAACCCTCTAAATGTTGAATTAATCAACAAATGATCCATTAAATTATTATCAAAGTGAGGTTAATCACTAATTTTATTTTTTATTTTAGTTCCTTTTCTATTTAGAAATTTTAAGGATCATTTAGAATTTATTGTAAAGTGTAATTTTAGTAAAGATATTCCTATTCTAGATATGAATTAAAATCGTACCAAGACTATGTTGAATGGGAAAATGAAAGAAAAATATATATTAAAATATTTCACTTAATAAATAAAAAATATAGGAATATAGTTCTATGACTAAAGAAGATATATTTTTCATTGAATGATAGGGATGGGTGGTTCAGCCTACCACCAAGGAAATATATAATATTTTTAGAAAATAACATTAAGGAATTAAAGTGATCTTGTGGAATGTGAAAATTTCTACTAATATTTTCCATTATAAGATCCAATAATAATTGGGAGTTTTCATATGTTAATAGATAATTCTATTGATGAATTAATGGATCAATTAATTATTCTCTATAATAATTAGTCTCTTTTATTTATGGAATTTTTCAAATAATTCAGGATGAAATCACTAATCATACGAAGGATCCTAAATAAATGTATAAAACATTGAAAAATAAGTTTTTATATTTTAAAACTATTTCCAATTAGGTTGGAGTCAAATAAATAGTAAAATTAAAGCTTAAATTTAAATACTTTATGCTTAAAATTTAATGGAACAAAGAACATTAAGAGAAAATGGGATTAATAAGTTTCTTGATGTGAAGATCCGTGAATCAGGATTTTTCCAAAAAAATAGATGTTAAAAGTTTTTAATTAAATGTTAAATCTAGTAGAATCAATGAGATTGGAACATTGTTTCATGATAATGTAAAAATGCATGATGAATAAGTAGTAATGTTGAGGAATGACTGTTAATAAAGAGTGGGATTCAATGAAGACTAGAAAAAGATTCTCAATATTATGTGTCTAGAATTGGATTTCAAACTGGCCAACCTTGAAATGAAACATATTTATTCTTCATAATTGATGAATAATGTATCTATTTTAACTAACTATTTTAAGTCCAATTATATTGTTAAAATGCCACTATTAAGTGAATTTAAGGTCATTAAATCATCTAATTATCATTATCAAGAATACATAAAGAAGACGATACCATTAATACCTAAATCAATTTTTTTAAAATTAGATAGGATTAAATATAAATTATATACAAATATGGATGAGTAAAAGTGATGACAATTATACCACTATGTATATAGTTGATAAAATAATTTGTTAAAGAGATTATTCCCCAAAATAAGTTCAAATAGTGGTGTCAAATTAATTATAACAAGATGTTATTTATTATAGAAATTCTAAAAAACATGTATAGGAGAAGTGAATATCAATATTTGTTTGGAAATTTTGATGGTATAATAATTTATGTAGTAGATTGTAACATTTTTAGTATAATACAATAATTATTGAAGATAATTGGAATCCTATTTCACTATGGATAAATCTAGAGAATGAAGAATAATCACGTATCAAAAAAATATTTTTTCCTAAAAAATATTTTAAAGGACTAAAAATATCCATTATTTTGATCATGATTTTGGTCTCATAAATGGTACGTGTTCATCATATCAAGTATTTAAATCAAATTAAAAAATACCACATAAGCTAGTTAAGAATGAAAATTCAACCTTAGTGAGAAAACAAAATAAATATTAAAATTAGAATACTCCCAATAAGATTTAAAGTAAGAATGAATCAGCTTTGTAAAATAAGAATATGGTTGTTTATAATCAAATAATATCCCATAATTCTTATATGTGTGTTTCGTATTAAAGGATATATGAGAATAAAGGTACTCATGAGGATCCATGTAGAAACTCCCTGATGAATACCAAGGTATCTAAAGATTTTTTCTTTGTTTGGAAAGCATATTATAAGAAATAAACTAAAATTGATGAATCACAAAGGAAATATTGTCCAAAATAAAAAGAGAATAATGAAAATGTAGAATATAAATTTCAATAGATTTTTTCAAAAAATTAAAATCGAAGTTGATTAAAATAATGGTGTGGGAGATATAACGATGTTGTAAGATGTGAAAATAGTTGTAAACAATTATACATGAATGAGAATAATATTTAAATAGGATAAGAGTTATATGAGATTTGAAGTATGACTTATAACAAAAAAAGATATGAAAAGATCTCTTCCCCTAAAAGATAAAAAATATATGAAAAATATCTGTGGTAATATGAATAATAGGGAAAATGGTTTAGAAAATATTCTCAACCTCTTTATTCACATGGATGAGTAAGAATATATATATTATTCTATTACCTTTGTGTGTGTTATTTATTGGTATAATAAATTTAATTTATTGTGAATATTTTTAACGTTGGGAGGAATGAATAAGGAGTAGTTTTTGTCACTTTTAATAAAAAATGAGTAATACCTCATTCATAATTATCTATCTATTTTTGTGAATAACATGTATTGAATAAGATAATCCCTGGTGGAGAGGTGTATGTTTTCATATCTGGAAATCCTCATGAAGAATTCTATTATGGTGAATTATATATTTCAAATATATTGGAATCTTTGTAAATAAGATATATACCTTTTTTATGAATTAATAGAGTGTCTCTATTATAGGGAGTCAACTCTAGAATCAATAATAATATTCCATAATTATTCATTCATTAAAATATGACTATTTTATAAAGTTATTGAAGGAGATTTCATTAAAAATGTTTCTAATATTTATCTCTTATCCTTGGTAATTAAAATCTTATTCTAACATAAATGGGTAGAAAATAATTATAAAATATAACATATAGTTGGAAAATATTCAGATCTATTTTCTAAAATAAAACCTATTAATTTCTTCTTGTAATTTTTTTATTTGTGTTGAAGTGAGTAAAATAAATTATGTTGAATATGTTATGAAAAATTTATATCATAATTGGTATCAGAAGTTCTATAATCATTTATCTCAACCTAAAATTATTAGACATTGTTTTGTGAAAGGTAAAGTGTATCTCATTTCAATTAGTATCAAGATTTAGTGAACAATAGAAATATTTATTTATTAAATAAAACTCTTGTTTTTTATACACTACATGGATTATATAGACCTAGAGAAGGATGTTTGATGACACTATACCCATGTCTGAAGTGATACCATCCACTATTTCATGTACATTGTATTTCAAGTAAATAAGGTGAAAATAGAGTAAAATTAAATGGACGATTAACGAGAATGTATGATAGTTAAAAGAGTACATATTAACATATCATTGGATGTTATTGATAAATAAATACAAAGAGGGATATTTTTTAACCCACTTTGCTTGTGTTGTATTTCATTCAATTGTTATCAGGGAATATGAACTGAAAATGGTATGAGAGTTCAATTTTTTATTTTAGAAGATTTATATTAAGGAAGAATGGATATGCATTTGGAAACATAATACCATTATTTTTTAGAATAAAATAAGTTTTCAAGTATTGTGTTACTTTATATTGTGAGATTTATAATTTTAAGACACAAATTTTAAGATATTTTTTAATTTTTTTGGAAGTTCTTACCTTGTAATCATTGGGATATCCAATTATATTAATGGAAAAATTATGGATGATTAGAGTTCTAGAGAGAATTTATAATAAGCATTTTATATCTCTGTGATGATGGAATTTAAAGAAGTTCTATTCAAAACAATTTATAAGTATAAAAGTAATATAGATGAAATTTTTTCTATTCATTATGATGTTTTTGTAAAGATTTGAGTTTCATAAATGAATATTGACGTTTAAAGTGAGTTATATACCATATTTTATTTATGTTATTTCTTACATTCCGTTCCATTTTGATGTGAATATTATACTATAGTGAACTATAATACTTGGTGTTTCGTGAAAATAAGGAGTACATTTTTAAAATTGGGGTTTTATTAGGAATTTATAGTTGAGTATTTATACTATTAAAAATGGAGATAAAGAACATTTAATATGAGTCTCTATAGGGGTATGATGAAGTTTAAAAGCACTGAGAATCAAAAAATGAATTATTATTCCGTAGTGAATATTCATTGCGATTTCTAGTGGACCTGTTTTTCCTATAAAAAATGATGATGCTCGACGATATCATGGAGATGATGGTAGTGACTATATAAAAATACAAAATGGAAGGGTCTATGATTTTACCTATCTATGGGGAATGTTTTACAAAATCCAAAAAACATCAATTATTTTTTCATAGGATTGTGGAAAAGGATGGTAGTTACAAATAGGGAGCTACACATCATAGATTAACCTGTAGTGTGAAGAAGAATTGGTTTTTTGAAATATCTTGAGAAATTCTCTCCAATGTACTATGTGTTTAATGAATAGTTTATATGAAATTAAAAATAGTTGGAACAAAAATAGTACTAACACTTCATGGTGAAATTCTTTGTCCTTGAAAACACGTTCATATGACATGAAATATGTCATGGAAATGGGAGGATTAGCAAGGCACCGAAGGAATACTCTAGTTTTTAGTAGATATGCTTATGTGGCACTTTTCCTGACTCAAGAGCCTCTCACGATGAGTATCACATATAATTTACCATTATTTAGGGAATCTAAGATGTTTTATTTGATTTAATTATTATAAATAAATAGTAGAAGGTATGAAGAGGTAAAAGTAAGTTAATGATTTTATTTGGAATTTGAAATTAAAAATTGAGTTTTTGCTATTGTGAATAATATGGATATATGTGTTATTGAAAAGAAATAAGTGTGTGTAAATATGAACTGAAAATAGAATTCTAAGTGATTTTAAAAATTAGTGCATATAAGAAGATATAGGTGATACTATACATTACTAATGACAAATCTTAGAGTATCAAAGTTTATAGAGAAGAAAATCTTACACTTACACTATATGAATTTAAATTGTCATAGGAATAATAGAGGAAGTGGGTAATTTTAGTTTTAATCTGTACTGAATAATAATAATATATATATATAATAATAAGGATACATTGGCATGCATTCCAAGTTTTCATATAGATATTGATAGGCTTGAAACCGTTTCAGAAGAATAAGAGGAAGACGATGGCTATGTATTTTTTATTTTACAATAAAAAAAGATTTCCTCTTTTTTAAGAAATATAGAATTCAGACCAAAAAATATGAATAGATGATGGAGTTTGTGTGCATCACTATTTTAATACAGAAAAATATTAAGTAATTACAATTTTTTTTGAAAGTAATTATATAAGTATAAGAAGAAGAAGAATAAGAACATCAATAAGTTTTCAAGAGTTCTCAATTATTAGAATATTCTCTTGTTGTTTTTAGACTCAATTATAAACAATTTGTATGTATGTATAAATATTCAGAAATATTTTTAAAGAGTATGGGAAGCACTAAGCACTATTGGGATACTATATTTCAAATTTATTTCAAGGATAAACCTTAATAGTTTTACTCACATGTGAATTCTATAGGGTAGTTTGGTATTAGTGAAATTTAAATTACTCTAAGGAATTTCATTCTCATTTTGATATGTAAACTTTGAAAAATGTTATTGTGCATCTAGTGCAGATGTGTTCCAAGTTATGTTATACAGTAGTTAAATTAAGAGGGGAAAAAGAGAAGCATCCACCTTAACAAGTGATGGAGATAAAAATTAAAATGAAAAAAAAATATAATTTTTAATAAGGATCACCAACACTGATCCCCCAGTATTAAATATACACATAAAAAGTCCCCATATACAATTAATAATTAAAAAGGGGTTCCAAGTGATGTGGTGTGACCCTGGGTAGAAATCCAACCCCCCCCCCCCCACCACAACCACTGTTGATTGTGGGAGATGAATAAACAAGTACTAAAAAATAAAGGGTCTTCATTATTTTTATAAAAATTAGGGAGACACCCGAGAGGGTTTCTACCAATGTCACTTTCACCCCCCCCCCCCCCATGATGCGCATGACCAGAATAGCAGTCAGGTTACCCAACCCAAACTAGGATAGATGAGACAATACATGACATTCCAAACTTAACCAGACCCTATAAAAGACTAGTCACTATCAGAGGACCCTTTCGAAGTCCAAATAAACGTAAATAATTATAAAAAATCATAAAAATAATAAAAAAGTCATGATTTGAAAAAAAAAATACGTTCACATGTTTGTACCATTTATTAATTAAAATTTTTAATTTCTTTTCAAAGAATTATAATTTATCCCCAAGTTGAATTATTTTATATTTAATTTTTATTATTCAATATTAAAGCATTTGGAATAATCATGAGCTAATGCCAACCTGTTTATGTTTGGGAATCCATTTAATTTTATTTAATTATTTAATTTATGTTCTAAAATATATTAATCATTATTAAACAAAAAATTTAGATGATTTATGAATCATCCATCCATATCTAAATGTATAAGGTCCTTCATGTACACATTTTATTTAAAAAAATTCAATCCCACATCCCAAGTAACCCCTTATTTTCATGTGATTATTCATTGTAAGGTTTAGAGGTGTTCAGAATGACATAGTTCAATATTTGGATTGTTATAATCCCAAAGAAGACTTAATACATGGAACTATATGGGCACTGTAATTTAATTTTGGGAACAAAACAGAAAATTACCCTAAGGTATTGGTCGATCCATCTTCTTCTTAATGGTTTAACCAATAGAAAATAGCTCATGATCACATAATTTTTTATTTATTTTTTATGAATGATTAATTATATTTTAATATGTGGATGATACATTAACTCATAGGATATTTAACAAAAATAAAAAGAAAATAAAAATATGAAAAATGAATTATTAATATTTAACAATGCATAATGTTGTGAGAAATATCACATAGTACAAGCCTAATAAATATCATAAAATTATAGTTGAAAAGAAAAATTAATGAACATAAAAAACATCAAACAAAATATTAATTCATAAATTCCTTCAAACAATTAAAATAGAATGAAACAATAGTTTAGGGTGTTGGTCGTCCATAGATGAGAGTGCCTCCTTCTATCAAAGAGTCCAAACAAGTATTATGTGTTAACATAACAAAAATTGGCATTAAATAAATAGTAATATTTATCATTATTATAATTTTGAGGAAATAATTGAGAAAATCGAAATTAAAGATTCATAGGAAATAGGAATCCACTCAATAGATCAAGGATCAATTAATTTTACTCTTAGAGTAGTGGTGATTCTTGTTGGTGTGAGAACACCACTGATCACAAAAACATACATAGTTTTAATGCATCAATGGGGGGGAAACATTGAAACTACCTCGAATTAATGATACCGTATAAATTTTCAATGTATTAAAACATAGGATGAAAATTAATCACCTTAAATCACCAAACTAGGTCAAATCATTCACACACTAAAGAAAACATTAAAGTGAAAAATGGAAATGTATTGTACAATTTTTATTTACATGGTTCATAAATTAAGTCATGCATTCAAAAGAGAACTCTGGTACATATTCATTTCATCGTAAGTTATAAGAATTATAATCAATATGTCCTTGAAATCCAATTATATCATTAATTAAAAGTAATTACTCAATCACATCATCACATGTGTACCAATAGCCCCACACACTAATAGTGATTTCTAGTAGAGAATCATGTATCACAAACATCCTATATTCATATAAATACCTAGATTGAGAATAATGACAACAAATTTCCTATAATAATTCTATTTATAAGAATCGACTTCTTTTGACCAATAAAATTCATTCTTTTATTGCACTAACCAACTCGTATGGATCATTACCTTTTCATAAAAACAATTTATGAAATGACTCACGTGTCATTTTCATTGAGCCTCAATGAATTCCACAACTTTTTTTCACTACATATTCTAAACCATTTACCATCACACTATCCAAAAGTATAACTTTTGAAGATCTTATATCATTAGAGCCTTCCTATTATCATTATATTCCGTAGGATGAAGTAATTTATAAAGATTTTATTTCATATTTTTTCATTATAAATTGAATCGGACTTCACATCCCTAAAAACATCCAATTGAATAATGGTTCAAAGAAACCATAAAAACCTATAACACTTGGGAACAATTCTAGTCCTCCTTACTCCCATAGTATATAGTGCCTCCACCACATTTAGATTACACTAGTCTATCTTAGGCATAATGTTTCCCCAAACATTCCATGAATAACACATTTTGGAACATGTCATCATGATTTTGGACATTATTTATCTTTCACAGCTCTAACTCTCTATCCTCAAGAAAGTTATGTAAGAAATTATATTTTGGGTTGATGTGTTTTTTATTGCATAGAAGACCATATTCCTAAATAAATATATCATACATTTGCTATCAAGAAATATCTATTCACCTTCAAGGAATTTTTAAAGATTTATCAACAAAAACATTAACAATATCAATTATTTTTTAGCTTTAACTTTTTATGTATATCACACTTCATTTTTTGACATTCCAACCATAGGCAATAGATTTGACATCCAGATAATTTTTTTCCACTGAATGTGAATGTATAACATATTATACAGTCCCTTTTATATGAATCTCCTACAAAGTCTACATCTATATACCCCTACAATGGGTTATCTATAAAAAAATATAATATTTTATCTTTTGTTCCTTTAAAATACAATATGATCCACTACACACACTAATAATTTTATTTCCCCAAACTCTACAGGATACATAATATTTAGCGGCAATTATTTTGGGTTTAGTGGATGTTTAATATACAAAAAAATCATTACACTATAGTTTTTATAATTTTCATGGATAGCGGTGTTGAGAAAAAACTTCATGGATGTTTTCAAAAAGTTTCTAAAAATGATTTCATGATGGATTTTTTATTTTTTTATATTTTTTATTTGTTTTAAAATTGTGTAAAATACTTTTGCATATTATTTTTTAACTTTTTATTTCTTATTTATTAATTAATTATTTACATATATATTTTTCATGTCATGTATAAATTGAGCATATACATGTGTAGGTTGAGATTTCAACCCCTTACATCTTTTTTATTCACCAAAGACTTTACCAACCCAGCATGCTCTTCATATGATGAGTAATAATATTTTAATATACTAACGTGTGTATATATATATACACATAATTATATATAAATTCATATACTTAACTAAATAATAACATTAAAAAATATTAAATAAAAAAATAAATACTAAATAAATTTTAAATTCTAAAAAAATAACAAATAATCAATAAATAATGAATATGAATAATAATAAAATAACAAATAAATAAATAATTAATTAATAATAAATAATATATTTATTGTACATAAATAATTAATAATTTTTAAATGACAAAAAATTAATAAATAAATAATATGTAAATATTAGATAAAAGATAAATAAATAAAAATTAAATAATAATTAAATATATATAAGTTTGAATATGAATATAAATATAAATACATATTTACATCTATATATATACCCACATATTAAATTTAAATTTTAATATAAATATAAATACATATAAAAATTTATATTTATATACAATATATATAAATACATATAAATATATGTAATTATAAATTTATACAAATAAATATAATATATATATATGTGTATAAATTCATATAAATAATTAATATAAATAATAAGTAACAAATCACCAAAAGTGGAAAGACTGTTATAAATGAAACACCAATATATTGATTTGAGTGTAAACCCATGGAATACAATCATAGACCGCTGACAGAATCATTTGGAGATCATCTTAAATGTAATTGAAATTCCTTAAAATGATCAAAAATTTGTACAGCTCAACGAAAAACAAATTTTTATGGAATTCCAATACCTTTTTACCTCTAAAAATAGTTAATGGGTCCATATTAGTGAATACAATGTAGAGAACATTATAAGCTATGATTTGATTTGTCATAAAGCCCAAACGGACACCCGAACCAAAAGTTGTGGATGTTTAAAGTTGAAGGTTGATTGTCATATTATATTTGATCAGTATCAAATTTTATACTATTAAATATTTCCAAATAATTATTTAATTTCACTATATATCCTTTTATAAGCTTTAATTTGACTATACTGGGAACTTAAAATGAAAACCGATTCAAAATTTATGATCATTTTAGGTTGAAGTCTGATTTTTATCTTCTCTTACTATTAATTAATTTTTAAAATAATTATTAACTAATAATTATACATAATTAAAAATAGTTAATTAACACATAATAAATTATAAAAATATTTAAAAAGTTAAATTATTATAAATAATTAATATTTATTATTTATTATTAAATAATAATTATTAAATATTTTCCCCTATAATGCATCGCTAATTTTTTTAACACGGATGCTAAAAAATTAAAAAAAATAAATTTAGTTGTGGGTCTTGAAAAAACTCAACTAAAATGTTTTTAGAAAAAACTTAGGGGTAGTTTTGGAAACCTCTAAATTATAGTTTTCCTATTATAATATTATAAATGAAATGACTAACAACTCCCATTGAAAATGGATTTTCTAGGTTAGTACATACCACAGTGTATATCAAGCTACAAATTATCGTGAAAATAAAATGGTCACTGTGTAATCCACCACATATTCCATTTTCAATGCCTATACCTTGGAATGGGTGAATTTTCCATCCAATAGAGTTTATACTACCATACATATACACCTAATTTTTTTTTAATTTATCTCCAAATAATCCAATTGTGAAAAAACAAAACTCCCATCATTATTATCTCTCTCAACGCTCATTTTTAATATTTTCTTAGCCCGCCTCAAGACCATTCATCTCAAATTTTTGGACAAATCCTAATTCTGCTTATGAATATTAATAGTTTCCTATTTTCTCAAAATTATGTCATCCATATACATAAGTAGAAAGATGAAACATCAATCCTTATACACATTTTTGTAGAAATAATGACCCATGCTCCTCCTTAAGAAATCCTTTTATACTTTTAATGTGTAGAACATCGGGTTCTATGGTCTCATTGCTTGTTTTAATCTATAAAGACTCCTCTTGATCTTATAAAGTAAATAATTTTTTCAATTATCCTTTAAACTAGTAGGATTATACATGTAAATTTTCCACACCAGGTCCCAATCAAAAATGTTTTTTTATATACATATACTCTAATTGAAATATTTTGGTGGAAATTGTTATCAAAACTCTCTATATAGAAGAGTTCTAAACTATAGGTGAAAATATTTCAGATATTTCAATTACATACTTTTACTAGAGTCTATTTAAAATAATTATACCCTTGCAACACTTCCTACAATCATCCTCATCTTTTAATAAGAATGCTCATTTTTTCTAAATTGACTTCTTTCCTTATGGTAGTTTCATTATCTGCCTTGTTTTTTTGAATGAAATTAATACAATTCCACTTTCATACATAACTCTCACTTACTAGAATCACTAGGACATGCCAGTAATTTTGGGCACCATGACTCTCCTCTATCAATTTAAAAAAAATTATCATTATTTCCAAACATATGAATTGGTTATCTAATCTCGGTATATTTCCACAATTCATCTCCAGATTTCTCTATTGCTAATAATATAACATTTCAGCCATAAATATCTAAATCTCTAACATAATATTTAGTATCCCTATAACTCTCTATAATATCTTCCAATGTCTTGTTGTCAAGAATCTCAATTCCCACTAAAACATAACAAAATTATACTCTTATGGAGCTCTACTTCAAATAAATTTGAACATGGTTAGTTCATTCTTTGTACTCAAAATCATTTTAAATTATAATTCTTTCCTTCCGTAAGAGCATCTCATTTAATAGAATATTTTGAATTTAGGCAATATTCTAATATTCATCATCAAAAATATGTTATCTGAATTTTTTGATCACTATATGATATAACAAAACATGTCTGAAGATAATCATTGAGATTTTCTCATTCTTGAGAATTTATGTGAACATAAACTAGAATTTCGAATACATTTAGGTAGTTAAATTATTATTATTTTTTGGTCATATAGACTACATATTAAATAGGTCATTTATCTTTGGGAAACTCAAACTCAACAATATTAATTTACATTGATTCAATAATGATGCATCTATCATTACGTCACCATGAACATTCATGAAAAATAAATGGGTTTCATTATAAATAAATGGTTGTGAAAAATGGATTTGACATCCATTAATGATATTGAAGTGATATTTAAAATTTTAATGTAAGTTCTTATAAAAATAAAAAAAAATATGTTTTTATATTGATTAAATGATTAAGTAGGTTAAATTTATTAGTTATGTGGTGGGAAGTTATTTTGGTAAATCGCATGATTAATGTGACTTAGTACCATATTCATTATAAATACTATGGTAACTTATTGTTTGGGATCTTGTTTTATGAAATGGATTTCATTTGTAAAATTATTAAATCATGATCTTGAAGTTGAATATTGATGCTAGAATGTGAACTGGTAACTATGGTTAGTGGTGGCCTTGCGCATAATGAGAATTAAATTAAATGAATGGGTAAGTAATTAGATGTTTAATATGATTCCTAATTCATGGTAATTCCCTGATGATATCCTTGGTTTCCTTTTGACATGTTCTACTTGGGAATATTGGGTTGATTATTCTAATTATATATGATAAACGATTGGTGGTATTTCGAGATGAGCGCTCAAATTCTATGTGATTGATAATGGCTATAGAAGGCCAAGAGATGTTATTAAACCCATATGAAACACAATTATTGGGAATGTTGAGATTGTAACATTAACTTCAATGGAATTAAAGGATGAACATCTAGATTTTCAATTATGACTGATAATAGGGAATTCATTGATGATATCTCGGATCCCATGGGAATACCAGGATAAGAATCTAGATTTTTGGCTTTGATTTATTAATGGGGAATTATGGGAGGAGTACTCCGGTTCTATCTAACACTTAATGGTACTGGGGAATTATAGGATGACATCCTCAATTATATATGGATATTTATGGTTCGCAAGGTCATTAATGCGTTCTTGGAGACTCCCTGACACTAACTGATGTTGGTATGATTGTTCATGGTCATGAACCTAGAGATCGAAAACTGTATAACAAACCTCATGTGTCATTGTGAATATACGGAATTGATGTTTTTTATTTTTCTATATTTAAAATTTTTAGAATTGTTAAATTATTTAATTATTTTACATTTAATTCCTCTTCATGTGTTTCATATTTGGTTATTTGTTTTAATGATATCATTGGTGGTGTCCTATTGAGTTATACTCACAACCTTCTTAGGAAATTATGGAACTTGGATACGTAAGGAAGAACTATTCCTAATCTTAGGTTTGGGTTTAGTGAAAGTCCCTATGTTGATTCATGTTTCATAGCTACTTAGGTTGGAATAAAATGTTAGGGAGAACTAAGAATTGGTACCAATGAAGGATATTTTTTTGGGATCAGTTTATTTTATTTCTTTTTAGTACCGCATTTGTATGATCTATAATGGGGGTATGGTTTGGTTTATATAGAACATTCTATTATATCAAATGTGATTTTGTATCATCAATTTCCCTGGTTTATATTTATACTTGGATATTGTATCTAATATATTCTGATTTACAATTACATTTCACACTCTAATAAAGCGGGAAATGTCTCCACATAGTAACCTCTCAGTCTATCACTGCTAGATTCAACCCTATGGCATATGGGGGTGTGCTCTTAAGAGCTTATGGTGAACTGTTCTGGTTATTTTTCATAGAGTTAGTCAGTTCCGGATGTCACAAAGTGTTTTCAAAACTATTCCTTTTTATTTTGTACAACTATTTTTGGATCGTAGGTATGATCCTAGTTTGTTGTTAGAGATTGGTAATAATCACATTCCTAATTTAATACAATCCCACATGTGGGGAAAAGACCAAGTGTCTAGGGGTTTAAATTTTAGTTCTTTCTTCACACTTTTATTGTTGACTGATTTCCATATTTAGTGGTTAACATGTGTTCGAAATTACCAAATTATAGAATTTAATATATTGTCCCATTATGGAAATAGGGTTCATGCATTCATGAATTATACTAGGCATATAAGATATAGATATTCAATATATATTTCTAATTATTGGTTAATTCCAAGGATTCACATGAGTTCTGGTTAAATTAAATGTTTATTGTTGTTATTACAAGTAATTTATGTCATCATGGGGTGTCAAATGATAGATAAGGGAGCTAATTTAATGTAATTATAGCTATTTATATGGTATAAATATTAATATATGGTTTAATGTTACATGACATGATATTTAGGGAGTTATGGTTAATAGGAATGTATAAATTAATTATTAAAATGATGGTTTTGGTTAAATAAATTTTTGTATGAAACTTATAAAATGTTTTAATATATAACTTGTGAGTGGAATTATAGTTAACAAAACATGGAATGTAAAATATAATAATGTTATATGATTTTAAAATGATGAGTTTCTAAATGTTTGAAAATCATAATCCTAGCATTTAAATTTTCTATATTTTAAATAAAGTAAAATATGACATGGTATGCCTTTTAGGGATTTTGATTATGAGTATTCCTTGTGGTTGTGACCCTTTTTATGGGTTTCTTGGGGTTATAGAGAGCCCGATTAGTGAGACCCTTAGATACAGGTTTTAAGACGTTGATGGGTTTCAATTTGTTAGATATTTGGATAATAGTTGTTACATCTTATAGGTTGTGATCATGGGGTTGTGAGGCGTTTTCTTTTATTTTTGTTTCTTATGGCCCTTGTGGGTTTGTGGCTCTTATGGGTTGTGTGTTGGACCCTAGAAAAGGTTCCTTGGTTCATAGTTCCAATTTAACAGATCATAAAACTTTGGTTGTGTTGGATATAGAGTTAGAGATTGGCCTGGTGTGTTGATTTTTTATATCATAGAATGTGGGTCATGAGTGAAATCATGTGAAGTGGCTTGTGTGGGTCACAATCAGATGCTTTGTAATTTTTAATAGATATATAGGTGGTTATATTATGGTTTCTGTGAGTATTATCTATGATATGGTTTATTTTAAAGGGTAGAACCTTGGGTTCTTGTGTTTTGGTTTTAATTCTAGTTTTAAAGGGGTGAGATCATACGGATGTCTGGACCAGCTGCACTGATATTGTCTTGACATAATAATCCGTGTAAAAAATGTGTGGTGGGTTTAGTTTTGTTGGACGGTGTGTATATTATTTTGATCTTGGAATGTTTTCTATGGTTACAGGTCATCATGAAATTAGACCTAACTCATGAATAGTGTCATCTTCTTGGGAGAGACAATCAAGTATCCATTAAGTCCAGTGAGATTGACATGCCCAAAGTCATGCTCATGTTCTTGACTAAGTGTTGATCCTAGTTTTGGTAATGCATGAATCATGGGATCATGATATGGTTTTGTTGAATGGTCACAGGGAAGTGTATGACCCTAGATTTTGATGAGGTTACGGTGGCTGGAAAATGCCAGATGTGTTTGATGTCGTTTGGGTTATGCGATTGGGTGGGTCAATAGATTGCATCTCTTTTTTTGGTGAGATCAAGGTGATGTGTTCTAACTATACATGGTGGCATTTAGCCCTAAAGTAGTAATTCATAATTTTTTCATTATATGGATAATTTTTTGGGTCTTGGTCGAGCTTGAGTGGTGTGATGGTGGAAGTGATTCTAGGAACAATTGTTCATGGATTCTTGATAGAGTTTCATTATGTTATGGTATGTCTTGTTAATGAGTGCCTCTTGATAAGAGGTAATTATTAGTGGTTGAGATGCTATTAATTATGGATCCCTAGAGATTTTATTGAGTTTTAATATGTCCCTGTAGTGATATATAACTTTGTTTAAGGATAAGGGTGTTTCAGAATAGTTGATTAGTTTTAAAATAGATGGACTCAACAGGGGTTGTGGTTGTGTTGAGCATAATTTGGGAAGAGTGGCTCATGTTGTTTTAGATGGAACCATAAAGGTCGTGATCATTGAGTAATGTATGTAAATTCAAGAGGTTTGGAGTGTCCCATCAACCAATGGAGGTTGAAGTCCTCATTAAGGAATTGATGTCAGTGAATTTAATGGATATAATTTTTGGAAGCAAGGAATTGGTGATAGCTTGTTTTTTGTTTTCTAACATGTTGAGAGTGAGAAGTCCATATCCACTCTTTGAGTATATAAATAGATGTAATATTGATATTATCATTTCACAGCTAATTAATTGAAATGATGATTGTGATACTCTTATATTGGGGAGGGATGTATCAGTTTTAGACATAAGATTCTTATATTGGGAGGGTCATGGGCTTGTGAAACTATTCATGGAGCGGTCAAGGTTGAATTAGGATACAAGTGATAAGAAAAAAAATGTTTCTACTTGAATTTCTAAAGGAATTAAATATGAAAATTATATGTAATTTTGGATTGAGAGAAAGATTTATATTCAAGATAAATGAGTAATTAATGTGATCTAAGGGTTCTTATATCAGATGTTATTTTATGTGTACGGTAGGACATGATGATAGTTTTGATTATTGAGGGTCAAACCATGTAATCTCACAAGAAATCAGGTATCGACTCTAGTGAACATTTTTGGGTGATCATAGGATGCCTCCAAGCATATAGGAGTCTTTATTGTGTTGGTTATAATGCATTGGGAGATTGATCTAGGTGTTCTGTATATGATTCACTTAAGGATTAATTTACTTGAGTAGCATATGAAAATAGGTGTTGTAAGTTAAAAACCACATCTACTGTTTCCTGTGGAATGTGATGGGTGTATTTCAAGAATAAAAATGGGATTTTGAGGACAGGTATGTGTATCTTGGGTTTTTGAATGGATGGTCGTTATACATCCATCCACATTTGTTTTTATATAACAAGGATATGTGTTGGTGTATAGATGGTGATATTATGAATGTTTTTGTGTAGTAGGTTATAAATCATGTTGGGTGAATCGTCGGAAAGTGAGTATGGCGCTTCAACAAAAATTCCATCTACAGAGGAACCAAATAATCTTGAATTACTAGTTTTGATATAAATCTTATGGTTGGGAGCATCGTAGGCCAATCATGATTGTGAACAATGATACCAGCAGTGTTTCTGGATAAATGGGATCAGGTAAGTGTCATCATGGGGTTTTGTTTTTATTGAAAGGTGTAGACTGAAGTTTTGTTAGTCTAAGAACTATGAATTGACATTAAATCAATGATCGATTTAGTTCATAATATGTGGTTATTTTAATACTAGAGATATCTTAGGAACTATAATTGTTTTGGTGGGGAGTTTATATAGTTCTGTGTCTATTTGGGAGTTGAAATTCAAGAATAATCGCAAACATTTGAAATAATTGATGGGTAGAAATTTTTACTACATTTTGAAACAGAATTACAAGTTTTAGAACCCCTCAAAACATACTTTTTGGACTTTTAATGATGTTTTATTGTTGATTTGAAGGTCTCATGAGTGTCCTGGGGGTTCTGGCTCAGAGATTTTTTTTGGATGTATAGCATGGGGTTAACTATTAGAGATTACCATGAACCCTAAGCACATAGTCTGAAATCTATAGTTGCATGGTTTTTAGAATTTTGAATTATGTCCTTAGAAATGGTGTGAATTTCTATAAGAAATTACAGTGTCATGTCAAATAATTGGTGCATGGTCTGTAAAACTCTGTTCCAAGACCATGTGTTGTGGCTGGTCTTAGGTAGTAAGAGAAGTGTGGTTCATTCACAGTTTTTCAAAATATTCAACCAATCAGTGAAAATCATTAAAAATTTATAAAATGAAATTTTTAGATTTCAACCCCTATCCCTTTTACCTAAAATTATGCTCCTACTTATCCAAAAACTCTCTAACACGCACCCCTTTATCCATAACCTTCTTCTTCATGGTTCTCCTTGGATTCTCTCCTATTCAGGGTTTCATCACTTCTAATTGAATGTTATGCGTAAATTTATCCATCATATTGATTATGTTATTTTTGTTCTTCACTAATTTTTGAGTTCTCATAATTTATGGAGAATATTCCCTATTTTAGGGTGTTTTTATATTTATTTGATTTATCTCATTTAAGATCAATCCAAAGGTCAATACTGGATGATTAGACTCCTATGATGATAAGTTAATTTTTCATTTTACTTTAAACCTTATGTTTTTCTCTTTTCTTGAGCCTGTGCATGGTATGTTCAAGCCCTCATTGATGTACTCGAATTAATTTAGATTAAAATGGTTCAATTTGAGTTTTCCTTAGATAAATTTCTAGTCAAATCTGACTTGGACATAGGGAATCATAGTTTTAAGTGGATTACGTAGTGGGTAAGGATTACCAGGAAAGGGATATATGTCTTTAAATTCCTATTTTATTTTATAAATAGCGTAAGAGGAGAATCGAGGTTATTGATAATTTGAAATTATTAATCTGGTATACTCTGTAAGAATATTTTAAAAATTGGTTTAAATTTTAAATTAATTATTATGATAAAAAATTCATAACCATTAAGGTTCTTAATTTTTTTTAAAAATTGATTATAGTTTCTTATAAAATTAAATGAAATGATTTATTTTTCTTATTAAATTACTTATTGGACTATATTTCATACTTTTCTAATAAGAATTTATTTTGGTAAGTAACTTGATTAATGTGAAAAGGTACCCTAAGATTTATTAATCCTAAAGGAACTTATGGTTGGTACTCATGTTTTATAATATTGTTTATCTTCATAAAAAAAATAAATCAAGTTTTTTAAATTAAATATTGAACCTAAAATGTGAAATAATTACTATTGTTTGAGGTGTAATTGGTCCTAATAAGAATTAAATGAAATAAATAGTTAATTGATCAAATGTTAAAAATGATTCCTATTGTTTGGGAATGATGGGGTGAACTTTATATAAAAATATTATATCATATATTATCACCATAAAACATTTGATTTATATTTTTATGGGTTTTGGATTCCAATTATTAAATACTTTTCAATCCATATATATTATGTATTCATTTGTTGAGAACATGCCTAAACATATGCAATTACATGATTACCCAATTGGAAAACACATTCATAATTTCATCATAAATTCATATAAACTAATCAAAATTGGAAAATTCATTTTTTGTAAGAGGCAAACATCACTTGTATAAAATTTCATCAACTAGACCTAGAGTTATATCTCATCACAAGAGGCTCAATGGTGACCACAAAGAGAAGAAAATATGTGTGAGGGTTATTCGAATAACCTCCAATATTTAGGTTAAATCTCTAGTCTAATATCTCCAATTGCTATACATCTACCTCAATTTCACTGCTAACATGAAGTTATACCTCTCCATAAAATTTAATGTTAATTAAATTTGTTTTGGTTAGCCAACCAACCATACAATATATATGAGAAAATACTTCCTTGAATGGTTAACTAGTCCCTTAGTCACGTGACTTATTTTGTGGAAATTTTGATGTTTTTTCTCATAAAAACACTACTCGCTCTAATTAAAATATTATAGACCATAAATGAGGGATTGATACATTCTTAGTTAACATCAATGGATACATACCCATCCATGGCGTTCTAAACATATTGTGATTTCCTGGTAAGGAAAATGATGTAAATAAATAAATTCATGTTTATAATTTTTTTAATAATATTTTAAAATATCGGTTATGGTGTTTTTTATTCATCCTATAGTCTTATTTATATTAGTTATGTACTATAATATCATGATAAAACTAACATGATCGTGTTTGGGGGTACCCATTCCAGTGATGTTTCACATATTTTTCACAACATATTATTCCCCATTCTAATTGCAACATTTCTGTGCTTTATATTGGTCAATTGAACTCTAATAAACACGTACCTGGAAATTTATATTTATTTTATGATATCATAAGGAAATAACACTCAAACATAAATAACACCTCATTTTATTTCTATGTTTCCATGGTGAGTTTTGATTATGAAGTCAGAAAAAATAATCATATCATCGACAGTAGCCGGTGAATCATTTTTTTCTGACTAAATCCTTGGAGGTATATTAATATAAAATAAGTTAAAATATTGTTCTAGTAGTTTCATAATAAGCCTTAAAATATCTAAACCCTATCTCTTAAGGCGATGAAGGATGAGAATCAATAGGTTTCCCTAGGTTGATCACTCTTAATCAAATTAGTTAATTTCTAATATCGTTTACTACATGTTTATTTATGATTTCCTCTTAAATAAAAAACTCAATATTTATAAAATATAATTCCAATTTTAATAATGAAAAACTTCTTTTAAAATTAATAATCTAATTCTCTATTGATAGATGATTTATAGTTCTAACTTTAATATATAAATTCTAGTAAAAAACTAAACATCTAATTTCATATACTCAACAATGTTATCCAATTTCAACACTATTTCTAGGGAACAAAGATTAGTGTTCCCATTTTATTTATTTAATTTCATTTTTACTTCTTAATCGTTTCTATCCCCCCTTGTTATTTTTAGTTTTTAATTTTTTAATTTTTTCAGTTTATTTTATCTATCTCTCTCTCTGTTTTGTTCTCTCTCTCTAGTCCTGTAACATTACCATATCATTTTTTTCTACTTAAATTTATAATAATTTTTTATTTTATTAAAATTTTAATAATAAATATAAAAAAACTGCAATTTATTTGCATGAACCGATCAAGAAAATAAAAATAGTTTCACGTAGACCTGAAATTTAACAGAATATCCACCCAAATATTTGTTATTCAAGGATATAAAAGTCATTTATCACTAAGAATCCCTTTTAGGGACATCAATTGTCTCCAAAAAAATCCAAAATTAAACCACATATATCCACGGAAAGCGTGGTTGTGAATAATCAAATCATAAAGTAACTAAACACCCTAGATGTCATGTTCTAACATGTGTACATCTAAAAACCTAAAGAAGTATCCAACATTGAGCTGATATCGGGACTCATCCACCTATTTCCTAAATACCATGGTCTATCTAGTGAGGATCTTAAAAACCACATCGAGGAGTTTCATATAGTATGCTCCACTATGAAATCGCAAAATTTGTATGAGGACCTCAAAAGGTTTAGGGCCTTCCATTTCTCCCATGATGGTGTAGCCAAATACTATATATATTATCAACCAAAAACAGTTTTGGGATGTAATGAATGTAGAATTATCTTTCTAGAGAATTTATTCTTCTCATACCAAAATTCATTCATTAAAAGATAAGTTTTTATTAGGAAATAACAAGGAGAGACCCTTCTAGAATATTGGGATTGATTGAAAATAATTTGCTCAAGTTTTCCCCACCACCAAATTAGTGGATAATTTCATATTCAATACTTATATGAGGAAGTACCACCATAGATTAAGGAATGAAAAATTCTACATATACTAGTTCCCTTGTGGAAAACAATTCTTCAGTTGTTCATGACTTAATACAAAACATGGCTCAAAATGCATGATAATTTGGTATAAGATCAATTTAACCCACTCAAGGAGTTCTTCTAGTAATCCATTAAACTCTAAAAAAATGGTAGATAATAATTTTTATGAACCGAAAACCATTATAATATAATTTTCTTTGGATCAAGGTAATTTACACACCCCACCAGTTCAGTTAAATTATAGTGTTTGTTCTGATAACACACATTTCTCTGATTGGTGGTGCCCCCAAATTTATGATTCATCTAAGCATGAACAATAATATTTCTTGGGTGTCCATTTAAAAAAGAACCACCCTTCAAGAAAGAACCATTATATCCCAATACAAACACCGGGTGGCAAGCACAACCATAGTACTAATATGGAGGAAAATCAAGATATCATAAATAGGATTTGTACCAACAATACTAATGTATATGAACTTCTTATCCCTAGACTTCTTGGAATAAACCTCCTATGAAATATGAACCAATCCGTGATGTCATGGTGAAAAAAATATAACCCCAAAACCTCTAGTTCCATTTGACCATATATTTAGTTATTAAATAGGTAGGAACATAGGTGGGGCAACATGAAAATATTATTAGTCAATTAAATATGTAAGGTTCTGAAAAACCTCCATCCCAACCCACTTTCAATAAATATAAAAATTGTAATGTTTTTATTATAAAACATATTAGTGGTAAATAAATTTCACCTTATAATGATTCTATGCTATAGGTAAATCCACCTCTTGAAAACTCTCTTTCTCCACCCTCAAAGAATTCAAGTGAAAAAAAAAACAAAACCAAAATGGTAAAAACATTAACATCAACGATTCCCCTTAACAATACATTCCTCTTCCTTTTCCCCAAATAATCTCTCAGACCAATAAAAAATTTATAATTAAATTTAAAAGAATATCCTACACACGTTTATAAAGATACAAGTTATAATTCCTCTCTTGGATATAGTTAAACAAATTCGTCAATATAAACAAATTCTTATAGAACTTTGTAGCCACTAACAGTGACTGATGGGAAATAAGTGAGTCAACCTTAGAGGAAATGTCTCGACCTTGATCCACAAAATGATTCCAACCAAATTCAAGTATTTGGTAATATTTATAATACCATTCACTATACGAGATACTTTCCTTTCTAGTACAATTCTTGATTTATGAGCTTCAAATAATGTGATTACTCACTCTATGTGTAATTATTTGCATGTTAGAGAGATTCAACCAAGAGGAATCATTATAAAACTTTACAAAATTATGATAACACGCCCAAAATAAGTAATATAGGATGTCCTCCTGAGAGTGAAAATATATTCTTCACTTTAGAATTATACATTCTTAAAATGGAAGAAATCACGAACCAAGGAAATGCCCCTATAAAACATGGAAGTAAATTTCATAAAACAATGAAGATGATAATTAATGTTCACAATGGTTCTCTATCTATGTGGTTTGTAGAATAAAAGATAAGTTTAGATATCCTTGATGTTATGAAACACCATGTTAAAGATCATTGCACTCATCATTTCTATTTTATGGAAGATATCTTTAATGACATACCCAAAAAATATTATCTCCTTAACCCATACTTTGATATATTCCCCCTTCATTTATCTTTGATGATTTGGGTTTCAATTCATGTATAATGGGTTGTGTGATTTTTAAAAGAGTGATTTTTTTTGTTTTAATTAGAGATTGTGTTTTTTTATGAGGCTCCTGTGACAATCGATTATTCTACAAATCTCATCGTATTTGATTATATTTACATACAGTGTAAACATGTATAGATAGACACTATAATTTTCCTCCATACCTATAAAACCAATCCAAAAATCCCAAAACCATTGGTATTATAATTAAAACCACTCCCAACTACTTTAAAATATTCTGATCTTGAGGTCATTGGCCTATTTCCTATCATTATTTCCAAAAACCACTCTCTAGAGCATGAATAAATACTACTATGAATTTTAAAAGACTATAAAAATTATATATGATGGACATTGGATGATATTCCTTGGATTATCTCATCCATTTTTCTGCACCATATAATTTTAGATAATGAGGATATACTTGTAAGATAATATCAATTCTAGATAAATCCCACCCTTCTCAAAGTAATAAAATAATTCTGTAAATTACTTACTCATGATATCATTTAACCCATATCTAATAGTAAATGGGTTGGACCAATGGAAATAGGGCATAAAAAACAGTAATAATAGTTGTGTCAAATTAATGTAAATAATTGGTTCCAACATGTGTGAAAAATATTTGGTGAGTCTGTATTGAATACCTTTAACTAAATCAATCCATTTGAAAGGACCACTTTCCTCTACCTTTCATTGAAAAAATATTACAAATATTGGTTGGTAAGTCCCATTATTTCTTCCTTGATGGCTATTTTTTATTTATAAATTCATATATCTACTATGTATCAGAAAAATAAAAAATTTACCAATCTATTCGGCACATTTTCATATAGGAAGATTCCATTTTGTCTCTATATTTCTCCCAGTAATTTTCAGTGCTTTATGTTGAGTATATTTTTTGAGTTTCTTGTGAATTGTATGGATGTTTTTATGCATGATTTCATAGGGTATGGATTTTCTTATAATGATTGTTTGGTACACCAATTTTCTTTCCTCCACTATTACATTGAAAAAGATCTCGTATTAAATTATGATGAATTCCATTTCATGGTAGAGTAGGGGATAGTTATTAGGCATATAATTTCATGTAAGGGAATTCTAGTTGATAAATAAAAATTTTAAATAATCTCCACCCTTACATTTATAAAATGTTTTATTCAGGAGAAATATATATTAGTTCATGCAGGTTTTTACTGCTAATTCATTAAATACATTACTAATATTTAATATCCCTTTTCATATTTTTTTAAAAAATACTATATATTTTTTTTGATAAGAATTGTGAGGATTTATTTATTTCACTAAAAATAAGTCTCAAATCACCACCCATCATAAAAATACCATGGTAGGATATCCCCTTAAAACTTATGTGGGATGACTCAAACTTTTTAGTTGGGAAAATTATATTGCAAAGTATTGAGACGGATCCTCATGTCACTGTGTATGCCTCGTGTAACCATTAATATACACAAGAAAAACTACCAAACTATTGAAAAAGATCTTATTTCCCTTGTGTTTTATATTTAATAAAATTATATTCATATATTCTTTGGTAAAATTCATTTTATTTTCTGATTTACTACCCTTTTATTTCTCCTTAACATACCTGATGCTAAGCCCTACCTCATACGATGGAACACTTCCTTCATGTGTTTTACCATGAGACTCGGGACAAAATATGAGTATTAAATAGGCTAAATGACTTCATTAGTTGAAGTTTTCCACCGTTGGACCTTAATTAAAACTCATACATCCCCATTAAAAACATTTTCCCTCATGAGTAACATTGTCATGTTGGGGACCTTTCCCCTTGGTAGGAGAATATGGTGAATTTTATAAATGAATCTGTGTCCCACTATATTTTAGTACTTTACAATACCATATAATTAACAATGACTCAAAATGATACATTTGGAATTACCCATACTTGTGGATAATTTCTAGTGACTGGGTTTTTTTATTGTTGTTCCCTTAACTTTGATTGTTCCTTGATTTCGAGCTACTCTGACACTTTGGTTTGTGGTAGATGGCTCTAAATATTTTACATGAAAGGTCCTTGAATTATGAATTTAATGGAAACAATTAGTTATATATTTCCATTGGTTTTGTAATTCACTCACATGATATCAATTTCCTGAGAATACCTCCAAGAGTAAACAAATTCTCCAATAACCCATGTCATTTTCTAAGATCTTCGACGCATGGGACATTTAATCCTTGGGGCCCTTTCCAAATTCATTTGTCTTTTTGTACATATTATTATAAATTTAATAAGTCTCTAAATGGGTGGAATCAAAGGCTACTAGAACCTGTAAATATTGAATGGTTGTTAACTTCATGAGATCTCATATTTTCAGTAGGTTTCGTATGTCGTAATTCATATTTAGTTATTAGGGATCATATTTTTTCAATCACAACATAAAAAAAATTCTCTCTAAGAATGTGGTTGTTTATAATGTCTCTACTACATATCATCCCCAAACTATCTAGAAAGAACAAAATTATAATTGGTATGTTAAGAGAGTCTTAGAAAAAAATTACAACCAATAGTAAAAATTGGATTTTAAACATAGATTATGTATATTGTGCGTACCCTTCAGATATTAAACCCCTAATTATAATGTCACCATATAGGGTTGTTTATAGAAAGTATTTTCATCTTCATTTTGAGATATATAACTCTTAATATTGGGCTAATAAATAAAGTAATATGAATCTATTAGATATAGGTGAGCATAAAAAAAGAGTGTTCTAGAGTTAGAAGAAATTCAGAATGATGCATATGAGAACTCACGAATATATAAGGATAAAAAATGGCTATCCATGATGAGATAGTTCATCGGTAGAAGTTTCATATTGGTGATAAGCTCCTCATGTTCAATTCAATGTTAAATCTCTATGTAGGTAATCATTTTTTATAATGGATCGGTTTTTATAGTATTACTAATGTTTACCCTTTTGGTACAATACATGTTTGGGCTGAGCAGAGTAGTTAGAGATTTTCCATTAAGTGTAAGATACATAAACACATTTATGAGGATTTACCAAATAATTTGATAGTGTAAACAAAACTATTATATTCCATATATGACACAACATAGAATATTTTCGCTTCTCTCTACAATTATTTAATTTTATCTTTATTTAAACTACATGAATATAGAATAATGTAATTTTTAGGTTTGGGGGTAGCATAGGATAGTTAGGATTTATATTAAAAAAAACAAAAAAAACATTGTGTTTCTATTTTTTTTTTTAATTTTATTCTTTTTATTTTTTTTGATAAACATTGTTCATAAAAATAATTTCCAAAATAATTTTTCATGCTTCAGTAAATTGGGTGGAAAATTCCATTTTTTTCTTAGAAAAATTATTATCAAATGAATTTTGATGTGTAATATTTTACTAGAATTTTTATTTTCAAATCATTCTTATAAGTTTAATGGATTTTTGAAAACCATGCCTCATTTCCACTTGAACAATATTTTTAGTTCCTTACCCAAGATACACTATAATCCCTTTATTTCAAAGAATTCCATTGAATAACATTCTAGATGGTATTAGTTCATGTAGAGAAGCTAGAAATTTCCTTGATTCTAATTGAATCCATAAGATTTGAGTGTGATACATTCATGATCGAGGCCATTATTCATTCAATATACCTTCATAAAAATAACTTCTATTTTTTCTGTCTAATCATTATACCCTTTATAACCCAAAGATACCATGAAGTACAATTAACCACTATTTTTGGATACCTTGACATTTTACCATTCTTAACCCTCATATACCATGAAATTTATATTAGTTATCCACATTACAAGTTACTTTTTACCAACCCACCCCTCTCTTTGGTAGATTCTTGTTTTATTTTCATCAAGAGTATAGGATAAGGTGTTTCAATGGGAATTCATGAGAAATATTCCTTGTTTTTTATTGACTTAAAGGATGAATACTACTATTCTGGGTAGTGGTTTCACAAAACATGTTATATCATTGTTTTACACATTTTTTCTTCTATGTATCTATTGAAAATTGTATGCTAAAATAAATAGTTCTATAAATAGAAAAAAAATATGAAAAATAAAAAAAAATGAGAAAAGTGGATGTTTAATCATTATTATTTTCTAATTGGTTGGGACCAACAAAAAATAAACAATGGATAGTGTGATTTAGTAGTTATACACTCTTTGTGGGGTTGAGAGTGTACATTAATTTTGAACACTTGCTTAATTTGGACATTCTTTGTACTTAAGAGATTAAGAAATCCTCTTCTCGATCAGATTTTTTAAACAAATAATCCTACCAACCCTTGAACCTTAGAAAAACATTTTTGAATTCTTACTTAATAACATGATATTTTATACTATTTGAGAATTTATAATACAAGAAATAATATGGTAAGATCACATTAACTCTGTGAAATGAGAATAACTCTAGTTTCACATGTTCCTAGAGTGAATAAGAATATTTCTAGGTGAAGTAGATATTTACACATTCCATGGGTGGACTAATAAATTTGAAAATTTTTGAATGTGATAGAATAAAAATGATAGTCAAATTTATTTCTTAAATGATACATGATGTATTTCATTTCAAAATATTCTTGGATGTTTTCTCACTATTTATTTAATAATTAGTCTTCATTAGGATATAAGACTTTTCTTAGGAGTACAAAGGATTAGGTGTGGAAGTGTGATAACATAGTGATATATCATATATTATTACCCTAATACTTTTGCATTATATTTTTTTTTAGTTTTGTTATCAAATTATTAAAAAAAATTTAACATAATGAATATTTTGAAATTAATTGTTGAAAATATGCTTAAACATATAAATGTTAACATTAAACCAATTAGATAGAACATTAATATTTTTGTTATAACATTATACCCACTAATTCTAATTATAAAATTACATTTTTTCATAATGAAAACATTATTAGATATAATTTATTCAAATTAAACCTGATCTACATATTATCATAATAGTCCTAAAGGATTCCACAAAGAGAAAAAAATATGGGACCGACAAATTGAACCACCCTTCTCTATTTGGTACATACTCTTCCCTCAGACCTCCAATTTGGTTTATTATACCTCTATTGAACAAATAACTTGATGTTATACCTATAAAAAAATTAAAAGTTAATTGAAAATGTTTTTTCAGTCAAACATCTTGAAATATTTGATGGAAAAAGTCTTCCATGAATAGTCACTTAGTCCCTTAGACACAAGACTTATTTGGTCAAAATATTAATTTGTTTTCCCATTAAACCACTCCTAACTATCATTATCAAATGTTTATAAACCATACAGTATGTTTTGGATATATTTGGATGTGATTATTTAATATCTATGGCTTCCTCCCCTTCTATGGAGTTTTAAACTCCATGGAATCACCCGAGGACGAACATAATGTAAATCCCAAGCTTCATGTTTGTATTATTGGGATGATATTTTATATTCCGGGATTGTGTGTTGTTTTTATTTATCATATATACTTATTTAATTGATTAATTCATTTTTATTTCATTCTCAAATTCATATGATCATGTTTGGAAGTACCCATTCCTATGATATTTCATACATTGTTCACAACATATTCTTCCCCCTTTAAATTGTTGTTAATTTGTAGTTCATATTGGTCAATTGAAATCGAATAAACATTTCCATATAAATGTAAATTTATATAATGGAATAAAAATTAAATAAAACACAAACCTAGACAACACATCTAGTTATTCATGTCTTTCCTTGGTGAGTTTTGGTTATGTATTTGGACACAGATCACCTTATTAGTAGCGATATCTGGTGAATCATTTTTTGTTTCTATCCAAACCCTTATAATTATCTTAGTAAAAAATCTGTAAAAATATATTTCAAGGTGTTACATTCTTGGGATTAAAATTTCTAAACCCTACCTCTTAGAATGATGAAGGACGAGCATCAAAAGATTCAGTCTTGTTGATCACGCTTAATCAAATATGTTAATTTATTATTTTATTGCTTGTTTATTTATGGTTTTATATTAAATAAAAAAATCAATATTTATAAAATCTCATTACACATTTCATAAAAAAAACCTTGTTTTAAAATTAATTATCTCATTATCTATTGATAAATGACCTAAGGTTCATTCTTTACTATAAAAAATATAGTAAACAACTAAACATCTAATTTTACACACTCAAAAATGTGATCAATGGTCATTAGATTGTTATGTGATACTTAAAAATTTCAAGATGAGTGCATAAATTCCATATGATACATAATGGGTGTTAATGTAGGGTTGATTTCTCAGATTCCAAGTGATTGATAATGGCTTGGGAAGGCCAAGAGGTGTTCTTAGACCCATGTGACACTTTATGATTGAGAATACTGAGATGTCCCTATATAATTCAATTAAAATTTGAGGATGAGAGTATGGATTCAATGTGATGATTGATGATGGTAATTTTGTGGTAAGATCTCTAATTACATATGAATTCTATAATGATTGATTAGATTCTAGAAATGATTGATGATTGGGAAATACCATGATGAGGGATCAGATTCTATCAAACACTAAGTGGTATTGGGGAATGTCTAGATAGCCTCCTAGATTCTATATAGATATATATTTTTAGAATGTTCCTCAAAATTTACTCAAAGAAAGAAAATAAATTTTTTAAGTAAGCATAGTTGATCATGGTCATGAAGCTAGAGATCCAAAATGGTATAGCTAACCTTGGGTGTCATAAAAAACTTGGTCAATCAGTGATTTTTATTTGTTTTTATTTAAATTGTTTTAAAATAGTTGAATTATTATAAGAAATTTATATTTATTGATTTTTCATATAATTCTTATCAGATAGTTTATTTTATAGACGTTGTCGGTGGTGGTCTACTCATTTACACTCACACCATGAACAGGATTCCATGGAACTTGGTCACCCAAGTAGACACTATTCATGAGTATGGGTCCAGGATCATAGAAATGCCTGATGTTGTTGAAAGATTCTTAGATACATAGTTTGTATTTGGCTATTGGGATCATGTGGGACTCGAGGCTACTGTTATATAGGTTTTTATCCTCATTTGATATTACTCTTTATTAGTACTTATTATGTAAGATCCTCTATGGGGTATCTAGTTTGGTATATATATACATTCAATTATTATCACATGTGTTGTCGAAATTATATTAACGACACTTTCCTTGGATTTGATGTGTATCTAGATGTCGTATCTGTTTTATTTTGATTTACCATTACATTTTACTCTCTAGTAACAAGGGTATAGACTCCCTATAGTAAACTCTCAGGCCCTCATTATTAGTCTGCACCCACTTATATCAGGTGAGATACACCTGAGGGCTCGTGTAAAACTATTATAGTTACTGTTTATAAAGTGATCCAAGTAGATAATTCCCAAAATTCATTCACATGATTGGAAACATTTCTTCTGATAAAACTCATATTTTCATTATTTATACTTTTAATTTTAGTGATTTAATCCCCATGACTTAATAATTTTAAAATTAATTGTTAAATATTTATTAGTAAGAAATATTTTAGAGTTTATCATGAAAATATCCTAAGTTATAATTTAGAATGATTATTTTATTAAATAATTATTTGATTGAATAGTTTTCTTTTGATAATTTCTTATTTTTTTTCTAAGTAAAGAAGATTTTGTTAACAAAAAAAGGAGGAAATTAGCATTGACTATGTTGAAGAATCTTTTATAGTAGGAAGCGGGATTTCAGATAATTTTATCAGGCAAAACACTAGCTATATGGAGTATAAAATAAATTTGACAAATTTTTTCAATATATATGAGTCATTATACTCAATTTATAAAAATCCAATTTTATGTTTTGAAAATAACACTCAAAAAATTTAAAGTGTTACAATATTTAATGTTACTACCCATGTAAATAAAGTGTAAATATATTTTGAGGATCATATCTAATTATAACTCCCCAGTTATGTGAGTTTGACCTGGAGTAGTGTCTAAATAGTTGGCCTATTGGGATGTTTCCCGGGGTGTGTGAGTGAGGAAAAAGCACAGTGAAAGAATATTTGTTGGAATTTAGGGAAAATCATTAGTCTGATCACCCGTTCAAAAATGTGGGTGGGCCCTAGGGAAGGTAAACATATATCTATTGAGTAAATGGTTATTCCAGTTCTGTGAGTACTTGACATCCGTCTTAAAATTTTGGGGTCCATGGGACATTATTAGTGCATAATTGTTACAAGGGTATGATATTAGTACCTTACCAAAAGTGCAGTCGAACTGCCTGGGTTGAAATGTAGGGTCCCTAATAAAGACATTATGCTCTGGGGGATTGTAACACCCAAAATTTTACAGGTTAAAATAGTAAATGTTACTACCCATGTAAAAAAGTGCTCATTTTTTTTGGGATCCTACCTGATTAGAGCTTTGTTATTAATACAGTTTCTTTCTAGAGTAATGTCAATATTATTGTCCTCCTAGGAAGTTTATTAGGATTCACATTAGTGAGGATTAATCACACTAAAAGAACATATGTTAGCCTATGGGGATATTCATTAGTTTAATAACCTTTTTGGGTGTATGGGTGGGCCATAAAGAGGGGACATCGCATGTTTTTTGAGAAATTAGTAGTTCCTAGTGAACCAAGACACAATTTCTATATTAAGATAGAGGGATGCATATGTTTCTACCGAGGCCTAGTGTTTATAGTTAATAAAATAGAAAACAATTAGGCCACACATAATATCAACTCTTTTGAATCCATGGAATGTGAAGTGTTTAATTTTCCAAGTAAAATAATCTCACATGAATACATAAGAGTGACTATAATATTGTGTTAATGTAAAATAAATAGGTACTTAGAAATTTTTTAAAGTAAAATCTATTTCCATGGATATATAAGAGTTCTTTTTTCAGAATTTTAGAGTCATTCTCACTCTATACTCGATATTTCGATGAAATCTAGGGATATTTAAATTTAATTACAATGGTATGAAGAAGTAACTCCCATATCCCATAGTAGTTCCATACTTTTCAAAATATGAGAAACATTAGTTTATTTTATGGGAAATTTTGCTACAAAGTGAAGAAGATTATGTGATTATAGTGTTAATTTCAATCTAGAGGTTCCCATATATCATTATTGTCCCAAGAAAAACCTTCTCAAATGGATTATAGATTATCACACTATGGTGATGATAGACACATCATGAGTGGAATGATAATATCCGAGATAGAGAAATATATAAGATTCATTCCATAACCAGAACTATTTAATGAAATGAAACATTTAAAGAAAGTTTTTATAATATAAAAGATACTTGTGGTATTAGTTGTTTTTACATTTTTATATCATCGATAAATCACATGCCTCATTTAAATAATATAATGGTGAGTCCAAAGATCATTGGAGTAATTCAAAGACTAATAAAGATCACTTCCACCATGAAAAATATCTTAGTAAAAATTTAAAACTTGCTACATTTTTGGGACATTAAAGAATATTTCATTCTCAAGGATAGTATATCCAATATACACCAAACACTAATAGATCCATTAATTCATATTTAAATTAGATTCCCCAAATTATAATTGATTTTCATAGTTATTTAATTAATTCTATTTTCCTCAATAATTTTAGGGTATCAATATTTTCATTTCATTTTATAATAATTTTTTTCATTTTAATATATATATATATATATATATTATATTTCATTCATATATTTTATCTTTGTTTTATTCCACTATAGATCTATATTACATATAACGGTGAGTGACTAACCCTAATCTTAGAGTTCGGGGAGGTTCTATCAGTGTTCCCAAATCCTTTATCTTCAATTATCAGTGTATATTTTATATTTTTTCTATTCTCTACCAATACATTAATTCCTTCCCTTATATTTAGAAATATCTTTATATTATGGAGTTGAGTTTCATCAAGGGATAAAATGGAATTTTATGGAGTAAACTTTAATCAAGTTTCAAAATCGTGATTTACATGTATTTATTATTCGTGACTATTAAAAGAAGGTGTGATTTGGTGCCCGAAATTCATCGCCAAGGTATGCTATGAATCACACTCAAAGTTGGTGATGTTAGTCTATGTATTATGGGATAAAATATTAAATATAATTTACACAGTTATATTAGATAATTAAGGATCATGTACATTCAAACTTAGGACTATGTTCTTTATTTATAACACTTTTATATGTTTTTTGTTTTCTTCATTTTTATTTCATGCATGGATTACATCATTTATAAATCCACACCCCAAAATTTCTATTTTATATAATATATAAATATATATATATATATAATAAGTGTTTGTAATATTGAGGGATTTTCTTAGAAACCAAAGGATCGTCAAGATAGAAAACTATGGTTAACCACTATGTTTCACTAGGAAAATAAATATTATTTTTGTACATATTTAAATGGGTTTGTTAAAAATCTAGTTGCATTTTTGGGGAACTAATCTAGTCAACCAATTATATTCCTTCCACTATTTATAATTAGTTTTCTTTTATTTTGACAAAAAATAAGATAATTTTTTTATCTATGATGTATTTAAAATTAGATTATTATTAATGGACTACCCAATACTCTAAAGTGTAGAAAAAGGTATAGAAGTATAATTAATGTAAATATTAGATAAATAAAATAAAAATATATGAATGAAATGATAAACTAATTTAAATTTATTGTTTAATATCTTTTTTCATCCAATGAGTTGTAACTAGAGGAGAAACAAATGGAACATGGGGTGGAAGAAGTTTCACCACTTATCTTTCAAGTCAAAAACTCTAAAGAGGTCATGAAGGAACAACTTAATGACCCATTATCATACCCTTCTCAAAAACTACCATAAGATTTTAATGAATAATATATTCATATTAATACATATATGGGAATTAAACATACATTTAATGAATCTTGGAATGACATTGAAATTAGTGAAATTCAAGGTGATCCTCTTATCTTATATATGAATAATCAAAACCTTATAATTTGTGTTTTACTTATTATCAGTGAGTTTTTAAGTGATGGATCACTTTATGTCAATGTGTATTGTTATAGTATAATGTATGGGGAGTTCATTGGTGTCCTCAAGTGTTTTGGTTGAAATTGTAATGAATATCCAACCTTGGGAGGTTCAAAATTCAAATATTGTTTTGTTGATGAAGTGGATTCAACTATGATGATTTATAAACTGGTCCTAAATGGTTTCATAATATGTGATAATGTTTTTAAAATTGTGTATAACATCATAATAAGGGAATATAAATCAATTGTTGATAACTTTATATGAATAGTGCTTATATTGGATATTTAATTTAGTGGAAGATCATGCAAATAATAATTTCCATAATAAAATTTTAAGATCATAAATATTATGTTTAAGGAGAATTTGACTTGAAAATATCACAAGTTATAATTTACTAAGTACTATAATGGTATTTCTCCTAAAATGGGACTGATGATAGCAACTAAGGACCCCCTAAACAACACATGAGGTACTCGAGGGTCAACAATGTGGGAGAGGGTAGACCTAGCCTCCATGGGTGGTAGGTATGAGTATGGTCATGAATAGTTCCCATGAAGTTCACATGGGTGTGTATGCATGGGTCACAAAAATCATGTATAAAGGTCCTTAGGTGGACTACATAATGGGTCAGCATGGCCCGATGTGGGTGAGTGTGTGTATGTGTTTCAGATGCCAAAAACCCACTACTAGATCGAGATGTTGATAAAATATGAATGATTATTAAGAAAAGGTAAAGAGAAAAAAAGATTGATATGGGATTTTGGAATGCATGTTACTATTCATCCATCCTTAAAAGGATATGCTTATATTATTGCCATCCTATCATACTGACCTGAGTCATACAATCAAATTTTTACCTTAATATTAAACCTCTTAACCTTTAATGATGGATGTGCACACTTGATTCAATCAACGATCACTAATTTTCATTATCTCAGCCATATGTAGTGATCAAACTGGGAAACAGGGAGAGAGAGAGAGAGTGTGTGTGTGTGTGTGTGTGTGTGTGTGTGTGTGTGTTTGTGTTTGTGTGGTATTCTTGATTACCTAAAAACCATGAATTAAGTCTTTGAATTTCATGAATACATCTATATAAATTATATGATATATATGAGGAAGAAAATGATGATACAGTGAGGGATTCATATATCCAAATGTATCTTGTATTCTCAAATGAATGTGATAATCTTCTTATGAAGAAAGAATATGGTTACATGATGACTCCATGATTCATGGAATCATTGAAAGAAAAGAAACCCCATACAGAGTCTAATATAACAAAATATTTTGTAATAATGAAAGATTATGTGACTCATCATCATTATTGGATACCACATGAAACTCCAGATACAGTGAATAAATTTGGCATACGTAGTGAACCTCGCCTATAAAACAAGATCACATGAGACAGAGATGGGTTTCATAAATCATAGATAGTTATCATTTTTCTATAAAAAATTAATATTTGATACTCCATACATCCTTCAGTGTGAATATGAGATCATGAAAGCCTGTAGGATTTGAAAACAATGAAAGACCCACTAAACTCCCTTGAGCTGGTGAATAATGATCCTATGAAAAACTATGATTTTCAAAGAAGTGTTCGTGCACACATATTTCATGATTAACCCTGTATCTACAATTGTGTATGTGAATAATAAGCTTCATTAGTTATCTAAACTATTAAAACAACACATAAGGGTTATGGGAATAACAAATGATGTCTCTATTTCTTTACAAAGAGATATTTTTATAATAGAGTTTTGAGATGGGTTTTCTTGAAGAAGATAGATCTCAAGTAAATCATTCACATGAAGGATGATTCTCTCACTAATTTATTTGAGAAGAACCAGTGCACATTATTTATCTGAATAAGATATAAGAAACTGTGTTTATATATATTTTATGTAAAGGTTTTGAAGATATAATGTGATCCATTATATGAAGCGGGATTAAAAAATTTTTATATAGTACATGAAATCCCTGAATGCTACATGTAATCATTAAGGAAATTCAATAAGTAATATCCAAGAAGAATATTGGAGTTCTTAATATATTAAGGAATTAAATACAATTGAAATATAACGTAAAATGATGATAATAATATGTTATATTTTCTAGGGTTTACAATCATGAGAAGCCCATGCAGATAATCTTGCATTCACGAAGAGAAATTGATCTAATTGAGAATTTAAGACTTCAATTTTGTATCTCATATTTTTTTTGGATGAAAAGATAAATAATAAGTTCGTAGGAAATTTAAATTCAAGTTATTATTATTTGGTTCAAGAATAATTCTATGACATCCAGTCTACCACACACTCATATTATTATGAATAAAAAAGTATAAGAATTTATTGATTAGAATATAATTTATATAGAACATTGATTGTTGTGAAAATAAATAATCCTTTTTATTTCTTCTTATAGAGGATGTTTATAATATTCATTGGATTCTAGATAATAATACTTTTTATTATTTTTCAGACACTTGAAAAAGGGATGGATGATACCCAACATCATGTGCTTACAACTAAAATCTTTCATCTACCAAGTAAGTGTTAGGTTAATAGTATTAATTTGATAGAATTTCCAATGATTTCTTCTATAATAGAAAGTATGTTTTCTTTGGGGATTAATAACCACCATACATAGGGGATATAGTTATCCACATTTGATGAGAACCTCATTACCAAACTCTAGTTTCCAATGTTTTTTACATCTTTATGTGAATGCTTGCGAAGTAAGTGGAAGAATAATATATAACCAATCACTAAAAAACGTATAGAGTTATACAAAGGGATAAAATTTTAATGTGATAAAAATTCATCCCACACTAATTCACACCTGCTATGAGCATGTTCATCCCAAAATGGATCCCAAAAAGTTTAAAAAAATTAAAAAATCATGAAATAAATTATTCACCAAGTGAAATTTATAGTATAATATATTCTATCAGCCAATAAGAAATAATTGGATATTCTAGAACTAGAACTAGTGGTGGAATAACTACCCCACTTATTTTTCAAGTAAATAATTCTTAAGAGGTCATGAAAAAACTACTTGAGGACCCATTATCAAACTATTCCTCTCCATTGATATAGGATATTAATGAAGATTATATGAATACTAATACACATGTGTGATATCAAAAAATGAAATAATTTCAGAATGAATTTGTAAGTAGTTAAATTTAATATGATCATATTATATTAGATATTGAAGAATAAAACCATTTGTAGCTTTTTAAGTATTTGGAATAAGACACCACCCATGTGCTAGATTTGAATAATGGATTGAGTATATTGACTACCTATATTTATCCTTGAAAACCAAACTCCATGAAGAAATTTCTATTGAAAAATAATTGATTATTGATCCATTTTACAGAAAACATAATTTCCTAAAGTCATTTTAATATAATTTTATTAAAACTGTATTGGGAATTACCTCCCATTGTTTAGTATTTTTAAACTAATACAACGCATGTATTTAATAAGAGTATGAAGATAAAGAAACAAATTCACCTAACGAGTAAGACTTTAATCTCCCCATCCCATTTTAAAATTTAATATAGAGGGTGAATGATGAGTTTTGTGTGGATTTAATATAATAAACTGAGTCATTTGGAATCTAATTTTAATGGGAAGATTTTAATATTGATAAATATTTCATTAATTCCCTACTGTTATTCAATGATTATCCCTTTGTAGAAATTTTTAATGTAGTAACATGTGATTAGACCCTAGATGTTGAAGAATATGTCATATTGTTAGTAGAAAAAAAATAGGACACATGTTTTCTCATTCCATTCTATTAAAACCATTCTTAATTGTAATGAGGATGGATATATAGTACCTTATCAATGGGATCCTTTATAACCAGTGTGAATGGATGCACACTAGTTGAAAATAAATGTGGTGGTTTTTGTCATAGAACATCAATCCTCTAAAATATTTGGGACAACAACTAAAACTGACACACATGGGGGGGTCGGAAACCAGTACCCATTTGATAGTTAAACCAAAATTTATTCCTTTTATTTCTTATTCCTTTATATTAATTTTTTTTCAAACAAATTTCTCATATTTTCTTATTTTTATTTTCTATTTTATATGGTGGTAGCTAAAAGAATATATCAATGATGACACTATATATAAGTTAGGTGGTATCACTACTATATTGATTATTTTTTATAATAAAAAAATAAATTATGTGTGAAAATATTTTTTTATCATATATGAATCAAATAATGTGTAGTAACAGTATAAGGGTGGGGAAGTTGTTATATCCCATGTTAGGAATTCTCATTTGAGTTTTTTTGTTTATTTTTTAATTTTTAGAATTTTTTTCTACCTTGATCTTTAATAAATGATTTGGGAAATTCATATCATTTTGGAATTTTTGTAAAATAGTACATCATTTGAATTTATGGGGATTTTAAATATTAATAAAATGGATTTTGTATTCTCATTTTCAATATATTTATTTAAGCATGATTGATGAATTTTAAAACTTATTTAAAAAAGTGTGTTCTAATTACTATTCTTAACAAAACTAAGTGGTATCTAAATTTTTTTCACATTTTTCTGACATTAACCTTCTTATTGAGAGTCATGAGGCATATCATGAGATCTAGAATGTAATGTTTTTTTCTTTTTAAAAACCGATCGTGTTCATAGTATTGTTTCATATATGATGTAGGTGTTATTTTGAAATACACTTTTACAATTTAACATCTATTTTAGCCTTATTTTTTAACCAAAATTTATTATTCCCTTTGTATCAATGAACATAATTTTTAAGTAACCATATTACAAGACATTAATACCTTTCAACCATTCATAAAATTTACATCATCATTAAGGTTGGACTCAAGTATAGGGGATAGATCTGGTTTTTTATGTCTGGAACTAATAGAAACTATTTTAAAAGCTAATTTGAGAAGTATATCATAATTGAATATATTTTGAGGGAAAAATTAATTTATTAAGATTTAAGGAATGTAAAAATGTGTCACAATAATTTTACAAGTCCTCAATGACTATATTCCTTCCAAAATATAAATGTTCAATGAAAATTATATATTTGAAATATAAATAATACAACACTACTATAAAAGAGGAAACATGAATAATGAAATAAATAAAATAATCATTAATTTAAAAATGACAAAGTTTATATTTCCCATTCGAATTTAAGAGGTTCTTTGAGGTCAATCATTGCAAGGGAATAAGTAAGGATACATTCTTGAGTGTAAACAGTTATCATGTATTTATCTTCATTAATGATCGAGAACCACCTCATGTTTCTCTTATTTTTATAATTATATACCTACTAACCAAAATACATATAATTACCCAAGTACAGTTCTCATGAATGAAACATTTGTTTTACATTATGAAGTGAAGATACTTAAAATGTAGCAAGCCTGTGGAAATAATGTAGTCTCTTACGAATGGGAAAATAATTGTTGAAAAATCCTTGAGTGAAGAGAGAGATATATTTGTGGAGGTAAGTAAAAAAATTTACATAGGGTTAATACAAAATTTAATAAATTTTTATGATTTGAGGGGAATTAAAAATCTTTAACACAAGTAGGTGTCATGATATTTATTTGGGTGTTTTTATTTAAATGTGTAGTTGAATCTATCATGTGATGTGTTTTTTGACCTTAGTATTAGATGATTTTTTAAGAGTTAAATGTTTATGTGTTTAGGAATTGATAAATCTAAAATGATCATAAATTATATTTTATATTTTAGTGATTTAATCCCTAAAATATTATCATTTTAAGATTATTTATTATTTATTTAGTTTTTTGGTATATTTTAGAATTTATTTTGAATATACCCACAATAAAAATTTTTTATAATTTTATTATTCTATAATTAATATATTTTATGGAAATATATTGATAATATATTGTTTTTTAATATGAATAAAAAAATTTATACTAAATTAAAGGAAATAATTTGGTATGTCTATGAAGAATAATCATGCTACAATAGGAAGAATAATTTCAAATTTGTATTTTAATGAATAAAAGTAGCTCTATGAAGAATTAACTAATTCTGTAACAGTTTTTAAATGTTTATGAATCATTCGAATAAATACATATGTGTCATTTTTTAAGCTATGATGAAAATAAAACATGCTTTATTCCATTATTAAGTGTCAATCTACTTAATCCCTAAGATGAAAATTGAGAAAATCTCATAGTATAATACTCTAAAATTAATACATAAGAGTGAATTTAATACTATTTAAAATTAAATGTAATTAGTGATAAAAAATTTAAATGAAACACTATTACATTGGATACATAAGAGTCATTTTTTAGAATGTAATATTCATTCTAACTATATACTCAAGAATTTCAAAAAACTATGGGGATGTATAAATGAAAATTTTGTTATATGTCAAAGAAAATCCCATAACCCAATTGGTTTCATCCTTTGATAAAATATAAATAAAGGATGTATATTCCATTAGAAATTTAGCTACACTATAAAGAACCATATGCGAATTTAGTGTTACAACCAATCTTGAGTTTTGCATACCATGATGGAGTCACGAGATGAATATTTGTAATTTTTTTATAGAAGACAATTGTATAGTAATGAATTTTGTTTCATGAGTGGAATGATAAGATTTGTGATATATAAATATATAACACCTACACCATTACCTGAACTCTTCCATGACATGATGTATTTGAAGATGGTTTTTACAGCATAGAGACATCACATAGTCTTCTCAATTATGATATTTTCATACCTTCATCCAATCACATGCCTATTTTAAATGATATGATGAAATGTCCCAAGATAATTGGAGGAATTAAAATTCTAATAATGATCATTTTCATCAAGAATAAGATCATGGGATTAATTTTAAACATGCTTCCCACATGTGATATTAAAGTACACTACATGTGAGATAATGGTCTCCCCATGAATATTGAACCATACTGGAGACACGAATAGCTATTTAAAAATAGTTTCCATCCATTATAAAATTTTCCCCTTATTATATTCATTTATAATTATTCCTTTGATAGTTTTTGTGTTTCATAATTTTTTTAATTCTATAATTGTTTTTTTATATTTTAATATTAAAGTATTCTCTATTTTTTTTATTTTATATTTTATTATGTTTCGTCTACAGTATCTATATATTACACATGATGGTGTAGGTATAGCCTTTGTATTTTACTTGTGGTAGGTTCAATGAGTGTTCTAAATCCATTCATCTTGAAATAAAAATTTTTATATTCTATTTATTTCCATTATCTACCAACACAAGCATTCTCATCCTTCAATCGATAAATCTATTCATATGACGATGCTGATTTTAGTCGAGAGATGAAATAGTATACAGTGAAGTTAGGTCTTAAAAGGTGTAAAAATATTAATTGAGGTATGTTTATCATTCATTACAATTATAGTATGTTGTGTTTGGTATGATGAATACGACACCTAGTAATGCTACGTTTCACGCTCAAATATGGGAATGATGGTTCATGTATCATGGGATAAACTATCAAATTGATTTTAAATAATAATAATGGATGATGAAGGAACCCAATTATGAAACCCTTGGACCTAGTTCATTCTTTGGAACAATGTTTCATTTGTTTTTTATTTCCATTAATTATCATGAATACATTCCATTATTTCCAAACCCCCTACTCAAATTTCCCTCTCTAATAATATATAAAAATAAAAAAATAATAGTTTTTAGAATATTAATTAATCAACAAGGAATAAAAATAATCTTCAAGAGTTAAAATCTGTATCATATATTTTTTAACACTAGAGAAATAAATATAATTTTTAATATATAATACCCCATTCCCATATGGACATGAAATTCAATAGTGATTTTCATTTTTTTTCTAATGTATTGTTGTATTTAAAATTATACATTAGAAAAAAATTCTAAAATATGAATAACTCAAAAGGGGATTTAGGATGGGTAATATATCTTAAGGTGAGACTAAAGATATTGAGAAATAAGTGAGAAAGCATCAAAGGAGACTGATTCAGTTGGGGATACAATCTATATCCACTAGCTAGATGATGGCCTTGATAGTGGAACATGGAATCCACAAGTGTCCATCGACCATCTGGTGTACTTTCTCGAGATGGTCGATGGTGATTGGTAGTGAAAAGAGGCACTTCTAGGAGGAACCAGATAGTCAATAGACTTTTTAGACTTCTTACTGGACTCCATTGTGATTTTTAAATGAGGGGTAGCCCCAAAATTTTACCAAGGACATCCCTATTTTCTTTGACTCGTTATTTTTTCCCACAGGTAACCATTAATCCCTCTCACATACCCCATCTTCCTTCTTTAATTAGTCAAAGTATATTATTGGATTCTTGGTTTTTTGTAGTATTACTACTTGTGATTCATATAAAGTGGTAAGGATGTAAGTCCGCTTCCTTCCATTACTTTTCTATTTTTCTTTTAATTTATTTATTGTTAGTTTTTTTAAAATATACAATATTTTTATAATGTGTTCCCACTTTACTAATTTCATTTAATATATGTTGAACCCATTGCTAATACTAAATGTGTATACTCTCATAAGCTTAAAATAGGTGGTCACATAATTTGACCTATATCATTTCTTATGTTTTGGTTTCATGTGTTGTGTGGTCTCTCTGGTTTACTGAGATATGATCTCGGACATAAATGTTTTAGATTTGGTTTTTTATTGGTTTAAATTACCTTATTATGGAAAATCAGCCTTGTTTTATCTAGAAATTATTAAATGGTTGATTAATATTTCAGTTTTTCTAACATGAGTACTTGGTTTGGAATCAGTGGTTGAGAAATATAATTTCATAATCATTAGTTTAATGATATGGAATTGACTCCTGAATCAATCCAGTAGAAATTATAATGTTTTTTAGAAAATGAATATTTTTTTATTTTCTTCGAACTTATGAAATGGAATAATGTTTTAAAAATATATCAATTGTTGTGATGATGATCTTTAACATACCATATTTTTGTCCCATTGAAATTTATCTACAGAAATTTTCCTTTTTATTATGTAGATGGGATGAATATTAAGTTGAAATTCTATGTGTAACTCAAATGGTTGGAACTCTTTATAGTGACTTTTTTAGATGTGGTGTAAGGCCCTAAATTTGTCTCAAGTGTTATATAGAGTTTCAGAAGAATCAAACTTTAAACAAATATTTTAAAAAAAAAATTAAATGGAGGTTCATAACTAAAATAGGGTTAGGGATAACCATGAACCTCAGTCATGTGGCCCTATAGGGGTGTTAACCATGCACCTAACATTTCACAACCATGAGAGTGGTCTATAATAATTTTTAGATGGTAATGGTAAGGGATGCACAAGTTCTATCAAACCATGAACCTAGTTGTGAATGGGGGGATGTTCTTGAATAGTATCTCCACATGGTTAGAGCATGGTTTGTGAACCATTCATGGTAATGATGTGTCTAGGAGGTTATTAGGATAGTTGTGCCACAAGGTTGGGGTAAAATATTTATACTAGTGTGTCCAAACCATGAATCTCTTAAAAAAGGGAAAATTACAATTACACCCTCCACCCTTAAAAGGTTTTACACCCTTTTTCACCCTCATTCATCCAGGTTCCCCTTTACGAGATCTCTCCTCCCTCTCCTCTTCCCATGGTGGATTCTCCTTCATGCAAGACCTAATGCAATCATCTTGAGGTTCATTGGTTTACCCTCATTAATTATAATACTCCCCATTCTTATTTTATTTATTTATATTTCCATATGAAATGTTAAATCCATGAATGTTAACAGGACCTATTTTCATGGATTTTATTGATTCTTCCAATTTAACAAATTTTTGGATCGAATTAAATCTAAATAATGGATGAGTGAAGATTATTAATCATAATGTCGGGGGTATATATCTTTTTCCTCATGTTTTAAATCATTTGTTAAATGTGTATCACTCTATACCTTCCTTGTTTTGTTACATCGTTGTTTAATACCTTTAATTAAAGGTTTAAACACTAAATTGGGTGTGATATGTTACTTGTATACATGGTTTGAGGTTGATAACCACAACCCGAACCACCCCATGTGTGGGTTTTGTCATGTTCTTGATGACTTATCTTTCTTATGGCCAAAAACTACTAAGTAGTGTTTTATTTCCATTGATAATTTTAATGACCCAGTTTAGTTGATTAAGCATTAATTGGGGTATGTATGATGTGTATAATAATTTCCCCTTAATTGTATATATCACTCGAGTAAGCGAAATTATATTTTAATTAAATGGATTATTGTGTGGTATGGATAACTACTTGGACTACTCACTCAATTATGAATGATAATGGATCATGGATGGGGTTAATAGTGTTATTTTGAAGTGAAATAATATTTAATGATGTATAATAGATGAACGGAATGAAATATTGTATTTTTAAACCATTTTTGTTTCATTTTTTAATGAGTGATTCCCCATTGACAATGATTAATAATTTTGAGATACATGCCTACTAATTCATACAAATCCTTGAACGATACTGGATTCCCAAGTAGAAATTCCCTGGATAGGATCTTAAGGAAAATGAATGATGTTACGCCTTGAGAGATACCTATATTCCTATGATGGAATACCATGGATGGGATCATAGGTTAAATGAGATAAAATATGTCCTGATTAATAAAAGGGTCCCCAAGTAAGAATATATTGTATGGGCTTGTATGTTAGGTTAATTATGTTATACCATGGGCGCTAATTGGATTACCTAGTAGGAATTCCATGGATCGGATTAGAGAGAAAATGGATCATGATATTTCTTAACTATTTCTAGATTACCAAGTAGTAATTTCATGGATAGAATCTTCAGAAAAATAATAATAATAATATTATTATTATTATTATATGGACATAGTTATACATATGGCTTCTCTTATCCTCATATAATGTATGATTCCTAAGAGTGGGATGGCCCTTCTAAATTGATGGATGTAATGAATATCTCATATATCATTTTGATATTATACATTGGAGCTTTAGATATCTGCCCTAGATCCTAGCATGTACCTTTTAGGAACATGTGTGAAGACACAAATTTAGAGACTTTTCGGTTGAAACCAAAGTAGGTATGGTTGTTTGGGTATCCCATGGGGAACCTGATCTCCACATGGGTTTTATTTAATTAAATTACTATTTATTTATTATTAAACCTTCACACAATTTAATTTTATATACACTGGAAATATTAGTTATAGACACTGTTGGTGGTGGCCTACTTAGTTTTACTCACACCCTATTTGGCCCTCTGTTTAGTACCTAGATATACCTCCTTACTATAGGTTAGGATATGGAATTTGCTCTGTATTATTTTAAATATAGACTTATACTGGAGCTTGAGAGTAATTAGGATCATATACTCAAGAATCCATTCTTGATGGATTCATTTATTTATTTATGACTTTCAGTCTATTCTGGATTATGTATTACCTTCTATATATGTATTTCTAACACATTGTATCATGTTTGTGCAAGGTTATTTATTCATTATTGATTGATTCCAATTACAATATTCTATTGATCTATTTTTTATCATCTTATACTACTCTTGTATTAGTGTAAACTTATTTCTACTCTAATTGTAATATCCCGACCCAAGCACCACAAGATTGTTCCCCGAGCTAGTTTTCCACATGACATCAACCTCACCTCCCTGTATTCTAGGGGTTGCAGACTAGAAGCGAGGGTCTGGTAAGTCATTCCTGGGGAGACTATACACTCTTTTATTATAGAACAACACAAATGTACAAAAATAAGAAATATCGAAATCATATATAACAAGAAAAATACTCATGTGACAAGATAACCAAAAAATAATTACAATACTCAACTAAAAGGGAAAACATGCTATGCTAATATAAGTGTTAGGTTCCTATAATGAAACTGAAAGTAAAGACTCTATGACTCCCCAAGAGGGTTCTAAACCATGTCTTGTTACCTCCTCCAAGATCTATCCCCAATCATCCACATATCCATGGGCCTTTTCCCTTATCTAGTCTTTCAAGAATATAAACTATTTGGGTACCAATTAGGTAGTCCGAATAGAGTGTGAGTACAACTCAGTTGGCCACCACCAATGGTGTCTAAAATAAATCCAATCAAAAGATAGCGTATATAGTTCTATAATAAATAAGTACAATGCATAAATAACCCATTGTTACATAATAAATTATTCTTATCTAACTTGATTGACTCCAGGGTTCCCCATGATACTCGTACCTCAATACTAACTTCATCTCACATCGAATCCCAAAGTGTTCCTTAGGTAATATCATATCTTATTACCTGCTTCTCGCTGAAGTTCAAAGTATTCAAGTTATTATGTTATCTCAGTACTGTATTAAACTCATGTCATAGTTTGAATATTCTTTTGTGAGCCCATAACATGAATTCCATTATTTACATTCTTTAATTTCACATTTATATACCATATTTCCAAAGTTAGCAATATCACAAATGTAAGTAAGATGGTCATGTCACCATGAATACTCCGAAATATATTGATAATGTTCCCATTATATTTACTCGTAATTATAATTGAAATGCTTCCATTTATACGTATAACTTTTAATGACCCTGTTCCCATTCTCTTTTCAAATAAGTATGATTCAAATGTTACGATTTTTTACTTCTCAATTTAGAATGACAATATTCCCATTCTCTTTTCACCTATCTATGATGACCATGTTAACATATTTAATTATCAATTTATAATGACCTTATTCCCATTATTTACCACGTAATTGATTTATAATTTAATTATCCACATCAATCCAATTACTAATTCAACAATTTTCAAAATAAATCCATTACATTAGTTAACTTAATAATTAAGTAAGTGCTTCAAACAATTTATTAATTTACTAATTAATTAATAAAAATCACAATTTATATTCACTCACTCATAAATTACATTTTTATTTCTAAAAAATTTAAAGAAATGTGATAACCCAAGACCGGACAGAAAAAAAAAGCATCATACAGTGAAAGAAACAGATGAACCATTAAAATCAAATTTAATAATATTAGAAGAATTATTCCTAAGTAGTTTCCAGAGAAGTCCATTTACCTCTAACTCTGGATCATTTTTTATGAGGTCCTCGCACCAAATAGAAATCTTGTCCCATGTTTGTATGAACTCTTCCATGCTTATCTTCCCTACCTTAAACCCCTTTTCCAAAATACGATCTCGTTTTTCAATCCATTATGTCGGCATCCTGCTAGTTTACACTTCAAGAGATCTCTCAGACATCTTAGCTCGATCCTGCTTTGAGGAATTGAAAGGAATCAATTTATCCAACATCTCTTCCTTAGAATGGATGATTACTTCCCATTTCTCCTTGGGCGGGTCCCCCTCCATCTTCTCCAACACCATAATGGCTAGAGCTTCTTCGTCCATTTCACCTTTGAGGCCTATCTGACGCTGCAATCTTGAAACCACCATTACCTCATAACCCGGGGACACGAGGATGATTTAGGAGTCAACCACCTCGATCTTGTCACCATTGAGATTCCCCGAGGAAATAATGCTTTCATTTGCAGGAGCCTTTGGGGGCAGATCACACTTTCTTGTAGATCTAGTAACTAGAGGACTAGGAAGGATGGAGTGGTCCTTCCTTGGCCACACCCTCCCATTTTTCGTAATGAAGCCTTCAGAATCCATAATAATGTTTTTTCCCTTCTGTGACGAGGATCTATGGAATTCCACTGCAATGTCCAGTGACTTGGACACAGTGGGGTCCAAATCATCATCCATGTCCTCTTGAGAAGAAACCCCTCCCACCATGGGATCCTCTCCATGAGTGACCTCCCCCTTTTTGGGATCATCACAAGTATGTTCATACTCTTCACCCAACACTCTAAAACGTTTCAAGGAGTTCGAAATCGAACCTCTGGAATTAACCTTCTAAGGATAAATAATTATAGATTGTGAGACCTGCTGCAACTTGTCTGTAACTCCTACTTGGGAAAGGCCACAACCCATGAATTGGAAATGTGCTATGAAGTCATCATGAACTGGACACTGGGGATCCACACTAATGTAATCATCCCTATAGATAGCCTCATCCACTATATCAACATTGGATGGAATTAGAGGAGCCGACTGCACAGCCTGAGAAGTATCCGAGCGGATCTCCCTTTCATCCCACGCAACCCTTTCTTGGTCAAGTCCTGCATAAGACCCACTATCACACAGAGGAAGTACGTCATCCTATGATGAGAATGCCACACCCAGATCCTGTTTCAGTCAATGGAGAATATCAGTGACTCTTGGGTTGTCCTGGGAAAACCGAGACGGTTTCTGCTGATTAGTAACAGCCTCGCAAATGAGCCGAGAAGGAGGATTAGCTGCAGACCCAACCATAATCCCATCCATGCCCAGGGGAGAGTTACTAGCACCATGACCCCCTTGGTTCCTTCCTTCGCGCTGACAAGAATGGGACAAGTGCCCAAGGTGGTGACACAGTGAACAGAAGTGCGTCCAAGACTCAAACAAAACCGGCTACTTCTAGCGGAATTCCTCTGCTACTAAAATCCAAATCCATTCAACTGGGGGTCTGGAAACATCGACCTCAACAAAGATGCGAGGTGAGATTGGATGGAAAACTGAACTGGTTCTCGAATCCGAACAGAGAAAGTGTGCAACTAGGTTCCTTAGAATTCGGATGATAGAAGGGTTTTGAAAGGGGAGGGGAGCTCAGGAAAGCATACCCACAAAGCCTTTGTCGGAGTGTCCCACTTCATATGCAGATCAAAGGACCTCTTCATCAGATGAAAATGATAGCCGATACAGGAATGAGGAGCCCCGGACCAAGCGGTGATGAGATCTTCTGAGGATGAAAATCAAATCATAATATGCAGATTGTCTATAATCCCCATAGAAGCGCATTCCAAGAGACCCCATTTTTGAAAAATGAATCTCTCGAAGACTTCAACCGAAGGATGCCGTGAAGGGAACTATGCCACCAATGTCTGGGAGAGAAGAGCATAAGCATCCGTAAACTCTGAGGTCAAAAGGGCGAGCTGTGGGTAACCATCGTGGAGATCCAGGACCTTAGGGAAAATGGGGATTTCATGTAAAGGATAAAAGGAAACGTAAAAGGGGTTGGGGCATAAAAATAAGGCTTCATTGTTGGAGGGTAAGAGCAACCCCCCTCCCCCGATTACGGGGGAGGGGAGGAGGCGCCGGCCATAGCCGCCTAGTTCATGGGCAAGGCACTAGGAGCCGAGAGCTGAGGGCTTCCTTCCTCGATATATTAATCCATCATAATTAAGTGTCCATAATTATTTATCTCATTCTAATATCAAATTTCCATAATTAATCCCACAATTAATTATTTAAATCACATTATCAAAGACACATAATTAATCCATAATTAATTATCCCAACATAGCCATTTCAAAATCTCAAAATTAATACCATGATTAATTACCTAGATTAGAACCTCTACCTCTAATAATAAATTTCCCCAAATGAATTATATAACAGGTAAACCCCTTAGTTTCATGATTGAATACCAAATTAATCACCTATTTCAATAAATCTTCGATAAATCAATTTTTCCATCTAATTAATCAAATTCCAAAATATAAATTGATAATGGATTATAGAAATTATAAAAAATTTCATATACATATCAAACCCATGAATATGGGAATTAGATTAATACCACATACCTCAGTTTGTTTTTAGACGTTTTATCAATAAAAATTCCCAGAATCCATGTAGCACAATGACGTAGATCTGAGATCCAGATCCCAAATCCCTAAACAAAAATCAAGATATCATGATCCATTCATTAGGGATCTAGATCTATGATCCTATATCCTATATCAATATGTCACCGCATAGGTTTAGATATAAAAAAATAGAGGATATCCTCCACCAAAGCATGAAGGAGAGATAAGAGAATGAACAGATGAAACATTAGGATGAGATCCACATACTGATTGGAGAGCAGATCTTTGATTAAGAAATTAAATCTAATATAATTAAGTTATTATGGCCTTGAATCCACTATAGAAAGTTTTAGAATCACCAAAAATCAATAAATCCCGATCCAATGTTGAATAAGATGTGTTTTGGGAGTTTATAGGATTTTAAAACTAATTTTCAGATAAATGAAAATAGTGTGAATGTTTTCATAGGCAATAGTGAATGGTTAAGAGAAACCATTCACCAACCATGAATACCTCACAATATAGGGTTGCATGATTTCCTGGTATTGGGCACAAGGTTTATCAAACTCTGCATCAGCTGTGCGAACCTCTCTGCCTTGGTTCGCACGGTTAGCTGGGTTGGGTGAGCGGTTTACCCTTACCATGCACCAAATATGTACATAACCATTTTCTCAAATTTCTTCTTAAAACTCCACCAAAATGTACCCCATGTCATAAATATAAACCTGGGTAATTAAATAAGAAAGAATAGTACCTGAAATCACACATGATACGCCTCCAAAAAATGTCGGGATCTTATAATCTCCCAACCCTGTAACAGATCATCCTCGAGGTATGCTTCCATACCATTAAAAGATTTTGAGCCAAAAAGTTTGGTCTATTGAACCTCCATATCGGCCTCTCTTTCCCATGTTTCTTATTTTAAATGTCCATGTTTCCATAACACATGAACTATAGGCATGGTTTTTCACCACAACACTTTCTCACTGTGATCCAACACACATATTGGATGCTTCTCAAAAGACGCATCTATCTCAAGGTAAACCTTATCCACTTCGATCACATGATTAGGGTTGGGGTGATACCACTAATGTTTTTACACATAGAAAAATCATGAATAGTGTTGTATCTATGTGGAATATCTAATCGGTACGCCACTGGCATGATTCTCTCCACTATCTCAAAAATTCCAACAAACCTGGGCACCAAATTTCCCTACCTCTATATACTGTAGTGACCCAACCTATATGAAACTAGAAGGAACACATGATCACCCTATATAAAATCTAGAGGTTGTCTCCATCTATCAGCATATGACTTTTTATACTCTGATCTATAGCCATATATTTCTGAATCAACAGTACCTGCACGGATGACTCCTACATGAGACTTGGTCTAAATAAATCTGACTCACTAGCCACCATCCATCATATAGGTGATCTACCTAGCCTACCATAATGTTCCTTTCATGGTTCCATTTTTATATTTTCCTCATAAATATTTTTATAGGAAAATCCACTAAATCCATGTTCTTCTCCAAAGATCCACTGATGTCAAGAACACACACCCATAGAATATCTTCAAGAACCTGTGTAGTACGTTGTGACTGCCCATATCTCTATGGGTGGAAATCTATACTCAATAATTCATTTGTTCCAAGCTCTTTCTGTATGACCTTCTACAATCATGAATTAAATCTCAAATCATGATTTGAAACAACAGTCAATGACATCCCATATAGACGAACTACTTCACGAATGTATAATTCTCCAAACTATTCTATTGTAAAGGCTTCCCTTATATGCAATAAATGTGATACCTTTGTTAGCTGATCCATAATGACCTAAATAGAATAATTATTCATAAAACTCCATTGAAAACCCACCAAAAAATCAATGGGGACGTCATACTACTTCCATCTATAATAGACAACAGTTGTAGTAAACCTCCAAGTCATTGATGCTCCACCTTCACCTGCTAAGAGGTGAATCATCTTACCACAAAACCTCCAATATCTATTTTCATGCTTGTCCACCAAAACAAATTTTGTAAGTCACGCTACATTTTGGTTACACATGATTTCCCCACCCAATTCAAGGCATGAAATTCCCACATAAGATCCTCTCGCATTCTCACAGGCACAACAACTCGATTCCTCACATAGATGATCTCATCCTCATCATTTAACATGCCTGAAGATGTCTCCCCACCTTCAAATATTACCCTCAAGGCTATGAACTCTAGATCCTCAAACATTCTATCCCTGATTTGTCTCAAAAGTGTAGAAACCACTACAACTGAAACCAGATTTATCTTCTCTAGACTATCTTGAACCACCAAATGTATGTCATAAAGGAAGCTCACCATCTTCTACTCTACACACGACCCCTGAACTATCTGAGCCTAAGTTTTCCTACTCAAGGCATCAATAAAAATATTTCCTTTCCCAGAAATATATTCAAATTCAAAATCTAATGACTTCAAATACACAACCCTTCTCCACTTGTGAAGATTCAAATCACGCTGTGAAAACATATACTTCAAGGTCTTTTGATCTATATAGAATGTAATCTTTTCTCAAAAAATATAGTGTTTTCGACACTTAAGATCATGAACCACTGCTACCAAATCCAGTTTTGTGTAGGGTAATTCCATTCCTAAGGCCTCAACTATAGAGACCCATACACCACAACTCGATCTCCCTACATCAGCACAACTCTATGTTTGATCCCAGAAGAATCACAATAAACCATATACTCTTTACCACACTCAACTAGGATCAAAATTGGTGTTGATGTTAATTTCTTCTAAAACTCTTGAAAATATCTCTCATAAGCCTCTTTCCATTCCAACATTACTCCCTTTTTGGTCAATACTTAAAGCAGTACTGCCAACTAGGAAAAGTCTTGGATGAATCTTCTATAATATCCAGCTAATCCCAGAAATCACTGGATATCAAAAACATTATTGGGATGATCCCAAGAAACTATTGTCTGATCCTTCTCTGGTTCCACTAACACACCTTCCTCGAAGATTATGTTCCCCAAGAAGTATACCTGGTCAATCAAAAGCTAACACATGGATGGCTTGGCATATAACTGATGCTCTCTATGGGTACTCAGGGAGACTTCAAGATTTTGGACATGATCATCATGAGTGTTGGAGTACACCAAGATTTCATCCACATAAACCAACATGAACTGATCTAGATACGAATGAAATATCCTATTATTCATATCCATAAAAACTTCTAGTGGATTTTTCAACCCAAATGGAATGATGACAAACTCGTAAAGGCCATACCTTCTCATTAAAGTATTCCTCAGTATATAATAATTACAAACTCTCAACTGATGATACCTTGGTCTCAAATAATTCATTGAGAACATACAATATCCCTTAAACTAGTCAAAGAGATCATCGATACGCGGTAGAGGATATCAGTTCTTCATAGTCATTTTGTTCAACTTCTGGTAATTAACACACAAAAGTAAACTCACATTATCCTTCTTTGCGAACAAAATAGGTATTTCCCAAGGAGATGTACTAGGAAAAATGAATCCCTTATCATCTAACTCCTCCAACTAATTCTTAAGCTCTTGAAGCTCAGTCGGTTCCATTTTTTATGGTGGAATATAAATTTTCTCAGCCACTAGCATGTGATCAATAGTGAATTATGCATCTCTATCATGTGATATCCCTAAGAAGTATTCAAAAAATTCAACCTAAAATAGTTCCACTATTGGTGGAAGGAAATATTTCCTAACACCCGCATCATCCAACAATAGATTAGAAACTTGGGTTGTGTGCTCTCCCAGTTGCTAAGTAATTGGCTATGCTCGGCCTTCCTATATATCCCTCTCCATTATGAACATACTGTTCAACCTTAGGAGACACAAAGGTCACTCCCCTATGGTAATAATCAATGTGGGATTGGTAGGTGACTATCTAGTTCATCCCTATAATCAATTCGAAGATCGTCATATCATGAACAAAGAGATACTATAGGAAATTTTATTCCCTAATCTCTAGTGAATATTCCTTTAATATACAAATATCTCTAAACCTCTATCCCAATAGTGTGTCTATAGTCATTCCCTGCTCAAAAACTCTAATACCATGCTCAAAATGAGAGGCACCAATATCTAATTAGCACTAGCTAATGTAGAAGATACTAGAATAGTACCTCTCACTATCGATGGTCCAGCCACGCTATCCACAAGTGTAGGTTTTACAACATTTTACTATGCTTCCCCTTTTCCCTATGATCTTTTCTGACACCCCTGAGTAGCACCACACTACTGAATTGTGTGATCTTGCTCAGATGCATCATGTCCACTATCTCTACCAGCTCAGCTAGTAGAACTATAACTTAGAGCATGATATGGTGTATAAGATCATTGTTCCGTACTCTAACTCTCCCCAACTGGTCCTTCAGTACTAGTGTTTCACTAAAACCTAAAGAATTACTATAGATGTCCCATATTTCTATAAGATCGACACTCTACTGGTGGTCAGGAATAGTGTCGATGATAGTGTCCTGGCCTACAACACTGATGATAGATCACCCTAGTAAGGTCATGTCCAACAAACCCTCATGTCAGCGTACTCTTCTTACCACTACCTTGGCTATAGTATTCATAATTGTGCTTCCTTTTATCTGAAGTTGCACCACCTATTCATCTTGTAACAACTACATGTCCAACACTTGAATACACCCTCATGTTCCCGTCGAGGAAGAGATCCTGATCCACTAATTCTGTAAACATCTTCAGCCTGAATATATTCACCAAGGATTTAATCTCGTACTTAATTCCATCTTGAAAACTTTTCACCATAGGTGCCTCATCTCCTACTAACGTTGGAGAAAATTATTGCATATCTATGAAGAATCCCGAATATTCTATCATTGACATGCTCCCCTATGTTAGATGCATGAACTCAGAAGCTTTTTCTTGTCTCAGCATCTCTTGATAGAAGTGTTCCAAGAACCTTTCTAAGAAATCATTCTATAATAGATCGTCGGTCTATCCATTTCAATATTGAATTTACCACAAGATTTTCACTGATCTCCATAGAATATAAGCGACCAACAATACCCTCCTCTCAACTAGAGTCTCAAATTGGTCAGGTATTATACCTATAGACTCAACCTAGAATTCATCCCCCTAAAGTCCACCCTATCCTATAAAATTCAGAGGGTTCTGCAACTAAATATCCCTTATCAACTCCAAAATGCTTTCTACTATGCACCCTTGGTCTTTTTCCATGAATTCTATGAAGAGAGAAATGTTCTCTTTAAACAGCTCCCCTTTTTCTTCAGCTAGCACGAAAGGTTCCCCAAATTCCCTAACTAGAAATTCATTCCTTGTAACACCCCTCTGTTATCCCCTCAACAAGAATCAATGATGCATACTCTCTACAATTAAAAACGCATGTCGCATGTCTCATTTAATAACCTTATATCATTTATGCAAGAGGACATAATCATAAAAATCTTTTTCCCCCACCCCACCACATAGTCAAAACTAAGGCGTTATCACCACCATTAACCATTCAACTCCTAGGATTTGGATAACAAGGGTAAACACATCATCATAATAAATTTTCTTGTTTAGAAACACAATTTTTATCATTTTTCACCTGTTTTTCTTTTTAATCTCCCTATAAGGAAAATATTTTAAGTTCAACATCTTACCCATAACATGTTTCCCCATGCATGCCTAAAATGACACAGGTCATAATAACCATGAGTTCCTCAAATGATGAAAGAAGACTCAACTCTCGTTCCATTCTATACCATGAATCAATTATCAAAAAAAAATCAGAAACAATAACCACATCACACCAGAAGTTCATCACCCAAGGTGAAATAATATTCAACTGTAAAAAAAAAGTGATAACACAAATCCCACCCTGAGAACATGGGTTTTCCCTCGTACATGGGTTTTCAACTCCCATGAATGAGCTCATTACCAAGCCCTTACTCTTCCTAGTCTCATTTCTAAATTTAAAAAATAGTAAGACAAAATAATAAAAAAGAAAACTGGACCTCTAATACCACATTGTAATGTCCTGAACCAGGTTCCACACAACGGTACCCAAAGCTAATTAGCCACATGTCTTCAAGTGTGCCTCCCCGTATGCTAGAAGCTTCTGACTAGCAGTGAGGGTCTGTTTAGTCATTCATGGGGATACTATACACTCTTTTATCAGATTAAAACTCTAGTGGATGTAAATAAGCAATAGAGGAAGCATATATAACCAGAAAAAAATACTCATGTCACAAGATAACCAAATAAGAAATACAATACTCAACTGAAAGGGAAAAAATTATTTTCCAATATATGTGTCAAGTGTCTATAATTCAACTAGAAGTAATGAAATTAAGACTCCATAATTGGGGTACAGACCATGTCTAGTTCCATCCTCCAATATCCTTCCCCGATCAACCACCTATCCCATGTCATTTTCTCTTATCTAGTCCTGCAACAATATAATCTACTCAGGTACCGATCAGGCAACCCAAATAGGGTGTAAGTACAACTCAGTAGGCCCCTCCAATGGTGTCTAAAATAAATCCAGTCAAAAGATAGTGTATGAGGTTCAATAAAAAATAAGTACAATTCATAAATAACTAGTTATTGCATTATCATTTATTCTTGTCAAACTACATTAACTCCGGGGATCCCAAGGAATAATGTACCTATATACTATCTTCATCTAGTAATGAAGCCCGAAGTGTTCCCTAGGTAATGCCACATCTTAATACCTGCTTCATTCCATATATCAAAGTATTCAAGGTGATATGACATCTCAGTACCAGATTCGACTCATGTAAGAGTTTGAATTTTCTTGTGTGAGGTCATAACTCCAAGGGCCATTATTTCCATTTTTAATTTCCAATTTATAAGCCACATTTCCAAAGTTACAAATATCACAACCGTATGTAAAATAACCATGATACCATGATTACTCCTCAATTGAATGACCATATTACCATTCTCTTTACTCATAAGTATAAAAACCATGTTACCATGTATACCTCTCAATTTAGAATTACCATGTTTCCATTATCTTTTCACATAAGTATGATGACCATGTTACCATTTGTACTTCTCTGTTAATAATGACCATGTTTTCATTATCTTTTCACATAATTATGATGACCATGTTACAATTTTTAATTATCAATTTATAATTACCATGCCTCCATTATTTATCACATAATTATTTTACCAACTAAATATCCACCCCAATCCTATTACTAATTCAACAATTAGCTTGACAAATCCATTCCATTAGATAACTCAACATCTAACTAAGTGCTTCAAAACATTAATTAATTAATCAATTAATTAATCAACATCACAATTAATATTCCATAATATTTTTCCAGAATTAATTATCTCATTTTAATCCCAATATTTCATAATTCATCCCACAATTTATTATCCAAATATCTTTATGAGAGGAATATAATTAATCCATAATTAATTATCTCAAATTATCCATTTTAATATCTCATAATTAATACCTTGATTAATTACATAGATTAGAACCCCTATATCTTATAATAAATTTACCAAAATTATTTATCTAATAGGTCAATGCCTTAGTTTCATGATTAATTCATCCATTAATCACTTATTTCAATAAAAAAATTGATAAATCAGTTAGTCGGTCTAATTAACCCAATTTAAGAAAATAAATTGATAAAAGATGATAGAAATTATACTATTTTACATATACATATCAAATTAACAACTATGGGAATTTGATTTAGACCACCTACCTCATTTCATTTATGTATTTTTTATCAATGTAAATTTCCAAAATCCATGCTACACAATGATATAGATTTTTGATCTGGATCAAAAATCCCTAAAACAAAATCAATATATCAAGATCCATTCATTCTAGATCTAAATCTCTAATACTATATCTAGATCTCCCCTCATAAGTTTAGATTTGATAAAAAATAGAATACAATCTACCGATGGATGAAATAGAGAGAGGATAAAGAATATAAGAAACATTGGGATGAGATCCACTTACTGGGCAGAGAGCGGATCTTCGATTTGGGCTTTCAATCTCAAAGAAAAGAGATCGTATGGACTTAGAACCCATTTAGAAAGCTATAGAATCACCCAAAACCATCAAATCAGAAGCCAAGGTCCAGTAGGAGGTGGTTCAGGGGTTTGGGGGATTTTAAAACTAGTTTTAGGATTAATTAAAATAACACACACGGTTTCTTGTATAGGGGTGCATGTTTATGTGAAACCATGCGCCAACCATGATGAAATAACTATCTAGGATCACATTCTTTCCTATGATTGGGAACATGGTTTATCAAACTATACACTATCCATGTGAACCTCTCTTCTTGGGTTCACATGGTTAGTTGGGTTGGGTAAATAGTTTACCCTAACTGTGTGCTAACCGTACACAGATGCATTTTCTAAAAATTTATTCTAAAATCACTTCCCAAACTCACCCCAACTCAAGAACTCCAAACAAGCATACATAAATAAGGATGAAAAGTTCCTTAAATCACAACTGAGACAACTCCAAAAAATTTCAGGATCTTACACTAATCATGAGTGTATTGTCTCCTCATCATACTATCATTAGGATCTAAACATGAGATTAATTGTAACTTATAGAGTTATTTCCTCCATAACATGGGAATGGTTACCTACCTAACAAGAACCTTATGTACTAGAACTGATAAAAGTATGTTGATCCTAGAATTGTATGCTTTTATTATAATAACATAAATGGTTAAATTTAATTGAAGTCTCCTTAAATTCCAAATTATTAGTGGCAGATTTATATAAAATGGTGTATTAATTACATATTATAAAGGATTTAACCTCTATAACCTAGGAATGATGACCCATATAACTGAATCCTCATATTGACGACTTTACCATTGTATGTGAGTTTAATCATATTAGGAATATGAGTTAAACCAATAAGGGTTATTTAAATATTTAATAAATTATTTATTATTCGTTCAAACCTTGGTTAGAAGGATGGGACCCAAATGGGCTTCCATTACCATTATATGACTTCATACCAAATCCATTAAGGGTGTTATTATGATAAATGGGTATGGATATTTTATAGTTTCAAATTAAACTTATATGGTGATATGTATTAATGTATAGTGGAATCTTATTGGACTTATTATCCTTAAATGATAAAGACTTTGGTTTCTTTTAAACCCTTATTTATGTGATTTTTCAGTTAATTATAATTCCAATTACAACCTAAAGGTTTTTTCCCTCTGTAGATTTTAGTTGAAATTTTCTTTAATAAATACCTATTATGAGAACATATGGATAAATAAATTATTGTTTAAAAGGAATTTATGTGGTAATTTTTCTAATGTTGCATGGTGTAATCAAAAAAATGTTTTACGTATAATTGAAACACATTTCCCCATGTAATAGAAACTTCAGACTTCACATATCTAAGCCCCAACGATTTTTATAATAGAATTGAAATTATTGATAATGTAATAGTTAAAATCCTTAATTATGTTGATAACAAAGAACAATATTGTAAGGGATATCCTTAGTTTTTACTTGGGAGTTTACTTGGATGGGAACACAAATGATGTCCACAGGTTTTAGTGACCTCGGTTATTTCATGAAGCTAATGGTTAGGTGATAGAGATTAGTGACCATTTATGCATGGGTTTACTCTAAAATTTTACACCCTATCATAAAATATGGGTTATATTTTGATGTTAGTACCATTTAAATGTGAAATTGGAAGACTTTTATGCTGATTTTCTAAGTAGAATAGGTTCTATCTATTTGATTATTGGGCATAGTAGGACTCTCATATAATGAAACAAAACGCCAAGGTGGTGGGTGGTTGTTTGGTACGTTGAACCTTGAGGGGGTGTTATCGTGTGTGTATACCTGATGAAAAAAAGATTATTATCCTTGGTGTTTTCATTTTAACCCTCTAGAGAGTAATCCCCAATGAGGATACTCAGAGAGAATCTTTGCATGGTAGGTCGAATTTTGGTAGGTGATTTTCTTGATCCTTATTTACTGGTTTAACACTTGTATGTTTCTTATTGAATTACCTAGAATTTAGATTTTCCATTTTAAAGATATTTTCTAGGTGAATTATATTTTATGGAATAAAGTCCATTAAGTGGGTAGTTGATCTCATGTGAGATACCTTAGGATTGGGTGTACAAACCTAGTGGCCTTGTTTGCAGTTTGATTGATACAGCATGGTGGGAAACCTAGAAGCACTTAGTTTTGATTCATACTCTTATAGGTAATATTCATTCTACATGATCATGGAAAACCCTTGAGATAAGTTCTCCATGATATTACATTTCCCTAAAAGGAATTGAGCTTGATTTTTCACTCATTTTTAAACCAATGTACAAAATGATCAGGGGGTTTTCAATACATGCATAGTGATGATTTTTTTCAAGGAATCACCTTGGGTGATTTCTTATCGACACCATCATAAATGGAAAGGACTATTCAAGTGATTGGACATATTGATCAGTGGTTGAGTGGTGGATTCTTAAAAATTTTGAAATGATGTCGTGAGGTGGGTGGCCATTCGATAATTCCGGGAACAAGTTGTTTTCTAATTATGAAGTGAAGTTCCAAGGTAACCATTTAATTAATGAGACATATATGTCATGTAGTAGGTATAACTTGTTCTTATTGATAGATGACTCATTACAGCATGATTCATGTCTTATACTAGGTATTATGGGAGTATACACACATTTTGTATGATGAGTTTAATTCATGATGGTTGTGTGTGATAACTGGTTGATATGGAATGGATGTTTTGTAATAGGATGTGTACTGGAATAATGACCCAATGATTTGGATAAATTAACATAAGTTCTTGATTATGAGGACTAACTTTGAAATAAACCAGGTACCATGAAATTGTTCACCATGATTAGAGTAGGACTTGCATTGTCAGAAGACAAAGTGTTTTGAATTGATTAAAAAAATATGTGGCCTATTTTTATGTGAGTTTTTCATAGAGAGAGATATGCATACCTATTAATGGAATCTTAGTATACTTCATGTTTATAGATGATCATGCCCAATATCTTGGCATCGTTCTTAGTATGCTGAGAGAGTAACGGCTATACATTGAGATACAATGAATTATTCTTCTTGTATGATGATAGTATTACTTGGGAGACACACTTGAGGAGTATCTTTAGGTATTCTAAAAGGTGGGGAGTAAACCTTTGGTTTTTCATGTTTGGTGACCCCCATTATCAATCAGGTATGAGAGGGTTCTTAATTTGGAACTTTTTCTTTTGTGTGATGTCAAAGATTCCCCTAAGGTGAGGAGTAGGATGTCTGGAACTGGTGAGTGCCCCTCATGCAACAAGGGTCATGGGATCATGAGTCTAGTCATTGGAAATTCATTTTTATATTCTATGTTTATGGATAGTATAACCTTGTACAACTTGAATTATTATTAATTTCCATGCATGATCTAAACTCCATGAGTAATTATTTCTTTCTTATTTTGTAATTATACATATTTTTAATAATGGATTTTCCTATGTGAGACATGTATTCTGGAGTAGGAATTCATTGGATGGACTCACCAATACCATCCAACTCTTCAAATTGACTTCCAGGTCAGATACCAATGTTATTCTTGGTATGTAGTTTTGATGTGTGAATTCCCCAACTATGTACCATCATTTCACTTGTGAACTCCTAAATATGGACTACCATGGATGAGATATTTTGAATCTAATAGTTTGAATCTATTTTAACCTAATACGTGAAGTTAATTTAAATTGATACTTATCAATTGATGATATAGGGATATTGGATCAGTATTTCATTGGTGATCATATTGTATCCTCCTAAGAGAAATGATCGGGAGACACAGTTTGAATTTAGTTATGAGAACCTGTGAGAATTATCAAAATGATATTAGTGTGCCTCATATTAAGGGTATGGAAATTCAGTATTAGGGATTCATTAGCTGCTAAATCTGGTCATTTTTTATTTAACAAACTGTGGGTGGTTCAACTTATTCTCATTTGAGAAAATGTATGTAGATGGTGAGAAATCATGTTTCTTGCATTTTTAAGATGATATGGGTGTAGTTTAATGATCATCCAGGGGTTTTTAAGGAAGATCTAGAATGACCAGGGTAAACATATTTGATATGTTTTTTATCATTTCAATCAGATTAAGAATCATTTGAGGAGAATTTCTATGTTTCTGAGGAACAGTTTCAATAGGTAATTCTAATTGTTGGAGTGCTTTCACTTGAAATTGAAGGTTCAAAGATAAAAACAATTGTGGAGAGTGCATAAACTATTTTACGAATTGTATGACGATATGATCATGTCTTGGGTTAAATGGTATTTAGTTAGGATCATCTTGATGTTTTAGTTTTGAATATGAGTGTTGACTTGAGTTTTTGTGGTTTATGAATCGTATTCTTGAGGGATACATGGAGTTGTGTTAAGAGTTTTGAAATGAAATTATTCCATTTGAATGGAAATTCATGACCCAAGTATGTCATGTATTGTTTTAATTGTTTTCATTATATTTTTTGGGAATAAAAATTTATGAGTTCGTTAGGTTGTAACATCCAGTGTTTTGGACCGGTTGACTTTTTTATTAAAAAATTGATTTGTTCATTGTTTGGATGGACCTAATATTAAATTTAAATTTATAATGTAGCATCGAGAGTTATGATACATTAAAGTGTTATTTTTATATAGGTTGTATGTTCCTAGAGGTGTCTTGGGTATTTAGTTGTGTTTCATAAGTTTCAATATTTAATGTGCTGGATTTTTGGAATGTCAAAGGGAGGCACATAGTTAGTGCATCATTACTGCTAACTATGAACCTCAATTATGCATCAATTAAGTGGTGTTACATTGTTTTTAAAACTTTTTCCATAAGGGTTTATAGCCTTGTTAGATTTATATAGAAAATTATATAGGGGACTCACATAGGCATTATATGGTTAGTATAATTGTGATCCTAGTCATGCCAGGGGGTGAGGTTCATGGGCAGTAGCTTTTCACAGTTGGAACATGGTTTCATAGATGTGTGAGTTAATTTTTTATCTAAGGTGCACTAGGGATAGTGGAATTTCCCTATTGGTGCATGGATTTTTTAACTATGTAGCCAAACCACGAGCCTCTTAAAAAGGGGGAAATTACTATTTCCCCTCCTCCCTTAAAAAGTTTTTACACCATTTTGCACCATCATTCATCCAGGATCCCCTCCGTGTGGGCCATCATCCTTCTCCACTTCCCATGGTTGGTTCTCCCTCGCACAATATATTATTCAAGCATCATTGGATACATTGGTTTACCCTAAAAAATTCTATGACTCTAAATTCTTCTTTCCATTATTTATCTAACCATATATAATACTAAATACATGTGAGATAATATGCCCCCTTTTTAGGGAATTTTTCAATTATTCTTATTTCTCTCATTCTAGATCGATTCAAATCCATATAGTAGATGAGTGAAGATTCATAATCATAATGTAGGTGGTTTTTAACTTTTTCCTCAAAATGTATGTAATTTATAAAAATTTTCACACATTGGACCTTTCATGCATTGGTCCTTCAATGTTTAATACCATAAATTAATTGTTTAAACCATGACCTAGGATTGATATGTTACTTCTATAGTCGGTTGGAGGTTTAAGAACTCAATAAATACCACCCCATGTGTGGGTTCAATTATGTAAATTTATGACTTAGGTATGTTATAACAAAAACACCACTATGGTGTGATTAGATATATTTGATATTTGGAATGACCCAATTGAGTTAATTAATCCTTAAAAAGGGTATGTATGACATGTATATTACGTAGACCATATATGTATATATCACTTGGGATTGAGAGATCCTATTTTAGTTAAATGTATTTTTATGTGTTATGGATATATCCTTAGACCACTCATTTGATTTTGAATGATAATGGTGTATGGATAGAGTGCCTGGTGTGATATTAAAATTGAATAATAATGTATGACTTGACATTGAAGAATGGATTAACCAAGGGTATTTTTTAATCCACTTGAATTGAACGTTGGTATGAGTGATTACTCATGGATTACGATTAATGATTAGGTAAATATTTCTACTCATTCATGTTAATCATTGAGGGACACTGGATTCTCACATAGGAATTCCATGGATTTTCTCTTAGGGAAAGTAAATGATGTTATGCCTTGAGAGATACCTAGATTACAATGAATAAATTCCATGGATTGGATCATATTATTAATGATATATAATACACCTTGAGTGATAAAAGGGTCATTGAGAAGAAATATTGTTGATGGGGTCATATAAGATATTAATTATGTTATGCCCTTGGCGATGACTAAATTATCAAGTAGGATTTCCATGGATGGGAATAGGGGGTAGATGAATAATGATATTACATGAGTAATTCTAGATTCCTAAGTAAAAGTTCCATGAATGGAATCTTATGGAAACGATATTTTTATTATGATTCTATGTTATGTGCACATAATTATACATATGTTATCCCTCACCATCATAAATTGGAAGAATTATGAGAGTGACCTAGTCCTTCTAAAGTCACAGATTCCATGACTTGGGTATTATTTATTTAAATTACTTCTTATTGATTCTTATACCTACACAATATTTAATTTTATATCCACTGACAAGATTACTTATAGAAATCAATGTTGGTGTCCAATTGAGTTATACTCACATCCTGTTTGGGATACTCTTTGGTAAAAAGATAGACCTCGTGACTACAACATATAACATAGATTGTTCTCTATGTTATATTCATTATAGAATTGGACTAGATATTGAGACTAGAATTTGATCTTTTAATCTGGTTTCCCTTCAATTTGGATTTATTTATTTATTTAAACTTTTCATTCTTATCCTACTAGTGTATTACCTTCTTTATATCTTCTTCATGTACACTGTATCATGTTCATGAATGGTTGTTTAATAATTATTTATTGATTTTTAGTTATTATATCCCACTACACTTTTATCTATCTTCTTATGATATTTTTTGTATTGGTGTATACCATTGTGTTACTCTTATTGTCACATCCCAACCAGAGTACCACTCAATGCTACCCTGTGATGGCGGGCCACATAGCTAAAAGAACACCTCTCTATACGCTAGAGGATTCTGACTAGCAGTGAGGACTTAGGGTGTGAGAGTGAGAAGACTATTCCATATAGACAGAGTGGAGTGCATTAGATATAATAATAACATGTGGATAAAAATAGTTGGAGAATAATAATGACAAAAAAACTGGCAGTAGAAGTAAGCATAAACAACCATCTATAATAATCGACTCAAAAGATGGAAAATAAACCTTATAAAACTGATAATGTCATATAATTTCTATAAAAACTAAAAAATAGTTATACATGGTTGAAGGAAGTAATTACAAAAAAATGGAACAAAAGGCTGAAAACTATTTAGTATCCCAAGTGCTGGATCAGTCATCTGCTACCAAGATCCATCCTAACCAATAAATAATTTCAGGTGTTTAAGGAGGGATGGTTCCCCTTGTCTATACCTATACTCATATAATATTATTGGGTACCAATGTTTTCCTAGATAGGGTGTGAGAAAATATATTACTCGGCCACCACCAAAGTAATATATACAATCAATCATGTGAATATAAAATGAGCAGTGTACAGGTATAAGTAAATGTAATGAAATGTTGAAAAAATAACTCATGCCTTCTTCAAACTCATCTGGTAATGTATCTGAACATGAGATCACTTATTTAATTTATTTTTTGTTTATTTTATTTATATAAATCATGTGAATGATTATGTAGAACTAAAATAGATTATAATAATAATAAATGGGGATCCAAGTGGAAACAAAGGTATCCTTGACCTCAAGGGTCAACCAACCTATAATAGTAACTCATAGAGTCTAAATATAAATGGTATGACTGTAATAAAAGAGGATCACCCATGGAATTGTACTATAAAAGAATCAAATAGATTCCTTGGATCTCATCCATAGTAGTCTCAGTCTAATCATGTCTAGGACTAATGGGGTGAATCCATGGTGCCACGTTTATGAAGACATCAAGATAGATCCAAGGACTATATCTAAGGCATCCTAATATCAAGAAGATGGTAAAGGGATCCAACCAAATCATTCTAGGAATCCTATAATAGGATAATACATTGTTCCAAGGTTGGTATCTCCTTTGGAAATCAGATCCTTAGGTTAGGATGGAATCCTCTGAGTGCTCAAGGCATTCCATTAGGAATTCAAGGTGGGCTCAAGTATGGCCCCTCTTATAAATATAAAATGGTATATATGAAATACAAACCTTATACATATTCCATTAATCAGATATAAAATTAAATTCCAAGTAAGATTCAAGCCTTTTAATAATTTAATAGGTTCATTCCTTTACCTTTCAATATACATGGAAAGGTGGACTAAGGACATGATACCCATAATCAATTAAATTATAATAGAAATTATTCCGTCCATACCATTTCCTTTCATTTAGAATCACATGGTAATTTTGGGTCACAAAACCAATTACCATTCAATTCCATTTAACAAGGCCAATTTATGTATACAAAAATATAATTTCCATTAATCCATTTAAGATTAATTTATTAAATTGTAACACTTTCCTCGGATAACTATTTATAACATACATGTTCTTTACATTATCAATTTATAAATCATTTTAATAAAAAATGACTTACCATTAATATGGTCAATCCAACACACTCAAACAGTGTCTCAAAAATTACAGCAAGGGACACAAAGGCATAATGAGGAAATCTACCTACATGGGGTGGATGTAATTCAGGTCAAAACTACCAAAAAAAATGATGATAATGTATAAAAATGGATCTATAATAAGAGAAAAATAATTATAAGCATAGAATATGAATTTAAATGAAATGTTGGTGATGTCGACATATGCACAATAGTAACAGTTTATGAAATGGTGAGATTTTGTTGGTTGAGTCATATACAACCTACCTCGAGCCTATTTCACTCTCCTCATACAGTATCATTACTTATTTTACCTTAGATCAGAATAAAATGGAAGAATATAACAATTCCCTCAAAATAGGGCACATGATCCAGCATCAAAATACTTTCATCAGGGGAGATGCAAATAGTGAAAGTTGTAAGATGATTAGAGTACTTATCGAAATACATCAAACAATACAAAAGAATATCAAATCCAAACTCATACGATGAACTGGTGTCAAACCCTATATAGAGGGGATTGGGAGCTCTCATGAGTGAAAATGGAGGCCTTTGATAATTGGAGTAATAAAATAGGAAAATGGGTAGGGTTAATTTAAATTTTAAGGGTAAATGGTATTTTAACCCAAAATTATTAGGTCTCACAATTTTTTCACATGGTTTTCCAAACCATTTTCCAACCATGTGCACCCCACAACATCAAGAGGGAACTGGCATTCATTTGATACATAGTTTGAGAATCGTTGGGCCAACCACACTATTCATCTCTGTTGAAATTTATAGATAATGCACACGATCATGCAACCTTGGGTTCATAGTTAGGGAAAGTTGCGCACCCTGCTTTTCCTTCTAAAATTCCCCCACATCTTAAGGAGAAACTATATCAGTTAGGAGGTAAAATTTATACCAAATATTCACCCTAGTGGTTTCTTTTACTAGATAGGGTTCTGGGATACGAAATAGCCTTAGACACCCCTCGAAAATTCCATTAACTCATTAGCCATATTTATTAGGTCCAGGAATAAGAATTAGACAAAAATTTAAAATATTCATACATAATGGAAAGAATAAGTTCTTACATTATTCCCCCATAAATGAAATTTTCTCTGAGTTACCCTTCTAATGGTGGAGAAATTTTGTTTTAGAATAACTCTAGCCACTGATCAGGTATGTCCGCCTCCCGCTCCCAAGTCTCATCTTGTACACAGTTGTATTGCTATAGCACCCATACTAAAGGGATAGATCATCCACATATATCGTTGATTATATATTCAATGATTTGTATATTATAATCCTAAAAATATATAAATAAATTTGATTCATCATACTTGGGATCAGAAGTGTGAGATGGGTTGACATGATAACGGCGAAGCTGTGAAACATAGAAGTCATCAGGCATGGAATGATACCTCTAAGGTAGTAGAAAGTGATTGCATACCAACCTGAATCCTTCCCAGATCTCAAGAGGCCTGAGAAAATGAGGTAACAACTAACAATTCCTTTGTATCCATCTATGACCATGTCTCAGTGATACCCTTAAGAAAACACAATCCCCAACCTCGAACTCCATAAATTCCTGATAACAGTTGACGTTATATTTTTTTTCTAGAATCAATGTTACACATACTTATTCTGATTAGATAAACCTACTCCTAATTATCCTATATTATGTACAGATCTATTATAAATACCTCTCCTAACCCTAAACACCACATGGGTGAATGACATGTCCTACCATATAGGGCCTCATACGGAGCCATCTGAATCATCTTCAGAAAGCTATTAATATATGAGAACTATAAAAGAGGGATATAATTCAACCAAGAACTACTAAAATAAATTTATAATTATTATAGAATGTCCTATAACACATTTATATACCATTTTAATTGGCCATTGTTCTAAGGGTGAAAAGATGTTCTCAAAAGCACTTGTGTACCCATATCTCTTGGTAACCCCTTCTAGAACCTCAATGTGGAATGAACATCCTGGTATGAATTGATATTATGAGGGACCCCATGTATCCATATGATTTCATGGAAATTAATTTATTCTATTTCACCAACTGATAAAGACTCTTGGATATGATAGAATTTGGATACTTTTGTCAGTCTGTCAACGACTGTCCAAACCGCATCGCTTCCTCAAGGTGACCTTAGTAATCTGACTAAAAAATCAATTGAAAAAAAATTAAAATTTCAATTATGGGACCATTAATGGTTTTAAAAATAAAAAAACCACTGTTGATCCACCTTCACCTACCGAAATGTAGAATACCTACTCATAGAACCTATTATCTAATATTTCATCCCTAGATACCAATATTGGCGACACATATCATGATACATCTTGGAGATACCAAGATGTACTGCCCACTGAGAAGCATGGGACTCTCACATCAGATCCACATGTATATACACAGGAACCTATATCCTCCCATTTATATTAAAAATTGTCTCCATCTATAGACCAATCCATAGGTGGGTCCCCGCTATAGATACTCTCTCATAGGACCAAACCTTTGGTATCTGAAAACTTTCAACTCTTCACCTGATCATTGAGTGAAGAGGTAAGTACTAAATATGTAATAAAATGATGATTCTGAATCTATTAAAACTATATATTCTTATTATAAAATAGTTCCATCAATTTCCATTCATTATAGGCCTCTTGAATGGATTATTCTTGAGTTTTCTAACTTAGTTCATCCACTACCACATTTCTTTTTACAGGTTTATAAGAAAGTTCAATGTTAATATAATGATGGAATTTGACCCATATTTTTTTCCAAGATTCAATTTGTGTTTCATAAAGTTATATTTGAGGATCCTATGGTTCAAATACACCATAAAGTACTCACCCAACAGATAGTGTCTCCAGCAATGTAAGAAATTGACAATTATTCCTATCTTGAGGTCATGTGTTGGGTAGTTATGCTTGTTAGGTATCAACATTCAAGATCTATATGAAAATACTATATACTCATACATGACTTACACACTCAGATATATTCTTGATGCATCACATGACACTATATATCCTCTTTAAGGTTCTGGAAGAATCAGAATCGGTGTGGTGCTAAGTCTTCCCTTCAACTTCTAAAAGTATTTCTCAGGTGATTAAAACCATAAAAACTTCACTCCATTATTTTTAATACAAGTAATAGTTCTATAAAGTCATGATAATTACTTAATGAAACACTTTTAATATCTAGTTATCCCAAAAAAACATCATATATCAATCAAGTTTTTTAGATTCTCCTAAGAAAACAACAACACTCGCCTAATATGGGTCAATGGATAATCCTGATTCTGAGATAATATAACCCAAGAAGTAAACATTTTTGATCCATAAGTAGATAATAAAAATATAATAATAAAAATTGATGCTCTCTCCGTATATTAAAAATGATCTCATTGTGTTTAGCCGAGTCTCTATGAGTATAAGAATACATCAAGATATCATCCATGAAAAATACCACAATGGAATCCAGATATGGGTGAAAAAACATATTCATAAAAATCCATGAAAATATAAGGCATGTTCCTAATATATAATTTCATTACAAGATACTCATATAGACCGTACTGAATTTAGATTTTCATATGTGGTATATCTGGAGGCCTGACTCATACCTGATGATAGACTGATCTTAGGTCAATCGTCAAGAGCACCCAAGATCCTCAAATATTGTAAAAAAGATAATTTATTCAAGGAAATGTATATCCATTAATAACCATAATATAGTTCAGTGATCGATAATACACATATAGATTAAGAATCTCATCCGCCTTCTTGGTGAAATGCAATGGTGAGCCCCAAGAAGAAGTACTTCGTAAAATAAAAACCCATTGATTATAAGTCCTCTAACTATCTCTTGATCTCCTAGAGCTCATTAGGTGTCATTATATATGGAGGAATATATACTAGAGATTCTCCTGTAACAATCTCGGTCATAAAATATGCCTCTCTCTCAAAAGTTAAGCACACAAATCATCAATAAAAACATCCGTCGATTGATCTACAATGTGAGGAAAATCTATAACATGTATTCCCTACTCCTCTTTAAAGAGACTAGTAATATGGGTGGTCACTCCACCTAGACCATGATTCTCTGGTCCATCCCTATTGGCATGTACATTCTAATCACCCATTTAAAGATAACTACCTCCCTACAGAGATGTAAACGATACCATCTAGGGATAAGAATCAACATAATAATGATAGGAAACCAACAATCCATCCTGGGAATGAAATCTAAGCCTACTATCTCGAGGAAGAAAAGTTCCACTAATATGTGTTAACTTCCTTCCTCAAGGGGACAGTACATGAATTGGTGTATTCCCTCTGATTGTACTCCTGAAGGTGTGTATAGGGTCATCACCACACAAAAGTATTAAACTTCTAACTCGAGACATTCCATGGTAAATTAGGAAATTATGGATTGATATGCACTTGTATTGAACAATGATGATACAATAGTTGAGGGTACTACAATAGTACCTCATATAGTCGATGGTCCAACACTATGATCCACGGGTATCAGCTGAAAAGCATGCAACTTTTTTTATCCACTATCGTGAGCTACATCTGGACTACCCTGAGCAAGTCCGCTATATAGTCTTTTATAATCATAATCCTGACTACCATGTCCATGAACATCTCCATGGATTATCCTCCCAGTGAAACTCCAACTCCACACCTACTATGGCACAAGTGATCATGGACCTAAAGGATAATTTAGTATAGATCCTCTTCCGCTCAAAGTAGTGGAATGGTCCCGAATAATATCTGACGATATCCCATACCACTGTGGGCACAACACTCAAGAGGTTATCCATCGCATTGAGGCTTCAGATTCCCCTTACATCCACACTAATGGAATATAATAAATCATCTAGTAAGGATACTATGGATTTCACTACACTAAAAAACACCCCATGGTTATGCTTCCTACTACCAGAAGAACTACTTCCCTATCTTGACACTGAAACTCTTTAACCGGTACTATCATATTCTCTCAGGTTGCACTCATTGATATAAGTATAATTATTGTTCTCAGAAAAGTTAAGTAGGTGAAAGTAATCAACCTATGAGTGGATGGGATACTTTATCCCATCCTTGAATCGTCTCAGTCGCGACAACTCATCACTAGCTAAAAGTAGTGTAAAGTGTTTCAAATAAGTAAAATGCACTGAATAGTCCATGATGAAAATGAAACCCTAATCTATGTTGCTAAAATATATAGATCAGTTATCTCTTTTCATCTTAAGGAAATGTAATCATATATGGAAATCTATAAGTCATCATATACCATGCTCGGATGACGACCAGTATCATGAATCACATCCCAACGGTGCTTGACGGAATCATGCAGCACATAGGTAGGAAGTTTGACCCTCCTATTTGGATCCATATCCATATGTTTCAAGATAGAAATAGAGAAATCTATCCCAGACTCAAAACCTATGGACCTCCATCTCCAAAACAATATGGAATGATGATGATCTAGAACTCAGAAATCATATCAGCCACAATAAATGTAGGTCATGAAACACCCTGCATGGACTACATCAGTCATAGAAAACCATCCCAAAACCTGGTATCAGTGCCTAGTTTGGGGATACTAGATGGTTCCTCATTATCACTTCTAGAGTTAACATTCATGGCTCAAGTACCACCGCCTCTAGAGAGTGTTCGTTACTACCCTCCTATCATATAATTGGAGGACATTGTGGCGGAATAGCTCTTCAAATTCCAAGGGCACACCTCAGAATGGATTTAATGTAGATTGAAACTATAAAATAATTATATTATAAGGAATAAAGGACCACTACATAATTTATAATACCCCAACTACTCACTTAAATGGTCATTTTATTTCATAGTGTTCAAATTTAATTTGTAGCAGTTCCATTTGTTGAATGGACAATTTTACCTTGCATCTTAATTTACTAGAAAGAATTTTATTTAATAATTCAAGATTTAAATTTATAATTGGTATTTATTTATATAAATATAACAAAAATTTATAAAATGGACTTTCATCCCCAACTAATTAAGGTCCATACTCTTTATAATCAAAATTCACACCCATTTAATTTCATTTAACCCTATCTACATTCAGTCTCAAGAATGTAACGGGTAATATATATTGAATCGACTTGGTTAATTACCCATTCCAATTCACTAGGGCCTATAAAACTCAAAAATTTAAACTATTAGTCACTAAATCACATCCAAGTCCCCACTCACATAACCAAGCTACATAGCTAACATGGGTAGAAACTATCTATTTAAGATTCCACCATCAATCTATATAGTATTTAGATTCTTGTTGAATCGTTAAATAACTAATTCCACCACCATTAAAAAGATGTTATCTGCAAAGCAATGTATATAACAACCATGGATCATTCAACAACAGCATGTAACATAGGAAGTTCATGTAATGAAATTTACCTATATGGAATTGAATATGTATGAAATGTGATTTATTGGTTCCTATAATGATGCATGTTACAATTATCCTTTTTGTACCTAGACAAGGTAAAATATCCATAAGAATATTAAATAATGCAATTCATATGTGTCGCCCAATTTTTAATGTATATAAAATGTAATAAGAAAAATACAAAACAATAATTTCTCATTCCCAAACAACTTGGTATTAACCCATAACGTGGGTTAGCTACTCATATGAATAGCTCATAACCATATTCCAACCATGATCCTAATATCCAATCTATATTCCCAAATAAAAAGAAAAAATAAAACAAAAAATGATCTTATAACACGTTTTGACATCCTAACATGTGTTTCACTCAAAGGTTACCCAATCCACTATGCCACACAGCCTCAAGAGTGCCACCCTATAATCCAGAGGCTTCCAAATAAAAGTGAGGTCCTAGTGTGTGAAAGTTGGCAGACTATTCCCTATGTTCATAAAGAACCACATTGAACGTAATAATAACATATGAATAACAATAGAATATATATAATAATGAATAAATAGAATAAGTAGTGTAAGTAAGAATAAACATCCATCAATAATAATCAACTCAAAATCTGGAAACTGAATCATGTACAAAATGATAAGTTTATATCATGTCTCTACAAAATAAGAAAAGAATCATAATTTGTAGAAGATAGTACTTAAAATAAAAAATGAATATAAAGTCCAAAAACTATCCAGCATCATGAGCACTAGATCAATCATTTTCAACCAAAATCTATCCTGACAAAGTAAAAATGTCATGTGCCTAAGTCAGGACGCTTCCCCTTGTCCATACCTTCAATCATATAATATTCAAAAGTATCAATAGTCACATGAATAGGGTATGATACAAATATCAGTTGGCCACCACCAAAGGAGTTTATATAATATAGTTTGTTAATACAAACTGAGCAGTGTGCAGGTTTATATAAATTTAATGAAATGAAAAAATAGTAACTCATACCTACTTCATCCTCATATGATAATGCATTAGATCATGAGATTACTTATTTAAACCATTCAAGTTCAGTTTAGATAAAAAAATCATGTGAATGTGTCATAAGCACTAAAATAGATCATAATAAAAAAAAGAAGGATCCAAGGTGAAACCAAGGAATCCTTGGCCTCAGGGGTTGGCCAACTCGTAGTTGTAACTCATGCAGCCTGGAAATAAAGGGTCTGAGTGTAATCAAAGGGTATCACTGAAGGAATTACACTATAAAAGAGTCTAACTCGGTCTGCGGATCTCATCAATTATAATCTCAGGCTAAGCTTGACTAGGCCCAATGGGGTGATACCATGGCTCCAAGTGTCCAAAAACATCAATCTAGATCCATGGAGTGCATTTGAGGCATCACAATATCCTAAATATAGATAAGGGATCCAATGAATCATGTCGGGAATCTTCTAATGGACAATGACCATGTTCTAAGGTTGATATATCCCTTGGAAACTAGCTCCTTGAATCAGAATGGCATACATTGAGTTCCCAAGGCATTCTATCAGGAATCCAAGGCAGGATAAAGTTTGAGCACTCCTATCCAACGACCCGAAGGACTATATTTTTTTATTTCAACAAAAACATAAACCCCCCTTAAATGGAAGAAGGGGGGAACCCAAGACATCATCTACATAAAACATTCACGACCCGAAGGTCTAGTGAGACAAACCAAACTGACACATGAAGCTACCCCTCCCCATTATATGAACATGGAAAAGCACTTCACCGTTGTAAGGCTTGACAGCAAGCAAGTGTCCTGTGTCAAAGCATAGGCCCAATCAGATGACTGTTGTCATACCCTCTCAACAACCAAATCCGAAAAACCCTGAAACAATGATGAAAGGATCTGGAAAACCACCTCTATATCTTGATCCATGGGTCGAGTCTGGGTGCATCACCATACCAACAGACCTCGCAATAACAACCATCCGCCCTTCTGAAAAGACCATTTCAAGCGCCACCATCAAGGGTCATCTTGGACCAACCCCACTTCCCTCCTCAACTCCCCCAGCCACCATAGTCACATAAGCCCGGAAAGCACCCCAAGAGGCACGAGATTAGGCCATCATCACCTAGGGTTGGGTGGCCCAACCCCGCTCCAAGGGGGCACCACTGATGAGGGGATCAGGATCATCCTAAAACAGAAGCACCGCTGTGGGCATGAGTCTGCTCTGATCAGAACCATATATTTACCCTTATAATATTCTGAAACCTCACAGTAGCACGAGCGGTAGTAGGAAAAGGTAGAAAAGAGCCATCGAGATCGAACAAGAACAAGCAATACTAGATCCATCCAGATAGAACAAATTACAGCATACCAAACACACCATACCAAATAAAAAACTACAAAATCTAGAGAAGCCACAACCCAATACCTCCCCCCTCTAAAGCGATGCACATCTGACCGAAGACCTGCACTTGATCGCGCTGGATGATCCAGGAATCCCAGTCCACCCGACGAAGCCGACCAAACCTCTGAGAAACTCTGGCCCCTGACGAAGCCGGACGAAGCAACCAAGCTGTGAAGCTGATCGCACACTGAACCTCATCATTTTCAGAGAGGGACGAGCCACGCCACACCGTCGCACAACTGTCACACCAGACGAGATCAAATCGCACTGAGCCACACTGAGCACACCGTCGCACCGCCGTCACTCCAGATGAGATCTGAGCCACACTGCTGAAGCCAAAGACGTTGACACTGGGGACGATCCATGCCGGGACGAACACACAGGTGCGATGATGCCCACACTGGACCGAAACCAGATGCAGAAACCGCGAGAAACGCCAGGTCGGAGAGGGGAAGAGGGGAAACTTAAAGTCATAGAAACCCCAGCTGCCGCGTTCTGGGAGTCACGCCACTCAGAGGCTCTGAAAACTCTCTTTTGTTGGAGCAATCCTATAAAGATGAAAAGGTCCATATGAAATAGGAACCCTATACTAATTCGATTTATCTCATATTTAATAATTTTCCATGTAATTATCAGGAAATTTAATCATTTAATAGGTTCATTCTTTTACCTTTCACTAAACATGACTACATGCGCTAAGAATTTAAAACCCAAAATCAATTCAATTATAATAGAATTTTTTTTACTATACCATTTCCTTTCATTTAGCATAAAATTGTAATTCTTGGGGAATTTAACCAATTACCATTCAATTGAATTTTACTAGGCCAAGTTATATATACATAAATATACTTACCATTAAACCATTTAAGATTAATTTATCAAATTGTAGCACTTACCTTTGAAGGTTCAAGTGTTAACTATATATATTATACATGTTCTAGAAATTGTTAATTCATAAATAATTTTAATTTAAACAGACATTAAATTAATAAGGTCATGCTAACACACCTGAATGTTGTCTCAAATAATTAAAACAAGGGTCATAATGGCATAACAAGGAAATAAACCTACTTGGGGTGGATGGCATTGAGGTCACAACCTCCAACGGCATGAATAGGATGTATAGAAATGCCTTTAGAATATGATAACAATAATTATAATCATGGTGTATGAATTTAATAAGCTACTTGTGGTGAAGCCGACATGCAAAAAACGACAACAGTTTGAAATGTAGTTATTGTTTTTTGGATGAGTCAAAACCCACCTACCTCAAACCTATAGAACTATCCTCATAAAATATATGCCCTTAGTAGATAATGGATTTGAAGAAATTAGATTAACAGATCTACACCATGAAAAAAGGTCATATGTGACTATACCAAAATAGTGTTCTCAAGGGAATGAAAAATTACTAAAGGTTGAAGATGATTATATTACTTATCAACGTGCATCCAATTATATGAATAAAGATTAAATATGACTTCAGATGATGAAACGAGATCCAAACCTATGAATAGGGACTTGGGAGCTCTCACAAGTGAAAATAGTGGCCTCCTAACACTAGAGGAATTAAATAGAAATAGGGGAAGGGTTAATTATAAATTTAAATTCAAAATGGTCTTTTTACAAAAATAATATATGGGCCAAATGTTTTGGATGCATGGTTTTCCAAACTGGGTTCCAACCATGTACACTTAATTGCCTCATTATGGAAGTTTCACGGTTTGGCCGCATGGTTTGGAAAAATGTGAACCAACCATACTACACATATCTACTAAAAACTAGAAAAAAATATGTATGGCCATGTGAACATATGTGAACATCTAGGGAAATTCGTATGTCCTAATTTTCCCTCTGAAATGTGTCGTATGGTTCATATAAACCATGTAAGATGGGTGGAACGATTTCTACTAACCATGGGGCCCAATGGTTTCTTCCAATAGTTGAGGTTATGGGATCTTAATAAGCCCCAAATACCCTCCAAAACATCAAAAACCACATTAGGAATACGTATTAGGTGTAATAATAATGAATAGACGACAATTTTATAGATTCAAACCTCATAGAAAAACGGAGTTCTTACACCAATCATTAGGGTATAGTCTCCCAGTAATAACATCATAAGGCACTTTTTATTAATCTAATGCCTCTGGAATATGGGGAGGAATGATTGAGGCTATATGGTGAACTAGATTATGGAACCATTTTAGTGGCACCCAAGTCCTGAAATTTCATAAATTAAATTTTGAATTATGAAAATCAAATGGTTTCCTTGGGAAAATGGTATAGATTGGTAATGTTTTATGGAATGTAAAGTTGGATTTATGCGGGGGTTTTTTATTTTTATTTCTTAATCTTGTTTTATAAAAAATTGAATGAAATTCGTGAAATGATTGGAAGGAAAATAAATAATTTAGAACTGGTTATTGTAAATTTGGTTTTGGTTGACTATTGGAATTGAAGCTATGTAAATTATTTTGATAAAAAAATTGTTTTAAATTTTTAAAAGGGAATGAAACATACCATGGGGGTGGTATTGATTTTATGTATGGTGAAAACTCCCATGGGTTTTCCTTAATTAAAGAGTAATGAAAATTACCCCTTGGTGTGTTCTGGTTTTAAAGTAAATGAAAATTCTAATGGGTTAGTCTTCTTCTTGAAGGTAATAAAAACACCTATGGGGGTGGCAATGTTTTTGAAGGAAATGAAAACACCCTTAATGGTGGATCATGTTATTGTTCGAAAAAATCAAATAGGATGGAGGCTCGTGTAACTATTTTTCATATTCCACATTGTGATAAAACCCCTCATAGGGGAGGTCCATGGTACAATTTGGCATATTCCATGGGTTGAGAAAACTCATATAGGGGATGTCTGTATTAATATTTTTCCTATTCCACAGGCTGAGAAAACTCCCATATAGAAGTTTCAAGTTACATTAACATATAGAATAGGGAAAAAATATATGTTATTGGGAGGATTTATAATATTATTGTTAAAGGAACACCCTTTCTTATGTTAAAGATCTTTTTCTTTGGGCTTGGAGTCTTCCTAGGAGTTTTCTATAGGAAGCTAAGCTAGGAATTGTTTGTTGTGAATATTGTCACCATGAAGTTTATACACAAAATTAATAATATTCTCAATAAAATAATGGAATTTTGGGTATAATACATGAGAAGGGTAAAATATGTGAATCAAATCCACAATGTGAAAATTTCGACTGATATTTTTAACTAGAGGTGATGCCTTTTTCAATTTACATGCAATGTGGGATATTTACCTCTGGTTTTGAGGATTCTCAATATGAATTCCTCCTTCCAAGTAGGTTTTTATCATGATTCATGTATGTCCCTAGCCTTAAAAATTAAATAATCATGAATTTAGTTAATAATTCACATTGAGGATGTTTTTAGGTTTAGAGCATTAGATAGTTAGGCCATAACATATACATAACAACATGAATATTACAAGTATACACTTCTACTCACAGTATATTTTTTCATAAAACATAAACTATTAGAAATAGAAAACCTGTTTAGTTCAATGTTTTAGATAGAATGACTTTTCCTTGATCCCGTTTTTAACCCAATTCATTTTTAAGTCATGTGAAAAACATTTCAATACTTGTGATAAGAATAAAAAGCTCAGTAATGGATACATAAAGAAGGAAACTGATAGTTTTTAAAAAAAAATGTGTAAACCACACATACTTTTTCATAAAGTAATACTTTTAACCTTAATGAAGAAGCAAAAAATCTTCACTAAATATAACCTCATTTCTTAACCTTTTTCTAACCAAAAGGTTACCATAAATCCCATAGAAAACAATTTATAGCATATATAGGTGACTTGGTACATAAACATATTAAAATTTAATAACTATATGGTTGACTTTCAGACATATCACTAAATGAAATATCCATATGGTGGACTTCTATACACAATACGTTGGAGGTTATAACATAACCACCCATCCTTGGTTTATCATGAAACCACACATATTTTGGTTTAACATGTAACAATCGGTCATTAGTTTATCACATAACCCCCCATAAAATGTCCAAGTTCCATTATATAATCACAACACATAAAATATTGCAAATATCAACATTTCACTAATAACATTTCATGTTCAATCACAAAAAATCATTTCAAGATATTGAAATACTCAATCCATTTCAAAAAAAAATCAGTACCAAAACACCCAAAATGAAAATAAGGGATTTCTTTTCCTTTTAAAAACATCAAATCTTATAGAGGAATCCAAATAACAATTACGTCGGTGGAGAGGTCGTTTTGATCGAATAGGTTAAAAACATTACATTAGACTCTTAGTAAAATTCTTCATAAAAAAGATTAATATTGAATAAAAGTCAAAGTATAATGGTTTTATTATACACCATATAAAATAAATTTGTGTATAAATCAAAATATGCCTCAATGAAAAAAGATTGAGATGAAGTCATTTACCTCATGTATGAATTGAATTGTTCGTTCTATAATATCCTGAATAATAAAATAAAATTAATTTCTACTTGATTCAGAACCTTTTTCATGTTTACTATTCTTTTTATATCACTTATTACCATGTTATAAAAATTACATTATTATTTATGTTAATATTTGTCGTTTAGTGGATATTGGGTACTTGAGTCAAAAAAGATATTGTTATAATTATAATTATTCTATGTGTTTAAAATTCCATTATCTCCAAAATATTATTCATATATATATATATATATATATATATCATATATATCCATTATATATGTACTTATGATATTCTTTAACATTTGGAGATAAGAAATTAAATGCATCGTTCATGGAGACGATAAGTCGTATGTATGCATGAATGGTACTTTCATTTCTATTTCATATTTAGTGGAATGAAAAATTAATTATACAGAGGTATATTATAATTATAGTACAATATCATATTTTATATATGTTACATATGTTCATTAACGCCATCCCGTATAAGTTCTATGTATGGCATGAGTGATTCATATCACTTTTAGAAGGCGAAATTCCACGCTTCCTCAAAAAAAATATTGTGTTCACACATCATCAAAACCATAGAGGTATTCTTTAAAAAATTTAAAGAATCATAAAGACAATATAAATATAATATAAATCATATATGTACAGTTCCATCATAATGTTCATCATGAGAGGTGGTAGGAGATAATTTTTGAATTATCATTTCATGAGGAAGTAGTCCGCCTTCCACAGAAACAGTATGTTCTAAATCAATTAGATTGAGGTGTTTGTAAGTGTACTTAGAATAATTATCATAAAAGCATCCTATTATATTAAGGATAGTGTTTTTTATGTAATCCAATAATATTACTATAATAGTGAGAGAGGAAGTAGAATATTGGAAAGGAACTTTAGAGAAGACGCTACCTTTTAAAATGAGTAACTCCCTTTAATTTGATTGAAAAGGATTTATTGAATTTCTTTCTCTCTAAAGGAAGGCTTCTAGGATGAATATATCGAGTTTGGGAGATTATAGGATCATATGATGGATGATATAAGTGTATTGAGAGGTTTCTGTAAGGGGTTAGAGGTGGTGGTCTTTTATAAGAGGGGGGTGTGGTACTTTATGAATGTCTTGAAAGATTGTTTTATTATAACCTGTTTTTCAATTTTCAAAAGGTCCAAAACTCATTTAATTCTAAGATAATTTTTTTATTGATCTAAATACTCTCAAACAATAGGTTTTAGAAAATTTTTGGTTTCAAATTTTACATTATCAATTACCTTTAACCCTTATTTAACTAATTTAACTATTACCATGTCTTCTTGTATATTCATACTATATGGTTAATATAGTTACCATAAAATTAAAATAGAACTTAATGTGGGCCATTAATGAAATTTCCCACATTATCTAATTCATTTGGCTGAATCTTATATTTTTTGGACTATTATATCATTAAATAAATATTATTTTTTTAAAACTCATTTATGCCAATTTTTTTACTATTCATATCATGAATTTTTAAAAATTCATAAAAACTATCTTATTTCGAAAAAAACATCATAAATTAAACTATAACAAGTCATATTCCTCCCTAAAATTCGTGTATGGCATAAAAAGTTTCAAAATAAATTTATTTTAATATTTATAGTCTCATTTATATAAATCTTTAATTAATACGGTAATCACTACATCATCATTCTATCATAAATATATTTATTTATTTGATGTCTAAAAATTATAAATAAAATAAAATAATGTAGGAAATAATATTATCTTTCTAATGACTATTAATAGCCTAAAATTAAAATTATATAACCCCATGTAAAAAAATTACTAAAATATATGTGTTTAGGTTATATTTTCCTTAACATTAAATTTATAGTAATTAAATGTCATTTTCAGACACAAGTGGCTCCATGGGGTCCAAAAATCGACCCCAAGTTGCCCATGGTCAGAAAAATCTCATCCAATAGGGTTAGGACATTTTTTATGGAAATTTAATATTATTATAATATTATTTTTTACCCCTATTTACTAGATTTACACATTAACCATGGAAAATAAAAAATTTACTCAAGTTACTATTCATAATGTCTAAAAATAAAATCTACCTATTTATAAAATTTGGACCACATAATTAAAAATAAGGAATCCCTTGTTCCAAATTCAAAACACTGAAGTTTTGGAAATAAATTTAAAACTAATTCCCGTTATTAAAAAAAATGTGTTTTTAAGAAGTAAAAACGTCCAAAAGATTGGCATGCATTTATGTCCAATTTCAAAGTAAAATTACTTAAATTGAGCAAAATTAGATTAAATGATAAAATATAGTTGATTTAAACTTTAAAACCAATTAAATGTACAATCTAACTACATAAATAAATTATATGAAAAGGACGTTTTGAATTAAAATGCATTATTTTTCACTACTCAATAAAAAATGAACATAATCAGAAAAATACCAAAATTTCATCTAAAGAAACGTTTTATGTCCCACATATAAGGAAGAATTTTATTTTGTCAAGTAGAATATATCAAATTGTAAAAACAATATTTAAAAAGGGTTCGCCCTCAAAAGGTGGTAAAGCTGCATTTTTAGAAAAATAATTCTTTTATCTGAACAAAATGAATCTATTTTTATATCATATCTAGAAAAAATATATGGTTAATTTAAAAAATTAAATTTAATATATATCACATATTTTTCATTAAATAAAAATCTATAAATAGTTATATGAAAACACAATTATTCTCTTTTAAATAGGTTTTCATAAAAACACATCCATTATATTCTATTGGTTTTTATTTCCATTTATACAAAATTTGGTAACAAATGAATCGTCAATTAAACATGTGTAAACCATATTTCAAAATTTAGTTTATTCTATTAATTTAGGCCATTCTAATGGCTATGAGTTAGATACATTTTAAAATAACAATAATATTATTGTATTAATTTTCAGTATAACTCAATGTTGTGTGTAATGTATGATTTCGAAGAAGACCATTGTAGCATGTCGAGTATGCTATCAGAAAAAGCATACACTTCAACATAATATTGATATATTATTCATAAGTGTTAATAGAAATATAAAAAATTTATTCTATAAATACCTAGGTCATTACATCCTTCCCTATTTTGGAAATTATGTCCTCGCAATTTTAAAATTGGGCTTGGAAACATCATTGAAAGTCGCACATCAGAAAAAGAGTTAATAAATATATCACTTTAAAAGAAATAATGAGAATTATAAATGTAACCAGAGATAACACATTCAAGGATTCCCTAAAATCATGGATATGGAAAATATACCTAACCATCATGTTCTGATAGAGAACGATAGAAAACATGATCAAGGGAAAGTTAAAAACCAAAAAACCATAAACTTATGATAGGTTAAATGGTCTCGGATTCCCCAGTTGGAAAATTGAATGGAAAACTTTTTTTTAAGTTACCTTTCATAAATTTGGGGAATTTATTTTTGATATTGTTTAAGAACATAAATAAATATACATACTTTTCATGTAGAATTTCATCCATTAATAAATTTCTACCACAAACTCATATTTTCTTCAAACGATTAGTATTCAAGAAGACTTGGTCACACCTGAAATGCTAGAAACAACTTCTAGAGAATCACATAATGCAAAAAAGATGAACTATATATATTTCCCTTGTCTTTAGACAATAACCAAACCCAAAATAGTTAGTACGAGATCAGATAATCCCCAAAGGGGATAGTCCTTTATTTAAATAAATACTACACATAATCTCTAAAATTCAAACAAAAGTACCCAAAGTTTAACAAAGACCGTTAAATACAAAATTTTCCATAAAATTATTCAAAATAAACCAACTAATATATAATCCCAAAATTTAGAAGGATTTAAACACATAGTCTTTAATGATAAATCAAAACATTTATCTCCAAATAACATTGACTACTCTTAAAGTCTCATACTGAAATGTAAGTAACATAATCATATATTCTCTTTAATAGGTTCATCATTTCCATAAATAACCAAAATATCCATATATCCATAATAAAACATAGATTATTCAAAAATAAAATTCCACCATTACACTTCAATTGAAATCCCAAAGTATTCTATTTTCCTTAGGCATATAGTGTTCCCAAAAGAGAAATGTCTTTCAAAATAACCTTAATCACTTAATCACCAAATAATATTGAAATACATATTATATCCATCTGATAAAACATAAAATCCCAAATAAACTTATTCTTGATCAATAAAATCATTTAACTAAAAGGAATGAGGCATACTAACCAAGGACTTCACATAGGCTAGTGGTAGGTGATACGCCCTTGTCACCTTTGGTTGTGGGTTCGATTCCCATAGCCTTGTTAGATGCGATGGTTTGTCACCCATCTTGTTGGTTATCCTTTTTCTAAAACCATATAATTCTTATAACATTATCAAGAAAATGATGATTTCCTAAAAAATAACCCTAACCTCCTTTATCCTCAAAGGTTATCTAATACATTTCATTTTTCAACAGAAAATGTAATAACCATTTATCACCTCAAAAAATATCATATAAACCCCTAGGTTATCCATTATATCCACACAAGAAAATATAATTCTCTCTTGAATGACATTTTAACATGTCAAACTTCAGGGTTACACATACTAGAAAGAGTCTTCAAAAGTAATCCCATCATAAAAATAGGCCTAATACTTTTAAGCATTTCATTATCCTAAAATATACCATAGCTCTTGAATCACTTATATGTATAATTCTTACTCATTCAATGTTCTTCACGATTCATTAACTATTATTTTAAAACTTATTCTATAATTCTTATTTCCTAAAAAAATTCATGAATCATATCTTAAGATTCAATAATGTCAAAACATCATCTAATAATAATCCATACCTTTTATTGGTTATTGTATGTTTCCTCATCCTCAATTGAAATGTAATTAGGTATTGGTAAAAACATATTTTTATGGTCCTTCGGATCCCATTCCCAAAACTTCTTCATAGGTCATCTATTTGTATAATGACCATTCACAACACATTTAAAACATTCAATTGATCCCTTAGAATGAACTTATTTTCCTTTCCTAGAGACAAATAGATGCTTCCTTTTTCAATTGTAGGTTCTTGCTTTATGAACTTCATTACCACATCTATAGAATCTTCCCATCCCTTGGAATCATATTCCTATGTGATTCTTTCCAAATCCTTGACAAATTGGTTTTTGAATATAATTACCTTTATGATTATTACCTGAACAACCATAGGGATTGGTTTCTCGCATATATGATTCCTTATAGAAATCACCAAGTTTCAGGTGGTCAATCATGACTCCAGATAGTTGGTTGAGAATAAACAAAAGAGTTCTAATTGTAACTCCTATTTCATTCGGTTGCTTTTTCAGAAAACCTTAACTATTTTATTCACATCCATTAGTTACTTTGATGCGTTCTAGATACATATATTTACTAAAACCAAATATCTCAGTGTGAGTATATTAGTAAAATCATCATATAATATCTTATGAGGAGGGTAAACACTAAGATATATTTATTCATGTTATCTTAGACACATACAATTTATCAAAAATAACAATGACTCTTTTTAATATTCTAGCCATTATGGTTATTTCACTTATGCTTAAATTACACCCTAACTTCTAAATTTATCTAAACCGACCTATGATACCATATAAGGCCCCAGCCTTAAACCTTACATAATCTTGAGTTATTACAAGATTACACATTGAGGAGCTTTTCAGGTTTAGATTTTTAGAGAATTAGATCATAAAAATTGCATTATATTCCACATTTAAACAAAGTTGTTACACAAAATATAGTATTCATTTTTTCCCATCAACGAAAACATATTTAAAAATAAAGCATGGATTCTTTCTTGACCCTTCCTTGACAGTATCATCATATCATGTACCTTTCCCTTGACCTGTGAAAAACATTTCAAAAAACACATGGGATGAGAATAAAAAGCTCAGTAAGGGTTATAAAAATATGGAAAAGAAACATGAGTTCATATATACATAAGAATGAAATCGTACTTTAACCATAAAACATAGGCACTTTAACATACCTCATCAAATCAGGAATAAATCATAGAAATCATAAAGGTAACTTGAGGCATTCATAACATTCTTATGTAGGGAGTAACCCTCTTGGTTATGTTTGGAATACCCATCACAGTATATTCCCTAAATCTCTTCGGAGAAACCTTAACGTTTCACTCCTTCACGTTACCCAATGCATTGGAGAGTTATATCGGGCTCACCCGCCCCTTAGTTTATCACGGAACCACCCGTCTTTATAACAATGCCCAAGAACCATAACATAATCGTATCACATAACTTAATCATAAAGTAAAGATAACATTCCCAAATTGAAATAACAATATAACATTTTAAGATATTGAAACAATGAATCCATTCTAAAATCCATTTTCAAAACCATTTAAAACATTTAATAAAGATATTTTTAAATAAAAGTGTCCCATACCACTTTGAAGCTTTTAACATTTTAAACCATTAATGTCCATACATATAAATCCGTAAAACCATTTTGAAAACATGGATATTAATGAGAAATATTTATAAGAATAAATCATTAAAACATTTAAAACGATATTTTAGTTAAAGGGTGTTTAACAAAATGAGAGACACATGAATACAATAATTGAGGAATAACATTTAATAAGATCTTTATAATATCTTGAGAATAAAGGGATTCATGATATAATATTCGAAAGGATTGTATATACACAATTTAAGAGTGAATTGGTGCATAACAACAATGAAGTCTCAATGGAAATGTAGATTGAGATGAAATCCATTATAGAGATGGTATCCTTAAATTAAGGATAAATCAATCTCATAATTATGTACAAAAAATATAAATACACCCAATATATGTGGATATTAAGTGTAAAATAATCAAAGGTCATTCACACATATTTCAAGGATGACATATTCAATAACTACATGTTAAACCCAAAGAAATCAAAATTGGGTTAAGAAGTTCCCTTGACAGCCTAACGACGTCACATCAAAATGAGTTGATGAAGATAAAAAGGGTATCTCATCACTTGGACATTGAATTTACATCAATAATGATATAGAATAACATATCCCAACATAACAATATGTAAAGTAAAATACCCAACAAAAGAAGTCTTTTAAAAAGAGGAGGGTGAAAGGTTCCCTTACCGACTTGGGTATCTTTCAAAACATACACACCATGAAAAAAGGACAATACATCATTGATGTATATACTAATAAATGAAATAATATTTCACAAATAGTAGAATAATGGGAAGTACATACACCACTCAAAGGAAATTGTGGCTAATGTAGCATAAATATCACGGGAATAAAAGTGAGATGAAAAATCCATTACGAAAACTCAGCAGCCTAACAGCGCCACTTAAAACTTCCAAAATGGATTGCCGAGAGAAAATAGGGTCTCTCATCATATGAACATATAAATTACAGTGAGATTAATATAAAATAAAATCCCAATAATAAGAAATATGAGCATAAAAGGAATGACATAAAAGAGTGTACTTAAAAAGAATGAGAGAGGTAGGATCCCTTACCTCGGGTCTGACTTGACTCGATCATTCTTTAATCTCCTGAATTATAAACTTGAGTTAATTTCTTATTCCTTACGAACCGTTTTCATGTTAATTATTCCTTTTATATCACTTATTACCATGTCATTAACACTATGTTATTATTTAAGCTAATAATGGTCGTTTTAATGATCATTGGTACTTGAGAAAAAAATAAACTCTATATAATTACAAGTTGTTCATGTGGTAAAATATCCATTATATCCAGAATTTTAATCATGATTTAGATTTAATTTATATCATATATATCCAGTATATTCATGCATTTATAATATTACATAACATTTAGAGTTAAGAAATGAAATGCAACGTTCATGGAGACGGTAAGCCGTACGTACACATGAACGCTACTTCCATTTCTATTTCATATTTAATGGAATTAAAAAATAATTTTAATTCCAGTATGGTATCATATATAATATCATTAAATATATCCTTTACGCGTGCCACATATGGTATTAACGAATCAAATCACTTTGAGGGGGCGGTAGTCCGCACTTCCTAAAATGAAGATATCGCGTATACCCATAATGGAAGCCATAAAGGTATGCCATAAATGAAAAATAAAGAATCTTAATGAAAACATAAACATATTATATATCATATATAATTGTATTTACATCTTAATGTCCACCATTAAAGTTGTTAAGAGAAGATTGAACAATCATCGTTTCATGAGGCAGTAATTCTCCATCCACAGAAACAGTATATTCTTTAACAATTAGACGAAGGTGTGTGTAAGTGTAGATCGAATCCTTAACATAACAACATACTATTATATTTAAGATACTGGTGTTGTTAAAAAATAATTGAATAAAAAGAGTTTATGGGGGTGGAGAAGAAAAATAAAACAAAAGGACTCAAGTGAAGACATTACCTTAAAATCGTGTAACTCCCTTTGGTTTGAGCTCAAAGGCTTCCTTGGGAAGACTTCTGACCAAAGTGAGGCATCTAAGAGTTATATAGGGATGTGGAGAGACAAAATTGGAAGGTGTTGGCTGAGCCAAAGGCTTTGGAAGTGTGTGTAAGGAGGTAGAGGTGGGGGCCTTTTATAAGAGCAGAGGAGGGGCACTCTTGGAAAGTAAAGAAATTTTACTTTATTTTAGAATGAGTTTCAGATTTTAATGGTCCCAAATTGATGTGCTTCGAGGATAAGGTGATAAGGGTTCGAACTCTACCCATACAATACGTTTTTTACATGTTTAGGTCTTATATTTTAAGTTATCTTTCTACTTTATTTAAAGTGTAAAATAATGAGGTCATCACTGCATCATCTTGATGTCATAAATAATTTAATTTATTTAATGTATAAAAATTATAAAAAAATACTATGATGTAGGAAATATTTTTAACTTTACAATGACTTTTTATAGTCAAAAATCTCACTTGTATAACCCCATGTAAAAAATTGTTTTAGTTAAACAACTCATGCGTGTGACATTTTAATTTTAACATTAAATAAAAAGGTATTTATGTCATTTTCCAACCAAAGTGGCTCCATGGGGTCCCCAAGTTGACCAATGGATTTTCTTGGTCGTCCATGACTCATAAAATTAGGGTAGGACATGTGTCTAGGTTATTTATTATTATTAATACATTATTTTTACCTTAAACTACATTAATTACCTCTAATTGCGATTAAGAACTTAATAAGTTACTATTCACCAAAAAATTATTTTAATCCCATTGAACTACATTTTAATTCTTAATGAAAACCATGTATGTCAGATTTTTGAAATTCAAAACACAAAGGTGGAAAAATTTCATTTAAACAGAAAATCAGTTTTTATAAGTACCACTTAGTGGTTTCACTATTCATCAAAAATTGAAGTTTTTCAGAAAACTACCAAAAATTCACCCTAAGCAATATTTGATATTCTGAATTCAAAAATGATGTCTATTTTACAAAATTCATAATATATAAGTTACATTAATTAATTTAATAATTAATTCCCGTTGTCAGAACAAATAGCGTGTTTTTATGAAACAATATATATCAAAAGATTGAACTTTTTCGGAAAAATACCAAAAATTTACACAAAGTAAATTTTGATGTCCTGATTCCAAAGAAGAATTTTATTTTGTCCAATATAACACACAAAATTGTCAAAAGTGGATTTAAAATAGGTTCTCCATCAAAAGGCGGTTAATCGACCTTTTAAAGAATATTAGAATGTTTACGCTTAAAATTGGATTCATTCGCATTTTTAATCCTCTAACATTTATTGTAAAAAGTAAAAATATTTGACAAACATATATAATAATTTTTAGTTAGTTCTATTCATTCCTGCCATCAAAATAGCTAGGCGTTCACTACCATTTAAAATAATATTATTTATTATCAGAGTGAAACATAAGATTCTCAAGAAACTCGTTGTCGCGTGTTGGGTAAGCCATCGAGCATAGCATCCCCTTTAAAGTTATATTAATATTTTTTTCACAAATATGGATAAATGTGAAAATGTCATACTCTTTTTTTACCTGGGATGTTACATCCTTCCCCACTTTTGGGAATTTTGTCCTCGCAATTTTAAAATTGGGCTAGGAAACTTCATTGAAAATCTCACATCGGAACATGAGTCAGTAAAACAATCACTATAAAAATAAAGAAAGATAAGTACAAAGGTCACCCGAGTTAACCCATACTAGGATTCCAAGTATGAAAATATGGACATGGAGGAAAAAACAAAGGGCCATGTTCTGATGTTGAGTGATAGTAAACATGTCTAGGAGAAAGTTAACCATAAGAAAATCACAAGCTTGTGATGGGTAAAACGGTATTCGATTCCCCTGTAGGAAAAGTTATTAGACAACATTTTCATTTTAAGTTAATTTACATTGAGGAATTTATTTTTGAGCTTAACTAAATCATAATGAATCGTACTTACTTTTCATGAAGACTTTCTACTTTTACTAGATTCCTTAATAACTCTCATATTTTCTCCAAAAGATGAGTATATAGGAAGACTTGTTCGCATTAAGATTACTATAATCAATTTCAAGAGAATCACCTAATCTACAAAAGAGAACTATATAAATCCCATGTCTTTAGACTCTAACCAAAACCAAAACAAAAAAGTTTAGTACAAGATCAGATAATCCAAAAAAGGATAACCCTTTACAAAAATAAAATCTATTCTTAATCTCCCAAATTTGTCCAACAAAAACCCAATGTTCAACGAGGACCATTCGATAAACAATTTTTCCATAAAATTTTTCAAAGTAAGCCAAACTAAGATTGAAACCCAAATATTTGAAGGATTTAGTCACATAGTCTTCCAAGTTAAATCATAACATTTATCTCCAAACAACATCAGTTGCTCTTAAAGTCTCGTATTGAAAAGTAATTAACCTAATCACATATCCTCCATGATAGGTTAATCATTTTCATAAATAACCCAAAATCATCTTACACTTAATTCATAAAGTCATCTAACTAAAAAGAATAAGTCATAATATAACCAGGGACTTCATGTAGTCCAGTGGTAGGAGATAAATACCAGTTGCACCTTGGTTGTGGGTTCGATTCCCGCAGCTTTGTCCGACACGGCGGGTTGTCACACGGTCTGCGTGTTGTCCTTTTTCCGAACTATATAATTCTCAAATCATTCCCCAAAAAGAGATAAAATCATCCAAAATAACCATAACATAATTTAACCTCAATTTTATCTCATGCATTTCACTTCCATCATAACATATAGTAACACATAATTACCTCAAAAGTAAGGATCATATAAACCCAAATGGTTCTTTATAACTATGTCCACAAAAGAATAGATAACTATTCCGTGAATAAAATTTTCATATATTAAACATCAGGGTTACACATACTATAATTAGTTTTCTAATGTAACCCCATCGTCAAAAGAGACTTAATACTCTTAAGAATTTCACCATAACTCTTAAAGCCCTTATATGTTGACTTCTTACTCATTCAACATTCTTCATAATCTATTAACCATTCCTTTCCAACTTGTTCTGAAATACTTATTTCCTATAAACAAAATCATGAATCATATCCTAAGATTCAAAAATAGGAAAACAAAAGTTATAAAATAATCCATACCTTTGATTGGTCATTGTCAGTTTCTTCATCCTCAATCAGAATGAAATTAAGTATTAGTAAACGAGTATTTGTATGATCTTGGTGATCCCATTCACGAAACATCTTCATAGGACATGTGTTTTCATAATGACCATGCACACCACATTTAAAACATTCAATTGATCCCTCAGAAAGAACTTCTTTCCCTTTCCTCGAGTCAACTGGATGCTTCCTTTTTCCATGGAAGGTTCTTGCTTTATGACCTTCATTTCCACATTTATAGCATATTTCTATCCCTTTGAAACATTTTCCTAGGTGTTTCTTTCCACATCTTTGACATATAGGTTTTTGAACACACTTACCTTTATGATTGTTACCTATAGTTCCGTAGGGATTTTTTCTCGCATATATGATGCCTTAGAGAAATCACCAAGGTTTAGGTGGTCAATCATGACTCCAGATAGTTGGTTGAGGATAGACACAAGAGTTCTCATTGCAGCTCCCCTATCATTCAGTTGCTCGATCAAAAAACTGTCACAGTTTCCTTCACATCCACTGTTACTTTGGTGCCTGCTAGATCCAGCCATTTACTAAAACCAAAAAGGTCAGTGTGAGTATATCAACAAAACCATCATGTACTAATGATGGAGATAAACACTAAGATATACTTACTCATTCACTTTATCTAAAACTAGGTCTCTTTCTGAAATCCTAACCATTATGGTAATGTCACTTATGCTTAAAGAATACCCTAACCTCTAAAGTTATCTATACCTCCATTTGATACCAACTATAAGGCCCCATCCTTAAACATTACCTAATCATGAGTTATTACAAGATTACACATTGATGATCTTTTCACGTTTAGAGTTTAAGATAATTAGATCATAAAACTTGAATTACATTCCACATTTAAACAAAGTGGTTACATAAAAGATAGTATTCATTTTTTCCCATCAATGGAAACATATTTAAAAATAAATCATGGATTCTTTCTTGACACTTCCTTGAAACTATCATCAAATCATGTACCATTCCATTGACCTGTGAAAAACATTTCAAAAAAAAATTGGGATGAGCATAAAAAGCTCTGTAAGGGTTATAAAAATATGGAAAAGAAACATGAGTTCATATATACATAAGAATTAAATCATACTTCACCCATAAAACATAGGCACTTTAACATACCTCATAAAATCATGAATAAATCATAGAAATCATAAGACATAAAAGGTAAATTGAGGCATTCATAACATTCTTACATAGGGAGTAAACCTCTTGGTTACGTTTGGAATACCCACCACAGTATATTCCCTAAATCTCTTTGGAGAAACCTTAACGTTTCACTCCTTCGCATTACCCAATGCATTGGAGAGCTATATCGGGCTCACCCGCCCCTTAGTTTATCACGGAACCACCCGTCTTCATAACAATTCCCAAGAATCATAACATAATCATATCAAATAACTTAATCATAAAGTAAAGATAACATTCCCACATTTCAATAATAATATACATTTTAAGATATTGAAATAATGAATCCATTCTAAAAACCATTTTCAAAACCATTTAAAACATTTAATAAAGAGATTTTTAAATAAAAGTGTCCCATACCACTTTGAATCTTTTAACATTTTAAGCCATCAATTTCCATATAAATAAATCCTTAAAACCATTTTGAAAACATGGATATTAATGAGAAATTTTTATAAGAATAAATCATTAAAACATTTAAAACGATATTTTAGTTAAAGGGTGTTTAACAAAATGAGAGACACTTGAATACAATAATTGAGGAATAACATTTAATTAGATCTTTATAATATCATGAGAATAAAGGGATTCATGATATAATATTCCAAAGTACAGTATATACACCATATAAGAGTGAATTGGTGCATAACAACAATGAAGTCTCAATGGAAATGTAAATTGAGATGAAACCCATTATAAAGATTGTATCCTTAAATTAAGGATAAATCAATCTCATAATTATGTGTGAAAAATATAAATACACCCAATATAAGTGGATATTAAGTGTAAAATAATCAATGGTCATTCACACATATTCCAAGGATGACATATTCAGTAACTACATGTTAAACCAAAAGAAATCAAAATTGGGTTAAGAAGTTCCCTTGACAGCCTAACGGCGTCACATCAAAATGATTTGATGAGAGATAAAAATGGTATCTCATCACTTGGACATTAAATTTACATCAATAAGTATATAGAAGAACATATCCCAATATAACAATATGTAAATTAAAAGACCCAACAAAAGAAGTCTTTTAAAAAGAGGAGGGTGAAAGGTTCCCTTACCGACTTGGGTATCTTTCCAAACATACACCCCATGAAAGAAGGAAAATACATCATTGATGTAAATACTCATAAACGAAATCATATTACACAAAGAGTATAATAATGGGTAGTACATACACCACTCAAAGGAAATTGTGGCAAATGTAGCATAAATCTCACAGGAATAAAAGTGAGAGGAAAAATCCCTTATGAAAACTCGGCAGCCTAATAGCGCCACTTAAAACTTCCAAAATTGATTGAAAAGATAAAATAGGGTCTCTCATCATATGAACATAAAAATTACCATGATAGGAATATAAAAGAACATCCCAATCATAAGAAATATTAGCTTAAAAGGAATGACATAAAAGAGTGTACTTAAAAAGAAAGAGAGAGGTAGGATCCCTTACCTCGGGTCCGACTTGACTCGATCATTCATTAATCTCCTGAATAATAAAATTGAGTTTATTTATACTTCCTTAATAAACTTTTTCATGTTCATTATTCCTTTTATATCACTTATTACCATGTCATGAACACTATGTTATTATTTAAGCTAATAACTGTCGTTTTAACGATCATTGGTACTTGAGTCAAAAATAAACTCTTTATAATTACAAGTTGTTCATGTGGTAAAATATATATTATATCCAGAATTTTATTCATGATGTAGATATCATATATATCATATATATCCAGTATATTCATGCATTTATAATATTACATAACATTTATAGTTAAGAAATGAAATGCACCGTTCATGGAGACGGTAAGCCATATGTATGCATGAACGCTACTTCCATTTCTATTTCATATTTAATGGAATTAAAACATAACTTTAATTCCAGTATGGTATCATATATAATATTATTAAATATATCCTTTATGCATACCACATATGGTATTAACGAATCAAATCACTTTGAGGGGGCGGTAGTCCGTACTTCCTAAAATGAAGATATCGCTTATACCCATAATGGAATCCATAAAGGTATGACATAAATGAAAAATACAGAAGCTTAAGGAAAACATAAACATATTATATATCATATATAAATATAGTGACATCTTAATGTCCACCATTAAAGTTGTTAAGAGAAGATTGAACCATCATCATTTCGTGAGGCAGTAATTCGTCATCCAAAAAAACAGTATCCTCTTTAACCATTAGATGAAGGTGTGTGTAAGTTTAGCTCGAATCCATAACATAACAACACCCTAGTATATTGAATATACTGGTTTTTTTACAAAACAAAGGAATAAAAAGAGTTTATGGGGGTGGAGAAGCAAAATAAAACAAAAGGACTCAAGTGAAGACATTACCTTAAAATCGGGTAACTCCCTTTGGTTTGAGCTCAAAGGCTTCCTTGGAAAGACATCTGACCAAAGTGAGGCTTCTAAGAGTTATATAGGGATGTGGAGAGACAAAATGGGCAGGGGTTGGCCGAGCCAATGGCTTTGGAAGTGTGGGTAAGGAGGTAGTGGTGGGGGCCTTTTATAAGAGGAGAGGAGGGGAACTCTTGGAAAGTAAAGAAATGTTACTTTATTTTAGAATGGGTTTCAGAATTTAATGGTCCCACATTGATGTGTTTCAAGGATAAGGTGATAAGGGTTCGAAATCAACCCATCCAATAGGTTTTTTACATTTTTAGGTCTTAGATTTTACATTATCTCTCCATTTTATTTAAATCGTTAAATAATGAGGTCATCGCTGCATCATCATGATGTCATAAATAATTTAATTTATTTAATGACTAAAAATTATAAAAAAAATACTATGATGTAGGAAATATTTTTATATTTCCAATGACTATTTATAGTCAAAAATCTGACTTTTATAACCCCATGTAAAAATTGTTTTAGTGAAACAACTCATGTGTGTGACATTTTAATTTTAACATTAAATAAAAAGGTATTTATGTCATTTTCCAACCAATGTGGCTCCATGGGGTCCCCAAGTTGACCCATGGATTTTTTTGGTCGTCCATTACTCATACAATGAGGTTAGGACTTGTGTCTTGGTTATTTCATATTAATAAAACATTATTTTTACCTCAAACTACACTAATTACCTCTAATCGCGATTAAGAACTTAATAAGTTACTATTCACCAAAAAATTATTTTAATCCCATTGAACCACATTTTACTTCTTAATGAAAATCATGTATGTCGTATTTTTGAAATTCAAAACACAAAGGTGGCAAAATTTCATTTAAACGGAAAATTAGTTTTTATAAGTACCACTTAGTGGTTTCACTATTCATCAAAAATTGAAGTTTTTCAGAAAACTACCAAAAATTCACCCTAAGCTATATTCGATATTCCGAATTCAAAAATGATGTCTATTTTAAAAAATTCATAACATATAAGTTACATTAATTAATTTAATAATTGATTCCCGCTGTCAGAAAAATAGCATGTTTTTATGAAACAATATATATCAAAAGATTGACACCAGTTTAAGTCAAATTTCAAAGTGAAATTAATTCCAGTGACAACTATTTGATTAAATGGTAAAAATATATTATAATTTCACTTTAAAACCAATTCAAAAGATAATATAATCATATAAATAATTTAGATTAAAAAGAGGTTTTGAATTAAAATACAACATTTTTCACTATTCATTAAAAATTGAACGTTTTCGGAAAAACACCAAAAATTTACGCAAAGTAAATTTTTATGTCCTGATTCTAAAGATGAATTTTATTTTGTCAAATATAACACATAAAATTGTCAAAAAGTGGATTTGAAAGAGGTTCGCCATCAAAAGGCGGTTAATCGACCTTTTAAAGAATATTAAAATGTTTACGCTTAAAATTGGATTCATTCGCATTTTTAATCCCCTAACATTTATTGTAAAAAGTAAAAATATATAACAAGCATATATAATCATTTTTTAGTTAGATCTATTCATTTCTACCATCACCACAGCTAGGCGTTAACTAACATTTAAAATAATATTATTTTATTATTAGAGTGCAACGTAAGATTCCCAAAAAACTCATTTTTGTGTGTTGGGTACGCCATCTAGCATAGAGTCCCCTTTAAAGTTATATTAATATTTTATTCACAAATATGGATAAATGTGAAAATGTCATACTCTTTATTTACCTGGGGTGTTACATACCAAATATAAAGCCCTAGCATTAAACATTACATAATCTTGAATTAAATTAATAATTCACATTGAGGATCTATTAAAGTATATAGATTTAGAGAATTAGGTCATAACTTATACATAAAAACATGAATATTACATGTGGAGACATCTACTCACAATCAATTTTTTTCTTAAAACAAAAAGTCTTAAAAAAGAAACATGTCTACTTCCATGTTTTATACAGCATGACATTTTCTTGATCCTATCCTTGACCTTATTAATCATTAAGTCCTATGAAAAACATTTCAAAACTTTTGATGAGTATAAGAATCCTAGTAAGGGATACATAAAGAAGGAAAAGTGTAAGTTTTTTAAGACAACATGTAAACCCTGAATACATTATCATAAAGTAATAATTTTCACCTTAAAGAATTATCAAAAACACTTCCCTAAATATAATCTCATTGCTTGGCCTTTTTATAACCAAAATATTACCATAATTCCCATATAAAACAAATTATATCATATAACGGTAACTGGGTACACAAACATACTTAAATGGAATAACCATATGATCGACTTCCACACATATCAGTAAATGTAATAGTCATATGGATGAATTCCATACCAAATGCATTGGCGGATATAGCATAACCAATTGTACTTATTTTATCATCAAACCACCCATCATTTGGTTTATCATGTAACTACTCATCATTGGATTATCACATAACCACCCGTCAAATGTCCAAGTACCATTATATAATCATAACACATAAAATATTGAAAACATCAACATTTCATAAATAAAATTTATTTTTAAATCCCAAAAAAAAATTTCAACATATTGAAATACTCAATACATTTCAAAAAAAATCAACACCAAAACACCCAAAAATGTGAATATTGGATTTTTTTCCTTTTAAGAACATTAAGTCTTATAGAGGATTCCAAATAACGATTACAGCAGATTATAGGTCATTATCACCGCATGCATTAATCAAATTCATTTAGTCATCTAGTAAAATTCTTATTAAAAAAATATTATCTTTGAATGAAAGTAAAATTAAACGGGTTTTATTATACAGCATAAAAAATAAAGTCATGTATAAATCAAAATATGCCTCAATGAAAAAAGATTGAGACGAAGTGACTTACCTCGTGTCTGAATTGACTTGTTAATTATTTAATTTCCTCAACAATAAACTTAAGTTAAATAATACATTATTTATAACCTTTTTAAGATTATAATTCTTTTTATATAACTTATTACCACATTATGAAAATTACATAATTCTTTAAGTAAATATCGGTCATTTTGTCGATATTGGGTACATGTGTCGAAAATGATCTTGGTATAATTAAAATTTGTCTATGTTGTCAAAATTACATTATTTATAGAATATTATCCATATATATATCATATATATTAATTATATATGTATTTATAATATTTCATAACATTTGGATATAAGAAATGAAATGCATCGTTCATGGAGACAGTAAGTCGTACGTACTCTTGAACGCTACTTTCATTTCTATTTTATATTTAATGGAATGAAAACATAATGATACAAAGGTATATTAGAATTAAATTATAATATCATATTATATATATGTTACATACATTCATTAAATTCATCCTTTATATGATCAATGTATTACTTGAACGAGTTATATCACTTTGAGGGGATTGTAGTCCGCGCTACCTCAATTGAAATTATTGTGTTTACACATCATGAAAATAATAAAGGTATGTTGTAAATATTAATTACAGAAACATAAATAGAATATAAACATAATATATATCATATAAATATGGTTCCATCATAATCTCTTCCATGAGAGGCGGTAGGAGATAATTAAACAATCATCGTTTCGTGAGATTGTAGTTCGCCGTCCATAGAAATATTATGTTCTAAATCCATTAGATAGACGTGTGTGTAAGTGTAGTTGGAATACTTCTCATACAAAATCATATTATATTTATAATTCTATTGTTTTTATATAATCATAGAATAAGAATATAATAGGGAGTGAAAAAGTAGAATATTGGAAAGCAATATTAGAGAAGACGCTACCTCTTAAAACAGGTAACCCTCTTTGATTTGAGCCAAAATGATTTCTTGAATTGCCTTATGCTGAATGAAAGTCTTCTAGAAGGAATATAGGGATGTTGGGAGATTATTGGAACTGAGTTTTGATGATCCAAGGGGATTTAGAGGAGTGCGTAAGAGGTTAGAGGTGGTGTCCTTTTATAAGATGGAGGAGTGGTACATTCGGAATGTCTTGAGAGATTATTTTATTATAAACTGAATTTTGATTTTCAAAAGGTCCAAAACTCATTTAATTAGAATATAAGATTATAATTGTTCTAAATACTCTCAATAAATAGGTTTTAGACTAGTTTTTATTTCAAATTTAACCGTATCATTTAGCTTTAACCCTTAGTTAACAAATTTTACTATTACTATGTCTTCTCGTATATTAATACTATATGGTTAATATAGTTACCATAAAATGACAATATAACATCAAGTGGTTAATTAATGAAATTTAAAAAAATATATATGGAATTTGGTCTAATCATATATTTTTAGGACTATTATATCATTTAATAAAATAGTATTTGTTTTAAAAACTCATTTCTGTCAATTTTTATACTATTCATGTCACGACTCTTTAAAAATCCATAAAAAGTTTATTCTTTCCAAAAATAACTTCTTAAATTTAAATATAACGAGTCATACTCATCCCTAAAATTCTTTTATAGCATAAAAAGTTTCAAAATAAATTTATTTTAATATTTATAATATCATTTATTTAAACCGTTCATTAATAAGGTAATCACTACATCATCATTGTGTCATAAATATATTTATTTATTTGATGTCAAAAATTTATAAATAAAATATCATAATGTTGGAAATATTTTTATATTAATAATTATTATTTATAGTCTAAAAGATAACTTATATAACTCCATATAAATTTTTTTTAATAGAAGATACATGTTGTGGTTATATTTTTCTTAACTTTAAATTAAAAGTAATTAAATGTCATTTTTACACACAAGTGGCTCCATGGGGTCCTAAAATCAACCCCAAGATGTCCACGGTCTGAAATATCTAAAATAATAGGGTTAGGATATGTGTTAGGTTAATTTAATATTATTATAATATAATTAATTACCCTAATTTAACAGATTTAACCTTTAACCTTAGTAAATAAAATATTTACAAAAGTTACTATTCATAATATTTAAAAATAAAATTAAACAAATTATACAATTTGGACCTCATGATTCCATATAAATAATTCATTTTTACAAATCCAAAACAGTTAATTTTAAAAAATTAATTTAAAATTAATTCCCATTGTCAAAACAAAAAAAAATTGTTTTTACGAAATATAAACTACCCAAAGATTGAGATGCATTAATGTCCAATTTTAACGTGAAATTATTTCCAATGACCAACATTGGATTAAATAATAAAAATATAATCCAATTAAACTATAAAATTAATTAAAATTACAATCTATCTTTATAAATAAATTAGATGAAAATGCAGTTTTGAATTAAAATGTAATATTTTTTACTATTAATTAAAAAATGAACTTCATTAGAAAAAATACCAAAATTTCATCCAAAGTAAATTTTGAAATCCCGATTCTAAAGAAAAATTTTATTTTGTAAAATAGGATATATATATATATATATATATATTTAAGTGTCAAAAATATATTTAAAAAGGTTTCTCCATCAAAAAAAAAGTAAAACTGCATTTTTAGAAAAAATACTTAGTTTATCAGAAAAAAAGAAATTTATTATTATATCATATCTAGAAAAAATATTAGATGAATTTAAAAAATTACATTAAATATAAATCATATATTTTTCTATAAATAAATATCCATAAAGAATGATATGAAAACACAATAATCATTTTTTAAATAGGTTTTCATAAAAACACACCCATTATTTCCAATTGGTTTTTATTTCCATTTCTAATAAATTTGTTAATAAATGAATCACCATTTAAACATGTGAAAACCATATTTAAAAATTCAGTTGATAATATTCATTCCCTCCATTCCAATGGCTACACGTTAAATACCATTTTAAATGTTATTATTATTATAGAATTATTTTTCAGTATAACACATTGTTGTGTGCAATGTATGATTTTGGAGAAGGTCGTTGTTGCATGTCGAGTTTGCTATCAGAAAAAAGAGTCCCCTTAACATAAAATTGATATCTTATTCATATGAATTAATAGAAATCCAAAAGTACTATTCAATAAATACCTAGTTTGTTGCATTTCATGCCTAACTTTTTTCCATTCGACATGTATCCTGCTCCCTTGAACCCTAGGTATCCTCCTGGAGATTTTTGGTGTTTTGATGCCTTTAGATCACTTTGTTTGGCATGGTTGATCTTTTTGGGTTGGATAACCTCATATTTTTTAAGTGTTACCCTTCTCCTTCAATTTTTTTCATTAATCTTAGTTTTTCCATGGTTTGTGATATGTTTTCTGAATCTAATGGTTGAGATGCGATCTTCATCGACCATTTGTTGTTTTCCTTCGTATATTGCCTTATGTAGGTTGTTTATGGTCTTGGTTGTGTTCTGCTGTGTGGTATTCTATAGTTATGTTTGATATAACCTCTCCACCAAACATTTTTCATTGTATAAATCAATTCTGTGTTATGGGAATCAATGTTAGGGCCATTGTTTGTTGTTTAGTGTTGCTCCTAGTTTGTGGACCCCTCGCTTTAGGTGTGCAACCAAGTTTGAGGAATGTGGTTCCATATCTATCTTATAGTAGCAGAACCATGGTTTATTATAATTTTATAAACTTTTTATATAAATGAATTAGAATTATTATAAATTGGTTTATTTTTGTGTGTTACTTTATTTTGAGAAAATATGGTTGTTGCCACATTTTTTAAAAAGAAAGATGACTTTAAAATCATGTAAATGGATTGTGAAATGAATTGTGAAATTAGTTTTCAATTTAGGTTTTTATGTAAAGGGTTTTATGAAATGGTATTGTGAAATGTGATAATCCATTTTGAAGTGATTTTAAAAGAAACACATTAGACACTTGGGTATATAGGTAGAGGGTGTAGTGTTGGCCCTCATATGTTTCTATTTTAAGGGGGTTAACCTTCTGGGGTATTCTTCCATTATAAGATCAATATGAAATTTTCTCTTGGAATTTATTTATAAGGTAGTATGGTTCACTTTATAGGATTGTCCTTTATTCCCTAGTCCTTGATTCATGGGTTCTAGAGACTTTTAGTGCACACTAGTTATTAATGTATGAGTGGTATATATGGCCTTACATATATTATCTTTAGAATATCTTACATATTCTTTGTCTTTGAACTGTTATGGATTTGATACACCTATTTTGGATAATTGTAAATGTTTTGTTTTGATTATGTGTTGGAACTATTTTTGATCACTTAATTTAGAACTTTGAAAAAAAAGAATTGTTTATCATGATTTTTATATAAAACCTTTTTACTACTTACATGCCTTATTTTGATATAAATTTAGTATACATGGATTGTTATATAAAGATTTCATATAGAATTCCTAGGTGGGATATTAATGAGACTATTATCTAACACCATATACATTCCGTTAGGAATTTTTATACCTTGTATTGTATTTTGATGTATGAAAATGCAAGGATTAGAGTGTGGTTGCTAGTATTTTATAATATGGTTATGGGTAGCTGGTCATGAGATGGTGGGATGTTTCCCACATATCACAAGGAGTTGTAGTTTTTGTATTGGTCTTTGAGTTGTTGATCATATACCTTCAAGATTGATCAAGATATTTTCATTGGGGTTGTATCACTATCATTGTTATTTATCAGTTTATGCTATATATTTTCCTAGTTGTTTCCAACATTATTTCCATATATTGTCTGTATATTCCATGTATCTTGTTTTAGTTTTGGAAAGATCATTCCTTTAATTTGTTGTTCAATGATCAGGTGATACTCACCAGCCTCTGGGGATCTAGATTTCACTTTATTTCTTTCCATGTTTCAGTTCTTTCCATGTTTCAGTTCATGTGCCAGTTTTGAGTGTTATTCGATTCAAGATGTGATGATTTTTTAACAAAGGTAGGTCTCTCCTCAAGTTTTCAGGTTTTGTTAAATCTTGTACATAGATGAAAGGATTGTCAAAAATTGATAGGTAACTTGTAATGAGTTCCTGGCCATCTCTTTCCGTGATGAGTGTCATGTTATTATGAGATGTTATGATGAGTGTCTCGTGTGTTGGGTTTTGACCATAATCTTACTTTCTGCAAAAACATTCTGTTTTAAACTAAGACTATTCTATTTTTTGATCATTTTCTTTTATTTCTGTCGTGTAGTAACATGCCTCTTAGATGTCTTATAACGGTTAATTAAAAGATTTTAGTGAGATATAATCCTCAAAAGAGTCCTCCTGGGAATTAAAATCTTATAGAATCTATTGTATGAGTAGTACGTGTCATGGATCAGAATTTGCCATGACTTTATAACCGAGTTTTTTAGGAACAACTAGGAGCTATAAGAGATAGGGACTGATATTTAGTGTTCCTACACAAGAATACCCCATCCTTTGTGGGTATGTATATGACCTAATTGGGAGGGTATATTCTGTATAATATTGATCAGGTCTGGTAATTCTAACATACGAATAAGGTTATTAAGGAAAAGTTAACTATGTTTAGACTCGAGTGTAACACCTGAGACTTTTCTGTTATATAAATCATCAAAGGAATATTTTTCTACACACAAAAATTACTTGGCTTTCTTTACATGAAATCACGACCTTCCTCGATATCTTGTGTCGTACGCAATACCGAGTTTCACTAAACAATGATATGCTAATAAAATATTATTAAAACTAGCCGTTATGAATAGTAATAACCACTTTTTGAAATTTTATAAATTTTATTTTTCAAAATGGACTTCATTTTTTGATTCGGAATATCGAAATTACCCTAGGGTGAAATTTTGGTATCTTTCTGAAAACTTTCAATTTTTGATTAATAGTGAAACCACTAAGTGGTAGTTAAAAAACTGAATTTTTCATAAAACTTAATTTTACCGCTTCTGTAAGTGGAATTTCAAAAATCCGAGAGACACGGTTGATGTCAGTAAGTAAAATGTGGTTCAATGAGATGAAAATAATTTTTGGTGAATAGTAACTTTTTACTTTTATTTACCACGGTTAAAAGTAAATAGGGCAATTAAGGGTAAAAATGAAATTATTATTACCCTATCACATGTCCTAATTCTATTGGATAACTTTAATTCGACCAAAAACAAACTTAGGAATAAAATATGACCATTTAGGCCCACTTGGATTAGATTAGGAAATTTATTATTAATTTATTTAAAGAAGGGTTAAAATAGTTAAAATCCAAGTTTAATAAGTAAATAATTTTTAATATAAGGTTATATATAAGATAAATTCGACTATAAATATTCATTAGAAAGATATAAAGATTTAATACATAATGGTATTTTATTTGTAATTTTTATACATTAAATAATTTAATTTATTTATGACACAAAGATGATACAGTAATTATCTTATTAATGAAATATTGACATAATTGATTTTATAAATACCCAAATAAATGTTATTTGAGACTTTTTATGAATTACACTAATTTTATAGGTTAATATGACATGTTATTATTGATTTAATTAACTTTTATCGAACTAATCATTCTGTTATGATTTTCACAAAAATCAATTACTAAATAGTGTCAAAATTGACATAAAATATTTTTTAAAACAAATATTATATTATTAATTGTTATATTGTTACTAAAAATATAAGGTTCGGAAAAATGACTTAGATAAGGATATATATATATTAATAATAAATATCTTGGGTTTTTTTTGGATTGTTATAGTATGTTTAATAACCTTATAGTGTAAGAACACAAGAAGACACGATAAAAGTAAAATTATTTAACTTAATGCTAAATCTAAATGATATGGTCAAAATAGGAACCTAAACTTGTCCAAATTATATTGGATGAGAGTATTTCGACCCATCCGCACCTTAGCTTCGAAAGAAATCAATTTGTAGCTATTTAAAACCGAATTTGGATTTATAATAAAATAATATATTTAGTTATTCCAAAGGTGCCCCTCTCCTCCCTTATAAAAGCGCACCTCCTCCATCTCTTCCTCACACCACTTTGAGTCTTCAATGTCGTCCAACCCCGGACACTTTATCCTCTCCACTTCCCTAGGGACATCCTAGAGGTCCTGGTCTTCTTCAAAGACCAATTTTAGTGCCCTAAAAGGAGGTCTCAAAGAAGCACCTCAAAGAAGAGGTAATGTACGTTACCGATTCTTTCATCTTTATTTCTTCTTCCACTTCTTCTTATTTAGTTGTTTCATTATGAAGTAATAACATCATTATAAATCATATACTGATATGTTATTATAAGTATGAAACAAACCTATTTCACCATCTATCCATCCTACGGAAAATGAAATCACCGCGCGTGCGTACGTACGGAATACCATCTCCACGCCGTGGTGTAATCTACTTTCCACCACCACCTTAATTGGATGGGTAAATGGTTTAAATAATGACTATATATGATTATTGTAAATTGATATTGATTCTGAAATAGTATACATACACTCCAATACAATTCCATGATCATGGGAACGATATCATCGCTCGTGCGTACGTACGGAATACCGTCTCCACGATGTGATGTGACTCGTTCTACATGATAATCATTGCATAATGATTATATAAATGAATTTTATGAATGAATATGATATATATTACACTAATAACATTCTGGAAATGATGTATCTATAACCTAAAGAGAAGAATTAGAATTTATTCGACAAAACACGTATAAGAACAAAAAGTAATAAACACCTGAATAACAAGTTGTAATGAAATATTACTAATAAGAAGCTAAGAATATGACCATATATGATATCATAACAAAAATTATGATTCTGGAACAAGTCAATAACATTATTTAAATCATTATACAGGAGGTTCGGACACTTACGAGGCAAATCGGACCTAAGGTAAGGGAAATATCACAATCTCATTTTTATCCAAGATTGTTTATACTTTGGCATTTACTGGGGTGTATTTTATCATCTACATCCATGTTTCCTCAATATGAAATATTATTTCCATCCACCTACAATTTTTTAAATCCAATTTTACCCTTCGGTGAGTTTTAGTAAAGGATATGAAAGGAATCTTTTGTCGTTTTTCGTACGAGGTACTTTTTGACTTTTCTGAAAAAAGTACGAAGAATGTTTTTTTTAACCTATACGGGATGAATGGATTTTTAAAACATTATTTCCAAGAAGCATCCTTTACAAGTTTTCAAGTTTATTTTTAATCAACTTATTTTATTTTATAATTGTACGACATGTTAAGAAAGGAAAAGTGTTTTTGAAGCAGAAAAGATTTTTTCCTCAAGAATGGAGTTCAAGTGTTTTATCAAAATTATTTTCCATCTAAGATAATAAAGGGTTCTGTTTTTATCCCTATTATTTCATTGATTTGATTTTTTTGTGATGGAATTATATTTTTATGAATTCCTTTATCTTATATGAATTGTTTTATGATGTCACGAAGATTAAGATTCCCATTTTTATTACATGGGTTATGCTATGATTCATGGTTTTCTGATTTTGTGGCACACAAAATAATGGTATAATTATGATATGGGTGGGACCTATATCTCCCTCCAATGAATTGGGTAAAGATTTTATATCTCATGAGATAGACATGGCTGGAATGACAGGTTAAACCGGTTCAGTCAAACCGGACTGAAACGAGGAGTGAACTCAGTTCAGAAGTGGACTTTGTCCACTAAGATAGTCGTGGAAATGAGTCTTGACAAACAAGAAATGATTATAAATGATTATTTGTATACGCCACAAAGTTTCATGATTTATGTTATGATTATTGGGATTACTTTTCACTACTATGATTTATCACATGTTATAAAATTATGATCTCTTTTGCAGGTTAAGATTTCCAAAAGTTTTGTTCTTATGTATATGATGTGATTGATATTTCTTTTGATTACTCTTACTGAGCATTTGAGTTCTCCCTTTTGTATGTTTTATTTCCCCAGGTCAGGAAGAAGTTTATTAAGTATAATATGCCAAAAAGGGACTCTACATATGATGAAATAAATGGGAGGCAAAGTAGATGCTTTATGAACCAGTTGTTTATGCTTTCCAGTTTCCAAAGACACTATACCTATAAGGCCCTTTCATGGTTTTGTAATATGTTTTAATAGGTGTGCTTCAATTTTGAAGTAATAACAATGTATGTAAATTTGGGTCGTTATAGTTGGTATCAGAGGAAAGGTATAGTCAACCTTTGGAAACTAGGATGTGAAAGCCTTAGTAAGAACCCTAAGGATAATTCTAAGCATAGAACACAATCTTTGAGTTTTATAAATGACCATGAATAACCTAGGATAAGACCTTAAGTGTGAAATTTTATTCTTGATTATGTGGTTTTCCTATTATAATTAGTGTTGGTCACACTATTCTTCCTGGTTTTAGTCAATGGCTAGAACCCAAAGGAACCGTGTTAATGCGGAATGCGACGGGCAATGCAATGATTGTCCCTCGGAGTAACCAAACGTTATGGGAGCCAGAAAGAAAAATCATGTAGCCATGCTCACACAACTTTCTCAAGCTATGAATCATGCAGGACTTCCAAACGAGCAAAGGAAGGAGCAACATTCTATTGAATCCTTCATGAGGCAACGTCCACCTTCTTTCAGTGGGTCTACTGATCCATTAGTTGCTGAACAATGGATTAGTACTACTGAAAAGATATTTTCAGTTCTTCAATGTTCTGAACATGATAAATTCATCCTAGAAGTGTATCGTTTGGAAGGAGATACTGATCAATGGTGGAATCGTATTAAGATTACGAGGCAAAGGGATGAAATTGGGTCCATGGAATGGGATGAGTTCAATAACTTCTTTTTCAATAAGTACTTCCCTCGTATTCTCCGAACAAAGATGGAGAAAGAGTTTCTTAAACTGAAGCAAAAGGATGATGAATCTGTTGGTACTTATGAAGAAAATTTTACAAGACTTGCAAGGTACGCTTCTAGTATTATTATCCAACCTGATAATAAGATCGATCGATTATTTAGTGGCTTAAAACCAAGTCTTCAAAGGGCGTTATCCATAAGGGACTTCAATAGCTACGAGGAAATCATTCGATGTGCTCTCAAAGTCGAGATTGAGATTGGAGTAACCCATTAGTCATATGGGTTTGATAAGAAGAGGAAAATGGAATTCAAAGGAAAATCTAAAGAGCACACTGAAAAGAAGATGAGCTTTCCCTTATTCTCAATGTGTGGAAAGAAACATGGAGGGAGTTGTCTTAAAGGGACACGTAAATGTTTCAAATGTGGAAAGGAAGGTCATCAGGCATTTGAATGCCGCAATGATGGGAAGAAGATGTCTAATGATGAAAACAAAGGAAGGGATACATAGAATGACCCCACTACACTTCAATATTTCAAGTGTAAGAGGATGGGGCATTATGCCAATCAATGCCCAAATCCAAGGGTTGATGATGATGGTCGACGTAAACAAACTCTTAAGGCTAAATAAAAAGGAAAGTCACATGCAATTTCTATCAGCGATGTGGAGTACGATAACGATGTGGTGAAAGGTACACTTTCCATCCACTCTAAAGTAGAAAATTTTTTATTTGATTCTGGATCCACCCACTCCTTTATTTCTGAAGAATTTTCTAAGGATATCACCGTATTACCTCAAGAGTTAGATGTTGAGTTAGCTGTGACAACCCCTAATGGCACAACAGTCGCATCAAAAATTTATAATTCTTCTCTGATTGAAGTTTGTGGGAAAGTGCTTCCTGAAAATCTTGTGATCCTTCCTATAGTGGAATTTTATGTGATTCTTGGAATGGATTGGATTTCTCTACATGCAGCTCATATCAATTTCCAAAGAAGGGAAGTCATATTTCATATTCCAGATCAATCTATGATCGTCTATCGATACAAGGATGAACATAACCTTACAATGGAAATTTCTTCCATTTTATGGGTATTGAGTCCACTAAATGAAGGTTATTTATCTCAAATGGTTGGTGAGAAACTCACGATTAAGAATATGCTCATTGTATGAGAGTTTGATGATGTCTTTATGGAGGAATTACCGGGTCTTCCACTGAATCGTGAAGTTGAGTTTTCAATAGAACTCATACCGGATGCTTTGCCTACTTCAATGACACCTTATAGAATGGCCCCAATTGAGTTGCAGGAATTGAAGAAGCAACTCCAAGAGAATCTTGATAAGGGGTTCATACGCCCTAGTGCGTCACCTTGGGGAGCACCTGTTCTGTTTGTTAAGAAGAAAGATGGATCAATGAGAGTCTGCATTGATTATCGAGAACTTAACAAGATCACTCTCAAGAACAAATATCCTCTCCCATGCATTGATGACCTATTTGACCAACTACGCGGAGCTCAGTACTTTTCCAAGATTGATCTTTATTCAGGGTATCGTCAATTAAGGGTCAAAAGGGAGGATATACCAAAGACGGCTTTCCGTACAAGGTATGGACACTATGAATTTATAGTGATGACATTTGGTCTTACTGATGCCCATGCTATCTTCATGGATCTAATGAATAGAGTCTTTAAAGACTATATTGATCAATTTGTGGTAGTCTTTATAGACGATATTCTTGTATATTCAAAGATCAAGGAAGAACATGAATATCACATGAGAATTATATTGAAGACCCTGAGAAAGGAGAAGCTTTATGCCAAATTTACCAACTGTGAATTTTGGCTTCAAAAAGCTTAATTTTTGGGTCACATAATCTCAAAAGAAGGGATATCTGTGGATCCAGCAAAAACAGAGGTTATCGAAAGATGGTCGAGACTAACAATAGTAACTGAGATCTGAAGTTTTCTTGGTTTGGCTGGATATTATCGACGTTTTGTGAAATATTTTTCACGATTATCTAATCCACTCACCAAGTTGACTCGGAAAGGAGTTAAGTTTGTTTGGATGGAGGAATGTGAAGATAATTTCAAGGAGTTGAAAAGAAGGTTATCCAGTGCACCTATGCTCACACTGCCTTGTAGTAGAGAAAGGTTTGTGATCTACAGTGATGCATCCAAGAAGGGTTTGGGGTGTGTTCTTATGCAAAATGATATGGTGATAGCTTATGCCTCACGACAGTTGAAAATACATGAGCAAAATTACCCAACTCATGATTTGGAGTTAGCTGTGGTAATCTTTGCATTAAAGATTTGGAGGCATTACCTTTATGGTGAGAGGTGTGATATTTATACTGATCATAAAAGTTTAAAGTATATTTTCACACCAAAGGAGCTGAATATGCGCCAAAGAAGATGGTTGGAGCTGATTAAGGATTACGACTGCTCAATTCATTACCACCCTGGGAAAGAAAACAAGGTGGCAAATGCATTAAGTCAACAAGACCATGCTAGTTTATCCATGATGAGGATCCCAAAAGATCCAATATTTATGGATTTACAAAGGATAGATCTTGGAATTATAATGAAAGGGGAAAAATTGTATCTTTCTCAAATGAATGTTCAACCATCTATACATGTGAAGATTAAAGAGGCATAGAAAGAATATGTCGAGTTACAAATGAAGGTGAGAAATGTTCCTGAATTCAACCCTGATTGTGATGGGATAATAAAGTTCTGGAATCGGGTTTGTGTTCTTCCAATCCCCGAATTAAAGAAGGAGCTGCTGGATGAGTCTCATAGTTCTTCATTCTTTATTCATCCTGGAAGCACGAAGATGTATAGGGACCTGAAAGAGTACTTCTGGTGGGATGGCATGAAAAGAGATGTTGCTGAATATGTCTCTCGGTGCTTGGTTTGTCAACAAGTTAAAGCTGAGAGACAGAAGTCTAAGGGGATGTTACGACCATTACCCATACCCGAATGAAAATGGGAAAACATCACTATGGACTTTGTCACAGGACTTCCTAAAACGTCCAAAGGCAATAATGCTATTTGGGTCATAGTGGATCGTCTTCCAAAGTCTGCACACTTCATTGCTATTAGAGAGGATTTATCTCTGGATCAGCTTGCCAGGATATATGTAAAGGATGTGGTAAGATTGCATAGAGTACCACTTTCTATTATATCTGATCGAGATCCAATATTTACCTCGACGTTCTGGAAAATACTTCAGCATACTTTGGATACAGAGTTGAGTTTCAGCACTGCTTATCATCCTCAGACAGACGGTCAGTCTGAGAGAACAATTCAAACTCTTGAATATATGTTGAGAGCTTGCTTTATGGATTTCAAAGGTGGTTGGGATCAACACCTACCTTAGGTGGAATTTTCTTATAATAATATCTTTCACTCCAGTATTCAGATGGCTCCTTATGAATCTCTCTATGGAAAGAAATGCAGGACTCCAACTTGCTGGGATGAAGTTGGGGAAAGAAAGCTATTAGGACCCGATCCCATTGATGAAATGGTAGAAAAGGTCAGATCTATTCAACAACACATAAGAGCAGCTCAGAGTCGACAGAAAAGTTATGCCGACAACTGAAGAAAAGACCTAGAGTTTGAAGTAGGTGATAAAGTGTTCTTACGAATATCTCCCTGGAAGATGGTCATGAGATTTGGAAAGAAGGGGAAGTTGAGCCCTAGATATATCAGTCCTTTAGAAATACTAGATCATGTTGGGAAGGTATCTTACCGATTGGAGCTTCCACCGAATCACTCTCAAGTTCAAGATGTGTTCCATGTATCTCTCCTAAGAAAGTACATACCTGATCCTTCACATGTACTCAGCTCAGAAGTTGTACCGCGGGAGCAGGATCTTTCTTATGAAGAACAGCCGATAGAGATTCTGGATCATAGTGAAAAAGTCTTATGAAACAAGACCACTCGATTGGTGAATGTTTTATGGAGGAACCACCAATTATAAGAAGCTACATGGGAGCTTGAGGATATGATGAGGGAGAGGTATCCTCATCTGTTTGTTACAAAGTGACGAATTTCGAGGGCGAAATTCATTTTAAGGGGGGTAGAATGTAACACCCGAGACTTTTATGTTATATAAATCATCAAAGGAATCTTTTTCTACACACAACACTTGCTTGTCTTGCTTTGCACAAAATCGCGACCTTCCTCGATAGCTTGCGTCGTACGCAATACCGAGTTTCACTAAACAATGATATGCTAATAAAATATTATTAAAACTAGCAGTTATGAATTGTAATAACCACTTTTTGAAATTTTATAAGTTTTATTTTTCAAAACAAACTTCATTTTTGGATTCGGAATATCGAAATTATCCTAGGGTAAAATTTTGGTATTTTTCTGAAAAATTTCAATTTTTAATGAATAGTGAAACCACTAAGTGGTAGTTAAAAAACTGAATTTTTCATAAAACATAATTTTACCGCTTCTGTGAGTGGAATTTCAAAAATCCGAGAGATATGGTTGATGTCAGTAAGTAAAATGTGGTTCAATGAGATGAAAATAATTTTTGGTGAATAGTAACTTTTTTCTTTTATTTACCACTGTTAAAAGTAAATAGGGTAATTAAGGGTAAAAATGATATTATTATTACCCTAACAGATGTCCTAATTCTATTGGATAAGTGTTATTCGACCAAAAACAAACTTAGGAATAAAATATGACCATTTAGGCCCACATGGATTAGATTAGGACATTTATTATTAATTTATTTAAAGAAGGGTTAAAATAGTTAAAAACAAAGTTTAATAAGTAAATAATTTTTAATATAAGGTTATATATAAGATAAATTCGACTATAAATATTTATTATAAAGATTAAAATATTTCCTATATAATGGTATTTTGTTTTTAATTTTTATACATTAAATAATTTAATTTATTTATGACACAAAGATGATGCAGTAATTATCTTATTAATGAAATATTGACCTAATTGACGTTATAAATACCCAAATAAATGTAATCTGAGACTTTTTATGAATTCCACTAATTCTATAGGTTAATATTACATGTTATTATTGATTTAATTAACGTTTTTAGAACTAATCATTCTGTTATGATTTTCACAAAAATGAATTACTAAATAATGTCAAAATTGACATAAAATAGTTTTTAAAACAAATATTATATTATTAATTATTATTTTATTCCTAAAAATCAAAGGTTAGGAAAAATGACTTAGATAAGGTTATATATATTAATAATAAATAACTTGGGTTTCGTTTGGATTGTTATAGAAATTTTATTAACCTTATAGTGTAAGAACACAAGAAGACACGGTAAAAGTAAAATTATTTAACTTAATGTTAAATCTAAATGATAAGGTCCAAATAGGAACCTAAACTTGTCTAACTTCTATAGTATGAGAGTATTTCGACCCATACCCACCTTATCTTCGAAATAAATCAATTTGGATCTATTTAATACCAAATATGGCTTTATAATAAAATAATATTGTTAGTTATTCCAAAGGTGCCCCTCTCCTCCCTTATAAAAGGGCACTTCCTCCCTCTCTTCCTCACACCACTTTGAGCCTTCAAGTTCGGCCAACCCCTAACACTTTCTCCGCTCCACTTCCCTAGAGACATCCTATAGGTCCTGGTCTTCTTCAAAGACCAATTTTAGTTCCCTAAAATGAGGTCTCAAAGAAGCACTTCAAAGAAGAGGTAATGTCCGTTACCGATTCTTTCATCTTTATTTCTTCTTCCACTTCTTCTTATTTAGTTGTTTCATAATTAAGTAATAACATCAGTATCACTCATATACTGATATGTTATTATAAGTCTGAAACATCCCTATTTCACCATCTATCCATCCTACGTAAAATGAAATCATCGCGCGTGTGTACGTACGGAATACCGTCTCCACGCCGTGGTGTAATCTACATTCCACCACCACCTTACTTGGATGGGTATAATGGTGTAAATAATGACTATATATGATTATTGTAAAGTTATGTTGATTCTGAAATAGTATACATACACTCCAATACAATTCCATGATCATGGGAACGATATCATCGCTCGTGCGTACGTACGGAATACCGTCTCCACGATGTGATGCGGCTCGTTCTACATGATCTTCATTGCATAATGATTATATAAATGAATTGAATGAATGAATATGATATATATTACCCTAATAACATTCTGTAAATGTTGTATCTATAACCTAAAGATAAGAATAATAATTTATTCGACAAAACACGCATAAGAACAAAAAGTAATAAACACCCGAATAACAAGTTGTAATGAAATATTACTAATAAGAATCTAAGAATATGACCATATATGATATCATAACAATAATTATGATTCTTGAATAAGTCAATAACATTATTTAAATCATTATACAGGAGGTTCGGACACTTACGAGGCAAAGCGGACCTAAGGTAAGGGAAATATCACAATCTCATTTTTATCTGAGATTGTTTATACTTTGGCTTTTACTGGGGTTTATTTTATCATAAACATCCATGTTTCCTCAATAAGTAATATTATTTCCATCCACCTACAATTTTTTAAATCCAATTTTACCCTTCGGTGAGTTTTTAGTAAAGGATATGAAAGGAATCTTTTGTCGTTTTTCGTATGAGGTATTTTTTGACTTTTCCGACAAAAGTACGAAGAATGTTTTTTTTTACTTATACGACATGAATGGATTTTTAAAACATTATTTCCAAGAAGAATACTTTACAAGTTTTCAAGTTTATTTTTAATCAACATATTTTAGTTTGTAATTGTACGACATGTTATGAAAGGAAAAGTATTTTTGAAGCAGAGAGGATATTTTCCTCAAGAATGGAGTTCAAGTGTTTTATCAAAATTATTTTCCATATAAGATAATAAATGTTTCTGTTTTTATCCCTATTATTACATTGATTTGATTATGTTGTGATGGAATTATATTTTTATGAATTCCTTTGTCATATATGGATTTTTTTATGATGTCATGATGTTTAAGATTCCCATTTTTATTACATGGGTTATGCTATGATGTATGGTTTTCTGATTTTGTGGCAGACATAAGAATGGTATCATTATGAGATGGGTGGGACCTATATCTCCCTCCAATTCATTGGGTAAAGATTTTATATCTCATGAGATAGACATGGCTGTAACGGCAGGTTAAACAGGTTCAGTGAAACAGGACTGAAACGAGTAGTGAACTCGGTTCAAAATTGGACTTTGTCGACTAAGATAGTCTTGGAAATGAGTCTTGAGTAACAAAAAATGATTCTCAATCATTATGTGTGTATGCCACAACGTTTCATGTTTTATTTTATGATTATTGGGATTACATTTCACTACTATGATTTATCCCATGTTATGAAATTATGATCTCTTTTGCAGGTTAATATTTCCAAAAGTTATGTGCTTATGTATATGATGTGATTGATATTTTTTTGTTTACTCTTACTGAGAATTTGAGCTCACCTTTTGTATGTTTTATTTCCCCAGGTCAGGAAGAAGGTTATTAAGTAGAATATGCCAAAAAGGGACTCTAGATATGATGAAATAAATGGGAGGCAAAGTAGATGCTTTATGAACCAGTTGTTTATGCTTTCCAGTTTCTAAAGACACTATACCTATACGGTCCATTCATGGTTTTGTTATATGTTGTAAGAATTGTGCTTCAATTTTGAAGTAATAACAATGTATGTAAAGTAAGGGTCCTTATATCGAGGGTCCTAGCAAGTAATGGTGGGGATAAATTGTGCAGGAAAATTGGCATGTGGGCTTTTATTAGAAGGGTTTTAACACTAACCATTTTTATAAGTTATTCCCAGAGTCTCTGATGATAGAATATTCTTAGGGGTTCCTCTCCTTATGATAGGGAGAGTGCACGGTGTTAGAATACACCAATTGTCTTGTAGAGCTTTTTTTTCTTCTATAGAGGTGGTGATGAATGATTAGATGATACCATAGAAATACCTAATTGGTTTGAGACAATATATTATATCACTGGTATATATGTTGAAGCTTAACTCCAAGGATGATATGGTATACAAGGTAAGGATAGAGTATAAGGATATGATGAGAAAACATGGCTTCTCTAGCTCTTATATTCGACTAGGTGGAAACTTTAGTGGTGCACAGGGGAATAAAAAGAAGTGGAATGATAATATTATGAGTATTGAAATTAGTTATCCTCAATGAACCCACTCTTCACCATTGGTATTAGCTAGTATTCTGTTCATGTCTTGTTATCTGTGTGTAAATTATTGTCACACCATATATACTTTTCATGCACTCATGAAGTTGTCAAATGCTTATGTCCATTGAGTAAATTTATATAGTTTATATCTGGATATGCCTATACCCTATTGTGGTCAAGGAATTTGATTTCCAAGGACCATATTGGTGTAGTTGGATGCTTCAAATTCTGCAAGGCTCGATCCATAGATATTGGGAGTGATGAACATTCACATGGTGGATGATTTTTGGATTGAGTTTAACACAGGCCTAATAATTTTGAGATGTACCATTTTTATTTCATCATTTATGGAAACATAGTTATTTGATACTGGTTCCTTGTACTCGTTTATATCTTCCCATTTAGTGGCTGTATTAAAACATCCCACAAAGATCATGTCATTTATTATTGAGTTGTTGATTCCCCTTGTAAAGATGAAGGAATGGGACTTTCATTGTTTGTATTTATCTTTATTGATAGATAATATTGATTTAGTATGGGAATTTTTCATTATTGATTTGGATCTATTTGATGTCATCATTGGGATGTATTAGCTAGTTTCTCACTATGCTTGTAATGACCCAAAATTTTATAAATAAGATTCCATTTGTGATGGAATTTGATGACCAGTTATTTAATATGGTTATAAGAAGAACATTCCCTTATTTGGTTTTATTATATCCTATCATATTTAAAACACAATTAAGCAGAATATATTTTGATAATTGATCCATTTAACTATGTTAATATGATTAGTATAAATATAGGGTTTTGATAAATCCAATTGACATAGATAAAGGAGGTGATAACCTTGGCCTATAAGATAGCACCCTATGAAGCCCATTTATCTATGTTTTTGAGGGATATTTCATCGCTAGGATTTTCCCTTGACCATACCCAAGCTGAGATCCAAAATCTTAATCATGAGGGAAACTATTTATTACATTTGTTCAAGCTCATTTAGATAATGTCCTGGATCATGTATGCCAAAACACCCTATGAAAATCTCACCATCATGAACCTTACCCAGAGAGAATTTTACAGTCCATAAAGAGATATTTATCAGGACCCTAATAATATGAATATGAATATTTGCTATAATAATGAATATATATAAATAATTTATTATTACTTTTTAAATTATTTTGATTTTGTAATGATAAAACTGAAATTGTATTTTTTTCTCTGATATGATATTTCAATTGAGATATCCCTTTTTTAAGGATTCATGAACTATAAAAATAAATTTTATCTTTATAAAATAATAAAATAATAATATTTATTATATATAAATGATAATATAATTTTTATGAATTCAAATGTAATTTTTAAAAGGGTTCAAAAATAGTTATTGTCAAACACCCTAGCATTTTCTTAACAAATGACAATTCTTGTATCAAAAGTGAAAATTTTCAAATTTACAAAAAAAAATTGACAAAATAAATATTATTTTTGGAATAAACATGATAAAATTATCTAACATTTAATTTTTCATAATTTTCTGAGACAGTCAAATTTTTGGTTAAAAATTAAATACCGTATAATTATATTTTGTGTATTATGACACACTAATGACCAAAAAATGATGTCATAAATGTTATTAATGGTATCCATGAACAGATATATTTGTCCCACATAAATTAGATATATTTTTAGGTTCTTTCATTAATTTTATAAATCCCTTATGAATCCTCCAAAACCTATATTATATTTTAAGGTTTTAAAATCATTTCTTTATAAATCTGACTCGCATACACATCATAAAAGATAATGTTTTAATGATTTCGTAACATTTACTTATAAAATAATAAAAAACACTCCTCGTTGGAATTAAATATAGGAAAACCCAGGGGAAGTTCTGTGTTTTTTATTACATTATTATATAGAGTCCAAAACCTATGCCTAGGAAATAATAAAGAACTACCATCGCATTTCCTATATAAACCCACACAACATCACATTACTCTTAAATAAAAAACCATTTAACACATACCACTCTTACCGACACTTTATATAGTCTTCCAAATGTTCCCCCAAACTCTCAAGAAGATCCTTCCAGGCCTTTGGAATCACCCTCTCAATGTAAGGGATCATTTAATTCTCTACTTTATTCAAGAAAATTCTTCATTTTATGCCTTTTATTTCCATTTCATAATGTTAGGATATGTTTTTTAACATCCCAATTACATTACATTTTATTTAAAAATGATTATATACCATTTTCTCTATCATTAAACAATTTTATGAAACATTAATTACTCATGTTATGCTATCAAAATTTCTCTGTGACTTTTCCATGAAAAACCATTGTATTGTGAATACGACAACTGTTTACACTTACGGGTGTTCACCTAGATATACCTAAACTATTTTTTTTTTACTTAAAAAAATTAATTCCATACTCCATAATCAGGTTATTAAATATGATGAAAAAAATGATTCTATGTTGAATGATTAATGTGTTACACTTATTCATGTAATTGATATGAAATTGATGGGTGAGCCGAGAATTATATAGCACTCCAATGAATTGGGTAATGTTTTATTCTCATGAGACATCATGAAAGATATTATAGAGTAAATATAATCCATCATGGAACATTCCACCAAGTTATGATGTCTTGGTGGTTGTACTTGACCTATGATTATGATTCCAAGTTTAAACTTGTTGCACATTTCCCATGTTGACTTTTTGTTACCATGATATACCATGCCTTATTGTTTGTGTTTATGATTCTCACCCCATTTATGTCCCATTAAAATAACTATTCTCAAAATTTTAATTATTTATTTATGTTATTATATTTTAATTGCACTACTACTATTTATATCTCATCACATTTTTTTATACACACCTAGGTTATCCCATCCTGTTTTAGAGGACTGATAATTTCTAAGTGTATGTTAAGGATGTGTTCAATAATGTTTTTGTATCCCAAGTTCGAGATGTTATGATATGTACCTAATTATGAAAGAAACTATACTTTGTGATCTTCTATTTTGTATTATGTGTATTATTTTGTAATAAAACTTGAATTAATGTGTATTAAATAAAATGGTTTCCATATTTTGTATCAGAGGAATGTTTAGTTATTTTTGGGATTAGGATTAGAAAGCACTAGTGAAAGAATTAGGGATAAAACTATATATAAGAATATATTCCCTAATTTTAGTGAAGTATATATTAATTGGTCCGAATAAAATACATACATGAATGTATACTATAAGTGGATGTGGTTCTAACAGAGATGTACATAAGGGTAACACACAAAAACATCGTATTGAGCTAAACTTGATTGAGAACTGGTGAACTAAAATGGGCCTTGTTGCACACATGTTTTGAAACTCCCTGGGGAAATGCTTTGGAACGTTCATAATTTTATTAAAACCCATTTTTATGGGAAAACAAAATTCCCATAAGTGACTATGTTAGGATACAGATCATGGATAACGTACATTGAATCATAGAAATTCATAAGTTAAGGAAATTCATGTAATTTTTAAATTATCACTTTAATGTTATTGGATTAATAATTATGTATTTAATAATTTAAAATTAGTCATCCCTATTTTTCTCTTTATTCTATCCAATGTCCAAAAATATGAGGAATCAAGTAAACAACCAATGATAAGGGAGATGTGATGATTTTCCAATTGATATTCCAAGGCAAATGGGAGTAGGAATTGTAAAGTTTGTGAAAAATCTCTGAATGGACTCAAGTTTTAAATAGAAACCAAAATTAGGAAGAACAACCAAACCCCTCTAATAAATAACAATATTCAATTGATACCTTTATGTGACAAATGCCTATTACATTCAATGGATTGTTTGATCCCTTAATCAGGGAATAATGGATCAACTAAATTGAGAATATCTTCCCCAGCCTTCAATGTTATGAGAAAGAGAAGGTAATACTTAATGTTTATCATATAGAGGGAGAAGCTAATAAGTGGTTTACAATGATCGTGAATATGAATCATGGGGAATAGATCAAAGAAACAGATTATAAAGAATTATCAAAAATGTTTTTAATAAATATTTTCCTCACACTCTCTAACATAATATTGAAATGTATTAGCATTCCCATTTTAAAAAATATTATGAATCCATTAGGGATATAGAGTAAAACATCACAATACTTGTATGATAAACCTCCAGATTCATCATTACCCTTGAATTCAAAGTTTACCACTTCTTTTCTAGGATAAAACTAAGTCTACAAAAATCTCCATCAATCTGTGACATTGATATCAATTAGGAAAACGTATGATGTTCCCTAAAAGTCAAAATAAATATCAATAAATATAAAGGGAATCATGGGGAAAAGAATTGGAAAGTGGATTTTAATTATGGAGGTGTGATGGAGAAATCTAATGTTGGTATGAAAATTTAACATCCCACTTTTAAAAAGTGTGGAAATTCGAACCATAAAAATTTCCAAAAGGGGATGAAGAAATTATTTAGGTGTGGGAATTAAGGGAACCTTATTATAATTTTTTAATGGAGAACCCCCCCCCAATTTAATGGATGGGAGGAATTATCTATCCAACCCATAGCCTATTTTCTGATGTTTCACCTTTAAGGAATAAGGTATCTTTGAAAACCAATGTATTATGCTAATGGTGGTCTAACACAATCAGCACCAATAACATTGAAGGTAAAAACGGTGAGATTATTCAATTACAACCACTAAGTTGGATCCTGAATATAATGTGATGATAGGTACAACAGTTATTTATTTAGTAATAGTGATCATAATTTTTTATTTTAGTTCTAAACATTCCATAATATTACAGAAGTTCAGTAGAACAATTCAAACACCCCCACAAAGAATGGAAGTATAACTATTAGTGAAAATGAAAATGGGGAAAATATTAAATCCGAAGTATATTACTCCTCTACTATCAACATTTGTGGAGTGAAATACCTATAAAACCTTATGATACTCACTTTAGTGATATTTGATTCAATTATGTGTGTGTATTGTCTTTCCTTACATAGAGAGAGCATAAATTGTCATGAAAAGGAAATTATTATTTGTATCATGAATCAAAAATTTATTTTGTACTAGTGGAAAGAGGAGGGTAAATCTTCTTTAAAACCAAAATCTCAATCATGTCTATTATTTCCCTATGAGAAATTGTATCTAGATAAAATGATTGTGTATAATGAAAAGATAATCCTTAAAGAAATTCCCATTGTCATGGAATATACTGATGTATTCCCTAAAAAATTTCTTGGTATTCCTCCTAGTTGAGAGGTAGAATTTAACTTCAAGTTTATACAAGGGGAATTTCTAATATCAGTAAATATATATAGAGTGGTTTTTGTAGAACATGAGTATCTGAAAATAAACAAATACAAGAGAATCTAGATAAAGGGTTTATATGCCTAAGTGCTTCACTGTGGTGGAATTAGTCCTATCCATCAAGAAGAATGACGGGTCAACCAATATTTCCATTGATTATTGTGATCTCATCAAGATCAATATAAAGAATAAGTAACCTCTTCCATGTATTGATGACTATTTCGATCAGCTATGTAGATCCAAATACTTCTCAAAGGTGAACTATAAGTTGGGGAATTATCAAGTGAGGTTAAAGAATGAGGATATACCCAATACTGATTTTTTTATAAGGTATGGGAACTATAAGTTCATAGTATTTCCATTCAGACTAAAAAAAATCTATTAATATTTATGGTCTTAATGAATATTGTCTTTAGAGATTACCAAGGAAAATCTATGGTAGTATTTATAGGTGATATTATATTATATTCCAAAATAAATTACGATCATGAAGAGAATCTAAGAAATTTTCTAAGAACATTATGAATGGAAAATATTTATTTAAAGTATAGAAAATCTGAGTGTTTGCTAAAGGAAGTATTATACAGGGAGAACATTATAATAATTAATGGGAGGTTTGAATACCCTTCAATGATATATGCAATTTAAGGACAGTTGAGGCCAATATATATGATGTCAATCCAACGTTTCCTTGGGTTATAGGGGTATTATCGTTGATTTTTGAGAACTTTCTCATAGTTTTCAAACACCCTAACCATGATAACTTCAAAGAGAATCAAGTTTTTTTGGAATAATTTATGTGAAGAGAACATTATGGAGTTGAAAAAAATTCTTATCGTTTCACCTATAGTTACCCTACAAATATGTGGCGAACATTCTGTATCATATAGTGATGATTTAATGAATTTCAGGGGTTGTTTACTAATGAAATACTATAAAGTGATAGCATATAACTCATAGAAATTGAAATTCCATGAACAAAACGTCCCAATGCATGGTCTGGAGTTGGCTACAGTAATATTCACATTGCATTTTTTTTATTATATCTTTGTGGAGAATTTTCAAATATAAATTGATCATAAGATCCTCAAGTATATATTCACACAAGAAGTGATTAACATGCTCCAGAAAAAAATTGTTAGGGAAGATTAAGGATTTTGACTACTCAATCAACTACTATCCTGGGGAAAAAATTATGTGAAAGATAATTTATGTAGAAAGGAGCCAAAAATATCATTATTGATGAAAATTGAGAGGTATTTGATCTTATTACACTTGAAATGGATGAAAATGGGAATCATAAAGTTAGGAACGTCATCAATGCTTTCACAAAAGATTTATCAACCATCCCTTATGAAGAAGATAAAGGATTTTGATAGATATGATGTGGAAATTCAGAATAAAGTGGTAGCTATAATAAAAGGTAAGTCATCATAGTTCAAAAATAATGAATAAGGAGTTATAAGATTTGGGTCATGACTGTCTATGCCATCATATCCTGAGTTAAAGAATGAATTGTTCGAAGATGAACATAGATCAACCTTATCCATCTATCTGTGGAGCATAACAATATATCAAGATATTTGAGAGAATTATTTTTCATAACATATGAGGAAGCTGTTCAAGGAATGAAAAATAAGGTGTCTTGTATATCCACAAGTGATGGATAAACTGAAAAAATACAAGGAGATGATGCAACCATTACCCATAACTACATGGAAAAGGAAAAACATAATCATATAATTTTTCTATCATCTTCTTAATACATCAACAGTAAAAAATGAAATATAGGTTGTTGTGGATCATCATACAAATACTACTCACTTAATTGTAATTTCAGAGGAATTATTACTCGATAAAATTGTAAGGATATATATTAGATAAGTGGTGAGGATGCATGTAACATCACTATCAATTATATCTAAATGAGATCCAAGATTTAAATCCATGTTATAGAAGATTCTATAACATGTTATAAATACTGAGTGAAACATCATCATGGATTATCACCCTCAAACTAATGTCCAATCTAAGTGAAAAATCCATACACTCAAGTACATGTTCAGAGAATTATCAATACAATAATAGATTCCACTCAAGAATGAAAATGTCTCCCTATGAAGACCTTTATGGGAAGAGGTGTAGAAAAGATGAATTATAGGATGAATTTTTTTAATGAAAACTGTTGGATCCTAAAATGGTTTAGGAAATGGTGGAAGGGTTCCAGACCATTTAATACTACATCAGGGAGGCTCAGAGTCGATAGAAGATCTATGCTTAAAATAATCAATAAGGCCTATATTTTGGTACGGAGATAATTTATTCCTCTACATAACTTCATTAAATAAATTCATAATATTTTTGGAGAAGGGAAAGCTTAGTCCAAGATACATATATCCCTTTTAGATCCTTTATTTCCTTAAGTGATAGACTATAAACTAGAACTCCCACCTAACATATCTCAAGAACATGATGTGGTCCATGTATCCTTATTGAATTAGAATATACCATACCCATCACATGTTCTGAATCCAGAGGAGTTATCATTGTAGAATGATCTCTCATATGAATATAATCCAATCAATATCATTGATTATAAGGATAATGTTCTATAAAATAATAAAATAAAACTGGTCAAAATGATATAGAAAAACCACATGTTGGAAGAAGTAGTTGGGAATTGGAAAAGTATATGAAATAGAATTACCCTTATCTGATTATTGTGTGAAATTAAAATTTTGTGGTCAAAATTTCTAAGGGGGAGACTATAATGACATGAACTTGTATAAATAAGATTCCATTTATGAATGAATTAAATGACCTATTATATATTATGGTTATAGAACACACATGCACTTATTTGGTTTTATTTTATCCTATAGAATATAAAATATAATTAATCATCATATCCATTGATAATGTAGTCATTAAACATTGATCATATGAATAGTTTTAATATTGGTTTTTGATAAATCCAATTGACAAGAAAAGGAATCTATGGCCTCAAACAGTTGGATCATACCCTATGAAACACATTTATCAGAGCTTTTGAGGGAGATTGTCTCACTATTATTTTCCCCTAACCATTCCCATGTTTAGATCTAACAACTAAAACATGATAGAAACCATTAATGGGATAATTTTAAGCTCCACGAGATCATGACCCAAAACATGTTTTCCAAACCACCCCATGAGAATATCTCCATCGTGCACCTTTCCCTCATGGTATTTTCTGGTGTAATAAATGGATATGTATTAAGAACCTAATAATATGAATATATATTTTTATATAATAATGAATACATTTAAATCTTATTTTTGTTTCATTATAAATTCTTTTGATATTAAAATGAAAAAACACAAGTTTTATTTTTGTTTAATAAGAAATTACAATTAATATGTTCCTTCTTGAAGAATTCATGAATTTTAATAAGAAATGATACTTTAATAAAATAATACTATTAAAAAATTTATTAAATATAAATGATTGAAAAAAATTTATGACGTAAAATGTATCTTTTATAAGGGTTGGAACATTTTTTTTGAAAAAAATCCATCATTTATCAATAAATATGGATTCGTGTTTTAAAAGTAAATTTTCAATTACTTTGAAAATTATTTTGATAAAAAAAAAATTATTTTTGGAATAAGTGCATCAAAATTATCCAACATTTAATTTTTCTTAATTTTTTAAGACAATTGATTTTTGGGTAATGATTAAATATAGTATAAATATATGGTGTGTATTATGACATCATAATGAACCAAAAATGATGTACTAAATGATATTAAGGGTTCCCACCACCAAATATATGTTTACACTTCTAAATAATTTGATTTTAATGTTATTCTATTAATTTTATAAAGCCTTTATGTATCCTCCAAAACCTATATTATATTTTGTGTTTTTAAAATACATTATTTCTAAACATGACTCACTTAATCATCACCATGGGAAATATTTTAATGATTTAATCCCATTGGCCTATGAAATAATTAAAACCATTCCAATTTGGTAGAAACCATTGGAAAAAAATGTGAAGGTAATTGTTTTAGATTAATTTATTATAAATAGTCCAAAACCTAAGTTTGGGGAATAATAAAGAACTCCACCACTCTTTTCCTACATAAACCCACACGAGATACCATTACTCTTCACAAAAAAAACCTTAGAGTACATTATTAATCTTACCACTCCTCTCTAAATTCCTCCCACGGTTCCCTCAAGCTCTAAATAATCTTCTCTCAAACCATTGGAATCTCCCTCTCAAATGTAAGGAATCCTTTCCTTCTTCTATTTATTCTAGAATCTTAATTATCTTATTCCTTTTATTTCTAATTACTAATGTCGGGATATTATTTTTCAAATAATTATTACAAACTATTTTATGTAAAAATGATGATATTCTCATTTATCTCTCATTAAACCATTTTATGAATATTAGAATACTATCGTTATACTTCTGAAATTTCACTATGATTTTTGATGAAAAACATTTTTATTAGGAATACACTCAAGGGTATTCACATAAACATGAATACACACATTTTATAGGGGAATTACATGTATTTATTCCACACTCCTTGATCATGGAAGTACATTTTATGAAAAAATTATTCTATATTGAATGAACTATGTGGAACACTTATGCATGTACATGATATGAAAGCGATAAGTGTACCTAGAATTATATAGTGCTCCAATGTATTTGGTAATGTTTTAGACTCATGTGAAGTCATGAATGGGAATAAAAAGTGACCCAAATTAATCATGGTACATTTTCCCCCATGTTAGGATGTCTTGGTAGTTATCCTTGACCTATGTTTATGATGTCATGGTTAATGTGGTTTCAACATTTCTCATATTGCCTTTATGTTACCATGTTATTCCATCCCTTATTATTCGTGTTTATAATTCTCACCCTTTATGTCCCATTTAAATTCATGTTTTCTAACATGTAATATTTTCTTCATTTAATTCATTCTCAATTCCCTTACTAGGATTTATAGCTTACCCATTTCTTATGTATGTTTCTAGGTATCCCATGCAGTTTTATTGGACTGATGATTTCAATGACAATGTTAAGGATGCTTTCAAAAATGTTATTGAATACCATATTCAAGATGTTAGGTTATGTACGTAATTAAAAAATGCACTATAATTCTTGATCTTATGGGTTGTATTATTTGAATTCATGCCTAACAAAACATTAATTAATGTGTAATTAAAACAATTGTTGTCATAGTATTGGAATTGATTTTTATCATCATCATGTTTAATTATTTTTATCCAATGGGACCACTCTGGTGTTTCAGGGAGAGTGAGATCCAAGGTCCGGTTATGTAGAACTATCCATTCCAGAGCTCAGGGGTTTTTTGTCTACCATTTTAATTGGGACTCATGATGTTCCTCCTACTGTGGATCTTCCCACGGTTGTTTGTGACTTCCCTAATGTCTTTTCTAACATCCCAATTTTTTATAAAGAGAATTATTTATGTCATTATCATTTTAATTAAACATTAACTCAATGTTAGTAATAATAATAAAATAAAATTATAATTGAATATCGTTTTTTTAAATAAATAAAGAAGGCATAATACCAAATTATTAGATAACATTCTTACTAGATGAAAATAGTTAAAATATGTTTTAATTGAATTTATTTAATTATAAAATTATTAACATGAAATAATATTAAGCTTTTGTTTAAACAAATAAATTTAAGGAATTATCATTTAACAATTAAAATAAAATTATTTTGAATAATAAATAAATAATTTTATTTAAATAAATTTTATTACGTAATTTTGTAAATAAAATTTTATAATTATATATATAATTTTAAAACATTGACATTTTTATAAAACATATAAATGATAAATAAATTAAATAAAATATTTAAAAGATAATTATTTTGAATTATAAAATATATGTAATAAATTTGATTATGAAATATTCAATTATAAATATTATCCTATTATTATTTTATAAATTATCTTAATTATTTTTAAACAAAAAATGAGTAAATTTAAGAGAAATACTGATATTTATAAAATAATGATAATAACTTATAATTCATAAAAAATTTATAAATTAATAATTAAAAGTATTATAAATTTTGTTTATTAAAGATATTAAATTTAATAAATGATAATAAATAATGAAAATTATTAATTAAATGATAATAAGAAAGAATGATTTGAGATAAGGGTTTGTATGGGGAGTCAATCAGCACAGTTGAGAGTGAAACTAAACTAGGAGTCATAGACCAAGATCATAGATAGATAATCTTCACGGGAGCTCAAACACAGTTCAGGGCTCTAGTACAAGGTTGATTGTGGTTGAGGACTTTGGTTTTAGATGAAAACACAGAATTTGAGCTTCAGGTGTGATGGAGGGATCTAGTGTCGATAGAGGGTTCGTATATGGTTGGGGGTTCAATAAAAGGAAGTTCGACTATTGGGGAGCTTTTGGAAGGGAATATCTGATACACATGGAGGTTTCAAATGGGATTTGGGGAAAAATTACCTTCAGTTTTTGTGATCTATCTCACATCATACGGATCTATATGTAGGTGTTGATCATCAGATTTTGGTGTCTGAATCTTATCAGATGAACAGATTTCAGTATCATAATTTCATTGATTATCCTCTTCAAAAAAATTTATGTCTCATGTGAAAATTTTAGTTATTTTCATGGTGGTATAGTCAACATATTTTCTTACAATGTGAATGGGTTCAATTGTCTTATTATGTATTTTTCTTCCTTAATCAACTTTGGTGTCGCTAATTCTTTAATATGTCTATGTTTTCCACAGTTTATCATTAATACCTGCATAGATTATTAATTTTTTCTATTAACATTCCTCATTTATTGGATTCTTCACAAATAAATAAAATCAAATCGAATATGATCTTAAATCTATAACTGATTATTTTATGAGTTAAGGATATGAAGTATGCAAATATTCGTTTTCATGACTAGATTTTGTGAATCTCACTCGATTCGATGTCACAATATTTTTCTTGAATTGAAGGATGTAGAGAAGAATAATTTTAATATATAAATATATATATATTATCAAATTGCATATAAATCTAATCTAATCAATAAATCTCCATGTGATTTGAAATAAAATAATATCCCACTGAGTGTATAAATAAGTGAGAGCAGAGAGGCAGTCTAGGGAGATGTTTTTTTGGAGTGAATTTTGAGGTTGTTTGGGCCTTATATTCCATTTTATAGTGATTTCCCATTAAGAACACACTTCGGGGTAGGGATATTAGAGAGTGAGGGAAATTAAAATAGACTCTGGTGGAGGGAAAAAATAAGAAGAAGAATAATAATGACAACTACTACTACAATAAATTAATTTATAAAGTGTATCATCTAGTATTTTTATTAAATTTATCAAATATATTATTTTTATGTTCAATTTTACTTGTAAAGGATTATTTATTTATTTAAAATATATTTAATTTAAGCGATAATTTATTTCTTTTAACATGATTTGTTTTTATGTTATGATTTTATTTGTTTTAGTTTTTTAGATGTTATTATGAAAATATTATGAGATGATATTATATACAAAGTTATATTTAAAAATGAAATGGGATTACAATTCAATTAAGAGTTTATATTTTCAATGTTTATATTCATAATTGGGTTATCATATTTTATAAAAAACCCTTTTTAAGGGAAATAATTATTCACTCCCATTTTATTTGTGAAAATCATTTATGTATTCATGAATGTCGTTTTAAAATATAAGTTATGGACATTATCTATAATCTTTTACAATTCAAGCATGTACAAGTTTAATTTTTTATTGTGTATCTAATTTATGTCCAAAAGTGAAAATTAATTCCTTTATATGAAATTATTTTCAAATTTGATATTAATTATATTTTAATTAACGTTGCATCTATTAAGAAAATGTCTACAAATGATGAGATTTACTTGAAACTGTTTTATTTAAGAAAGTATATATAATTGTATATATAATTGTAAATGAATAAAATAATATTTTCATGTTTTTAGTATTAAAACTCCAATGAATGTATATAAATGTAAACAAGAAGAAAAATGATTTTATAAAATCCATAAATTTAATGTTGTAAATATTATAGGGGATTGGGTATTGAACCCATACCTTGGAAAGTGGGTAGGCTCAAGATAGCCTTCAATATTTCAAGTGGAATTATTGTTTTACTTTAATAATCATTCATAGAATTCTCAGAAAAAGTCACTGGATTATTTTTAAATCAATTTTTTAGTGTAAGTATATTTCAAATGTTATAGTATCTTCAATACTTAAATAATTTAAATATTATTTTAAAATGATATTTCTAAAATAATTTTGATGGTATTATCAAAATCATTTCAAAATCATTTCTCAAAATTTATTATCAAAGGAATATTTCAAAAGAGGAATTTTAGTGATTTTAAAACCCCTTAATGGGCTATTTTATGCTCAACACATGTTTCAAATTGATTTTCATAGGTACCATAGAAGTTTTAATTCATACGTTTTCTCTTTTAGAGTTAGCATGCACGGAAGAAAAGTAGGGATGTTGTTTTATTTTATTTCAACTTTGATATTGTTTAGGATTTAGCCTAATTTTCCAAAACCTAGACTGGAAAAGGTTCTTGATTGTATAAGGAACAGTGTATTTTTTTGTTATCTTTTATAAAAAAACAAAGAGTGTTTTTAGTATTTAAGTTGAAATCATGGGTTCATTGTAAGATACTGGGTATAAGAGAAATGATATAGAAAACTTTGGAGATTATATGTTTTCATTTTAGGAAAAAAAACTACATGATAAAATTTTTGTTAGATAATTCTTTTCCCGTAGAAATTTTATTTTTTTCTAACACAAATGATAGGAATTCAAAATTTTCTTAAGTCTAAAAAATAACTTTCAAGGTCAAAATTTATTTAAGGGGGGGAGAATGTTACATCCAATGTTTTTATAAAAAAAATTATTTATTTCATTATCATTTGAATTATATAGTTACTATAATTTATTAATAATAATAAAATAAAATTGTAAATTAATATTGATTTATTAGATAAATAAAGAATACATTAGGAAAGATTTTTACTAGTTGACCACAATCAGAAATTGTTTTTATCGAATTTCTTTAATAATTATATTATTAACGTGAAATAATATATTTTTTTTGAAAAATAAATTTAAGGTATTATAATTTAACATTTAAAATAAAATAATTTAGAATCATAAATACTTAATTTATTATAAATAAATTTTTTCAAGTAACATTGTAAATATAATTTTATACTTATATATATAGCATTTTAAAATGTTTTTAAAGTTATAAAACATATAAATGATAAATTAATTAAATAAAATAAATAAATAATTATTGTTTTAAAATGTAAAATTTATATAAAAATTTTGATAATGAAATATTTAAATTATAAATATAAAAATATTATTATTTTATAATTTATCATAATTTTATTAAAATAATATATGAATTTATTTAATAAAAATATTGATATTTATAAAATTATAATAATATATTGCAATTTATATAAACAAATTAAAAAATTAAGAATTAAAAGTATTAAGAATTAAGTTTATTAATGATATTTAATTTAATAAATGATAATAAATATTGAAAATTATAAAATAAATGATATGAAGAAAGGGATATATAGATAAGTGCTTGTAGGGGGATTCTAGTGGTTCAGTTGAGTGCGGAACCAAACCAGGTGTCACAAACTGATAGCTTAGAGGCAGAGTCTTCCAAGGAGCTTGGATGCAGTCCGAGGATTGAGTGTGATGTTGATCATAGTTGAGAACTTCGGATCTGGATGAAAATTGAGAAGTTGAGATTGAGGTGTGATGGGTGAATCTAGTGTATATCTAGGGATCTAATGTAGTAGGGGGTTCGATCGAAAGAAGTTTGACCAACAGTAAGATTTTGGAATGACATACCTAAGTCTCATGGTGAATTAAAATGGGATTTGGGGGAAAATGACCTTCAGTTTTGAGATCTACCTCGCATCATCAACATCTTCAAGTAGGTTTTGTTCATTTAATTTTGATGTTCGAATATTGTCTTTTGAACTGATTTCAAAATATTAATTTTTTTCCCATTATCTAATTTTTATCCCATATATCATGATTTTAGTTATTTTATTTTTGGTCTGTTCAATATATTTCCCATGTATATCAATAGTATCAGATGTCTTATTCTAGATTTTCCTTTAATCAATTTTTTGTCACTGATTCTAAAATATATCTTTGTTTTCCATAGTTTATCAATAAAACTTACATTGATTTTTGATGTTTTCTTTTTACTTTTTTTAATTCATTGATTTTTCATAATCAAAAAAAATCAAACTAAATAAGATCATTAATCTGTAAAATAATCATTTATGTGTTGCAAATTTTATGTATGCATATATTCGTTTCTATGACTGGATTTTACAGATCTCACATGATTTGATATCCCAAATTTCTATTTCTATTTGTATCAAATTGAAGGACGTAATGAAGGATAATTTTAATTTATATATTTTTTATCATCTTGCATAGAAAGATAATCTAATCAATATATATTCATTCAAGATGAAATAAAATAATATCCCACTATGTATATAAATAACGGATAGTAGAGAGGTAGTCTAAGGTGATGTTATTGGTGAGGGAAGTTTGAGATGGTCCAAGCCTTATTTTCCCTTTTCTTGTGATATTTCATGAAGAAACCTATTTTGGGTAAGGATATTATAGTGTGAGGGAAATTAAAACAGTCTAATAGAGGACACCAAGAAGAAAAAGAAGAATAAGAATGGCTTCTACAAATTAATCTGTAAGGGATATTATCTAATATTTTTATTAAATTTATTAAAACTATTATTTATATGTTCTATTTTACTTGTAATAGATTATTTATATATTCAAAATATATTTAATTTTTTTAGGATTAATAATCTAATTTCACATGATTGATATTTATGTTCATATTTTATTTGTTTTATTTTTTGAAATGTTATTGTGAAAATATTCCTGGATGTTATTATTTATAAAGTAATTTTTATAAATTAAAATGTTTTAAAATTCTGTTAAGAGTTTATATTTTCAATGATTATTTTTATAATTGGATTATTATATTTTTTTTATAAAAATCTTTTTAAGGGAAATAATTTTAAACTCTCATTTTACATGTTTAAAGAATTTATGAATTCATTAATGTCATTTCAAAATATAAGATATAGCAATTATTTTTAATTTATGACATTTCATGCACGTACCAGTTTAATTTCTTCATCCTTTTATTTATCTGAAAACGTGGAAAATTAATTCCTTTAATGGAAATTATTTTCAAATTGTATGTTAATTATATTTTAATTTACATTCCATTTATTAAATAAATGTATGATACATATGGGATTTAGTTTCTACATGTTTCCTTATAAAATTATATATAAATTAATACATAATTGTAACTGAATTTTATAATTTTTTCTGATTTTTAGAGTTAAAACTCCAGTGAATGTATATATATATAAGAAAACATAAAAATTATTTTATAAAATACAGCACTTGAATGTTGTAAAAATGGTAAGAAATTAGGGAGTGAATCCATCTCTCAGTAAGTGGGTAGGTCCATGATAGCCTTTAATATTTCAAGTGGCCTCGGTTTTTTGATTTTAGAATAATGCATATAGATTTCAAAAACATTAGTAGATTATTTTTAATGTAATTTATGAGCATAAGTATTTTTAAAATGTTGTAGTATTTTAAGTACATAAAAAACTTAAATATTATTTTCAAAAGGAATTTCAAAAAGTATTTTGATGGAATTATCAAAATAATTTCAAAATAAATCCTCAAAAGTTTTTATCAAAGTAATATTTCATAAAAGGTATTTAAATTATTTTGAAACCCCTAACTGGGAAATTTTATACTCACCCCATAGTTCAAATTGTTTTTCACATGTATCTTAGAACATTTAATTCAAACATAATCTTTTTGGAGATAGTGTGTGTGGAAGAAAAGAAGTCATATTGTTTTATTTTATATCAACTCTTATAATGTGTAATATTTAGCCTAATTTTCTATAACCAAGACTGATAAAGGTCCTCTATTATATAAGGCACTATTTAATTTTTAGTTATATTTTATAAAAAACACAACATGTTTTTATCACAAAATTCGGAAGCATGGGTTCGGGGTGTGATATCTTCCCAGATGAATTCTTCATTATTACATATAGAGGTTGGTAGAGTTTAGGATTGATATTGTTTTAGGACCATATATGATTTCGATAACCACTTATCATATGGAACCTACCAATCGAAAAGACATCAAGATCCATTTGTATGATCTTGTGCAGAAATATTTTGTTTACCCTAGCATTTTTTCATGGGAATCCCCAATGCTCTTCACTAAGAAGGCTTATGGTTCATTTATTTTGGTCATAGACTATTAAAATTGGAAATGGGTGATGATTAAGAATATTTACCCTTTTCCCCATGTGGATTACTTGTTTGACTAGTTAAATGGGGAGAAGTGGTTTTTGAAAATCTATCTTCAATGGATTTATCATCAACTTAGGTTTTGAGAGTTTGATATTTTAAAGACCAATTTATTAGAAGGTATAGACATGATGAATATATTGTGATGAATTTTGGTCTGAATAATTATCCTGTACTTTTTATGGATTTTATGAATCTGATATTCAATTAGTATATCAACACCTTTTTTGTAGTATTTGTGGATGATATCTTGGTTCATTTGATATCTAATATTGAGAATATTCACCATCTAAATCAAGTTTTAGATATCCTAAGGAGTCACCAAATTTATGGAAGTATTTCTAATTTTAGTTTCTGTATCCATGTAATAAAGATCAAGAGGCATGTAATTTCTAAGAACATACATTCAGTTGATCCTGGGAAGGTGAAAGTTTTCTTCTCTAGAGAAGAGCAACAAAACAGCTTTGAGATATGGATCTTCCTCAAACTGGATAGATACTATCAGTGGCTTGAAAAATATTTCTCAAAATTTTCATTACTTTTGAATTTTTTACAAAAAAATGAAAAATTAATATGGGATGTTAACTGCCAGACATCTTTTGATGAGTTGAAATGGATTCTAACATCAGATCCTATTCTAATATTACCTAATCCAAGAATGGGGTGTGTGGTATAATATTATGCTTCAACTACTATTCTTGGTTTATTCCTTTTGCACGATGATCATGTTGTGGCCAATGTCTCTTCTCAGCTTCAGTTTTATGTGAATAATTACCCCACTAAGGATTTGGATCTTTCCACAGTTATTTGTTATCATAATATTTTGTGGAACTATAATTTTTTGAAGAGTATAATGGTCTTTTCTAATCACAAGATTATAAACTATATCTTTTCTAGAAAGGACTCAAATCTCAGATGAAGGTTATGGGTGAATTGTTTCCACATGTTTGACTTTGAAATCACCTACACCTCATGATAGTGGATTTTAATTTTTATTGATCTCAATATGAAATCCCCAATATGGGCAATTTTTTAATCGATAAAAGATTGGAACAAAATGGGTATTTTCACTCAATTTCATCTATACACACAGGAGGATGGTTTAGGTATGGTTTTGACTAATGAAAAGTTATCATCATATCATCTATTTTGACTCTATTGAGCAACATTCATTGAATAATGATGAGTTTATAAGAATTTGAGAATCCATTTATGGTGTATAGAACATTTTTTTTTGGTCTCTCCCTTTATATGGTATTATATTCTTTGGTAATTGGTTTTTTATCCCTTCATCCATGAGGAATTCAGTGTTTCATGATTTCCAAAGTTCTTCTTTGTATGTTCACCCTGGCACTATAAAAATGTATTATGAAATGAGATGTAATTTTTAGTGGCTATATATAAAGTGTGAAACTAATTATTATGTGTTTAGTGACATAGATTTTCATTGTATGATGTTGAAATGTATTGAGGAATATTTTCAGAGCCATGTGTTAGGATGATGCGAGATTCCAAGACCCGATGAGCCTAGAATTGATATTATTAAAATATTTAATATATTAATATCACATGATTAGCCACTAAAATAGAATAATTTTCATTATTAATATATATAATCTTCATGTTCTTCCTTATTCATATGCACTATTTTTAGTGCATTTTACAAATTTAACATTATTTCACATTTTGATTGTAATACCTTCATAAAATTAACTATTACATGGTACATTTTTGAAAAACTCATAAAAAGCTAATGGTATTGATTTTATTTTCATATTTCTTTTAATGTCTCCCAATATATGAGCAAAATTCTATCCTTCTGGATCTATTGAAAAATCATTTTGGAATATTAAAAGAGTGTTCCTTAAACCAAGAACATTCTCGATGAAGTGAACTGGATAACATTTCAATAAAATGACATTAAATGTCAATATCCAACACTAATGATGCTCAAATTTTAACTGAAGATATATGATATCATGTAGAACATTTAATTAAATAGAATCCAGATCTAATTATTATTTTTTAATTAATTTCTAGGTGTCCAAAACATAAGATGAAATTTAGGGCCATATTTCATAGCCCATGAAAATATCCCACCATTTTGATCATATATCAACAAAAAAATATCCAATTGGTATCAGTCTTTACAAGATATTATGTAACATCCATTGATTTAATGTATTCATCTATTTCCCACCAAAGTTTTTCCATGTATAAGCTAATTTTAACACATCTATCGGTGATATGGAATATGGATACCATTTCAGGTTAAGGGTGGAAATGTCAAAATTCCACAAAGGTTCCACCACCCTAAGCCTACCATAATCAATTTGAAATACTTTTTCTATTGGGGGATCTAACCAATTCTCTTAAAATTTTTATTAATTTAGTGTTATTGAATTATTTTAAATGGATGTTTTGTGTGTTTTCATTGTAAAGTTATGCTATAATTTTGTTGTCTTATATTTATCTTTCACATGTAGGTTCTTCCAGTTCCCCTTGTCTTCTTCATAAAACTTCTTATTATTATAATTTTATATTATTTTTAAACACATTTATATTTTTTATTTAAGGTGAAATTTTATTCACACAATGAAGAGATAAATACTTCACACAACAGTGGAGTTTTCATTTTTAGTTTTTTTGCTCTTCTTCAATCATGATTCTTTAAGTAAACTTTCACCTTTCATTGAGATATTTTCATTAATGGAGGAATAAGACTATTGTGGTTTGATCATATATAATTTCATGTGGTAATATTGGGTTTTATTTTATTTTCTTATATTCTTGTATTAGTTTATTATTTTATGAGTTTAATTTAATTACTTATTTTCTTCTTCATCATCACAAATTTTAACAGAAACATATTTTTTGTTCTAGTATTATCCAATTATTATAAGTTATATTTGTTGTGATTCTCTAATTGAATTTGGTATTAGACTTATAATTTTGTAGTTATTAAATTGGCGAATTATTTTTGGGACTTATCTCATTTATTAGAAACTTCATGAACTAGTGAGATGAAATTTCTAAATAAAACAATTACTTCCGTTATAGTCCAAGGAAAAACCTGTGATCAGACCATCTTCTTTAATAGTTTTATTTCAATATATTAAGGAGTGTTTTTAATGAAATTAAAACCATTCTATTAGGTACTTTAGTATTATAGTATCCCATTTTTAATAAACCCAAAATTTGGCCACTTCATATTCAAAAATCCCTAACAAATATGAGTCTCTCAAGGTTACTTCTTTGGTCTATGTGGATTCAACCCCTACTTATACTACAAAGACTGATTCTACATATAGGGTAAATTTGGATGAGACCAAATTTTGATGAAATTTCTTGGGACCTATGTAAATTATATTATACACTACAATAATTTTCTCACAACAATTCTCTATTCCCATCCCCAATTTCACTCTTATGGGAATCCATTTCGATCAAATCATGTCATAGGAAAATTATCCCCACTTTAAATACCCCATACCAAGTGTGATGTACAATAACCATGGTGGTTTCTATTGGTGGGATAATCAACCAAATAATCAACCATAATGTTTTAACACATATTCTCTGCACAACATTCCAACCAATAATTAATTTTGATCCCAACAAATCCAATCTAAACATCCTACTATGAACTTCCAACAATATAATTATCCTCTTGGAATATACCATTTGGATAAACCCCTTTTCCATCTTCATCCACAACCATTACATGAGAAATTGTGTCAAAAATAGGTATAATTACTTTTTATGTTTCATTATTGAGATTATAACTACAAAGCATTGAAATAGTTATGGAACTCATTCCCACTCAGTTTTTCCCTTCCACATCATTGATAAAATCATTTTTTTACACACAAAATTCTCATGAAAATTATAAACAATCCTAATTTAAATCAATGAGTCTTGAATAAGATTAAAGAATTTTTTTGGGTGTTTAAATAAAGAGGAAAATGATTTTCTATATTCAATATAGAGAAAATTGAAAATGTGGATTGAGTGTCTTAAATATTACACCATATATGTTTTTTCATAACTAAAAATCATTATACCATTTAAGAAATTTTTGAAATATGATTATGCCCCAAACATTAACACTGATTTTGAAAATTTTAGGGTTTAAACATATTTTTTAAAGGAACCAACTTCTTCTAACATTTTGGGTAATGAAATTGATTTTGATTCACAATTCAAATAGTATTTAAGAAATTTCAATCAACCCAAACTGAAAATTATTTTCATTTCATCCCTACTCAAGTAACCCTTTGTAGGTGATAACAAAGACCCTACAGTAGTCATTCATTCTTATCTTGAAACCAATAAATTAATAATGATTATTTATGTCTTATGAAAGACTATAGACATAGCCAGATCAACTATTTTTTTATTCCTTGTATTTTCATCCTCATTTTTTAATAAAGTATTTTACATCAAAAAAATTATAAATAAATAATCAATATCAATCTCATAGAAGTGGAGATAAATTTAATCGTTCATTTTTCTAAATCATGTATTGGGTAATTCATGGGTTCCATTTCTATTTAGTGGAATTAAACAAAGCTTTTTTTGGGAGACAAGCTAGCTTTTAGTTATACATTGACTTAGTGTATTGAATTACAAAATAAACGCGTAAGTTTTTTCCATTTTTTCTTTTTTTTATTTAAGGGATCCTCAAGGGGTTGAATTTTTTTTCTAATTATGTTCGTGTGTAAGATTCAAGTGATGAAAATATTTTTTTATTTTTACAAAAATCACATTTATCCTTGGTGTACAAGCTTAAACTGTCCTCATTGATGAGGCTCCTACAAAAGATCTAGGGTTTAAATGCGATAAGAACAACATTCATCAGTATAATACTAAGTGAATTCATTCCATGTTTCCAATTCTCAATTTTCTTTTAGAAATCCTCTCATATTCTTCTACCCCTTTTAAATTTTATTTTCTTTAAAAATTTGGGATAATTTTATTCTATGTTGGGGGGTGAAAAGAAAAAAAATCTCTGTCAAAGGATATTTTGTATGCTTCAATGGAAGATAATATTTATTTAACTATTTATATGATAATATATTTTTAAAACATTAAAACATAATTTCAATTTATTTTACATGCCTTGATTCAAATTTTAATGCATTTTTAAGTTCATGAGCTATTATTTTTGAAAGTGTGGTTGTCCTATGTGATTTTTCACCATTAACATTTTCATCACATTTAATCAAAATATCACTTTTCATGTCCTTTGGATTGTGGGGTATTAGTTATAGTTCATGGGGCCCCCAATAAATATCATATATTTCTAGATCATTTTAACTTTAACAAGATTATTCAAAAAACACATAATAAATCATCAGAAAAATGTAAATAAAAACAATAAAATTACAAGTAGAGAACTATATTGACCTAATACACAGCTTTCGTCACTTGGAGATCATAAATACATTGTTTTATGGATTATTATGGGGAATTGTATCCATAATTTTTTTTATTGAGTTAACTCAAGTTAATGCCTGATTAAGTGTGCTTTACTTGGTGCCTTAAAGTCTTTGATTCTGGGAGTCATCGACAAAGTCTCACTACATGGGATGACATGATTCAGTAAAATTTCAATTACCAAGGAAAATTTTCAAAAAGAAAACACGAAAAAAAAATAATACTCACCTTAATATTAAAATTTTATTTCACCTAGCACTTCCATCTTTTCCCCCTTGAATAAAAATGAACCCCCATGTCTGTTGTGATGCACATCACATCATCATACTTAATTGAAATTGGATGAAATTTTGTGATGGATTTGAACAAAGGAATTTTCTCAGGCTTGGGATATTATTTTAGTCATAGAATATTCTAAAATATTTTGATAATTTTGATTAATGTTTGATGTGATGTTGAAAATGTAGTGATATATGTTAAAATTTTCATGGAAAAGGGAAATCATTTTCAAATTTTAGTGATATTTTTTCCCCTTAATAGAAAAACTCAAGTTTGGGAGTCTTATTTTCTACTAAAAGATGCTAGTATTCATTTTTAATGTATATAATTTCTATGTGATTCATTATTCATAAACACTATTTTTAGTTCTTTTTATAAATTGAACATTTTTTCATACTATGATGGTAATTCCTTCTAAAAATTCACTATTACATGGTAAATTTTTAAACAGCTAATAAAACACCCAATGGTAATGATATTATTTCAAAATTTTATTTACTGGTCTCCCATGCTATGAGGAACATTCTATCCTCCCAAATCTATGGAACAATCAATTTGGATGATGAACTAAGAACATTTTAGGTGATGTGAACTGGATAGCAGCACAATTAAATGATTGTAGTAGCCAATATCCAAACCCAACAACGAAAAAAATTTAATTTTAGATGTATGAAATCATGAGAAACAATTCATTAAATTGTTTACAGATCTAATTCTGATGTTTTAATGGAGTTCCAAGTGACCCTAGTTGAAGATGAAATTTCCGGCCAGATTTTGTGGCCCGAGAAAACATCCCACCATTTTGATCATATATTGTAAACTAAATATAAAATTGGGATAATAATTTATATTATGATAGTTAACAGATGAGTATTAAATTTAATATTTTATGTCCCACCCAATTTATTCCATCTAGAAGCTATTTTGGACACATTTCTTAGAGATAAGAAATATAGATTCCATTTCATGTCAATGGTGGAAATATCCACATTCCAAAACCCTTGTCGTACCATAATAAAGTAGAAAGACATCTAATGTTGATTTATATAATAAATCCTCTTGAAATTATTATTTAAGTTAGTGGTGTTGATGTTTTCTAAAAGTATGTTGTTTATTTTTTCATTGTAATGTTATGTTGTGATTTTGTTGGCTTAAGATTTTCTTTCACATATAAGTTGTGATAATTTCCATTAAATTATTAATAAAAATTATTATTCTTCTAATTTTCTATTATTTTTGTAAACACATTGATACCATTTTATTAAAGTGTGAATTTATTCACACAGTGAATAGATAAATATGTCACATAGCTATGGGGTGTTCGTTTTTTTGTTTGTTTTATCTACTCCAATTCTACTTTTTTAAGTCACCGTCCACCTTCTACTAAAAGCTTTGCATCAGTAGAAGAATAAAAATTTTATGGGTTTATTATAGAGAGTTTCATGGTTCTGGATTGGATTTTACTTTATGTTTTAAATTCATAAATTATTTCAATATTTTAAGAGTACATTTTGAGGACTTATTTTCATCTTCATCTTAACCAATTTTAACAATGACATATTTTGAGTGCTAGTATTATACAATTTATCAGATTTCTCATTAAAGGGATCCTATAATTGTTTTTTATTAGAATATGAATTTTTCAAGAATTAAATTTGTGTATGATTTTGGGGACATATCTCATTTATTAGAAACTTCATGAACTAGTTAAATGATATTTCTAGAGATAACAATTATATCCATTCTAGTCCAAGAAACAACATATGATCAACTCATCTTCTTTAATAGGTTTATTTTAAAATATTAATAAGTTTTCATTATTCAACTAAAATAATTCCCTTATGTACTTTAGTATTCTAGTATTCCAATTCCAATCAACCCCAATGTTGGCCACTTCATAGCCAAAATCTATAGAAAATCTGAGTGTCTTAAGGTTAATTCTTCAGTCCCTATGGATTTGAACCATACTTGTACTACATTTACCACTTCTACATGTATGGTAAATTTGGGTGAGACCATCACATATACACAGTTTTTGATAAATAATTGAATATCTTTTGAAATAATCCTCAGATCGAAAATCAAAGACCACAATTTATTCTGTAACACAGTGTTTACCCTATGTGAATCCTAAAGTTATTCGGGGATAGATGTTTGATTGATGTAATTATTAGTAGGTGTGTTAAGTGAATAAATTGATTCAATTAAATTATTTATTTAATTAAACTATCCTAACCCATCCTCTATAAATATATCATTATAATGATATTTCTAGATCATGTATATAAACCTTTATATATTCGAGAGGAGGGGTGAGATTTATTCATTGGAGGATTGATATTGGTTGATGAAAAATTATCAAATTATGATGTATTTAGAGGATTCAATTACAATTGGTCTTCTCCATCACTTTAGAATTCATTCATCACTAATTATTGATCCATAATCGATATAGGTATCGTCAATTATGGATTTCACCCTTTCGATTAAATTTTTGAACATTGATATTTCAATCTCATTATTGATATGTGTTTATACTTTTACCACGTGAGAATGTTTTAATAATTTGATTGTTCTAATTAAATTCTTATTTCCAAGTCTTTTTTTCACCCCAGGTATCCTAATTATATGATTGTTGGCCAATAAATATTGTAAAATGAAGGATTTAATTTGTTCATATTCATTTCTATACACTTCGCTTTGAATTCTTTCTCATTGGCCCATGGGGTCATGGTTCAACATTGATTGGGTGGGTTTGAGCATGATCAAACCCCATAATTCATGAGTGATTATTGAATTATGATCAGGATGATGATGTGTGGATGGATTAGGATAGTTTATGGGATATAGGTGTAGCCTCTATGGATATGGTATTTGTAGTGGTGAGGGTAGGTGATGGCTGATGTGTCAGGAGGAACTATGGGATTCATGCGGGTGAACAAAATCCTATTCCTAGCCACTGGAGTCTAGTGATCAAAGGATTAAGTAGATCTCGGCTAGTTTAGGGTATTAAAATCGTAAAAATATTAGAGTAGAGGCTGGATTTGGATAAACATGAATAGATTATGAGGGTTCTATTGAAAACATGACTACACAACATGTAGTGCAAGAACACATTGTTGTGTATCCCTACCCAGCTGTAGTGGCTAGGGTTTCAGATAAGATAAGGATTACACACTGTGTGTATAGTCCCACATATCATGTGACACTCCCCGAGTGGCCAATTTATGTGCCATCTGGAACATGATTAGGACCCCATGTGGGTGGATATGTTGTATACTTCGAGAGAACACAAGTATGGGCTGGTATAAGGTTACTACCAGTTATATGTCTAGGAACATGGTAATAAACAAAAGAACATAGGCAGGGGCAGGGTAACATAGGAAGGCCCTAGTTGGCTGAGACACACCATGTGGATCCCAATATTACCATTTAGTTTGAAATAATTTTCAGGTTGTGTTCATATGCACTGAATTCTAAGAAGTAATTTGGGACCACACCCTATGCGGACCCTATACACACCTTGTATTTACCTCTATAACTTATTCATCTCTTATCTCTTTCATATGGACTCAGATTTTAGTATTCTAGTACCATATCTGGATAATCTTGCTTCATAGAACATCATGGTAGCCTTCATAGTGGATTTTGATATATTACACATAAGGTTATTAGTTTCATACTTCTTTAAGTGACACTTCATGATGGTAGTGATTAGGCTGGATAATCAAATAAAGTGCTCATAGTTGAAAACCACCCTTTCGTACCAGGGTGTGAGTCCCCCATATCCCTTAATCTAGTTGAGTGTCACCATTTTGATGTACTTGGGAGAGATTCCTCTACCCATAGAGTGTCACCCCATGATACACTAGGGTGTGATTCCTCAATTGATACCAACCGAATGGACCCCCCCCCCCCCCCACATATTAAGGTGCAGTTCCTCTCTCCATTGAATAGAATCACAATGTCATACAAGGTAATGGGTTTTTTTATCAACTAAGTGGAATATCCCTAACGCACTAGGGTGATGGTCCTCTACCGAGCTACTGAGAAGCATCCCCCATCACACCATCATGTCATTTCACTATATACTTGGTAAAATCCCTCTAATGTTCTTGGGTGAAAGTCTTATTTTTATTGGATATTCTGACCCCTTCTGTTTTGAAGTAGTTGAGAGGTTCAGGTCCACCATATAACTTCTTAAGATATACCTGAGATATGATGGGAATCAATGTTAGACCATTAGATCTATAAAAATACTCATATTAATGGGCTGGGATATGATATGAAGATCCCCTTTCTCTTTCATATGAGTTTATTTGTGAGAATATATATATATATATATATATATATATATATATATATACAGGTTTTGTTCCCCCTTATAATTGGGTTGTGCTCATTACTACTATCATATCTCTCTATTTCTCCCCTTCAAGTTTCATGAAATCCTTCTGGGTATGTATATACTCACACCTAAATGGGGTTTTCCTACACATGTCTTGACTTCTGAAGATTATGGGAAGATCTTTGGTGAATTTTCTAGATCTTAGGGATACTTTGTGGCATTGACTACATATGGTGGTTGATCTTAGAGATCAGGAGTTGTGCTTTCTCATCTTTCTTTATTCCAAATGTTTTCATTTAGAGACTTCTTATATGGTTAGGTGTGTGTTTTTTTCCTTTAATCTTTGGTTATAATATTTAGCACTATGATATATTCCCTAAAGTCATTTAATTCATTGTTTACTCAATATATTGTTTTCCATGATTTTTATTCCTTGGTAATATTACATGGAGATGGTTGGGTGCATGAATATAGGTACACGAGGAAAATTCCTCCCATTTACACTAATACTTCTAAGCACTTCCCACTAACACTTTCCCAATTAAAGGTAATCTTGGGGTTGTGAAGGCATAGCCTTCTACCATCTAGGAGGGTCTGATTTTTCAGCTAGTTTTAGAGTGGAATTAGAGCAGTTCATTTTGTGTGATGGTTTTTGGATTTATCAGCATATGATTAATTGGTTGGGACAATTGGAAATGGTTTCAAAGTGTCTCTAGTGATGCTTTGAAACCATGGAACCTAGTGTTGCACTGATGGTCAATGTATCTTTTCCCCATGAATCTGACTACCTTCTTATTGACTTGGTATACCAATACATTGGTTATAGGGATCAATGGTATATTCATCAAATAGTATTGATCCATTTAATTTTCCTTATTAATTTAGCTCCCCAAATATATAATCACATCTAATCAAGTTATGTCTTTATTACATTATAAATTTCTCCACAAAGTCATCTGACCATTTTACTGATTCAGGATCGTGATGTTGATCTGATGAGTAATGAGGCTTCGGTTCAGGTACCATCTTATGAGGTTTATCCTCTATGTGGGAAGATAACAGCACCCCCACATGTTGAGAAGTAGATATCCCCATAAAGGTAGGTTTTAGGTACATGAAAGCTAAGCATTCTATGTGTGTTCCAGTGCTAGTGTCCATTGAGGTTACATAATGATCAAGATCGCAATAAAGTAGAGGATTATCATGAGTTGGTGGATTGAGTATTCAAGTTCATGTGGACCCCAAATAATCAGAAGGTTTCACTTGTGACCAATACTTTACATGGAGTAGTATATTGATAGCAAATTCTAGTCATGTAGACTCTTGATGAGATGATTCTGTCATGGTATGACTTCTAGCAGTTATTTCGTGAGGATTATTACCCCTCAGGCTTATGTTAAGTTTGAATTCAAGAGATTCATGAGATTTTGTTTTATAGTATGATAGTTTCAGAGTATGTCCTGAGATTCACTGACCTTATGTAGTACTCTCTCTATATGGTTTAGGATGGTTTCTTCTAGGAACATATATTCAAGCAGAGTATCCGTAGAGACATTCATTAAAATGTGGTACCCCTATGCATTCCTACCTATGTTTTAGTGCTAGATAGGGAACTAGTGATATAGCTATATCTATAAAATGGATTTTTGGAAGTTATAGGTATGATTGATAATCATGGGGTGAGTCATCTATAGTATCTACCAGGTTCCAGTTGATGGGATCTTGGCATAGGATACCTCCTCTTCGTCGTCCTCATTCATGTAGGCTTGTGAAGTAGGGTTCGGGAAGAGTACCAAGTCACCCTGGAGATGGGTGATGTTATGCATGTGATGGGTGAGGTCACATGGAACCTGATTTCTTGACCCTACATGCCAAGGAGGGTAGGCTGGTAGCATATGGACCATGATGATAGAGGCAGGGTTGTGATAAGGGTTCTGCTAAGCATGGTTAAAGAAACCCTCAGAGAGGTGGTGCTGGTAAGGGAGCATGTGGGGATCCAAGGGGAGGAGATAATGGTGTTGTACGTTGTTATGATCTACTTCCAAAACCCCCAATATTCCCATTCCAAACTCATGGAGATAGCGTTTGAGGCCACAGGAAGCTGCAGGCTATGGAGGCTTATGACCCAGCAACTCGTGAGATGATACGTGGAGTCATCTTTGTTTATTATACACTTTCCCCAGTACTTGTATACATAGTTTAGAGTCACTCATTTGTTTTTATCCATTAAGTTAAATATATATATCCTCATTGAGACTTTATTATAATAAATTTTTATTAAGGTTCTGTAATGGCCCGGACCTCCCCGGCCCATTCCTTTGTCAAAAAAAGAAGGTCATAAAGTGTTCTTGAGGGTAAAATGGACTTTTCCCACACTTTCCAGAATTTTAAAACTACACGCTATGTAGTGTGAGTACACGCCATGTACCCCCTCTCTAGGTATACCCCGTGTTCAAGTCCATGTCCTTGCCATGTGAAATAAATGGGTACACGTCGTCTACCCCAAACTACACGCCGTGTAGTCCCTCCCCACGTACACGTTACCCTCAAGTTGTGTGCTGACCAGTCAATGGTCATGGGTAGTGTTGGAGCTGTGTCCTTGCCGTGCGAAATAAATGGGTACACACCATGTACCCCAAACTATATGTCGTGTAGTCCCTCCCTGCGTATGCGTTACCCTCAAGCCATGTGTTGACTAGTCAACGGACGCGTGTCGCGTTAAAGGCCGTATTGGAAGCCGCATGGTGACCATGTTAAATGACCGAGTACACGCCATGTACCATAAATTACATGCCATGTACTTTTGTTTTTCTCGCCTATAAAAGGAGGGGTCCCCTCCTCCTTTTCAATTCACTCCTCTCCCCCCCCCCCTTCCTTTGAGCAGAGCTCTCCCAAGAGACTCGAAGGAGTCTTTTTCTTCCATAACTTCTTCATATGAGCTCCGATTTATGATCCGTCAGTGGCCACGGGATCATAACGATGAGGAGGAACTTATGAGCTTGGATCTGTTGTATTTCCTTTGGCCTTTCCTTTCCAAATTCCACCTGATAAGGTTTTTCGGGGACTCAACAGTAGTGACAGACGCCGACGAACGGCTTCTAAAGTTGATCCGGGGGAGTGTTGAGATCAGAACCCATTGAGGTAGGGATCTTACATTCATCTATCTAAATTATTCATCATGAGGGGTGGGTGTCCTCTTGTTTATGTGAAACACTTTTGAACCAGTTTAATAAATATAATAACTGGCTTATATAACAGTGTTGGGAAGTTTATGATTACTGTTACATTGTTTTTTATATCCTGTGATATTATGTTGTGAATTGATTAAGCTTATGCCTACTAAAAATCATGGTCGTTGGGAGCCTTTTCTTGAGCAATTAAATGTTGCCCTATCTTTCAAGACCGTTTTTGTGAATGTATATTTGTTGAATGTGGAATTTGGTTAATCACGTTAAGTAGGCTGATTTAAAATCTGAAACCCTTGTGTGATCACCCCAGTTGAAAAAAATGGAATAATGAACATGTGGGCATTGGTAAGGGTTTTTTATGTGAAAGGGGGTGTTTTGTGGGTTGTTGTGGATCAGGTGAGTAGCAGGGCTGTGGTTGGCTTGGTTGTGGGTTGGTTTGAATGCTATGTTAGTGATGGAAAGTAGGGTTGCAATAAATGGTATTAAAGGGATAATGGTGTATGGGTTTCGGTGTGATTATGGTTATGGTGGTTGGCAGCGGGGCTGCAGGGATGGACTTGTATGTGAATGAACTATGGGTTGAGAATAATAAATAAAAAGTGGAAGATTTGATGAATGGTGGGTCATGGTAATGGAATGGGAATAATAATCAACGGGGTTGGATGGTTAATAAGAAGGACATGGTTGTGTTGCTTGTGTTTTCCTAACTTGATTTGTGGATGGAGGGATATTTTTTACGAACGATCGATGTGGTTGGTTGTAGATAGATGCCCAGTAGTTAAGGAACTAACAAAATAATTTTACTGAAATGTGAAAACCTAAATGGGGTTGGGGTTGTTTATGGTATGCATGCTTTGTAGTAGCAGTGTCAAGGCACATGCTCAGTTATCTATTTAGAAGCCATTGGTTTGGCTGAGTGTTTGGTATATATATATATATGTATCTTTTTGTTTTATCTCACCCCACCAATGTTGAGCATGTAGTGTCGAACAATCCCATTTCACGGGATATGGTGTTTTCCCTTAGTTACTAGCTCCTTCCTGCTCCTTCTTCCCTAGGCTATGATGGCTTGAGGTGACAATACACCTAAGACCCTTCAGTTAGGTTTCAATTAGGGTGGTTTTAGCCCAAGACTCTTCGGGTATGATTTATTATTTCCCCTGAATCTTCAAGATGAGGCCCAGGTGTGTGCGGGTGGGATACATGGTTGTGAGGCCCAGGTGTGTGCAGGCGGGATACGTGGTTGTGAGGCACAGGTGTGTGCAGGTGGGATGTGTGGTTAGAGAGGCCCAGGTGTGTGCGGGCGGGAAGATTGTGGTAGTGTCCAGACTTTTACCGTTAGGAAGAGCAGCTAACTAATGGGAAATGGTGCGGGGTACCCAATACTCTTGCTTCTTATATACTACTACCTATTTTGATTGTGTTTTTGGTGAGTGTGTCTAGTGACGTTTGGTGGATATAATTCTTTTCTAGGTTTCTTCTGTTGTACTCACAGGACATTAGGATGTCTCCCCACTTGTGCACGAGAGCTTTAGGTTTCCTTACTGAGTATACTTGTAGGCTCACCCTACGTTTACTTTCAGGTTTCCAGGAGGACTACCAGGGCCGCGAGGGACCCTACTAGTCAGACAGTTGGAGTTGTTGGAGTTTTTGTACTCTTTTTTTCTTTTTCTATTGTACTTTTGAGCTTTCTTTTACTTTTAAATTGTTTCAGAACTATTTAAACATGCATGTGGGATTGGTTTGGGTTTATTTCAATACACTTGTTCTTTTCCTTTTTGGTGTTTGACTTGTCCTATTTCCTGATCTTAAAATAATAAAAGGGTAATGCCTCCCATATTTGTGAAAACTCATTCCCTTGGTGCTAGTCTCCACTCCGGGGCCTACTGGAGGTGGGACTCGGGGGTCATTATCTCCCTTTCACCATTGCCATCTCAGGAGGGCCATCTTTGGTGGGAGGGGGTAGTGACAGAATGGTATCAGAGGGGATGGTTGAGAGATAGGATGGTATCTGGAGTTAGGAACAGTGAGGATTTCATGGGATGGTCGGGCAATAGTGTTGTTTAATCTTTGTGCGTCACATAAGCCAGGGAAGATCGGCTAGGAAATGGGATTTTAGGGCCCCCAATGATATGATGCAAGGACTCTAAGCCTACTGAATGACTAAGTGGGACTACATTTACTGCAGGGTAGAGACCCTAGGGAAGGTACATGTATCATCATGATTGTGTTTTACATGATTTGGGTGTTCTGGGAAAGAAATTGAAATAAAATGATAAAATGTAACCCTAAGAAATTTCCTTACTACTTGGGCTTAGGCGATCTTTGTTTACCATACAGGTATGGCACCTGGACGTTGTCCCCGGATGGCTCAGACAGCTGAGGCCCAGTAGATTCAAGCAGTCGATCAGTTGAGGATTGACCGAGAGGAGGAATATAGCCAGTGGAAGAAGACTCTCCGTTCTTTCCAGCGGCAAACCCTCAATAAGTAAGAGGGTAGTACTTTGAATATGGAGACAGAGGGGTGTCTTGAGGAGCTAGGGATCAATTTTACCTTGATTCATGCTCCGAGGGAGTACTGGGTTCCCCTAGCAGTCAGTCAGCTGAGAGGTGCGGCGCAACAGTGGTGGACACTCTACCTCGGAGAGAGGATAGAGGTAGAGGTTTCGTGGGATGACTTTGAGAAGGAATTCTGAGAGGAATTCCTTTCTTCCATGATCAAGGAGTAGAAGCGGCAGGTGTTACTCTCCCTTCAGCAGGGGAGTATGTCTGTACGAGGTTTGGGGGTCATGTTCAAGGATCTCTTACGCTTTTCTATGGATCTCTTTCCGGATGAGGAGTCTCGGGCGAGACGATTGGAGGAGGCACTTCGTCCTTCGCTCCAGTATGTTGTCACCCCCTTTTCCCTTCCAATGTACTTGGCAGTACAGAAGAAGGCATAGGTTGTAGAGAGGATGCACTCGCAGGGAGGTGCACCACATGAGGGGATCCTGCCAGGTTCATCGTGTAACAGCCCGAGATTTTATGAAAAATATTCTTTTTAATTTTATTAATGTCTTATGTTGTACGCTACACCAAAAGGAGCTTTCACAACATGCATCCTTGACTTGCCTTTCATTACACGCAATCACGACCTTCCTTGATAGCGTGTGTAGTACGCAATACCGAGTTTTACTAAACAACGATATGCTATTAAAATATTATTAAAACTAACCGTTATGAATAGTAATAACCACTTTTTGAAATTTTGTAAATTCTATTTTTCAAAATGGACTTCATTTTTGGATTTGGAATATCGAAATTAGCTTAGGGAGAAATTTTGGTACATTTCGGATAACTTTCATATTCTGATGAATAGTGAAAATTACTAAATTTTAATTAAAAACAACTTTTTCAATCGAAATAATTAATAGTGATAAATTATTAATTTTAGTAGTTTTAAAGTATATTTAGAATATATTTTTACAATAATGTTCATTGGATGTAATTTCACATTTAAACCACTTATAAACAAGTTTCAATCTTTTGATATTTATTATCTCTTAAAAACACGCTATTTGTTTTAACAGCGGGATTTAATTATAAAATTAATTAATTCAACTTCTATGTTATGAATTTGGTAAAATAGACTTCATTTTTGAATTTGGAATATGAAATATAGCTTAGGATGAAATTTTGGCATTGTTCTGAAAAACATCAATTTTTGATGAATAGTGAAACTACTAAGTGGTAGTTAAAAAAACTGAATTTTTCATAAAACTTAATTTTACCGCTTCTGTGAATGGAATTTCGAAAACCCGAGAGACACGGTTAATATCAAGGACTAAAATGTGGTTCAATGAGATGAAAATAATTTTTGGTGAATAGTAACTTTTTACTTTTTTTTACCGCGGTTAATAGTAAATAGGGTAACTAAGGGTAAATATGATATTACTATTACCCTAACACATGTCCTAATTCTATTGGATAAGTGTAATTCGACCAAAAACAACCTTATGAATATAATATGACCATTTAGGCCCACTTGGATTAGATTAGGACATTTATTATTAATTTATTTAAAGAAGGGTTAAAAGAGTTAAAATCAAAGTTTATTTACTAAAACATTTTTAATATGGGGTTATGAATAAGATAAATTCGACTATAAATATTCATTATAAAGATAAAAGGATTTCCTATATAATGGTATTTTATTTGTAATTTTTAGACATTAAATAATTTAATTTATTTATGACACAATGATGATGCAGTAATTATCTTATTAATGAAATATTGACATAATTGATGTTATAAACACCAAAATAAATTTAATTTGAGACTTTTTATGAATTCCACTAATTTTCTAGGTTACTATGATATATTAGTGTTGATTTAATTAACTTGGTTAGAACATATAATTCTGTTATGACTTTCACAAAAATCATATATCAAATAGTGTCAAAATTGACAAAAAATAGTCTTTAAATCAAATATTATATTATTAATTGTTATTTTATTCCTACAAATCTAAGGTTCGGCCAAATGACTTAGATACGGATGTATGTATTAATAATATACAATTTAGGGTTCGTTTGGCATGTTATAGTAAGTGTATTAACCATATAGTGAAAGAAAACAAAAAGACACGGTAAAAGTTAAATTATTTAACTTAGAGTTAAATCTAATTGATAAGGTTAAAATAATACCCTAAACTTGTCTAAATCCTATTGGATGATAGGATTTCGACCCATACCCACTTTAGCTTCGAAATAAGACCCTTTGGAACCATTATAAACCGATTTTGACTTTAATATAAAATAATATTTTGAGATATTCCTAAGGTGCCCCTCTCCTCCCTTATAAAAGGACACCTCCTCCCCCTCCTCCTCACACCAATTTGAGCACTCAAGCGCGGCCAACCCCTGCCAAAATCCCTTCTCCACTTCCCTATAATTATCCTAGAGGTCCTGGTCTTCTTCAAAGACCAATCAGAGTTCCCTAAGTGGAGGATTCAAAGAGGCGTTTCAAAGAAGAGCTAATTTCCGTTACCAATTCTTTCACCTTTATTTCTTCTTCAACATCTTCTTCTAAGGTTGTTTCATTGAGAAGTAATAACATCAGTATCACTCATATACTGATATGTTATTTGAAATATGAAACAAATCTAATTAACCTTCTATCCATCCTACGGAAAAAGGAAATCACCACGCGTGCGTACGTACAGAATACCGTCTCCACGCCGTGGTGTAATCTGCTTTTCCACCAACACCTTACATGGATGGGTATTATGGTGTAAATAATAACTATACATAGTTATTATAACATAATAATGATTCTGATATATTGTATCATCCACTCCAATTCAATTCAATAATTATGGAAATGATATCATCGCTCGTGCGTACGTACTGACTACCGTCTCCACGACGCGATGTGATTCATTCTCCATGTTAACCATTTAAGAATGATTATAAAGTATATATAAGAAATAATAATGAAATATATGACATTATAAAGCTACTGGATTTATGTTTATATATATGTATTTCATCTACTTAATTCCATTCAACTCAATAAGGAAACGAAAACAGCGTTCATGCGTACGAACGGTCTACCGTCTCCATGAACGGTGTATTTCTTTTCATTTACTGATATATTATATATATATATATATATTATTAATATATATTATATATAAATCATGTTTTATATTCTGGAATTAAGTAATCATTATCTAAGTAATCATATGAATAATTACAAGTTAAAACACGAATGACAAATGAGATGATTTTACCCAAAACGCTACTTTAACATGAATTTACAAAAGAACGGGTAATATAAAGTCATAAGTGAACCATATATGATATAATAACAATGAATATGATTCTTTAATAAGTCAATGGCATTATTTAAATCATTATACAGGAGGTTCAGACACATACGAAGAAAATTGGACCTAAGGTAAGGGAAATATCACAATCTCATTTTTATCTGAGATTGTTTATTCGTAAGTAATTACTGGGGTGTATTTTATCATCCACATCCATGTTCCCTCAATATGTAATATTGTTTCCATCCACTTACAATAGTTTAAATCAAATTTTACCCTTCGGTGAGTTTTTAGTAAAGAATATGAAAGGAATCTTCTGTCGTTTTTTCGTACGAGGTACTTTTTGACTTTTCCGACAAAAGTACGAAGAATGTTTTTTTAACTTATACGGCATGAATTCATTTTAAAACATTATTTCCAAGAAGCTTCCTTTTAAAGTTTTTAAGTATATATTTAATCATCATCTTTTAGTTTAAAATTGTATGACATGTTAAGAAAGTAAAAGTGTTTTTGAAGAAGAAAGGATATTTTCCTCAAGAATGAAGTTCAATTGTTTTATCAAAATTATTTTCCATCTAAGATAATATAGGGTTCTGTTTCTATCCCTATTATTACATGGATTTGATTATGTTGTGATGGAAATATTTTTATGAATTCCTTTATCTTATATGATTTGTTTTATGATGTCATGTTGTTTAAGAATCCCATTTTTATTACATGGGTTATGCAATGATGTATGGTTTATGATTTTGTGGCACACATAAGAATGGTATCATTATGAGATGGGTGGGACCTATATATCCCTCCAATGCATTGGGTGAAGATTTTATATCTCATGAGATAGACATGGCTGGAATGGTAGGTTATACCGGTTCAGTGAAACAGGACTGAAATGAGGGTTACTCGATTCAGAAAGGGACTTTGTCCACTAAGATAGTCTTGGCAATGAGTCTTGACTAACAAGAAATGATTCTCTATGATTATGTGTGTATGCCACAAAGTTTCATGTTTTAAGTTATGATTATTGTGATTACATTTCACTGCCATGATTTATCCCATGTTATGAAATTATGATCTCTTTTGCAAGTTAAGATTTCCAAAAGATATGTTCTTATGAATATGATGTGATTGATATTTTTTTTATTTACCCTTAATGAGCATTTGAGCTCACCCATTTATGTTTTCTTTTCCCCAGGATATAAATAAAGGTTTTAGGTAAGAAAAAAAAGGGAGATCTTTATGGGAGATGTTGAAGATCTTTCACCGCGATTAGAAGATTATATTCCAAGTTTCCAAAGACACTAAACTATTACGATCCTTGCGAGTGTGTTTTTGTTATGTACTAAGTATTCCGCAAATGTAATGTAATGTCAATGTACGTCAGGATTCGGGTCTCTACATTTGGTATCAGAGGAAAGGTTTAGTCAACCTTTGGAAACTAGGATGCGAGAACTTTAGTGAAATCCCTAGAGATATTTATAAGGTTTGTCTAGGGATGTCCCTAAGGATAAGTATACGTATCGGATACAGTCCTATTACTACGGTAACGATCTTAGAATTTAACCTAAGAAGTTAGATATTGAGGATACTCCCCCTTTACAATGTTGTTTTCCCTAGCATGATTTTTGCCTCTCACACTATTCTTTTTGGGTTTTAGACGATGGCTGGAACCCTAAAGAACCGTGTTGATCAATGCAATGGACAATGCAATGATTTCCCTCTTGAACAAATAAATGTTATGGGAGATAGAGTGGAAAATCTTATTTCTATACTTACACAAGCTATGAATCATTCTGGACTTCCAAATGAACAGAGAAGGGAACAATATTCTATTGAGTCCTTCATGAGGCAACGTCCACCTTCTTTCAATGGGTCTTCTGATCCACTTGTTGCTGAACAATGAATCAGTACCACTGAAAAGATATTTTCAGTTCTTCAATGTTCTGAACATGATAAAGTCATCTTAGTAGTATATCGTTTGGAAGGTGAAGCTGATCAATGGTGGAATCTTATCAAGAATATGAGGCCAAGAGATGAAATTGAGTCCATGGAATGGGATGAGTTCAAGAACCTTTTTTTCAGTAAGTACTTCCCTCGTATTCTTCGAACAAAGATGGAAAAGTAGTTTCTTGAACTAAAGCAAAAGAATGATGAATCTGTTGGTATATACGAAGCGAATTTTACAAGACTTGCAAGGTATGCATCTGGCATTATCATACAACCTGAAAGTAAAGTTGATCGATTTTTCAGTGGCTTAAAACCAAGTCTTCAAAGGGCATTAGATATAAGAGACTTCAGTAGCTATGAAGAAATTGTGCGTTGTGCTATGAAGGTAGAAATGGAAGTTGGTGTTACATATCCATCTCATTGTTTTGACAAGAAACGAAAGATGGAGTTCAAGGAGAATTCTCATAATAATGGTGAAAAGAATATGAATGTTTCCTTATGCTCAAAGTGTGGAAAGAAGCATGGTGGAGATTGTCTTAAAGGGACTAGAAAATGTTTTAAGTGTGGAAAAGAAGGTCATCGATCAGCTGAGTGTCGAGGTAATGGAAAAAGGGTTTTTAATGATGTGAATAAAGAAAACACTGCAGAGAACGCACCACCAACACTTCAATGCTTCAAGTGCAAGGAAATGGGGCATTATGCTAATAAATTCCTTAATCCAAGGGTTAGTGATGATCAACATGAGCAACCACTTAAGGCAAAGGACAAAGGGAAGTCACATGCGATCACTATTGGAGATGTTGAATATGAAAACGATGTGGTGGAATGATTAAGTGTTTATGTAATGGGATTCCAAAATAATGTTGTATCATGGAGTATTGGAATATCTATGTATTGGTCTAATGTGGTATTCAAAGTGATTGAGATATTTTTGGAAATAAGATGATATGCACATAATGAAGGGAAAATGAGAAAATGAAATGTTTAACAGTATTCATGAGCTCATGATTGATATAAGGACTAAGTGATATCATGGTTTGAGTATATAGAATTTTGAGGATTTTGGTATGTGGAAAGTGTTAACTTTTAACTACATTCATGTTTTCACTAAGGTTCAATGGGTATTCATTCTTCAAGAGAATACATGATTAAGGTATTCACATGTTTGTAATTTGACCAACAAGATATATCTTATGATATATGGGGGATAAATGATGGCATTCACGTGATTATTCTGTGACATTTCAAGTAATCATTTTCTTTATACTATAAGCCTTGACCGAAGTATTTTAGATAAGCCTAAAGAATAGAATGGATTATGTTGGACATAAGTTAGGATAAAACGTTTTTCGATATTATTGATGGGATGTTTTAGTAATATAGCTTTAGAAAAAGAACAACCTGCAGGACGGGCGACAACCCATCGCGTCGGACAAGGATGTGGGAATCGAACCCACAACCAAAGTGCGACTGGCCTTTATCACCTACCACTGGCCTACAGGAAGTCCCTGTTTAGTAGAAACTAGTTTTATTATATTAAGTAGTATGATATATGAAGTATAAGTCCATTTTAGGAACCATATATGATTAATCTCACTATAGATCGACTTATGTATATAATTTTTGTTAACCTTTTGTTTGAGACAGATGGAATGACCCGTCATTCTATCACATGATCTGCTAACACTTCAAGAATAAAAAATTCAACTTCATTTATTTAAGAGATGAAGTGGAAATTGTTCAAGGCATGAAAAACAGTGAGATTGTACCAAAATAAAGTAATTATTTTAATTCAAATTCTTCAACTTTAGGGAAATGATCTTGAAAACCAAAAATGTTGTCCTAATGATCTTATACCTGATGAATCGGTTGGTACCTTATATCATCACAAATCTATGGATTTGTGATTATTGGATTTTCCATAGCCATGTTCTCTACCACTCTCCATCAGAACATGATGGTTAGATTTCTCTTCCATATCCATATTTTCACCTATGTGGAAACCCAATGATTAGTTTATTTGGGTAACTGTTACGTTTCATACTTTTGTTTTTAAAGCCATGTTTTGGTATTCCTTTTTACTATGTGGGTTTCTATTAAAGAAACTTTCTAATAGTAAACCATTTATAACCCCGACGAATTTCGAGGGCGAAATTCATTTTTAGGGGGTAGAATGTAACAGCCCGAGATTTTATGAAAAAATATTCTTTCTAATTTTATTAATGTCTTATGTTGTACGCTACACCAAAAGGATCTTGCACAACATGCATCCTTGACTTGCCTTTCATTACACGCAATCACGACCTTCCTTGATAGTGTGTGTAGTACGCAATACCGAGTTTTACTAAACAACGATATGCTATTAAAATATTATTAAAACTAACCGTTATGAATAGTAATAACCACTTTTTGAAATTTTGTAAATTCTATTTTTCAAAATGGACTTTATTTTTGGATTCGGAATATCGAAATTAGCTTAGGGTGAAATTTTGGTACATTTCGGATAACTTTCATATTCTGATGTATAGTGAAAATTACTAAATTTTAATTAAAAACAACTTTTTCAATCGAAATAATTAATAGTGATAAATTATTAATTTTAGTAGTTTTAAAGTATATTTAGAATATATTTTTACAATAATGGTCATTGGATTTAATTTCACATTTAAACCACTTATAAACAAGTTTCAATCTTTTGATATTTATTATCTCTTAAAAACACGCTATTTGTTTTAACAGCGGGATTTAATTATAAAATTAATTAATGAAAATTCTATGTTATGAATTTGGTAAAATAGACTTCATTTTTGAATTCGGAATATGAAATATAGCTTAGGATGAAATTTTGGCATTGTTCTGAAAAACATCAATTTTTGATGAATAGTGAAACTACTAAGTGGTAGTTAAAAAAACTGAATTTTTCATAAAACTTAATTTTACCGCTTCTGTGAATGGAATTTCGAAAATCCGAGAGACACGGTTAATATCAAGGACTAAAATTTGGTTCAATGAGGTGAAAATAATTTTTGGTGAATAGTAACTTTTTACTTTTGTTTTACCACGGTTAATAGTAAATAGGGTAACTAAGGGTAAATATGATATTACTATTACCCTAACACATGTCCTAATTCTATTGGATAAGTGTAATTCGACCAAAAACAACCTTATGAATATAATATGACCATTTAGGCCCACTTGGATTAGATTAGGACATTTATTATTAATTTATTTAAAGAAGGGTTAAAAGAGTTAAAATCAAAGTTTATTTACTAAAAAAATTTTAATATGGGGTTATGCATAAGATAAATTCTACTATAAATATTCATTATAAAGATAAAAGGATTTCCTACATAATGGTATTTTATTTGTAATTTTTAGACATTAAATAATTTAATTTATTTATGACACAATGATGATGCAGTAATTATCTTATTAATGAAATATTGACATAATTGATGTTATAAACACCAAAATAAATTTAATTTGAGACTTTTTATGAATTCCACTAATTTTATAGGTTACTATGATATATTAGTGTTGATTTAATTAACTTTTTTCGAACATATAATTCTGTTATGACTTTCAAAAAAATCATATATCAAATAGTGTCAAAATTGACACAAAATAGTTTTTAAATAAAATATTATATTATTAATTGTTATTTTATTCCTAAAAATCTAAGGTTCTGCCAAATGACTTAGATAAGGATATATGTATTAATAATATACAATTTGGGGTTATTTTGGCATGTTATAGTAAGTTTATTAACAATATAGTGAAAGAAAACAAAAAGACACGGTAAAAGTTAAATTATTTAACTTAGAGTTAAATCTAATTGATAAGGTTAAAATAATACCCTAAACTTGTCTAAATCCTATTGGATGATAGGATTTCGACCCATCCCCACTTTAGCTTCAAAATAAGACCCTTTGGAACCATTATAAACCGATTTTGACTTTAATATAAAATAATATTTTGAGATATTCCTAAGGTGCCCCTCTCCTCCCTTATAAAAGGACACATCCTCCCCCTCCTCCTCACACCAATTTGAGCACTCAAGCTCGGCCAACCCCTGACAAAATACCTTCTCCACTTCCCTAGAATAATCCTAGAGTTCCTGGTCTTCTTCAAAGACCAATCATAGTTCCCTAAGTGGAGGATTCAAAGAGGCGTTTCAAAGAAGAGCTAATTTCCGTTACCAATTCTTTCACCTTTATTTCTTCTTCAACTTCTTCTTCTAAGGTTGTTTCATTATGAAGTAATAACATCAGTATCACTCATATACTGATATGTTATTAGAAATATGAAACAACTCTAATTAACCTTCTATCCATCCTACGGAAAAAGGAAATCACCGCGCGTGCGTACGTACGGAATACCATCTCCACGCCGTGGTGTAATCTGCTTTTCCACCAACACCTTTACTGGATGGGTATTATGGTGTAAAGAATAACTATACATAGTTATTATAACATAATAATGATTCTGATATATTGTATCATCCACTCCAATTCAATTCAATAATTATGGAAATGATATCATCGCTCGTGCGTACGTACGGACTACCGTCTCCACGACGCGATGCGATTCATTCTCCATGTTACCCATTTAAGAATGATTATAAAGTATATATAAGCAATAATAATGAAATATATGACATTATAAAGCTACTGGATTTATGTTTATATATATTTATGTCATCTACTTAATTCCATTCAACTCAATAAGGAAACGAAAACAGCGTTCATGCGTACGAACGGTCTACCGTCTCCATGAATGGTATATTTCTTTTCATTTACTGATATATTATATATATATATATATTATTAATATATATTATATATAAATCATGTTTTATATTCTGGAATTATGTAATAATTATCTAAGTAATCATATGAATAATTACAAGTTAAAACACGAACGACAAATGAGATGATTTTACCCAAAACGCTACTTTAACATGAATTTACAAAACAACGGGTAATATAAAGTCATAAGTGAACCATATATGATATAATAACAATGAATATGATTCTGTAATAAGTCAATGACATTATTTAAATAATTATAGAGGAGGTTTGGACACTTACGAAGCAAATCGGACCTAAGGTAAGGGAAATATCACAATCTCATTTTTATCTGAGATTGTTTATTCGTAAGTAATTACTGGGGTGTATTTTATCATCCACATCCATGTTCCCTCAATATGTAATATTGTTTCCATCCACTTACAATAGTTTAAATCATATTTTACCCTTCGGTGAGTTTTTAGTAAAGAATATGAAAAGAATCTTTTGTCGTTTTTTCGTACGAGGTACTTTTTGACTTTTCCGACAAAAGTACGAAGAATGTTTTTTTAACTTATACGGCATGAATTCATTTTAAAACATTATTTCCAAGAAGCTTACTTTTAAAGTTTTTAAGTTTATTTTTAATCAACATCTTTTAGTTTAAAATTGTATGACATGTTAAGAAAGGAAAAGTGTTTTTGAAGAAGAAAGGATATTTTCCTCAAGAATGAAGTTCAATTGTTTTATCAAAATTATTTTCCATCTAAGATAATATAGGGTTCTGTTTCTATCCCTATTATTACATGGATTTGATTATGTTGTGATGGAAATATTTTTATGAATTCCTTTATCTTATATGATTTTTTTATGATGTCATGTTGTTTAAGAATCCCATTTTTATTACATGGGTTATGCAATGATGTATGGTTTATGATTTTGTGGCACACATAAGAATGGTATCATTATGAGATGGGTGGGACCTATATACCCCTCCAATTCATTGGGTAAAGATTTTATATCTCATGAGATAGACATGGCTGGAATGGTAGGTTATACCGGTTCAGTGAAACAGGACTGAAACGAGGGTTACTCGATTCAGAAAGGGACTTTGTCCACTAAGATAGTCTTGGCAATGAGTCTTGACTAACAAGATATGATTCCCTATGATTATGTGTGTATGCCACAAAGTTTCATGTTTTAAGTTATGATTATTGTGATTACATTTCACTGTCATGATTTATCCCATGTTATGAAATTATGATCTCTTTTGCAGGTTAAGATTTCCAAAAGATATGTTCTTATGAATATGATGTGATTGATATTTTTTTTATTTACCCTTACTGAGCATTTGAGCTCACCCTTTTATGTTTTCTTTTCCCCAGGATATAAATAAAGGTTTTAGGTAAAAAAAAGGGAGATCTTTATGGGAGATGTTGAAGATCTTTCACCGCGATTAGAAGATTATATTCCGAGATTCCAAAGACACTAAACTATTACGATCCTTGCGAGTGTGTTTTTGTTATGTACTAAGTATTCCACAAATGTAATGTAATGTCAATGTACGTCAGGATTCGGGTCTCTACACATCGAAAGGGAAGGTAGTCAGTAGTAGGTCTCCTTCGACGGGACCTTCCAGGTTCAAGCCGGTGGGGAGCAGGCCCCAGAAGTTCGAGTGCAGATCTTCATGTCCCCATCCATTTTTCACGAGCCCAGTACCGAAGTGTTTTTCATGTGGAGTTTCAGGCACATTCAGAGTCGGTGCCCGACCCGAGCTCAGTATGGTGGAGGTGGGAAGGTTCAGCACCCACCTCAGCAGCACCAGTTGCCGATGAGGCCCTTCCAGCAGCAGTAGGACCATGCTCCTCCAAGGGTAGACTTTGTGAGAGGAGGACGACCATAGGGTGCTCCTCAGGGACCTCGACTAGGGTGTGGTCGAGGAGGTGGATGACATCAGAGAGGCGGAGGAGCTGGTCATGGATAGTAGCATGCAGCAGAGTTGACAGCTCCGGCAGGACCAGAGGTGGTGTGAGGCATGATTTGTTTGTTCAGCACTCTCGTTTATGCTTTATTTGATTCGGGATCTTTGCAATCCTTTGTTGCACCTGGTCTAGCCCATGCTTTGTGACTAGACGTTGAAAGAATTTCCCTACCATTGGTTCTGAGTACACCAGTTGGAGGCCATACCAGCATATCTTGTGTTTTCCGGGGATGTGGGCTGACGTTGGGACCACATCAATCTAGTGGAGACCTTCTTCTGGTACAGATGCAGTCATACGATGTCATCCTATGTATCGACTGGTTGTTTTCTGTTAGTGCCGTTATCGAATGCTTCTGGAGAAGAGTCATGTTCTCCGACGTGGACAGGAAGCGTGTAGATTTTGTTGGTGAGAGGAGATATCAGGTGGGAAGCCGGCGTGTGGATACTCTCCTTTCCTTGTTAGGAGGGTTATCAGTGGTTCCAGATGATACATAGATGATGGATGTCATAGGGGTTATTGGGTAGTTCCTCGGTGTTTTTCATGAGGAGGTTGTGACTCTACCCACCCACCCACCCCCCCCCCCCCCGACGTGACGTTGAGTTTGGGACAGACTTACAGCCTGGTGCCCATCCAATTTTGATGGTCCCTTATAGGATGGCACCTCCGGAGTTGTGGGAGCTTCAGATTCATATTGATGATCGGATGGAGAAGGGTTTTGCTCGACCCAGCGTATCGCCATGTGGTGCTCTAGTTTTGTTCATGAAGAAGGAAGATAATGGTATCAGGTTAGGCATATACTACCGAAGGTTGAACCAGGTAATGGTCAGGAACTGTTACCCCCTTCCAAGGATATATGATCTCTTCGACCAACTGAGGGGAGAAGGTTGGTTTTCCAAGATTGATCTATGATCTGGATATCATCAGCTGAGGGTAATGGATAGTGACATCTCAAAGATAGCTTTCAGGTGCAGGTATGGGCACTTCAAGTTTGTAGTGATGTCGTTTGGAGTTACAAATGCACCATCTATGTTCATGGGACTTATGAACTTTGTCTTCTAAGAGTTTCTGGACCGATTCGTGGTTGTGTTTATCGATGACATCCTGATCTACTCAAGATCAGAGGAGGAGCACATTGGGCATCTCAGGGCAGTCTTGGAAGTCTTTTGACACCACCAACTTTACGAGAAATTGTCGAAGTGAAAGTTCTTGACGGAAGAAGTACACTTCATTGGGAACGTGGTGTCTTAGCATGGAGTGTCTGTGGACCCATCGAAGTTGGAGGCAGTTGTTTCTTGGGCAGCACCCAAGAGCGTGGCAGAAGTTTGTAGTTTCCTGGGGTTTGCAGGTTACTATCGGAGGTTCTTTTCAGACTTCTCTCAAGTTTCTGCTCCATTGACAGCTTTGACTACGAAGAACCAAGTCTTCTTATGGAGCGAGCAGTGCCAGAATACTTTTGAACCCCTGAAGGAGAAATTAGTCAGTGCTCTCGTACATAGGTTGCTATAGGAAGAGTTGTTGTATGAGGTGTTTTGTGATGCTTCTATCTTGGTCTGGGGTGCGTGATGATGCAGAAGGAGGGAGTGATCTTTCATGGGTCTAGGCAGTTTCTCCCTCACGAGAATAACTATACCACCAATGACCTAGAGCTTGCAGCAGTAGTGTTCGCACTGAAGTTGTGGCGACATTATCTCTTTGGGGAGTGCTTTGTGGTCTTCTCAGATCACAAGAGCTTGTGTTATATCTTCTCTCAGCATGACCTGAACATACGACAGTGGAGATGGGTCGAGTTTCTCCAAGACTATGACTTTGAGATCTCTTGCACCGAAGGTAAGGGAAACATTGTGGCCGATGCCCTGAGCAGGAAGTCGTATAAGGAAGTGGTTCGGGAATCCACTGATGCTTGGATCACGATGGGAGAGTTGGACGCCTTGAACTTGGATTCAAGAGTAGAAGGTGTTAGAGGCTGTTTGTTTCAGATGACGGTGCAGTCCTCCATGTTGCAGCAAGTGGAAGAGTCTCAGCAGGGGGACTCTGAGGCGGAAGTGATGCAGGATCGTATCGATCAGGGGAACTCTCCAGAAGGATGGTTAGAGGATAGCCGGCATCGGATGCTTTTCCATGGAAGGTTGTTTGTTCTGGGGGTGATGCGTGAGGGAGTTCTCTATGAGTTCCATAGCTCAGCCTTGGTAGTACATCCGGGAGTTTCAAAAATGTACCAAGGCCTGAGGGAATAGTTTTGGTGTCCTGGTGTGAAACGGGTAGTGGCAGAGTTTGTGACTAAATACCTAGTGTGTCAGTAGGTGGAGGCTGAACACCGTGTTCCCAGTGGTTTATTTCATCCTTTAGATGTCCCCGAGTGGAAGTGGGATGACATCTCAATGGACATCTTCATAGGACTACCCAAATCTCAGAGTGGTTATGATGCTATTTGGGTAGTGGTGGATCGACTGATGAAATTAGCTCACATCTTATAAATTAAGGAGTTGGTCCCGGTGATTACCTTAGCACAGAGGTACATATACAAGGTGGTGCATTTTCATGGAGTTACAAAGACTATAGTCTCAGATCAGGATACTTGGTTTACCTCACGATTCTAGAGGGGTTACAACATGATTTTGGAACCCAGCTACACCTTAACACTGCTTTCCACCCCCATACCAATGGACAGACAGAGCAGACTATCCAGACATTGGAGGACATGTTGTGAGCATGCGTTCTGGATTTTGGAGGATCAAGGGTACGACACTTGCCTTTAGTGGAGTTTGCCTACAACAATAGCTTCCACTCTACTATTGGCATGGCACCGTTTGAGGCTTTGTATGGAATACCATGTCGTTCACCCATTTTCTTGGAAGAGGTTGGTGAGATAGGTTCTCTAGGGCCAGAGGTAGTGTAGAGCACTACAGAGAAAGTCCAGCTTGTACATAAGAGGAGGAAAGCAGCTCAGGACCGATAGAATTCTTATGCTGATCATCAGAGGAGGCCATTGGAGTTCGAGGTGGGAGATCATGTGTTTTTGAAGGTTTCACCTCGACGGGGGCAGTGGATGTTTGGGAAAAGGGAGAATGCTCTAACCTAGGTTCATCAGACCTTTTGAGGTGTTGAGGCGAGTTGGCGAGGTGGAATATCAGCTAGCCCTGCCACATCAGTTGGAGAAGGTTCATGACGTCTTCCATGTCTCCCAGCTACGTCGATTCTTACACGACGACTCCCACATTATCAACTGGGGAGAGTTAGATATGGTAGACGACGCAACCGTTGAGTAACGACCAGTCAGAATTGAGGATTGTAAGGAGAAGGTGCTCCATGGACGGGCCATTCCATTGGTTCGTGTGTTGTGGAGGCATGGCGGAATCGAGGAGAGCACTTGGGAGCGGGAGGCCCAGATGCACGCTCAGTACCCTTAGTTGTTTTGACTTGTGTTTTTTCTTGTTTTTCTGAGCTTTGTGTTTATGTTATACTATGTACCTTTGATGTGGAATGCTTGGCTTGTCGATTATGACACCTTTTGTTTCCTTATTCTCTGAAAGTGTGTAGCATGTCCGGGTGTGTGGGAAAAGGGAAAAACCTGACTCTTAATCGAGACGCATTAATGAGGATGCGACTGAACCCCTGCGGGTGAGTCAGTTCCGCCTAAAGTGGATAATATCTCGACATAAGAGAAGGAATTTTCCCCAAACCACATGTTCAGGTAGTGTGTTGGTTGGGTGGTGTTGGGGGTAGTGCAAGTTGAAAAATCATAATGTATGAAAGTGGTAATACCCAATTCTTAATCGAGACACATTAATGAGGATGCGATTAAACCTGTGCAGGTGAGTCAGTGCTGCCTAAAGCAGATAATATCTCGACATAGGAGAAGGAATTCCTAACACCTAGGAGTAGGGTTGTTGGTTGGGTTCCTATTATAACTATAACCCTAAGAGGTATCTTGTTGGGTTCTTCTGGGTTGGTCTTTGAATTCTCGTGGAAGAGAATGTTTTATGAGGTATCTGATATAATGGCTTGGAACTCTCTGGCCCATTCATTTGTCAAAAATAAGGTCACGAAGTGTTCTGGAGGGTAAAATAAACATTTCCCACACTTTCTAGAATTTTGAAACTACACGCCGTGTAGTGTGAGTACACTCTGTGTACCCCCTCACTGGGTATACCCTGTGTTCAAGTCCGTGTCCTTGCCGGGTGAAATAAATGGGTACATGCCGTGTACCCGAAACTACATGTCATGTAGTCCCTCCCCGCATATGTGTTACCCTCAGGCCGTGTGTTGACCAGTAAATGGTCGTCTGTCATGTTGGAGTTGTGTCCTTGCCGTGTGAAATAAATGGGTACATGCCGTGTACCCCAAACTACATGTCGTTTATTCCCTCCCCGCGTACGTGTTACCCTCAAGCCATGTGTTGACCAGTCAATGGCCGCGTGCCACGTTAAAGGCCGTGTTGGAAGCCACATTGTGACCATTTGAAATGACCGATTACACACCGTGTACCATAAATTACACACCGTGTACTTTTGTTTTTCTCACCTATAAAAGGAGGGGTCCCCTCCTCATTTTGAACTCACTCCTATCCTCCCCTTTCCTCTGAGCAGAGCTCTCCCAAGAGACTCGAAGGCTACTTTTTCTTCCATAACTTCTTCGTCCGAGCTCTGATTTACGATCTGTCAGTGGCCACAGGATCGTAAAAACGAGACAGAACTTCTGAGATTCGATCTGTTGTCTTTCATTCGGAATTTCCTTTCCAACTTCCACAGGAGGAGTTTTTTCCGGGACTCAACAGAATTGACGGACGCCGACAGACGTCTTCTATAGTTGATCAGGGGGAGAATTGTGATCAGAACCTATCGAGGTAGGGATATTACCTTTGTCTCTCTAAATTTTTCATCATGCAGGGTGGATTTCCTCTTTTTTATGTGAAACACTTTTGAATCGGTTTAATGAAGATAATAACTGGCTAATATAACGGGGTTGGGAAGTTTGTGATTACTGTTACATTATTTTTTTTTATCCTGTGATATTATGTTATGAATTGAATAGGATTATGCCTACTGAAAATCATGGTCGTTAGGGGCATTTTCTTGCATAATTAAATGTTTCCCTATCTTTCTAGACCGTTTTTTGTCAATGGAACTTTGTTGAATGTGGAATTTGGCTAATCACGTAAAGTTGGATGATTTAAAATCTGGAACCCTTGTGTGATAACCCCTATTGAAAAAAATTGAATAATGAACATGTGGGTGCTAGTTAGGGTTTGTTTATGTGAAAGGGGGTGTTTTGAGGGGTTTTGTGGATCGGGTGAGAAGCAGGGTTGCGGTTGTCTTGGTTGTGGGTTGTTGTGAATGCTATGTTAGTGATGGGCAGTGGGGCTGTGATAAATGGTATTGAAGGGATAATGATGTATGGGTTTCAGTGTGATAGTGGTTATGGTGGTTGGCAGCGGGGCTGCAGGGATGGGCTTGTATGTGAACAAACTATCGGTTGTGAATAATAAATAAAAAGTGGAAGAGTTGATGAATGGTGGGTCATGGTAATAGAATGGGAATAATAATAAATGGGGTTGGTTGGTTAATAAGAAGGACTTGGTTGTGTTTCTTGTGTTTTCCTAACTTGTTTTGTGGATGGAAGGGATATGTTTTACGAATGATCTATGTGGTTGGTTGTGGATAGCTGCCTGGTAGTTAAGGAACTAATAAACTAATTCTGCTGAAACGTGAAAACCTAAATGGGGTTGGGGTTGTTTAAGGTATGCATGCTTCGTAGTAGCAGTGCCGAGGCACGTGCTCAGTTCTCTGTTTAGAAGCCATAGGTTGGGATGAGTGTTTTGTGTATATATATATCTATATCTTTGTGTTTTATCTCACCCCACCCATTTGATCACTTAGTGTCGAACACTCCCATTTCACAGGAGAGGGTGTTTTCCCCTTAGTTACTAGTTGTTTCCTGCTCCTTCTTCCCTAGGCTGTGATGGCTTGAGGCGACCTAACACCTAAGATGTTTTAGGTAGGTTTCGATTGGGGTGGTTTTAGCTGAAGACTCTTCATGTAGGATTTACTGTTTCTCAAGAATCTTCGGGATGAGGCCCAGGTGTGTACGGGAGGGATACATGGTAGTGAGGCGCAGGTGTGTGCGGGTGGGATACGTGGTTGTGAGGCCCAGGTGTGTGCGTGTAGGATGTGTGGTTTGTGAGGCCTAGGTGTGTGCGGACGGGAAGACTGTGGTAGTGTCAGGACGTTCGCCATTAGGAAGAGCAGCTAACTAATGTGAAAAAGTGCGGGGTACCCAATACTCTTGCTTCTTATATACTACTACCTGTTGTGATTGTGTTTTTGGTTAGTGTGGCTGGTGAGGTTGGGTGGATAGAATTCCTTGCTAGGTCTATTCTGTTGTTCTCATGGGACATTAGGATGTCTCCCCACTTGTGCACGAGGGTTTTAGGTTTCCCTACGGAGTATACTTGTATGCTCACCCTAAGTTTACTTTCAGGTTTCCAGGAGGACTACCAGGGCCGTGCGGGACCCTACAAGTCGGACAGTTGGAGTTGTTGTAGTTTTTGTACTCTTGTTTTCTTCTGGTATTGTACTTTTGAGATTTCTTTTACTTGTACCTTGTTTCAGAACTATTTAAACATGCATGTGGGATTGGTTTGGGTTTATTTCTATACACTTGTTCTTTTCCTTTTTGTTGGTTGACATGTCCTATTTCCCGATCTTAAAATAATAAAAGGGTAATGCCTCCCATATTTGTGAAAACTCATTCCCTTAGTGCTAGTCACCACTCCGAGTCCTACTGGAGGCAGGAATCGGGGGTCATTATCTCCCTTTCACCATTGCCAGCTCAGGAGGGGCATCTTTGGTGGGAGGCGGTCGTGACAGGTTCTGACTATGTGGGATTATTTGATATCACTTATCTTCTGGTAGTGCAAGCTGGATATTGGTGTTGAGAGTTTCTTGTAGGATATCTTGGTCATCACGGTGAAATATTATGTTTTCTTCATGGATAAGGATTGGTTGTCTATGGTTTAGACCCAGATTAACTATCATCATAGGATTACACATACCTTCGGAAAAATGGGATGAGATTATCCTTTATTGGAAAGAGAGATATCATGGTTGAGAATGTGGTTCTTACAAGTAGGATGGTGTAACCCATCACCCATCCATTGTAGATTTTATCCATTGGTTTAGCGGGGTATTTAAGAATATATATTCCAATAGTAATGGAGAAATTTATAGACGTCTTACCAAAGGACGTTTTAGGACTACCATTGAGGAGAAGGATGGAATATTTCATTAAATTTCACTACAAGTGCATAGCGATATCTTCTATGGCATATCAGATAGACCTTACTGAGCTCTGTGAGCCATGGGTCTAGTTGGAGGACCTTTGAAAGAATGGTTTTATCATAACCAGTTAGACCACCCCCAAATCACTAGTTTATTCATGAAAAATACATTTGGGATATTTTCAATTTTTGTTGATTATTGTCTCCTAAACTATGTAACAATAACAAAATAAGTCCCCCCAACCACGTATAATGACCTCTTTGGCCAGTTATGAGGTATGAGTTGGTTTTCAAAGATCAATCACAGGTCTATTTACCACCAGTTTAGGATTTAAGAGGCTAATATTCTGAAGACGACATTCTGATGTTTCTACAGACACAATGAGTTCTTGGTGATGCCTATCAGTGTGTTGAATTCCCCTGGTGTGTTTATGGATTTGATGAACTGGATATTCCAACCATACTTAAACCAATTTGTTGATGTCTTCATTGATGAAATTCTCATTTACTTTTAATTAAAGGTGGAGCATGCAGAGAATTTGAGCTTGGTCCTAGACTCAGTCTAGGAGAACCATCTTTATGGTAAGATTTCAAAGATCCATTTCTAGATCTATGAAGTTCTCCTTCTGGTCCATGTCATTTTTTATCATTGATTCTTTATGGACTTGATGAATATTTATGTAGTGATTTCTTTGCATCCACCTAAGATTGTGATGGATGTTTGGGTATTTCTTGTCATAGAAGGGTACTGTAAGAGTTCCATGCCAAATATTTATAGATTATTATCCCCTTTAACCACCTTGTCAAAGAAAGTGAATTCATTTTTCTAAAACAAGATGTTCTAGGGATCGTTCGATTAGTAGAATTTGTGGTTTAATTGTCCTCATATGTTGATACTACTATAGGATTGTAATACCTCGAGATTTTATATGATATATTATTTTTAATTTCTTTTATATCTTCTGTTGTATGCTACACCAAGATTATCTTGCGCTATATGTAACACCGTATTACCTTGCCGTATACGCAACACTAATTTGGATTGTGTTACACAAAATTTCAAGTTTGTTTAATAGTAGTTATTCTACGAAAAATTGAGTATATATATATATACAATGTATAAATGAAATATGGTTTGACTCTGATATACGCAACAAAAAAGAAGTCTTTTACTACACGCAACCCTAACTTGGCTTACATTACACGCAATCGCGACCTTCCTCGATAGCGTGTGTTGTACGCAATACCGGGGTTGACTAAACAATGATATATGGTTATAATATTATTATAAACTATCCTTTATGATTATTATTAACTAAATTTTGAATTTTATAACATTATTATTTATCTTAAATATTTTATAGAACATAGTATGAGAAAAAAATAAATTTTTCGGGTAAAATAAATATTTTTCAAAAAAAGCAGTTTTATCGCCTTTTGAGGGCACACCGACATTAAATTTAGTTTTTGAAATGTTTATAAGTTCAATTTGACAAAATAAAATTCTTATTTTGAATCAGGATATAAAAATTTACATTGGATAAATTTTTGATATTTTTCTGACAAGTTTCTTTTTTTGATGGATAGTAAAAATACACTAAATTTTAATTAAAAAAAACTTTTTTCATTGAGATAATTTATATGGATAAATAATAATATTGAATGATTTTAATGTATAAATATAATATATTTTTACCATTTTATATAACTTATTTCATTATCATTGATTTTACATTCAATTCATAGGTAAAATCATTTCAATCTTTTGCAATGTTTTAACTTTTGAAACTCATTTTCTTAACAACCTGATTAAATTTAAATTAATTTCTACAAATTCTGTGATTTGAATTAGGAAAAATTTATTCCATATTTGGAATCATTAGGTCCAAATAATGTTAATAGGCTACTTTTTATTTTTGGACACTATGAATAGTAACTACGGTAAATTTTATTTACCATTGTTAAAGGTAAATCGGGTAATTATTGGTAAATATAATATTATAAAATTACCCAAACACTTGTCTTAACATAATTGGATAATTATATTTCGTCCTATTTCATATTTTGGTCGAAATGGAATCCATTGGAACCCACTTCGATGTGATTAAGACCTTTAATTTTTTTTATTTAAATGATTGTGAAATTTGTCTCACTCAAACTTTAATAATTAAACTATTTTTAATATAAGGATATAAAGAATATAAATTCGGTTATAAATAGTCATTTTAAAACTAAAATGTTTTTCTTTATCGTGGTAATTTATTTGTAATTTTTAAGAATTATTTATTTACCTTATTAGCTTATACATTAATGATTCTGAAATTATTTATTTAGTTAAAAATCAATAATATTGTTTTTATTGAAATAATAAAACACATATAAAGGCCCAAAAACCGGAACAAGTCTTATTAACCCTAGTCATACAATGGCTGAATTGGTGACCATTTGGATCCTTATAAAGAAGATTATGACACTTATATTATTTTATTTTAAATCATTCCAAAGATGTCACCTTCATAATTTAATAAATATAACTATTTACATGTTGTGATTTTAAGATGATAAATTCATGTAAAGGTATTATAATAAACTCTATGAGATTTTTCTTCATCATAGTATTTTATTTTTAATTTTTATGCCACAATTAATTATATTAAATAATTACACAAAAATGTTGTACTAATTATTTTATTAAGAGATATACCAAATAAATGGTTTTAAAAATATTAAAATAAATTTTATATGAACTATTTAATGTGCTCCACTAACTTTCTAGACACACTTGACATGTTTTTAATATATTAAATATTTTGGTTAGAATATATCCTCTGTGTGGATTTTATTGAAATTAAAATAAATGAATAATGTAAAAATTCACACTATTGTTATTTTATAAAAATAACATATTATAAAATTGTTTAAGAATCACAAAAATATTTAAAAATTATAAATTTAAATTTATATGGTCTAAAATTTCATTAATTAACCAATTATGGGAAATTTACAACACATAAGAAATTATTTATAACAATTTAGAAATTAGAATCTTATTACAACAAATAAAATTAAATAGATTAAATAAGGATAAATCAAGTTGATAATGTTTAAAATAAATTTCCAACATGTCTAAATTTTATTGGTTGATGAGATTACAAACATATCTCATCTAATAATCGGATTTGAGTCATTTTTGTTGGTTTTTAACTGAGTTTGAATATATTATAAATTAATATTTCTTATGTTACCAAAGGTGCTCCTCTCCTCCCTCATAAAAAGGGAACCCCTTCCCTCTTCTCTTCACACCCTTTTGAGCCTTGAATCTCGGAAAAATCCTGAAAATTCCTCTTATAAACATCTATAGTTATATCATAGAGGTTTTGGTCTTCTCAAAATACCAACTCTAGTGCCCTAAGAAGAAGTTTAAAAGAGGTGTGTCGAGGAAAAGGTAATCTCTTCTACCGACTCTTTCAAGTTTATTTCTTCTTCTACTTCCTATTCTTTAGTTGTTTAATTATAAAGTAATAACATAATTATTAATTATATACTGATATGTTATTATAAATATGAAATAATCCTATTTCACCTTCTATCCATCCAACGGAAAATGAAATCATCAAGCGTGTGTACGTACGGAATACCGTCTCCATGTTGTGGTGTAATATGTTTTCCTCCACCACCTTACTTGGATGGGTATAATGTTGTAAAGAATAAATATATATGATTATTATAACATCATACAGATTCTAATATATTATATCATCCACCCCAATTCCATTCAATAAATATGGGAATGATATCATTGCTCGTGCGTACTTACGGATTACGGTCTCCACAAAGCGATGAGATTCATTTTCCATGTTAACAATTCAAGAATGATTATAATTTATATATAATAATTAATCATGAGATATATGACATATTAATGATACTGGATTTATTTATATGTTATTTACTTACATCTATTAAATTTAATAAGGAAATGAAAACAACATTCATGCGTACGTACGGCCTACCCTCTCCATAAACGGTGTATTTCTTTCCATTTATCGATCTATTATATATGTATGTTATGAATATATATTATATATAAATAATGATATATATTCTTTAATTAAGAAATCATGATCTAAGTAATCATATGAATAATTACAAGTCAAAACACGGACGATAAATGAAACGATTTTACCCAAAACGCTACTTTAACATGGAATTGACAAATGAACGGATAATATAAAGTCATAAGTGAATCATATATGATATCATAAATATTATTATGGTTCTGTTAAAATTTCATAATATGTTTAAACCCACTATACAGTAGCCTCGGACACATAGGGAAGAAATTGGGCAAAAGGTAAGGGAAAATCTCGCAATCTCAATTTTTATCTGAGATTGTTTATAATTCAGTATTTACTAGGGCATATTTATCATCCAAATCCATATTTCCTCAATATGTAATATTTTTTATATCCTCCTAAAATTTTTTAAATCCAATTTTACCTATTGTTCAATTTTTATTAAAAGATATAAAAAGGAATCTTTTGTCGTTTTCAGTACGAGATATTTTTTTACTTATCCAGCAAAAGCACGAGAAGAATGTTTTTTTAACTTATACGGTATGAACGGATTTTTACTGTTTCAAAACACCTTATTTTCATGAATCATACTCTACATGATTTCAAGAATATTTTGAAAAAAAAATCCTCTTCTTTTAAAATTTCATGGCATTTTGTGAAAAGAAAATGATTTTGAATATGAAAGGATATTTTCTTCAGGAATTCATTTCAAGTGTTTTATCAACACTATTTTCCATCTAAGATGAAATTATTTAATATGTTTATGTTTCAAGTATAATATCTCTATTATTTTCATGGTTTGATTTTTCTTATGATTAAATGATATCCATTTGGTTTATATAGATAATGTTATGATGGGATGATGTTTTTGAAACCCATTTTATTCGTTGGGTTATGATGAATGATTTATGATAGTTTTGTGGCACACGTAATATTGATTTAAATATGAGATGTGTGGTACCTATATCTCCCTCAAATTCATTGGGTAAATATTTATATCTCACGAGATAGACATGGCTAGAATGGTAAGTTAATCTGATTTAGTGATACAGGACTGGAACGAGGAGTGAACTCGATTCAGATGGGGACTTTGTCCAATAAGATGATATTGGAAGAAATGTCCTGGATACTATGGAAATAATATCATGTGATTAATGGTTTTCTATAATTACATGTTTTATTCCAGTGAAATTTTATCCGGATTACGGTTCATTTATGATCTATGCGTTATGAACTTCCATGTTTTATGTCATTGCTCAAGATTTTGATGTTTAAACATTGTGTTCATGTTTTTTAAGGACAAATGTATATGATTTGTTTTATTTTATCCATGATTACCCTTACTGAGCATTTGATCTCACCCTTTATATGATTTCTTTTCCCCAAGATTTAAAGAAAGGTTTTAGGTAAGAAAACAAAAAGGGGAAGATCTTTATGGGAGATGTCGAAGATCTTTCTCCATGATTAAAATATTATATTCTGAGTTTCCAAAGTCACTAAACTATTACGGTCCTTGTGTGTCTGTTTTTGTTATGTATTAAGTGTTTGGAAAAAGTAATGTAATGTCCATGTACATCAAGATATGGGTCTCTACAGTTGGTATTAGATAAATGTTTAGTTAACCTTTGGTAACTACTTTAGTGAAATCCCTAAAGATATTTCTAAGGTATGTCTAGGGATGTCCCTAAGGCTACGTATAAGTATAGGTTATAGTCCTAGAATTATGATAAAGATCTTAAAATTTAACCTCAGATGTTAGATATTGAAGGTACTCCCCTTGATTATGATTTTTTCCTCTCACACTATACTTTTTGGGTTTTAGAAATTGGATGGAAACAGGAAGATTCACAAAAATGGAGAATATGATGGACAATGGAATGATATTCTTCATGATCAAGAAAATGAAATGGGATTTGGAAGGCAAAACATCGTTATTATGCCTAATCAGCAATCTCATAATATGATCAATAATCTCTACTTTGGTAAGTTTCCTGACTCAGTTAATAAGAGAAACACGGAGTATCATGATGATCATAGAGAAAAGAAAGTTCAATTTCCCTCATGTAAATCATGTGGGAAGAGGCATCAAGGAGAATGTTTCAAAGGAACTGTAAGATGATTTGGGGGTGGAAAAGAATAACACAAAGACATTAAATGAAAAGGAAAAGGTTCAATTAACACCATGTACAAGGATAATGTTATTTCTAAGACATCAACAACAGTTAAATGTTTTAAATGTGGAATGTATGGGCATTATACAAACCAATGCCCTAAGGGAAAATCTCATGAAGAGAATCAGCATGGTTGTATGGGTAGTATTTATATTGATGATGATGAAGAGACTACAAATGATATGTTAGGTGAAGGAATTGTTCAAGATCGGTCAATGGTTTAATAAGGTAGTGGAATGATTACATGTTTATCAAGAGTAATGTTGTATAAGTAATTTCATGGTACTATAGAATAAAGAGACATCTAAGGATTGTTACACTATTGTTTTTCCTTATGTTTTTTAAAGTATGTGTTGAATGGTACTGGTAACCATGAAAGTTTATTCAGAAATTTATGGAAAGTAGTTGATATGTGCATAATAAAAGGATAAAGAAAAAATTAAATGAGATCATGACTGATATAAGGACAATGTTAAATGATGGTATGAGTATATAGAATTTTTTGGGATTTTGGTATGTAGAAAGAGTTACCTTTTGACAGCATTCATGTTTTTACTAGGGATTTATGGTAATTTCTGTTTCAAGAGAATACATGATTAAGGAATTCACATGTTTGGAATGTGACCAACAAGATATATCATATGATAAATGATGGTATTCACGTTCTTGTTATGTGACCTTTCCAGTAATCATTTTCTTTATACTATGAGATTGGACAGATGTATTTTGGATAAGTCTAAAGAATGGAAAGGGTTATGTCGGACATCAGATAGTATTGTTTATGGCTAGAACTTTTTTTTTGGAAATTATTTCTGTAATGTTATAATAGTGTAGTTTTAGAAAAAGGACAACCTGCAGGACGGGTGACAACCCATCGCGTCGGCCAGTGATGTGGGAATCGAACCCAAAAACCGAAGTGTGAAAGGCCTTTATCACCTACCACTAGCCTACAAGAAGTCCCTGGTTAATAGAAACAAGTTTTATTTTATTAAGCAGTATGATAGATGAAGTATAAGTTCATTTTTGGAATCATATATGATTAACCTCACCATAGATGAACTTATGTATATTTGATAACTTTTTCTACCCTTTTGTTTGAGGCAGATGGAATGACCCATCATTATATAACATGATCTTCTAACACTTCATGAATGAAAAATTCAACTTCATTTCTTTAAGATATTAAGTAGAAATTTTTCAAGGCAAGAACAACGGTGAGATTATACTAGAATAATGCTTGTATTTATTCTAATTCAAATTCTTCAACTTTAGGGAAATTATCTTGAAAACCAAAAATGTTGTGCTAGTTTCCTCATATACGATGAATCAGATGGTACCTTAGATCATCACAAATTTATGGCTTTGTGATTGTTGGATTTTTCAAATCCATGTTCTCTACCACTCTCCATCAGAACATGAAGGTTATATTTCTCTTTTATATCCATATTTTCACCTATATTCTCCTATGTGGAAACCCAATGATTAGTTAATTTGGGTAACTTGTTACATTTCTTACTTTATTTTTTAGTGATAATTTTTGGTATTCCTTTTTACATTGTGGGTTTCTATGAAAGAAACTCTCATGTAATAATCCATTTATAACCTCGATGAATTTTGAGGGAGAAATTCATTTTAAGGGGGTAGAATTTAATACCGGGAGATTTTATAAGATATATTCTTTTTAATTTCTTTTATATCTTATGTTGTACGCTACAACAAGATTATCTTGCGCTATACGCAACAACGTATTAGCTTGAAATATACGCAACACTAATCTTGGATTTTGTTACACACAATTTCATGTTTGTTTAACAATAGTTATTCTACAAAACATTGAGTATATATATATATACAATGTATAAATGAAATATGGTAATATTTTGTTATACGCAACAAAAAATAAGTCTTTCACTACATGGAACCCTAACTTGGCTTACACTACATGCAATCACGACCTTCCTCGATAGCGTGTGTTGTACGCAATACCGGGGTTCACTAAACAACGATATATGCTTATAATATTATTATAAACTAGCTGTTATGAATCTTATTAACTAAATTTTGAATTTTATAACATTATTATTCATCTTAAACATTTTCTAGAACATGGTATGAGAACAAAATAAATTTTTCTGGTAAAATAAGTATTTTTTCAAAAAAAGCAGTTTTCCCACCTTTTGATGGTGCACCAACATTAAATTTAGTTTTTGACATGTTTATAAGTTCAATTTGAAAAAAAATAAAATTCTTATTTTGAATCAGGATATAAAAATTAACTTTGGATAAATTTTTGATATTTTTCTGACAAGTTTCTTATTTTGATGATTAGTAAAAATACGCTAAATTTTAATTAGAAACAACCTTTTTGATCGAGATAATTTATAAGTTTAAATTATAATATTGAATGGTTTTAAAGTATAAATAGAATATATTTTTACCATTTAATATAAATTATCTCATTAGCATTGATTTTACATTGAATTCATAGGTAAGTACATTTCAATCATTTGCAATGTTTTAACTTTTAAAACTCGTTTTCTTAACAATGGGGTTAATTTTAAATTAATTTCTTCAACTTCTGTGATTTGAATTTGGAAGAAAGAATTCCATATTTGGAATTAGTAGGTCCAAATTATGTTAATAGGCTACTTTTTTATTTTCGGACACTATGAATAGTAACTACAGTAGATTTTATTTACAATAGTTAAAGGTAAATCGGGTAATTGAGGGTAAATATAATATTATAAAACTACCCTATGATTTGTCTTGATATAATTGGATGATTATATTTTTTCCTATTTCATATTTTGGTTGAAATGGAATCCATTGAAACACACTTGGATGTGATTAAGACCTTTAATTTTTTTTATTTAAATGAATGTGAAATATATCTCACTCAAACTTTAATAATAAAACTATTTTTAATATAAGGTTATATAGAATATAAATTCAGTTATAAATACTCATTTGAAAACTAAAATGCTTTTAATTATCATGGTAATTTATTTGTAATTTTTGAGAATTATTTACTTACCTTATTAGCTTATACACTAATGATGTAGAAATTATTTATTTAGTGAAAATTCAATAATATAATTTTTATTGAAATAATAATACCCTTAAAAGGCCCAAAAACCTGACCAAGAATTATTAACCATAATCATCCAATGGCCTAATTTGTGACCATTTGGATCCTTATAAAGAAGATTATGACACTTATATTATTTTATTTTAAATGATTCCAAAGTTGTCGCCTTCATAATTTAATAAATATAACAATTTACATGTTATGATTTTAAAATGATAAATTCTAGTAAAAGTATTATTATAAACTCTATGAGATTTATCTTCAGCATAGGATTTTATTTTTTTATTTTTATGCAAAAAAATAAGTATATTAAATAATTATACAAAAATGTGGTACTAAATATTTTATTAAGAGATATACCAAATAAATGGTTTTAAAAATATTAAAATAAATATTATATGAACTATATAGTGTGCTCCACGAATTTTCTATAAACAATTGACATGTTAGGAATATATTAAAATTTTTGGTTAGAATATATCCCCTGTGTGGATTTTATTGAAATTAAAATAAATGAATAATGTCAAAATTGACACTATTGTTATTTTATAAAAATAACATATTATAAAATTGTTTAAAATTCACAAAAATATTTAAAAATTATAAATTTATATTTATATTTTATAAAATTTCATAAATTATCCAATTATGGACAATTCACAATACATTTGTAATTATTTTTAACAATTTAAAAATTAGAATCTTATTACAGAAAATGAAATTAAATTGATTAAATAAGGATAAATCAAGCTGATAATGTTTAAAATAAATTTCCAACATGTCTAAATTTTATTTTCTGATGAGATTACAACCCTGTATCATCTTATTTTCAGATTTGAGTCATTTTTTGTAGATTTTAAGTGAGTTTGAATTTATTATAAATTAATATTTCTTATGTTACCAAAGGTGCCCCTCTCCTCCCTTATAAAAATGGCACCCCTTACCTCTTCTCTTCACACCCTTTTGAGCCTTGAAGCTCTCCCAGCCCCGGAAAATTCCTCTTCTAAACCACTCTAGTAATATCATAGTGGTTTTGTTCTTCTCGAAAGACCAACTCTAGTGACCTAAGAAGAAGTTTAAAGGAGGTGTGTCTAGGAAAAGGTAATCTCTTCTACTGACTATTTCAAGTTTCTTTATTCTTCTACTTTCTCTTCTTTAGTTGTCTCATTATACAGTAATAACATCAGAATTACTTATATACTGATTTGATATTATAAATATGAAACAACCCTATTTCACCTTCTATCCATCCTATGGAAAATGAAATCACCGTGCCTGCGTACGTACGGAATACCGTCTCCATGTTGGGGCGTAATCTGTTTTCCACCACCACCTTACTTGGATGGGTATAATGGTGTGAATAATTACTATATATGATTATTATAACATCATACTGATTCTATGATATTATATCATCCACTCCAATTCCATTCAATAAATATTGGAACGATATCATCGCGCATGCGTACTTACGAATTACCGTCTCCACGACGCGATGAGATTCACATTCCATGTTAACAATTAAATAATGATTATAAAGTATATATAAGAATTAAAGAGGAAATATATGGCATATTAATGATACTGGATTTATTTATATTTTATTTACTTACATCTATTAAATTTAACAAGGAAATGAAAACAGTGTTCATGAGTACATACGGCCTACCGTCTTCATGAACAGTGTATTTCTTTCTATTTATCGATCTCGTATATATATATTCAGAATATATATTATATATAAATAATGTTTTATATTATTTAATTAATTAATCATGATCTATGTAATCATATAAATAATTACAAGTCAAAACACTGATGATAAATGAAACGATTTTACCCAAAACGCTGCTTTAACATGGAATTGACAAAAGAACAGATAATATAAAGTCATAAGTGAATCATATGTGATATCATAAATATAATTATTGTTCTATTAAAAGTTAATAATATGTTCAAACCCACTATACGGGAGTCTCAGAAACATATGGAAGAAATTGGACAAAATGTAAGGGAAAATCTCGCAATCTCAATTTTTATCCGTGATTGTTTATAATTCGGTATTTACTGGGGCATATTTATCATCCACATCCATGTTTCCTCAATATGTAATATTATTTCTATCCTCCAAAAATATTTTAAATCCAATTTTACCTATTTTTTAATTTTTATTAAAAGATATTAAAGGAATATTTTTTCATTTTCAGTACGAGATGTTTTTTTGAATTTTCTAGAAAAAGCACAAGAAGAATGTTTTTTTAACTTATACGGCATGAATGGATTTTCACGGTTTCATAAAACCTTATTTTCATGAATCTTACTATACAATATTTTAGTACTATTTTCAAAAAATCATATTCTTTTAAAATTGCATGGCATTTTGTGAAAAGAAAATGATTTTGAATATGAAAGGATATTTTCCTTAGGAATTCATTTAAAGTGATTTATCAAATCTATTTTCCATATAAGATAAAATTATTTTTTATGTTTATGTTTCAAGTATAATATCTATATTATGTTCATGGTTCAATTTTTCTTTTGATTAAATGATATACATTTGTTTTATATGGATAATTTTATGATGGGATGATGTTTATGAAACTTATTTTATTTTTTGGGTTATGATGAATGATTTATGATTGTTTTGTGGCACACATAATAATGATTTCAATACAAGATGGGTGGGACCCACATATCCCTCTAATTCATTGGGTAAATATTTATATTTCATGAGATAGACATGGCTGGAATGGTAAGTTAATCTGGTTCAGTGATATAGGACTGGAACGAGGAGTGAACTCCCTTAAGAAGGGGACTTTTCCCACTAAGATGGTCTTGGAAGCAATGTCATGGCTACTATGGAAATCATATCATGTGCTTAATGGTTTTCCAAAATTACATATTTTATTCCAATGCTATTTTATCATGATTAATGTTCATTTATGATCTATGCCTTATGAACTTCCATGTTTTATGTCATTGCTCAAGATTTTTATGTTTAAACATTATGTTCATGTTTTTTAAGTTCAAATGTATATGATTTGTTTTATTTTTTCCATGCTTACCCTTATTGAGAATTTCATCTCACCCTTTATATGTTTTCATTTCCCTAGGATTTAAATAAAGGTTATAGGTAAGAAAACAAAAAGGGGAAGATCTTTATGGGAGATGTTGAAAATCTTTCACCATGATTAGAAGATTATATTCTGAGTTTCCAAAGACACTAATCTATTAGGGTATATGTGTGTATATTTTTGTTATGTATTAAGTATTCCTAAAAAGTAATGTAATGTCCATGTACGTCAAGATATGGGTCTCTACAAGTATGGCATAGAGTACATAGTATTTTGTGATGCCTATGAAGTTCTGATCAGGTGCATGTTGATGTAGAGGAAATTGGTGATCGCATTTTGGTCGAGGTAATTGTGTACCCATGAGTAGAACTACACATTCATTACCTGAACGTGGTAGTGGTAGTATTTTTTATAAATATATTGAGGTACTATATTTTGGTATGGTTCTTTGTTTCTTACCCAGAATATAAGAGTCTTAGGTACATATTCACATAGAGAGATTTTAACATTAGAAATAAATAGGATGTAGTTCTTAAAGGTATAAAAAGTTGATATAGTCTATACTCTATGGAAGGGAAGTGGTGGAATATTCCCTTATCAGGAAGTATTGTTCTCACTTATTGGAGGAGGCTTCTATAAAGTGGGATTTTTTTTAGCTTATCATGCTGAGAAGTGGAGTGAAACATATCTTCAGTTGATGGTTTTTAATCATCCTCTTCTCTAATATGTGAGGGAGGGTCATTTGGGATATATAAACTCTGAGGTTCTTCATTACCAGATATCTTCATGAGATTCACTGGATTATTTTTTTGAAAGAGGGGAGCACATCACCTTTTTTCAGTGACTGACGAAGATTAAGTTCATGATGTGAGAGGTGGTAATGATGGAGTTTCACAATTATCATTTGGTTGTACATCTAGAAGTGGTGATGATTTACAAGTACCTTTAGTGAAATTTATTGTTGGATTTTCTGAGGTGTAGTTTGGATGAGTTCATCTCTTGGTGTCTCACATGACAGCATGTGATGACTAATAACTAGGTTTTGGCTAGTTTGACAAAGACTCGTGAGATTACAAAGTGGAAATGGGATCACAAATACATGGAATTAATTATGAGGATTCCATGGATAGTGAGATTCCATGATTCCATATGAGTGATATTTTACCTATTATAATGTCAACACACTTTCTTTCCATTAGGGAGCATATTTCAGTGGGTGAGTCTGAGACAGTTTTATGTGTCGGAGATCATCCAACTCCATGGTGTATCCTCTCTGATTGTATCTATTTATGATGTTTTTTATTTCATGGTTGGTAGAGGCATGTAGAGGGTATTGGTTACCTAGTTTTTATGTTTATAGAATTTCACCCCGAGCAGGATGGGCAGACCAAGCACACTATCCCGGTGTTAGAGGATATGTTGAGGTGTTCTATTATAGACTTCATCTAGAGATAGTAGCATCACTTTCTGGAGACTTTTAAGGTCACCCTTATGTAGGTAATAGATTTATGAGACATATCTTTTTCAGCTAGAGATTGTGTAGGCGATGATAAAGAAGGTTCATGTGATTAAGGAGCATATTAGGACAACCCCAAGCAGACTAAAATCTTATGCATATCGATGTTGTAGGACATTATATTTCAATAAAGGAGTCCATGTTTTCTTATGAGTATCCTCATGATAAGAATTGTGGAAGTTTTACCAGGGACACAAGTTATCTTTGACGTTAATCATGCCATTTGAGGACCTATATAAGGTTCATAAGGTTTCTTACCACCTATACATACCCCTATAGTCAGAGAAGGTGCACAATGTCTTCTATGTGTTGAATCTTAGGAGATACATGCATGAACCTATGCATGTTATTGATTGGGGTGATTTTTACATTGTTGGTAGAGCCACCTTCATGGAGTACCTAGTGTTTATTTAGGATCGGTAGGAGAGGATCCTGTGAGGATATACCATTCTATTGGTTTTTGTGTTGTGAAAAAATAAGAGAATATTGGATAGCTCCTAGGGGAATGAGGGTCAAATGCAGACTCAGTGTCTTCAATTTTTTTTGTATTTTTCTTTTGGGGTTGAAAATATTTGGAGGGGAGAATATTGTGACTCTGTTTTTCCCTATAAGAATTTGAAATATATTAAGGAATATATTCGGAGCCATAAACTAAGAAAGTGCAAGATTCAGAGGTCTAATGAACCCATAATTGATATTATAAAAATATTAAATGTTTTAATATCACACATGCATATTTTTTCATAAATAATGGAATATATCCTAAATAGGATCTCAGATTAGAAAAACCAAGATCACATTTTATTCATGTAATTATGCTTTACCCAACATGTGACCTAAATTTGTTCAGCACTGAACGTTAAACTGAGGAAACCATTAGCAGGTGCATTAAGTGAATTTATTTATTTATTTTATTTATTTGATAAACTTATCCTAGACCTACTTATATAAATATATCACAATGAAAATGTTAAAGGGTTAGATTCATAACCCATTCTATAATTGTGAGGAGGAGAAGATCATTCTTTGTTGGATGATCGAGATCAGACCAAGAACAATAATCTGATCAAGTTGGATTGAAAGGTAGTGAACACATAAGGTATTCCCAATCATTGGAAAATGAATTATTCATTGAAGATCAATACATAGTTGAGGTAGGGATCTTAAATTTTGTATTTCTCCCTTTTTAATTAAATAATGGAGATGGGATATTACTATTTAATTATTAGTATGTGTTTTTCCTTTCATTTCATCATCCCATTTCAATAATTTGATTATTGAAATTAAATTTTTATTTCCATGATTTCTTTCACCCATGGAAACCCTACTATACGATTTTTTTCCCATAACTCTTGGATAATGAAGGATTGACATTATTCAATTGTATTTCTGTCCACTGTTCTTTGATTACTTCACTATTGTCCCACATGGTCAGGCTTTAACATTGAATGGGTAGGTTCAAGCATTATTGATCCCCCAGATTCATGGAGGTGTGGAAAATGAGGATCAGGATGATGATTTTTGGATGGATCAGGATAGGTTGTAAGATTTGGGTTATGCCGATGTGGATTTTTGATTTGTAATGATAATGGAAAGAAATGGGTGATGCGTCCAGTGGTGGTATAGGCTTTTCATGGGTGAACAAAATTTAATTCTCGACCACTATAGGCTGGGAAGCAATGTCCAGAAGCGACCCCCACTAATTTCAAGTTGAAAATGGTAGAAATCATGGTGGAGTGTCATTATATAAACAAGTATGTTGATATTCCTGTTTTTTGTGGAAAACTCAACTACACGTATAGTACTACAAGAACCCATGTCGTGTTTCCCCCACCTAGTTGTGGAAGCAGTGATTTATTGCAAGATAAGGGTCACACATCGTTTTTCTTGGCCCAGATGATGTGTGACCCTCCCCATGTGGCCAATATTTTTGTTATATTTTAGGATCCTAGGACCCCATGTGGGATGACCCACAGTGTACTCTAGGAGTACATGGGAATAGCTAGTTACTCGGGCCTAGCTAGGTAAATGTTCAGGAACACATACATAGCCCACAAAACATGGGCATGGCTAGGGGTACAAAGTTAGTCCTCAGGTAGATGAGGTACGTCGTGTCGACTCCATACACACCATTTATTGTTTCATGGTTTCCAATCCATGTTGATAGAATCACACGTCCAGGCAGTGATGTGGAACCACATGTTGTGTGGGCCCCATATATTCCATGTTGTTACCTCCTGAACTTATTCCTCTTGTATCACTTTTATTTGAACTCATATTTTGTCCCATGAGTATCCTATCCTGGGTTTTTTTTCATATAGAATTTTATTGTTTACTTTATAGTGTATTTCAATATATGACACGGAATTTTTTGTGCATGATGATTTTTAGGTGATGTTTAATGTTGAAATTGATTGGGATGGATCATAAAAGAGAGAGGTTAGGGTTGGAATCCCCCTATCACAATGGGGTGCAGGTCCCCCAAACCCCTTACCCTAGTTGAGAACCCCCCCCCCCCATATAATAGGGCATGGATCCTCTACCCATTGACTGGCAACCCTAACGCACTAGGTCATGGGTCCTCTATCGATACCTATTGAGTGGAACCCCCCCCCCCCCCACACACACACACACTAGGGTGTGATTCCTCTACCCGTTGAGTGAAATATCTTTGATACACCATGGTGTGGTTCCTCTATCTACTGATCGGAATACCCCTGATTCATTAGGGGGAGGTTACTCTACCCAACTACTAAATGGAATCCCCCAATCATCTCAAGGTGTGGTTTTTCTATCTACTGAGTGGAATACTCCTAATGTACTAGGGTGTAGGTTATATTTCTATTGAATATTTTGCCCACTTTTTTTGTGCAGAAGTGGTGTGGTGTAGGTTCTCCCCATGAATTCTTCTTATTGGCTTGTGAGATGTTGGGAATTGATGTTAGGCCTTTGAAACTGTTGGCAGACTCATCACCTCAGATGGGCTGGGAGGAAAAAATCCCCTTTTATCTCTCATCTAGGTATCTTTTTAATTATGTATTTATATATATCTATGTGTGTGTTTGTTCTATTTAACGATTTAATTGGGTTGGAATGATTACTTATATTTTAACTCTTTATTACTCCCTTTCAGGTTTTGATGCGTCCTACTCGTTATTTTTATACTCACCCTCGTATGGGATTTCTCAACATGTTTCATGTATTATACTGGTGATGGAAAAATCAGCGATGAATTATCTAGATCTTAGGTATATTTTGGTCTATTGAATATGTTGTGTGGTAGATCTTGGAGATCAGGAGTTGTTATCTCTTAGATTTCATTATTCAAGTTGTTGTCAGGTTGGGACTTATTTTGAAATTGGGAATTTATTTTTCCACCTTACAGTTTGGTTGTATTCTGTCATACTCTGATATCTTCCCTAGAGTAATTGAATTCATGGTTTACTGTATATATATTTTCCCTTTATTATTATACCTATGAATTGTTTCATGGAGACAGTGGGGTTTTTCCATACAGGTGCACTGCGAAAAGGCATCCCATTTTCATTATGCCTTCTTAGTGCTTGTATTCGGCCCCTATAATATTAGTGGTGTGATTGGGGATGTGATTTATTATCTATCCACTATCCAGGGGGACCTAGGGGTAGGTTCATTATAATTTGTCACACTATTATGCCTAACAATATGTAATGGTAGAGTACATGATGACTTCTGACCTTCTTCAACCTCTTCCAATGTCGATTTTGAAAATGGGTAGATGTGTCCATAGACTTCATTATTGTATTAACATGGACTCCCCATGGTAATAATGTTATCTGGGTGGTGAATTATTAGTTGACAATGTAAGAATCTTTTTTCCAATCATGGACACCACAAAAGTTGAATATTTTGGTAAGATATATGTGTAGGATATATTCCTTATTCACCACTAACTTATTTCGTAAGGTAAGGTAAATTTCATCCCATTTTTATTTCTGTGAGATACTTACCTTATTCACCACTAACTTATTTTATATTGTGTATATACTATAAAACAATGTATATATATATATTATAATTAAATTTATGGGTATTTATATATCCATTTTAAGAACATTATTTCATCCGATTTAAGTTTTAAAAGTTACCCAATCGGTAAGATAGTTTTGTCTCAATTTTCCTTCTTTGAGACTCATGTTTTATTAGGCTCCTAAATTCTTTTTTGAAGTGTATATACTTAAATTATATGTTTTATATCATGAATATCTTTATTTTAATGAAATTTTATGATTCATATAATTTAATTTTCTTACATGGAGAGTTTGATCCCATGTTACCCTGTAGTAAGAGTTTATTGAATCAATCTCTTCATTTTTTGAGATTTTTAATGATTATGATTCTTTTGATGAAATATTGTGATGCAGCTCTCAAGACCACTCATGAGGTTCCTTCTACTATATTATTTCAAGATAAATTCATGTATCAGAACTATTATTACAATCTTAATTACATAATATAGTTAAGAATTTTTTTTAATAAATCTCGACTTTACCCTCTCTTCGGTCAGAAAAATGGGTTCCATCAAAACAAAATTTTATAAATAAGTGTCTCCAAGAATAGTATATTATTATCCTATAATAATTAATATAAATTTTTTCTATATTTTCTTTTACCAATTTTTTCAAAGTAATAATCTTATATCTTTATGAAAAATGAATTTTTCTACAATTTTTACCATGGAAATCAAATGTTTTCTTTAACTAGTACGACGTGTATGGATTTACCCACTGTAATTTTTGTGAATCTTCCTTTTCATGATTAAAAGGTTAATTTTTTAAAATGTTTCTATATAATTATTTACAAATAAAATTTTTTCAGTACATTTTCATGCTTCTATAATAATTTTTCAAGTAAAAAGGTTTTCAAAACATTTTTAAAATTTCTTTATAAGTTTTCCATGTTATTCTAAAACAAATGGTTTTTAAAAGGTTTCAAGATTTATTTATAAGTTTTCAAAGTTATTATAAAATAATTGGTTTTCAAAATGTTTTGATGATTTATTTTTATGTTTTCAAAATGTTTTCAAATAAATATTTTTTAAATGTTTTGAATCTTATTTTATATGTTTTTCACTAAAAATTTATTCAAAATGATTTCAAGTCTTCTTTATAATTTTTCAATGTATTTTCTAAGAAAATTATTTTCAAATGGTTTTATATACTAAAAATACTTTTTCAAATAATAAATGATATTTTAATCAAGAAACATTTTTGAAATATATTTCAAAATTATTTTATATCTAATATAACATTCGTTGATGTTACTCATGCCCTTATAGGAAATGATCTAAAGGTTCCATTCATATTATTTATTTGAATGGGTTCTTCTTAATTTCATAGCCTTTATGAAACTTGTTTCTCCTTAAAATGTTTTTTGTTTATGAAATATATTTCCCTTTCATGGGTTATCTATTTATGAAATATGTTTCTCTTTCATGGGTTATGCTTTTGATGAAATTGTTATGAAACCTATATATTTTTTCACATGTTATTATATGTTTACATGTTTATGATACCCATTTCAATTCATGGGTTAAGATATGACGGTTTACTATTTTATAGAACAGGTATGTATGATTTAATTATTAGATTGGTGGGACATATATCTCCCTCCAAATAATTAGGTAATGATTTATATCTCATGTGTTTGACTAAGATGGTCTTGGGAGTGAATCTTGACTATTAATATGTCCATGAGAGTGAACCATGATTACCAATATGGTATGAGGATTGAACTCATGATACTAATATGGCCATGGGAGTGAACCATGACTACAAAAATGGTATAAGCAGTGAACTTGTGCTACAAAGATGTCCATGGCATTAGACCATGATAGCCAATATGGAATGAGGAGTTAATTCATGCCATAAATATGGCCATGGGAGTAAATCATGACTACCAATATGGTGTGCGGAGTGAACTCATGAAACTAATATAACTACAGGAGTGAACCATGACTACCAACATAGTATTGGGAGTGAACCTATACTACTAATATGGTCTTTTCAGCGATTACATGGCTAGTATGGAAATCATATTTCATGTTTATGTGTTTCCCAAAATTCCATGTCTTATATTTATGTTATGATATCATGAATTATGATCTTAATTATCTTATGATCCATATCTTATGAAATAACAGTCTTTATTATAATCTAAAATATGTTGGGTATGATATTTAAATGTTATGCTTAAGTTTTATACCCTTTTATTGATGTTATGCTTATGCATTTCCTTTATTTACCCTTACAGAGCATTTGAAATCACCCCTTTATTATGTTTCCTTTCCCCATGTTAGGGAGAAAGGTTTTAGGTTGAATTACTAAAAGAATATATCTTTATGAGTGTTTTTAAGATCATTCACCTAGATAGAAAATTTTGTTTCCAAGTTTCCAAGGACACTAAACTATTACGGTCCTCATGCAAGTTTTTTGTATTGTACTGAATATTCATTTAAAATGATATAATATACATGTATGTTATTCCTAGGTTCCTATAGTTTGTATCAAAATGAAGGTTTAGTTATCCTTTAGAAACCAGGATGAAGAAAATTTAAGGATATTCCTAGGTATATTTATAAGGATATGTCTAGGGATGTCTCTAAGGATAAGTATAAGGATGATTCAACATTTTGGAAAATGACCTTTTATTTTAGTAAAGGATAGAGTCAGTGATTTCCTATAAATTTCTCCCTGTATGAGTAGAATAAGTGTATTTGTCTCTATAATATATGTACCTATGGGTAAAAACACCAAAAAGATGTTTTGGGCCTCACTCGGGGTAATCTGGTACATGACAGCAGGCCTTTCTACACACCTAGTTTGACACTCCTGGGGGATATGCTTTGGGAATTTACAAACTCTTTACGAACCATCATGAATTATTTAAATATAAGTTTGATGTGAGAAACATATGATTAACATAAGTTGTCATATATTAATGTAGTTTTCCAAATTTAGAAATCCTATAAGTGAATCATTTCAAGACTATGTGGTTTTCAGCTACGATAAGTAATTATCACACTATGATTCAGGATTTAGTCAATCGAAGGAACTGAAAGTTAATGGATTAATGTTGAATGTGATGGATAATTTACTGATGAGAAGTTAAGTGGGATGATCACTAGAGTTAAATATGTTGTGATCAAACCTAATCATTTTTCACATAACATGATTCACATCAGGTACCTTAACCAACTCTTGGACTAACCAAGGAAGATAAAGAAGGGGTTCACTAAGAGTTTGGGTGATGGAGAACATATACAAAAAAAGATTCAGTTTCCTTTATTTCAAGAATGTGAAATTAATCCCCTAAGTGTTTGCCTTATATGAACAAGAATGAGTATTTAATAGGGAAAATAAGGACACAATGTAAGTGAATTCAAGAGAAAAACAAAGAGTTAGATTAATGAAATGGATAAGAATACTATACTCTCTAAGTCATCATCTAAGTTTTTGATTTTTAATTATAGAATAAATGGTAATTATGAAACTCAATGTCCCAATATTAATGCTTCTAAATGGAACCATAAAGGTGGTGCGATTAATGGTTACATTGTTGATGATGAAGATACTATATTTGAAATGTGAATGGAAAGAGGTATTGTGTAATAGATGAGGTATCCTTATTAATGAAATAAATATTAAGTATAATACACAATGTTTTTATGTATTTGGATTCGAAAAATTATGTTATATTTATGATGAAATAAACAAGGATCGTTCTACTTATGTTTTTTCTATAGTATTTACAAGTTTATGTGGAATGTTTCCAATGGACTACAGAAATTATTTAATGATAAATTGATATTTTTACTTAGGGAAGGTAACCCTCAGTATGTTTTTTATGTTATGATAATTCAATTAAGAATAAGTAAATTGGATGGTAATGATTACCTTGTAACTAAGTAAGGGATTGATGATAGGTGGGTTATGTTATCACTGATGATGTTTACATCTTTTTTAGATTTAAGTAATAAATCAAATATAATGGGAATACATAAGCATAAATGTTTTCCAAAAGTATTTATGTTAATTATGCTTATTACCATGTTTCAATGGAATATACGATAAGGTATTCACATGTTTGGAATGTGACAAACAAGTTTTACTTTTTGATATGTGGGGGATCAATGTTTACCTGCTTTGATGTATTTTTTTTAAACATTGGATTTTAATCTTTTGGAAGGGTTATAAGGTTAACTATTCATGAAGTGTTTAAATTAAACTTCAGAGGAAGTATTTATGTATTGATATTTTATTTTAAACCTCGGTTAAAATTATATTTAGTGATTAACCTTATTTCAGGGATGTCCATCATATTAATTTTGGAAATTATATTATTGTGGTTTTAAAAAATGACATCATGTATGTAGAGTGACGACCAATCATGTATGGAAATTACATTAAATTTAATCCCATGACCAAAGGACAATAAGGCTTTCACACCTACCACTAGTCTACTTGATGTCCTAGTTAATGTGTAATTATTATTTTTTTGTTGAATAAATATTAATGGTGAACTAGTAGAGTTACTTTTCATGTCTAAAAATTAATGTATTAATAATATTTATTTTTAATAACAGTTTATTTCAAATATTTATACTTTTAATTCTTTTATGGGATTTATGATCTTCTAAAAGTTTTTTTTATTACATCAGGAATCATAGTTAATTTCTGGACATCAATTTCTTGAAGTAAGGAAGGAATTAAAAATTGATAAAATCACAAAAAAATAATCAATTTTTTTATATAAATATATCAAGTGATTATATTTCCTTATATTCATGGTCAATAAAATAATTACTCAATGTTAGGATGGTGATGAAAAATTTTTTTTGTCCTAATACCTTATTTTTTGTGGAACTGATGGACTTTTAAATCATCAAAGATTTATGACTTTCAGGCCCTCAAATTTTATTTTATCATTCCATTATTTGTGATTGATGACCACAATCACTCCCAATACATATTTATGTTTTACCTCTACATCCAATATTCACTACCAACCCATGTTCTCTTATATGGAAATCTAGTTATATGTTAGTTTGGGTAGTTTTTATGGTCCCAACTTTCCATTTTTAAGGGAAGTTTCAGAATTATTTTTTATGATGCGTGTTTTTCTGAATGAACCTTTCATGTACTAAACCTTTGATAAGCCAGATGAATTTCTCGGGTGAAATTAATTTTAATGGGGATAGAATGTAACACCCTAAATTTTTTTGAATTATTTTATTTCTAATTAATTTTAATTTTTTTTATTTTTCATTTCACGCAACACTGAAAATAGTTTATTTTATATTAATTCACTATGTTTTTCTTGATCTATATGCCACACCAATTTAGTCATTCACTACATGAAAAATATATTTTATCTTTCTCTACATGGAATATCGAGGTTAGCTTGAATTACACGCAATAATGACTTTCCTCAATGGCTTGCATAATATGTAAGACCAAATTTTACCAAACAATAATATAGTAAAATGTCATTAACTAATATAATAATATATAACCTAGACTTTGAATTAGAGTTTTTGAATAATATTTATTAATTTATGAAAATATATGGTTTAAAGGAAGATAATATGAATTCATAGGATAAAAATTAATTAGAAATGAATATGAAAACCGATTAAAGATAAAATAAATTATTTATGTGGACTCAAAGCACTTTTACCCTAATAAATTAAATTAATCAGTGTTTGATATTAAGAAAATATATATATTATATATTAAATTAATTATTTTTTGTATTCATTCCATATATTTGATATACATAATATAGGAACAAACTCAATTTTATGTTTACATACCTAATTTTTATAAAGATAGTTTTACCACCTTTTAATGAAAAACCCAGTTTAAATCCAATTTTTTTAATTTTATATATCTAATATGTAAAAATAAAATTATTATTTTAAATAAAGTTATAATAATTAGGATAGGGTAATTTTTTTTATTTTCCTCGATGTTTCATTTCTTAATGAATATGACAAAATACTGATTTTTGGTTCAAAACTACTTTTTCATCTAATTTATTTATAAGGATAAATTACATTATAAATTGGTTAAAAAGTTTATTTTGATAATATTTATATCAAATAATATTATTTAGTAAATTGGAACTAATTTCACATTGAAAATGGATATAAAAACTTATCAAACATTTGATCATTTTTACTTTAAAAACCCGCAGTGTCGTGCCATCAGTGAGATTAAATTTAAATTAATTTCAACCACTACTGTTATTGGAATTTGGAAAAATGGTTTAAATTTTTTGAATCAGAATAATTTATAATTTTTAATATGTTAAAATCATTTCATACGAATAATATTAGTGAATCTAATTAAAATTAATTACATCACTTAAGGTAAAATTAAGATTAACAAATGACTAAACCATAAATTTAAGACTCAATATGATGTAAAAGCTGGTCCAAGATCCGTCTTATCTACATATTTAGACCTTATACTCCATTTTACCGACTTTTTTCCATTTTTTTATCCACTAAAAACATCAAAAACGTGGGAGTAATTATCTCTTCAAATATTTGCAAGAGTCTCACTCCTCCCCCACTATAAAAAGGCCACCTCTCCTCCCACTTCCTCACACTTCTCAAGATAATTGGTTCTCCTAAACTCTACTAATATAAGATCCCATCATCCCTAAATTCCTACTAGAGTCCTTAAATAGGTATAAATAAATCCAAGGAAGGCTTTTGGCACAAACCAAAATGAGTTACCCAATTATGAGGTAACTTCTTCTCCCAAGATCCTTTATTTTATTTTCTTTATACACCCTCATCCTCTATATATATTCCATTATTGTAAACCCAAACCAGTATCATCAATATAATATTGTGTTTTTATGATAATTATTCGACCTACACTTACACACACCTCCATCTAATGCGTAACGAACATAATGTGTATGTGTACGGTGAACTACAGCATAACTAAACGATGATTGTTCTTTTTTCCCTTACGGCCTCCCATGGTTGACATTGTGATGGAAACTCTGTTTATATATGTTGTATATCATATTTATTATGTATTTAATATTATTTATTCTTCTTAAAATCATTTATTTTTACTATCCATATGGTGTAAATACGATAATTTCACTTGAGGAAGTGTGGACTACTGTCTCATCAAAGCGATGTGATTCATTTACACAGTACATGAAATGTATTATGGATGGGTTTAGTAAATATATATATATATATATATATATATTTATAATTATAATTATAATTTAATTATATTATATAAATATATACATATATGGAATTTTCTTTCTTTCTTTCAATACGACAATAAAAAAGGAAATAACATTCTTACATTTGTACGGCTTACCATCTCCATGAATAGTGTATTCCATTTAGTAATTCTATAATCTATAGATTATTATAATAATAATATATTTAATATAAATTATATTAATATCATGTATTAAATTCTGGAATCATTATATAAGTATAATTGCTAATGATATAAAAAATTAATACATGTGCAAGGATAAAGTATCCATTACCCGAAGTGAAACCTTATCATTGGATTGTTAACAAGAGGGTAATATTAGGTCATAAAAATGGTATTAGATATAATAATATGGTAATGTAAAATATGTATAATGAATTTATATTCATTATAAATGTGTTTTTAATAAGTACAACGAGATTCAAGACACAAGGTAAGGGAAATTTCATCTCACTTTTATTTTCGTTAGATACATGCCTTATTCATCACTCAATTATTTTTTGTGCTGTATATACTAGAAAAGAATGTTTTATATGTATCTTATACATAAATTTATGGGTATTTTAATATACATTTTATGAAATTTATTTCATGGGATTTAAGTTTCAAAAGTTACCAAATTGGTATGATAGTTTGGTCTTAATTTTCCTTCTTTAAGACCCAGGTTTTGTTATGCACCTAAATTATTTTTTGGGGTTTATATAAATACATTTTACATTTTATATCATGAAAATCCTTGTTTTAATGAAATTTTATGCTTCATTTAATTTCCTTCTCTTATATGGAGAGTGTTATCCCATGTTATCACATAGCTAAATTTTATTGAACAATCTCATCATTTTTTGAGATTTTTAATGATTATGCTTCCTTGGTTGAAATATTGTAATCCATCTCTTAGGAGCTCATGAATTTACTCATCCAATGTTATTTCATGTTATATTCATGTATTGGTAAAATAATTAAACTCTTCATTATATAATATAGTTAAGAATTTGTTTTTAAGAAAACAGGCATTACCCTCTCTTCGATCGGAAATCTGTGTTATATTAAAACCATGTTATCTAAAAAGGGTTTCCAAGAATATTATACGATAATCACATAATAATTCAAATAATTTTTTTACATTTTCTATCTTTTACAAATGTTTTTTTAATAAATCTTCTTATCACTTTCTGAATAAAGAAATTTTCTATAATATTTTCCATGAAAAAGAAATGTTATCTTTACATTGTATGGAATGTATTGATTTACCCAAAATCATTTCTGTGAAGCTTTTTTTTATTGTTTAAAAGTTTAATTTTTAAGAAAGTGTTTTAAAAATTATTTTTAAAGAAATGGTTTTCAAAACATTTTCATTCTTATTTCATAATCATTCAAGTAAAAAGGTTTTCAAACCATTTTCAAGATTTATTTATATGTTTTCAGAGTTATTTTCAAAGAAATGGTATTCCAAACATTTTCAAGATTTCATTATATTTTTTCAAATTTATTTTCAATGAAATGGTTTTCAAAATGTTTTCAAGATTTCTATAATTTTTCAAAAAAAATCAATAAAAATTGTTTTTAAATTTTTCTAAATCTTATTTAATATGTTTTTAAGGAAAAAGTTTTTTAAATTGATTTCAAGACTTACTTAAAAGTTTGAAATGTATTTTCTAATAAAATAAATTTTAAACAGTTTTATGTATTAAAAAATCAATGAAGAAATGATATTATCTTCATGAAATGTTTTTGAATGGTATTTCAAAATTATTCTCCATAAAATATGACATATGTTGATGTTACGCATTCCCTTATAGGAAATGATCTAAAGGTTCCATTCATATTATTTCCCCGAATGGGTTATGATTAATGTCATGGTCTGTTTGAAAATTATTTCTATCTCATGGGTTATATATTTATGAAATCTGTATCTCTTTCACGAGTTATATGTTTATGAAATCTATTTCTCATCCATGGGTTATGCTTCAGATGAAATGATTATTAAACATTTATCTTTTTCTGTGGGTTTTTTATGTTTAAATTTTTATGATACCTATTTCATTTCATGGGTTATGATATGATTTTTTTATGATTTTTTGGAACATGTATGTATGATTTTTTTATGATATGGGTTGGACCTAAATATCCCTCAAATGAATTGGGTAAATATTTATATCTCATGATATAGACTAATATGGTCTTAGGAATGAACCTTGACTACTAGCATAGCCATGGGAGGGAACCATGACTACCAAGATGGTATGAAGAGTGAAATCATACTACTAAAATGGCCATGGGAGTGAATCATGACTACAAGGATGGTATGAGAAGTGATCTTATACAAGTAATATGGCCATGGAAGTGAACCATGATGACCAAGATGGTATGAGGAGTAAACTCGTGCTACTTAGATGGCCATGGGAGTGAACCATGAATAACAATATGGTATGAGGAGTGAACTCCTGTTATTAATATGGATTTGGGAGTGAACCATAACTACCAAGATAATATAGGGAGTGAACCCATACTACTGAGATGGTCTTGGTAGTGATGTCTTGGCTACTATGGAAAACTTATTATATGCTTATGTGTCTTCAACAATTCCATGTAATATTTATATGTTAAGATATCAGGACTTATTCTCTAAATTTTGTTATGATACATGTCTTATGAACTACCAATATTTATTATGATCGCTAATATGCAGGGTATGATATTAAATTGTTATGCTCAAGTTCCATACCAATTTGTTCAAGTTATGCTTACGTATTTCCTTTATTAACCATTGCTGAGCATATGAGTTGATCCCTTTCCAATGTTTCCTTTACTAAGGTTATGAAGATAGGTTTTAGGTAGAATTACTATATTTTTAGACCTTTATGGGAGTTTTTTAATATATTTCACCATGATAGAAGATTTTGTTTCCATGTTTCTAAAGACACTAAACTATTACGGTACCCGAGAATGTATTTTTGTAATATACTAAATATTCATCTAAAATGATGTAATATCCATGTTTTCTAAGCCTATGTATCTTTGTGTCTAGATCCATTTAAGGGTATGAGGTGGTGGTATATTATAGTATTCCATGAAATGAGTGTTTAATATTCCTTTTAACAATCTCATATCAGATTACGTTTTTATTAGGAACACCTTTTTCAAAGATATCGACTTCTCATACATTTCCCCCAAAATATTTCATTAACTTTATTTTGGTATTATCCTACCATATGTTAAAGGTAATATTTCATACCCAATACATCATAATCAAACCAAGTGACATTATGTTTAGGAACTACCATTATTCTATCTCCATATTATTAGTTTAGGTCCATCAATGGAACTACTAAATACTTTTGAATCAAATAGTCTTCCATGTCTATCCTACAAAATCCAAATTTCTAAACATGAAATTTATCTATCTAAATAATAAATTATTTTAATTCCTTAAATTCAGATTCAATTACTTCCACTGAACTAAAATAACATCAATAGAGTAATGAAAATAAATAATTTTATAGATTGTGAATTTCCAAGTCTTGACCCAAACTCTAATACCACTAGTAGGGGGCACCGCCTATCTTCAAAATATATGTTTTTTTGGATGAATAAGAGGAAAAAAACAACCACAAGAACTAACCTAATTAGAAGATACCCATGACTTTACAATATATCATAACTATAATATAAAATTCCTTATTCGAAATCATTACACCAAATCAATCCTGACACACACTAAAGAAAAAAAATCATGTAAAAAAATAAAGAACTCTTTGTATTTACATTGTTTTTACATTAAGACTTATGACCATGAGAGAACACTACTTCAAATAAATTCTTTTTTAATTTACAGTAATTTTATTCTCTTTATGTAATTTAGGAAATTAGATCACTAATTAAAGGTAGTTAATTAATCACATCATCACACATGTACAAGTGGTCCCACCCACTTATAATGAGTCACAATTGGTCATCATGTAAAACAAACTATACATATTCTTTGAAGTCCCTGCATTGAGCATGATTAGAACAGATTTTCTATATAAAATATAGCTACAAACTCTAATTTCCAGTGAATAATATAAGTTACTGTTATGTTTCACTGGGTGACTCTTATATATAATTTCATTTCCCAAAAAAACCCTTTATAAAAATTATTCCCATATATATTTACCAGTGAGATTCAATACATTACATAACTTCCATTTTTTAAAATTTCTAGAAGTCTGACCAATACACCCTCCAGAAGTATAAATTCTAGAAATATTCCTTCATTGGAGTCTTCTCATTTCCAGTATCGTCATCAAGATAAAGTAATTTATGAAGCTTCTCTTTCTTGTTATTTCATCATAACTTGAATCATAAATCAAATCCCTAATAATACCATTACTTGGACTATGAATAGAGTTTTAGGGATCCTTTTAAAATGGAATACTCATGTGATAGAGTACTCTAAATCTCATAGTTAATGGAACTTGTGATTTTAATAAAATAGTAAAATAAATTTAACAATAATATATGTGAAATTTAAATATTAGTAATAAATATATAAGTATTAATATAATAATATTTTATTTTATAGAAAAATAAATTGAAATCATATAACACCTCAAGCTTCTACAGTATGCTTCTCTTGGAATAATACAATATCTTGTGTTGTACGCAACTTCGAGTTCAAGCACACCACGACCATCAAACTAGCCATTTAAAAAACAGTTATGAATAGTAACACCCACTTTTAGAAATATTATTAATTTTATTTTTCAAAATGGAAATCATTTTTGGGATCATAATGTCAAAATTATCTTGGGCTGATTTTTTGGAATTTTGTTGAAAACATTCAATTTTTGATGAATAGGAAAAAACACTACGTTATTGTTTAAAAACTGAATTTTTATTTAAATAACTATTTTTAAATTTAAATTTATTTTAAATTTAAAATAGATAAATAAGACCTTTATTAATCAACTGTAATTCATTGGAGTCATTTTATAATAATATTAGATATATAAAATTTTATTGAACTTTTTAACGTCTTTTACCCACCTTCTTGGCACATTTGTAAATCTACATAAAACACAATTTTTACCACTTTTGTGAATTAAATTTCAAAACTCTGAGAGACACGATTGACATCAGTGTGTAAGCTTTGTTTAAATAGGATGAAAATTATTTTTTGTGAATAGTAACTTTTGAATTTTATTTACCACAGTTCAAAGTAAATAGGGTAATTAAAGGTAAAAATGATATTATAATTACCCCCGACACATGTCCTAATTATATTGGATATGTGTATTTCAACTAGGGTCAAACTTAGGAATAAAATATGATCATTTTTATCCATATGTAATAGATTAGTAAATTTATTATATTTTTTTTTAAAAAGAGTTAAAAGTGTTAAATTCATAGTTTAATAACTAAAACATTTTTAATATAGTGTTACACATAAGATAAATAAGACTATAAATATTCATTAGAAATAAAAAAAAATATTTCCTATATGATGGTGTTTTATTTATAATATTTATAAATTAAATAATTAAATTTATTTATGACACATTGATGATGTAGTAATTACCTTATTAATGAAATATTAAAATAATGGTTGTTATAAATATGAAAATAAATGTAAATTGAAACTTTTGATGAAATCCACGAATTTTATAGTTGAATGTGACATGTTAGGGTGGATTAAATTTACTTTTTTTGTTAATAATGTTTTTATGACTCTCCCCAAAACCAAATACTAAAAAGTGTCAAAATTGACATAAATGAGTCTTTAAAACTAGTACTATTTTATAAAATGATATAATACCCCAAAAATCTATGATTCTGACATAGGACATAGATAAGGTTTTATAGGTAATTAATTACCCAATTTTGGTTCTCTTGGAATCTTATTGTCTGTTTATTAAGTATGTAATATAAAAATACAAGGAGACATGGAAAATGTTAAACTATTTAACCAAGAGTTAAATATAAAATATAAGGTTAATATGGTGAACTAAACTTATCTAAAACCTATTGGTTGAGATTATTTAGACCCATACCCACCTTATACTATAAATAAATACCTTTGGAGCTACTATAAACCGAAAACTATTTTATAATAAATTAATATTTCAAGCTTTTCCTAATGTGCCCCTCACCTCTCTTATAAAAGGGTACTTCCCCTTCTCTCAAATTCACACCTCCAAATCCATTTGTATCGGCCACCACCTACATAAATCTCCTCAAAAATACCCTCAAAGTATCCTAGAGTCCTCACTTATATCATAAATCCAACCTATGGAGGCTTTTTGTTCAATTCAAAAGGAAGGACCTGGAGAAGAGATAATTATTTCTTGACCCCTTTCAAAGTTATTTTCATCTTCTACATACTCTTTATTTGTTGTTTCCATAAAAAATTAATAAATACAATGCCTTATAAAAAATTTGATATTATTATAAATATGTTACAACCAGATTCAATTTTCATATCCATCCTATGAATGAAAAAGTCCCCATACGTGCGTACGTACGGCTTACCGTCTCCACGTTGTGGTGTAGTTTGTTATTAAACACATCATTATTTTTATGGGTATAATAATGAGTATAATTGATATAAATAATAAATAAAACATGTTAAGTTTTCTTTATATATAATATATCATCAAACTACATATGATTTCACCATAAATAAGATGATATTGTCGCTCGTGCGTACGTACTGCTTACCGTCTCCACGACACGATTAGATTTCATTCCCCATCATAACCATTCAAGAATGATTTTTATTTTAGGATTAAAAATAATGTTTAAAAACATAATATCCTTATGGATAAAAATCAAATACATCCTATCCAAAAAAACATAACTTACATAACAAAACAGATAAAATAAAATGAATCAGTTAACACCCGAAATAATGATACTACTAAAATATTTTTAAGAAAGCAATAGTAGAGGATCATATATGATATCATATTTATGTATGTGGTTGTTGTATAATTTTATAATAATTATATAACCATTATACATGATGTTAACATACCCTCTACTAATGAAAAGAAAAAGGTAGGGTTTAATTTTTCAATCACTTTATTATCTGAGGTTGTTTATACGTAAGTATCTATAGAGAATTATTTACCATACACATCTGTGTTTATTAAAAATTTATTTAAAAACATTTTTACTATTTCCTAGACTATGGGTTAAATTCATTTATACCCTTTTTTACTTTTTATAATATGTTTTGAAATGAATCTTTCCATCATTTTCTAAACAAGTTCCTTTATAAACTTTTTGAAAAAATTAAGGAAAGAATGTTTTTTAAGTTATATAGTGGGTTCAGATATTTTCCACCATTATAACACATTCAATGCATCCCTCATAAGATCATAATAATATTTTCAAAATAAATGTTTTGTTTAATTTTAAATGTTTTCAATGTATAAATATATATTTCACTCTAATAGTTTTTGGATTTCTTTCATCTATGTCAACATACTTTGTTGGTTTTTATGCATGTTTGAAGTTGATATGTTATGATAAAATATTCCATATTCTGTTAAAGGTTTAGGGATATGGTTTATTGTGGATGTTCTATTTGTATACCATTCATGGTTTATGGTTAAATTTCTAAAATTTCTTATGCTATTTTTAATATGAATGTCTATTTTATGTTTTAACCTTTTCATATAAGGAATGAATTATACGTATTATGTGATGGGAGGGGCCCTCTGTATCCCCTCGATGAATCAGTAGGTATCACGAGATAAATTACTATCTTGGAACAAGAACTTGACAAAATTCTTATTTGTAGTATTGGATAGAGGACTTGACTATGTGATTATGATGTCTGACATTTTGCATTCCATTATAATTAAATTAGATATTGATGTTACATGTGATTATTCGACTAGTATAATATCCATGTGAATAAGTAAATAAAATTATTTGATTTATATTTTTCATATTATGGTGATGTTTAAGTTTAAAGGGATTTTTTTAGTCTTATACATTGACTTAAATGTTGATGCTTATTTATGATAGTTTCCTCTATGTTGTTATCCTTACAAAGCATCTGAGCTCACCCCTTTATTATGTTTTATTTTTTCCAAGATATGAAGTAGTATATTACGATTGACCAGCAGGGATAAGCTTAGGGATATGAGTGTGTCCAAAGTAGACACAATTTTTTTTCATTTCATAATGTAATGTCAAACATATGTTTGTATCTAGTACTTCCACGGCTACTAAACTGATCGATATTTCTGGACTTGTTCTCTTGTTATCATGAAATTGTTATGTAATAATTCACCAAATTTGGGTAAATAGGGTTGGAGCGTTACATTTTATATTTGGTAAATTTTAGTAAAAACCATGGACACAATATTTAGAAAAACTCTAATTAGATAACATTACCCTAAGATAGACTTTGAGGATTAGTATAGAAAAATATCCAAAAAATTTGGTAATGTAGATATTATGTGGGTTTTCCAAGAAATAAATACATGTCTTGATACTACAAGTGGACATGGTGATGACATAGATGTACCTATGAGTGAAAACTCCAACAAGGAGTTTCAGGCTTGACCTGTGGTATCCCGATACACAATAAAGGGCCTTACTGTGCACTTGGTTTGACACTCCTAGGGGATATGCTTATGATAGATCACATTTTATTTACAAACCATTATGAAGTATTTATGAGTAAATATGTCCACAAAGAAAATATTTTTATGATTATGGATTATATATATAAATTGTTCAATTTATGTTAGGTATTTAACTTGTTTGGAATTATGTGTTGTGATTCATAAATTAATCTAGTGTATGTCATTATTTAAAAATTACACCTAGTGGAAGGAATTGAAACCATATTAATATATGTAATTTATATAGGTATTTAACTCCTACTCAAGATAATGATAGTGGAGATGGTGAAACAACCAGTGCTGATCAGCTTATAACCATACTGGAACAACTCACTTAGGTTATGAATAATAACCTTACCCATATGGAGAACCCTGATCTAAAATGTGGAGGATCAATGTTAGAATACTTCATGAGGTAGAAACAAACAACATTAAATAAGACTAAAAATACATTTTTATTTGAGAAATGGATTAGTTCCATAAAGAAAATATTTCATGCTTTGGGGAGTAGCAAAAAGGAGAAAGTTGTCATGGCATTTTATCACCTCACGGTAAATGAAATCAATAGTAGTCATTAATTCAATACACAAAAGAGGATAAATAAGTATCAAATATAGAATGTAGAGAGTTTAAATATCTTCTATTAGAAAAATACATTCCTCGTGAGCATCGAGCAGATATGGAATGGAAATTTCTGAGTTGAAGGAAAAAGGAAGATGGGAATGTCCTAATGTATGAGGCTAACATTACAAGGTTAGAAATACATGTTACAGATTATATATGAAAACCAAGAAGTAATATTGATTGATTCTTTTATGGGTTAAACCCATTTACCCATCAAGTGTTAGTCTCACAATCCTTCTCATCATACGAAGAAATAGTGTCATGTTCTATCAATACATAAAAGGAATTAACTAAGTCTTATGACATTAAAGTGAATCAAGAGAAGAAAAGATCTATTGAACACTCTAAAAAATGAAATTAGGGGAATAAGGGAAAGGTTTACTTTCCACCCTATAGTAAATGTGAGAAGAAACACCCAGGTACTTGCCTGAAGAGGATGGGTGTTTTTTGCATGTGTAGAGAAAAAAGACCACCAAGCTCGTGATTGTAAGAGGAAGAAAGAGGTTTTCAATGTTGAATGCTATAATTGTAATGAAATAGATAATTATGAAAATAAATGTCCTAAGAGTCTAGGAAACATACCTTAGAAAAGTCCAAGGGACCAAGGCCAAGCTTATGCAATCACAACTGTAGAGGATGAAGTTCGGAATGACATGGTGGCAGGTACTTTAATTTTTTCCTCAAAATTATCCAATACATTATTTGATTCTTGATCATCACGATCTTTCATATATTCCCTGTTTTTAAAGAAAATTATATATTTCCAATTTTAATTATTAATGGAATTGTCTTTCAAAACTTTTAAGGGAATTATTATTGCAATAATGTTTTTCCAATCAGTTACCATTATGGCATATAAACGTGCATTATCTGTTGATCTTATTGTCATAACCATGAATGAATTTGATATAATACTTGGTATGGATTGGCTTTCATACAATGATGTGAAAATTTATTATAATAAGAAGTAGGTAACAATTTTTGTTGATGATAAGATATCCATTATCTTTATAGTAGAAACATCACCATCTATTTCTCATCTAGATCCACCCCTAATAGCTCTAATAAATTCAATTATTGTGGTTGAAGATAGTGAAATAAAAATGGGTGAGGAAATTAATGTTCAAATGTAGGATATACCTATTGTGAAAGAATATGTTGATGTGTTTCCAAAGGATTTACCTGGACATAGTCTAGAATGGAAAATTGAGTTTTTCATTGACTTAATTCCTGGTTCAAGGCCTGTATTGAAGAAACCTTATAGAATGACCACTGTGGAATTACAGGAACTAATGAAACAACTAGATTAATTGAGTAATAATGGATTTATTCACCATAGTGTTTCTCCATGGGGAGACCCTATTCTTTTTGGTTAAGAGGAATGATGGATCTATGAGGTTGTGCATTAACTATAGGGATATCAATGCTATAATAATAAATAACAAGTATGTCCTACCTTGTATTGATGATTTATTTAATCAACTTTGGGGAGCTCAATATTTTTCAAAGACTGAACTTCTATATGGATACAATCAGTTGTGCATGAATAAGGAAGACATTCCAAAGACAACATTTTGTTCCAAGTATGGACATTACAAGTTTACAGAAATTCCTTTTGGACTGACTAATGCACCCTCTATTTTCATGGATCTAATGAATAGAGTTTTAAAGGAATATCTGGATTAATTTTTAGTTGTATTTATAGATGATATCTTTTTATACTTATAAATCTATGAAGATCTTGAAAATCAATTTCGTGATATTCTAAAGACTCTTAGAAGAAATCAATTATATGGGAAGTTTAGCAAGATTGAATTCTGGCTTCAAGAGATTTATTTTCATGGCCATATTATATCTAAGGATGGAATATCTGTTGATCCTTCAAATACAAGGGAAATCCAAGAATTTCTAGTACCGACCAATATAACTGAGGTACGCGGTTTTATTGGTTTAGCAGGTTATTATTGGCATTTCATCCCAAATTTTTCTTGGTTGTCTTACCCATTAACCAAGCTCATAGGTAATGGGGATAAATTTGTTTTGAAAAAATAGTGTGAAGATTTTTTTGAATAATTGAATGGAATATTATTTAATGCTTTTATCTTGACTCTACCATTGGGTAATGATGGGGTTGGTATTTATAGTGATGCTTCAAAGAAAGGACTTGGTTGGGTCCTTGTGTAGAATGATAGAGTTATTGAATATGCGTCAAGGAAACTAAAAATTCATGAACAAAACTATCCCACTCATGATCTTGAGTTAGCAGTTGTACTCTTTTCTATGAAGATATGGAGATACCATCTCTATGGTGAAAAATGTGACATATATACTGATCACAAGAGTTTGAAGAATATTTTCTCACAGAAAGAACTCAACATGAGGAAAAGGTTATGGATCGATTTACTCAAGGATTATGATATCACTATACACTACCACCCAGGGAATGAAAATAAGGTGGAAGATGTTTTGACTACAAAGGATCATGGTATTTTGAAAAATATGATAGTTGAAAGGGATCCTATGTTCATGGATCTAGTAAAGATAGATATGGGAGTAATCATGGAGGTTGAAACATCAATACTTTTTCAAATGGTAGCCAAACCATATTTATTAGATTGAATAAAAAGTTCTTAGACTGGTGATGAGGAGTTTCAAAAGAAAATAAAAGCTATGAATGATGGAAGATTTATGGAATTCATATATAAAGAAGGAATTTTTAAATTGGGGAAGAGGATTTGTGTTCTTAATATAGCTGATCTAAAAGGGAATTTTTGGATGATGCTCATAGATCTAATTTCTCTACACACCTTGGTAGCACTAATATGTCTAGAGATTTTAAGGAACATTTTTGGCGGGACAACATGAAGAGAGAGATTGATGATTATGTGTCAATATGTATAGTTTTTCAATAGGTTGAGGCTGGAAGAAAATATCCTAGAGGATTCATACAACATCTTCCCATATCTGAGTGGAAATAGGATGATATTACGATGGAATTCGTCATGGAAATACCAAAGAAACTTAAAAGGAATGATTCAATATGGGTCATTTTTTATTGTCTTACTAAGCCAACACATTTTCTTGCTATAAGAGAAGATTTACCACTTGAACATTTATCAAGGATATATATTAATGAACTTGTAAAACTTCATGGTGTACCCTTATTGATTGTTTCTGATCATGATCCCTATTTTACATCAAGATTCTGGAAAAGTCTTTAGAAATACCTAGATACTGAACTTCGGTAGAGCACTAACTACCACACTCAAACTGGTGGAGAATTATAACGGACTATTCAAACCTTATAAGACGTGTTAAGATATTTATCACCTGACTTTAAATGTATGTGGGATCATTATTTACCTCTGGTATAATTTTCCTATAATAAAATCTTCCATTCAAGTATTCAGAAGGCACCATATGAAGCGCTATATAGAAAGAGATGTCGCAAACCAACTTATTGGGATGATGTTAGTGAGGGAAAACTTGTAGGCCCAAAGAATGTCGAAAAAATAATAGAAAAGGTGAATATTATCCAAACCCACATCAAAGTAGCTCAAATTATGAAAAATATCTATGCTGATAATCGAAGGAAGGATTTGGAATTTCAAGTTAAAGATCATGTTTTCTTGAAGGTATCTCCATGGAAGGGTGTTATCTGATTCGGTAAGAAGGTAAAATTAAGTCCCAGGTACATAGAATCTTTCTAAATTCTAGAACAAATTGGAGTTGAATCTTACCATTTAAAAATGCCTCCAAGTCTCTCCAAAGTTCATGATGTGTTTCATGTATCCCTATTAAGAAAATACATGCCTTACCCAACGCATGTACTCACCTATGAAGAAATAAAATTGGAACCCGATCTATCTTATTTTGGAGAACCTATCGGGATTATTAATACTAGAGAACAAGTGTGGAGAAACTGAACGACTCTCCAGGTAAAAGTTCTTTGGAGAAACCATAAAATGGAAGAGGCAATTGGGAACCTAAGGAACTTATGATGAAGAACCACCTGAATATTTTTATGTAGTAATACTCTAGAAATTTAGAGGAAGAAATTATTTGAAGGAGGGAAGAATTTAACACCCCAAGATTCCATGGTATTCTTCTCTTTGAATAATACAATAGTTTGTGTTGTACGCAAATTTGAGTTCTAGCACACCACGACCAATCAAACTAGCCGTTTAAAAAGCTGTTATGAATTGTAATACCCACTTTTTGAATTTTTTTTAATTTTATATTCAAAATGGAATTCATTTTTGGGTTTTTAATTTCAAAATTTGATTATGGTGAATTTTTGGTATTTTTCTGAAGACTTTAAATTTTTTATGAATAGTGAAAAACACAGCTTTATTGGTTAAAAAATGAATTTTTATTTAAATAATTATTTTCAAATTTAAATTTATTTTTAAGTAAAAATAGATACATAATACCTATATTAATCCAATTTAATTAATTAGAGTCATTTTATAATAATATTATATATATATAATTTTATTGAACTTTTTAATGTCTTTTACCCAACTTCTAGGCACATTTGCAAATATACATAAAACATAATTTTACCAATTCTTTGAATTGTATTTCAAAAATCCAAGAAACATGGTTGAAATCATCAAGTAAAATGTGGTTCAATAGGATGAAAATAATTTTGAGTGAATAGTAACTTTAAAATTTTACTTACCAGGGTTAAAAGTAAATAGGGTAATTAATGGTAAAAATGGTATTATAATTACAAAAAAATAGGTACTAATTATATTGGATAAGTTTATTTTGACCAAAAATAATCCTTAGTAATAAAATATTATCCTTTTGATCTACTTGGATTTGATTAAGACAATTATTATATTTTATTTAAAAAAGAGTTAAAAGTGTTAAATTCAAAGTTTAATAACTTAAATATTTTTAATATAAGATTACACATAAGATAAACTAGACTATAAATATTCATTAGAAATAAAAAAATATTTTCCACGTCATGGTATTTTATTTATTATTTTTAGACATTAAATAATTAAATTTATTTATGACACAATGATGATGTAGTAATTACCATATTAATGAAAGATTAAAATAATTGATGTTATAATATTAAAATAAATGTAAATTGAAACATTTTATTCCATCAAAGGATTTTCTTGTTGAATATGATATGTTAGGGTTGATTAAATTTATTTTTTTGAAGTAATAAAGTTTTTATGACTCACAAAAACCAAATACTAAATAGTGTTAAAATTTACATAATTGAGTTTTTTAAAAAAATACTATTTTATTAAATGATATAATACTCCTAAAAATATAAGATTTGGCCCAAGGAATTATATAAGGTTATATATGACATTAATGAACCACTTTAGGTTCTATAAAAATTTTATACTATGTTTATTAACTAAGTAATATAAAAATACAAGGTGACATGGTAAATGTTAAACTATTTAACCAAGAGTTAAATATAAAAGATAAGGTAAATCTGGTGACATAAACTTGTCTGAAAACTATTTTTTGAGAGTTTGTAGACCCATAACCGCCTTATTCTTGAAATAAATTCATTTTAAGCTATTAGAAACCGAAAATTCTTTTATAATAAATTAGTGTTTCAAGCTTTTCCTAAAGTGTCCCTCAACTCTCTTATATAAGGGTACTTCCCCTTATCTCAAATTCACACCTCCAAAGCCATTAGTCTTAGGAAACACCTACTAAAATCTCCTCCCAAGTACCCTCAATTCATCCTAGAGTCCTTACTTTGATCAAAAATATAACTGAAGGATCCCTTTTGTTCAAATCAAAAGAAACCACCCTAAGAAGAGGTAATTATTTCATCACCTCTTTCAAAGTTCTTTTCATCTTCCAATTTCTCTTTATTTGTTGTTTCCATACCATAATAATAACTCCAGTACCTTATAGATAATATTATGTTGTTATAAATATGTTACAACCATATTCATTTTTCTATCCATCCTATGAATGACAAAGTAAAAATACGTGTGTGTGTGTGTGTGTACAACTTACCGTCTCCACGTCGTGGTGTAGTTTGTTATTCAACACTTTATTATTTATATGGGTATAATAATGAGTATAATTGATGTATATAATAAATATAACATTTTATTGATTATTTATATATAATATATCATCTAACTATATATGATTTCACCATCAATAGAATGATATTGTCACTCGTGTGTAAGTACGACTTACTATCTCCAAAACGTGATAAGATTTCATTCCCCATTGTAACCATTAAAGAATGTTTTTCATTTTATGATTAACAATAATTTATAAAAAATTAATATCATTCAGTATATGAATAAAATATTTCCTATCCATAACAAACATGACTTACAAAATAAAATATATAAAGGAAAAATAATTAGTCAACATCCAAAACAATGATACTACTAAAATATTATTAACAAATCAATAGTATATGATCATATATGATATCATATTTATGTATATGGTCATTTTATAATTTAATAATCATTATTTAACCATTATACATTAGGTTAACATACCCTTCACTAAGTAAAATTATAAGTTAAGGGTTAATTTTGCAATCTGTTTATTATTTGAGGTTGTTTATACAGAAGTATCTAATGGGACTTATTTATCATCCACATCAGTGTTTCATAAAAATGTATTTCAAAAAAATTACAATTTTATAGACTATGGGTTAAATTCATTTATACAATTTTTTTAATTTGTTTTAATTTTTTTGAAAGGAAATTTTCCGTCATTTTCTAAACAAAGTCCTTTATGACCTTTTTTCCAAAATTATAGACATAATGTTTTTTTAACGTATACGGTGGGTGATGCTATTTTACGCTATTATAACACTTTAGAATCTTCCCTTACATTCTTATAAGAATATTTTTGAAATAAATTTTTTATTTACTTTTAAATTATTTCAAAATAGAAAAATATATTTCGTTCAATTTTTTTAATTGATTTCATATACGCCGACATCCTTTGTTGGATTTTATGCTTGTTTAAAGTTCATACATTATGATACAATATTCCATATTGTATTGAATGTTTTTTTGGTAATTTTGACTATGAATATTCTATTTCTATACCATTCATGGTTTATGGTTAAATTATTATCATTTTGTATGAAATTTTTAATACAAATTTTTATGTTATGTTTCAACCTTTTCATAAGAGGAATGCATTGGACGTAGTAAGTGACGGGCGAGGCCCGCTATATCACCTTAATGCATCGGTAGGTATCATGAGACAAATTATTGTCTTGGAATAAGGCATTGGAAATATTCTTATTTTTATTCTTGGCATGAGGCCTTTACTATGTGGTTATGTTGGCCAACATTATGTATTCCATCATTATGAAATTATCTATTGATATTACATCTGAGTATTAGAATAGTATAATATCTATGTGAATAAGTAAATGGGATTATTTGACTAATATTTTCCATATTATACTTAATTTCAAGATTAAAAGGCTTATTTTTTACTCTTATAGATCTGTTTAAATGTTTATTATTATTTATTATGGTTTCCACTATGTTGTTATCCTTACTTAGCATCTTATCTCACCAATTTATTATGTTTTATTTTTTCAAAGATGTGATGAAGTATATTATGATTTACCTATACGGATAGGATAAGGGATATAAGTGGGTACAAAGGAGAAAAAATGGTGTTTTTTTCATTTCATAATGTAATGTAAAACTTATGTATATATCTTGTACATTCAAGGCTACTAAAGGGATCGGTCTTTCGGGACATGATCTCTTGTGATCATGCCAATGTTATGTAATAATGCACCGACTTTCGGTAACATTGGTTGGGGCATTACAAATCAAAACCAAAAATTAAATATGTTCAATATTGTAAAATGGATACATCCTTATTAAAACTAATTTCTAAGAGTTTTATGGAATATTTCACATAATTTTAAAACCCCATTACCTTAAATATGGTATGCTTTGACATTTTATTTGGTTTCCTTTTTTTGTTTGGGTGAATTGCAGGAATCTTCAAAATTGAGAGAATTTGTAGGGGGTAACCTAAAGTATAGATATGTATATTCTTTAAGGATTAATGGGGTTAAATTATAAATGTTTCAATATATTTATAGGGTTATCATTGGTACCATAGAGCATTATGTTTTGGTTTGGAGGTTTTTTAGAAAAAACAAGGATAATCACTGCTTGTTGGACACATTCATGTCATGAATGAGTCACAGAACATGAATCTATTATGGGACATATGTTATGAGTCTCTTGTAGGGAATTAAATGTTTATACACAAAAAATCCATTACATTCCAGGAAAATTTTGATCAGGATTTAATTTAATATGTGGCGATGCCTATGGAGGTTTTATCGCATATACCTGGTAAGTGGTGTTTCTAGTTATTCATTTCCTTTTGTCATAGTGTAACCATTGCCTAGGATTTTTATTTAGTTTTATGATCAATTTCTATTTCTATCGGTCATTTGATGTTTTTGGTTTTGAAATCTATTTTAGAGGATGATCCATGTTTTTCAATCTCAATTATTGAAGGTTGTTAGGTTTATATAATTATTTAGGTAGGTGTATCTATAAAAGTGTTTTCAAATTCAACAATTACTATATGTTCTTATAGATCCATTTTATATTTTCATTGAAATTTATTTTCATTGATATAAAATGTTTTTTTATTAATGTGATCTTGTATTTTGGAAATGGTATTGAAAAAACATAGCACATTGGGAACCTTGGGTGCATTGGAAAATAGACATAGGTAACCCTATTATGTGGGGAATCACTAGGGGTTACTTTTTTGAAATCAACAGACTATGAAAGGAATCAATATCAACTAGAAAAAACATATTACCTTTTTATTCTTCTTTTATTTTTTGTACGTATTCTCATATGTCATATCCCAAATAGTTTTTTTGCCTTTTATACCTAGTTTATAACATGATGGTTTATTTATTGTATATTTTTTTAGATTTTTAGTTTACCTGTTTCAATTTTATACGTGATATATTCCTAGATTTTGTTAATTTGGAATTAATATATGTAAAATAAAGTAATTTTTACACATTTTTTTATTTAGGAAAATTATTTATAAACATTATTTTGATATAAAGATAAAACTTCTGAATTATTGATAATTGAACTTTTATAGATTGTTTGGTGATATCCTATGGGGATACGTTCTTACACCCCACTATTCCTTTTGGGTAGTTGTGGACCTTATTTTATAAGACTGGGGTAAAGGAAAGGGTATCAGGTATCATTCATGGTTCCCTTGTCATCTGCTACCTTCATATTGGGATGGATTTTTTGTGATGAATGGTCAAATAGAGAAATTTTTAGTTTGGTCTCTTTTATCTCTTTGGTTTGGTTTGTGTTTCTTGAACTTGTATGTAACATGGATTTTAATTTCTTTATTCCATGTTTTACTTGGACTTTTTTTCGGTTTTATAGGAGACTTGTGTTTCTTTTCTATGTTTTCCATGTGTAAGACCACCTTGAGTGACATGTCTACTTGTCCTAATCAGGTCCGTTACAAATTGGTATCAAAGGGAATAACTAGATTGAAGTGTTATTGAAACATCTTGGGTGTGGTTTAGTGTTTTGGTAGAATGGAGTAAGGGCAATTAAAATTCATGTAGTAATTATGCAAAAGGGTCCTTTCCATCTCACTTTCATGTTCAAATTTCAGTTACCATGGGTAGTCATGGATATTTTCCAAGCTTGATACTTGGTGGGTAGAGTTATTTTAATAAAAAATATATGGAGTTTATTTAAATGGACTTGTTATTCCCTTAAGGTTTCATCCTTGTTCAATTAATTCATAATTGATTTATATTGTTATAATTTTAAAGCATTGATATTGACACTTGATTATGGTCCAATGATTTTTTAATTTATCTGTGATTGATTTGTTTTCTATCTTCTGATACTTAGATAATTCATCCGTGAAGAGCTATTCCAAATTTGAGTGATGAATTTTTCAGAATAAAATCCGTAGGAAAATACTTAAGTGGACCCTTATTTGATAGGATATATAATCCACATTATTCAGAATCTAGGTCATGTGGGTGTCGAGAACCCAAGATGAGTGGTGGATCATGGATTAAAATTTAAAAAGAAGCATCCATCAATATTCAATGGAGACAAAGTACCACAAGAATATGATGAATGACATAAGAATATTTAGCGAATATTTTACATTCTAAATAATCCTAGGGAATCAAAAGTGGGTTTTCCCATATATTTTCTTGAAGGGCCATGAAGAATATGGTGGGTCTCTATTGTGAAAGCTTGGTTTCACAAGGATTTACCTGTAATTATTTAAAAAATATTAAACTGGTAGTTTTGTCTGGGTACATTATGGGGAAAGTAATTGGGTGTTTTAGACCTTTGAGTAGGAACAACATACTATTTTGGAGTATTCCACCCTTTTTGTTGAGTTGGTTCACATATAACCAGATCTAATCACAAATGATTACATAAGGTCTGGGTGGTTTTAGTTGGGGTTGAGGCCGATAATATATCGATGCTAATTCTCATTAGCCTTTTAACCTTTATAGAGGTAGTTTATAACAAAAACTTGGAAAATGATTTCATAACTAGAAAAAAGGATTCAGGATGAGCTTTAGTTGGTACTATCGTTATCCGGGGCACATCTTCTGAAAAAATAAGGAAGCATAAAGGCATCCAGTTTTCTTCAAAACATGTTTTGAGGAATTCATCAAGATAGTAGTATGTTGTTATCTATCATTGTGGGTGGCGTGATAATACCAATTCTAAATGTTTGGAGTCTTTCTAGAAATTTCATCATTGTGGAAAAGTTATCCACATGAATTGTTTTTTTGGAAATATTCCTTATAGAAATAAAGCTAAATAAAAATTCAATAGGGATCAAAGGTTCATACTGATGATTCTTAGGGTGGTGGATCATTTCCTTAGGAAAATGGTTTCATTCATGTGGCTATGAAATATAATGTACAAGCTGAGACCAAATGACTTTTTACAATAGAGTGTGCACTTGGGTAATATAAAGTAGGGTCATCCATAGTTAGAGGTGTGGTGTTTATTTCATCTTCTATAGTGTTAAATCTATTTGATACAGGTGTTAATAGTTTTTTATATCATCAAATATATTTTACTTCTTTGTATTTCATTCATATATTATTATTTTTTATTGGATATTTCCACACCTTCCAAATAGTGGTCCAGACAATGTTTCAAGTGCCTAGCATATCAAGTGATGATAGAGGAATGTGATGTAAAGACCAGTTTGGGATATGCCTAACACTGATAGGGGTGAATCAGGGTTGGGGACTTTTTAAACCAATTATAACTTTTTATCCCTATACCTCTTAGATCAGTTATAATCTTGATTCAACAATTATCTTTTCCCTGTCATATACTTTATATGAAATCAGTAAGGATATCACATGATATTTTTAATATGTACACTACTCAACAAGAGTAGCTATGTACTTGGTATGGGTTTTAAATAATTAAATAGCACACAATCCACTTAAAAATAATTTTTTTGTGTGGAATACACTGAGTCACATATTCCCTTACACTCATGTAGTATGATGTAAACAATCTCATAGTTTTTTCATGTAGAACTTTGAAAATAATCCAATAGTTCTTGTTTTATAGCACTTGAATGGGTATTTATACTTCCACTCAATATATTGATAAGGGTTTGTAACACAGAGAAATTATTCCACCATTTCAGTCATGTCTGTTGTCATAGTTTTTCATTGTTCTTCCAAATCCTTCTTCTTCACATTGTTACTTGCACATCAGCATGAAAAGAACTCCTATTATCTCTTCCCAGCAGTAAACTAGATAGATGCACTATCTTTTTCTTCTATAAGTAAAAATAATATGAATGTGTTGTGTACTAATGAATATTGAATTCACTCTAGTCCAAATTATAATTAGATGATATCAATTTGGTTACCAAATCATCTTCCCGTCTTTTCTATTTCATCTTCATTGCAAGAACAAATACACTAATATGTCCTGTTATTATTCTTTATATAATCACAAAATCCCTTTTTGAATATTAAATCAATGAATATTATCAAAAATTAGCATCACCACAATTTGTATAGCCTGAATAACTGAATATTGATTGGCTACTCTCTTATTGTTATCACTTCCTTCTTTCTTGGTGTAGATATGAGTTTAGGTTCACATATGGTTCTTCTTCTCATAAGTAAATTGGGTGTGCTTCATCATATTTATTTATTTTGTATAAACTAGGTATATTCACAGTTTTACTTTGTGAAATATAGTGGGAGTACTATTCCCAATCACTGGTTCACAAAACTGTTCTTCGTGAATCACTCCAAGTGTGTTTTTTTAACATGTGTCGAGTGTCCATGGATAATCTTCTTCATAAATCATGATGATAATTTAAACACCTATAATATTTATGCATTATTTGCTCTTCATGAACTGTCTAGTATCCTCTGGGAACTACCTGTATCCCCACGTACTGGGTTACACTATGCGGTACAAGTGCTTCATGGATGCCGTTTTCTTCACTGGGCTACCTCTGCTTCACAAACGACTGATTCCCTTTATATTTTTTATGCTTTGTAGACCGCCCATGATTTCAAATTATATTTGATTCATGTGCCTCCAAAAACTTATTGAACCTTTTTCTTTGTGGGTCACCAATCCCTGAAAACTAATTCTGCAAACTCTCCATGTGGACTATCTCTATTACATAAAATGATCCCCCACAAACAACTTCCTCCCCCTACAAATACTGGTTCATGAACCCTTATCATTCACAGAATTATCTCTCATGAACTTCTTTAGACTTCCCTAAATTTATTCCAGTCATGATCTTTTCAAATGAAATTCTCTATCACTTAATGACGGGATTAGGGTTCTTTATATAGAAAAATAAAATTCATAAATCCCACAAATACAATTTACCCAAAATTTTGATGTAGGAAATCCTTAACCGCAAACTATGTAATGTGGTCTACATAGAACCTTAACCATTTCCTCATTCTAAATGATTCCATATGAAAATGGATCATATTTAGCATCATCAGATTTTCTAGGGAAATTATTATAACTCCCCTATCTTCCAGCAACATCTTTCTTTATAATTAAACCTGAATATGATTGGAAACACCTTTTCTCCCCATTTCCTTCATAAGTCTTGCATCAAAATTTCTCCAAACAACTTATGATATTTTTGAAATAAAAAACAGAAAATCATCGACATATTTTTCTAGTATAATTATTCAACCATTAAATCCAATGAATCCATAACAATTCTCCAGGCATCACCCTGAAATTCAAAGTCTTCAAACCATTCACATGTTTCTTGGAATATAAATACTTGAGAAAATTATCAAATATCTATTAAATTTGGAACTAATTAATCATATTGACCACAATGATATCTTCTTATCTCATTGAACACTATTGACAACCAATGACAATCGGTTGACAAAAGAAACAATCCATACACAAAGTGGACTCTACACATAAGGTCGAGTAAGACTTCTACATGTTTGAGAATGAAATATTTGACATGATTATTTATATAGATTAGATTTTCATTAGTAAGTTCCACATAGACTATTATCCCCATCGATTTTTGTTATTATCTATTGATGGTGTTACTCATGTTTTTTAGGGTGAGTGGGAATATATATTGGGAAGACCATGTCATTTTTTTCTTATGATCGGTTAATCTCATGTCAGTTGTAAGATATGTTTCTTGATGTTTTTGAACCTTGTTTGGTATTCATCTACCTATTATGGTGTTTTAATACCCTGAGGTCTTTTTGGATGATTTTTCTAGTTTACCTCCCCATAGAGAGGTTGATTTTACCGCAGAAATTCTACCTAGTATGATTCCCATTTATATACCATCTTATAATATGGAACTTGCTGAGTAGGTTGATCATAAGGTATAGCTTGGGGATATCAAGGCTAAGGGATTTATTCTTCCAAGAATGTCACAATGGGGTTATCCAGTCATCTTTCCTAATAAGGAAGACATTATCCTTATACATTATATTGAATATTTTAAATTAAATCAGTTGACTATCAATAACAAAAATCCATTTCCTAGGATTAATGATCTATGTAATCAGCTTATAAGGGATAATTGTATTTCAAATATTTACTTGAGGTAATGCTAACACTAGTTAAGAGTCTGAGTAATGGATGTACCTAAATATAATTTATTATCTGATATAGAAATTTTGAGTTTTTGGTTATTCCATTTAAACTAACAAACGTTCTTATGTTGTTAATGAAATTGATGGAACAAATATTTCATCTATTATTGGACTCCTTTTAGTTGAGTTCATTGATAATATTTTTGTTTACCCTAATCTTGATGAGGATTATATAAAAAATTTGGATATCATTCAATAAAATCTCACTCGTCATTTGATGATCATGTTCATATAGAAAATTTTTCTGGCCCTAAGTTATAGGGCTTTAGTAAAATCTATTATTGTGGGGAGACCCAGGGTGAGTTGTATCAGTCTCCTAGTGTAACTTTTTATTTTTAAAATTGGTTAGTAAATCATTTTTACCTTATGTAGAAGTTGATACACAATGGAAAGTATTCTTTTTTTTTTCTACATCTTGGTACTACCAAGATATATCATGATTTAATATATCAGTATTGGTGGCCATGTAAGAGATTGTGGATTGAAAATTTTATATTAATGTTTCTTATTTGTCAAATAATTAAGGTATAACACCGAAGACATGATGGTTTTTTTATCCCATACCCATTATGTAATGGAAATTGGATGATATTTCCAAAGATTTTATTGTTGGTTCATGGAGACCTAGTGAGAAGGATACTATTTGGGTTATCATTGATTGACTAAAGAAATTGATGAATTTATTCCCTATAAAGGAGTTAAAAAGGTGGAACAGCTTGGGTACTTGTATTTATGAGATATTTTTAGATTTCATATGGTTTTCTCTTCATTTGTCTATGACAGGGACCTGAGGTTCTCATCAAGGTTTTGGAAAGGTTTTCCGGAGGTGATAGGTTACCAATTGAAATGGAGTATAGAATATCATCCAAAAAAGGATGTGAATATGTAAAGATATATCTAGATTTTTTAGGATATACTCCAAGATTTGGTTCTTGATTTAGGTGGTTATTGGGAAAATAATTTTCCTTCAGTCAATTTTTCTAATAAAAATAGTTATCAGGCCTTGATCAAAATGGTGCTCTTCCAGTATATTTATTGGTATCCTTGCAGATCTCTCTTCTATTGTGAAATGTTGTGAGAGTGGTCATTGGTTTGGACAAGTCTTGTTTAGGAGATGATATATAGGGAAAATATGATCTAGAAGAGAATGATTATGGAAAAAAGTCATCAGAAATATTATGAGTACTATATTCACAGGCTTCTGGATTTTTAGGTTAGTGATCGGGTCATTCTTAGAGTTTCACCTCACTTGGTACATCATCTGTGGGTAAACAGAGTAAGTTGGAGCGAGGCTCTTAGATCCCTTTGATATTGTTTAATGACTAGGAAATGTGGCCTATCAATTATACTTTCCATCTCATTTGACTTAAATACATGATGTGTCTCATGTTATCTAGCTAAGGAGGTATCGACCATATCCTTCCCATGTGATTGAATGGGAGGATTTCAATATTGAGTCTGACATTACTATGGTTGAGCAACTAGTTCAAATTATGGATAGTCCAGAGAAGTATTTATATGGTAAAATTATTCCTTTAGTCTATGTATTGTGGAAAAGTGGATGGGATATCCATGAGAAATGTGAGAGGGAATTCTTGAGGAGGCAGTAGTGGACTTCACTTTTTATGAGTTCGAGATCATGAGAAATTTTTAGGGATAGAAGAAATTTATTGTGGGGAGATTGTAAAACCACATTACATTCCTTCAGATATGATTTAACACTTGTTTTGGTTGTATGTTTTTTGGTTCATTGCATGATTCTCATGAATAGAGATTCTTTACTTGGGAAAATAAACTAAATTAAAGTGATATAGGTTTTTTGGATTAATTGAATCTAGGTGTAAATATTTCAAAGGAATTAGATGGTTCTATTTGGGACTAGAGAGCCTTATGTTTTTAAATGGAGGGTTTCAATAGAAAACTATTCTAAGAACTACCCTTTGGACACATTCACATTGTGAATGGGTTAATATACATGAATATTTTATAAGGAATATTACATGAGTCTCATGAGAGGAATGAAATGTTTAAACGCCTTTAAATTATTACACAATGTGAAAACATAGATCATTATTTAATTTAATATGATGTGACTCATTTTCTGTGTATTTATAATTCATGGGATTTCACGCCATGAAATGGATTCAAGATATGAATTCATTAGGTCCAATGGTTTTAAACTCATTGAAAACCTGATTAATTTTCCATTCATTGATCGTGATATCCTCTCAAACCCTATCATGATTTTGGGTGATTTCAGTTTGTCTGCCTCCTTTTAGATTACTCTTTTTGGTGTTTGAATCTTGTATTGATTGCATCATAAATCCTTGGTAAGCAGGAATTTTTCTTGTTTATTTACTTTGGTAACAACGATAGTGTTGGATGTGTTTATGACTCAGTTTCATCATCAATTGGTGTTTCTATCAATCCATTATAATTTCTTAGCGTTCCTTGTCTCTTGAAGTCTAATACATGGTTTTTCAATCACTATTTTTGAAGTCATATTGCTTTCCATCATTCTTGAGGTAGGTGTATCTATAGAAGTGTTTCTATTTCATGAATTGATATATTTTCTTGTAGATCCCTTTGGTTTTTTAATTTAAATGTATTTTATTTGATGTAAAAAAATTATTAAATGTGATCATGGATTTTGAAAATGGTTTTGGGAAAACATAACTCATTGGGAACCATGGGTGCATCAGGAAATGGATAACAGTAACTCCAATGTGTGTAGCACCACTAGGGGTTACATTTATGATATCGATATACTATAGTAAGACTTTATATCAGTTGGAGCCAAAATATTATTTATTTAGGATTATTTTATGTCTAGTATGTATTCCCTTTGTCTATTTCCCAAATGGTTTTCTTTTATTTTATACTTGATTTTTCACTTGATGGTCTATTTCATGGATATTTTTTTAAATGTTTAGTTTACCTATTTCTCTTTTATACCTGATTTATTCTTGGATTTGGTTAATATGGTATGTATTTATAGAAAAAAAATTAATGTCTAAAAATTATTTTATTTTTGATAATTCTTTATAAACCATATTTTATTATAGAGATAAGAATTTTACATTATTGATATTAGAACTTGTATAAATTCATTGGTGATATCCTACCGGTCTCTATGCTCACACCCTACTTTTCAATTTAAATATTTGTAGAAATTGTTTTGTAGAACTTTGGAAGAGGGAAGGGAATCATGTTTAATGTCAGGTTCTCTTGTCATATATCACCTTCATTGTGGGATTAATTGGTGGTGACATATAGTCACATGGATACTTATTTAGATAGGTCTATATTATCTTTATTGTTTGGCATTATTCCGTGAATTTTTAGGTATCATGGATGTTTATCTATTTATTTTGTATTGTACTTTTATTTTTCTTTAGTTTTACATGAGACTTTTGGTTCTTTTCTATATCTCACCATGTGGTGAATGACCATGGGTGACTTATCTAGTTGACCCAGGCTGGTTCATTACAATAATAATATTATATGAAAGGAAATTATATGTAATGTAATCCCCACTTAGTAATGATCATCCTTAGGAAGAAAATAGGGGTGAAAAATAATTTTATGGGAGACTTGTGAATGAATAATATAACATTTTTATAATGATGATATCATCAATGTCAATTTAGTTATGAAAGAAACAATAGTACATGGATTGTTAAACCATATTATTTCATCTACAAGAAGTTTGTTAAGATAAAGTGATGTTGGAAATGAATGAGATTCACATTACACTGAACAAGAATAAATGGAAAGATGGAATATATAATGGTCCTCCTATACTCAAGATGATATAGTACATTGATCAATTTGAATAATTTTTATTAATTTGAATCACTATATTTAAATGAATTTAATTCTCTCATATTTATCACGTAGTTACTATAGTTTCTTTGAGAAATATAAAATGAATTGTATGGATAAACTAGTTTAATATCTCTTAGGTAAAGTTTTCATATTGATAAGAACTTATATAAATAAAAAGTATAATTCTTTTAGTGAAAAACATGAAATTAAAGGACAAAATATAATTTAAAGAACGAATCCAAATAAACCTTCACAATGTCTACATAAGAAACCAAAAGTTAAGAGGGGGAGCATCAAAATGAGGCTATTTTATTTTCAAGTGGCCTAAAATTTCACTTGAAAAATAAATACAGTGAGTAGAAGATTAAGTAAGAAAAGTATTATACTTTTTTTATATTCATAATTAAATGTAATATTTATATTTTACTTCTTAGTTATTAGATATACTATGTGACTCATGCATTTCAATCAAAATAAATGAACCAAGGAAGTTCAAAATAATTAAAATATTCAATTATATCTTCAAGTTGGTTTTGGAGGCTCTATATTGGTTCTCATAGAATGGTGATGTGGCGGCTTCGTGTGGGGACTCATGGTCTTGATCTGGTCAGACTCATTAGATCTATTCTTAGATCTGTGCAACGTCATGTTTGTGGGTGGATGGATCTTCTCACATCGTGGGCTGCGGTGGCTGACGGGATTTGAGGTGTGCGACAGGATTCCGAGAGATGGCGGACATGCGCTAGTTTCATGGTGTCGGTGAGTTTCGACGACGTCTCGGTGGTGGGCTTGATTTTCATGTGACGATGATGGATTCTTTAGTGGTGCTCATACTTGATTTCGGTGATTGTTTTCATTCAACATGGAGCCCTGTGGCCGGGCGGCTGGTGTGGTACTGTGTTGTGCAGTTGTAGACGGAGGGGATGTTGGGACATCTTTCGGGCCTGGGCCTCGCTGTAGATTTCTAATTGGGTTTTAGGACATTGATACCAATGTTTTTAATGGTTTTTTTTTCATTGAGCGTCGGACCACTATATTTTAAGGCATTTGTGTATTTGGTTTCTCATATGTGTGATGGGTTCCCCCTTTTCCAACAAAAGGGGTCTGTGTGGTTTTTCTTTTTTAATAATTGGGATTCCCCCAACATTTCTAGTATTATTAATTAATGGGTGTTACCAAATACATTGTCTCGTGTTGAGTTTATATATAATAATATTTTATTTCAAGTTTAAAATAAATTTTTTATGGTATACCATTCTTAATTAAAAGTATAATTATACTTGAATCATAGTTTTCTTATATTAGAAATTAATGAGGAATATAAAACATAATGCTCAATCAATACCAAATTGTGTCTGGTTAATTCACAGTCAGGTAAATCTAGAATAAAATGTCAAGGAAATAATAAGATTTTTTTAGACACTTTTTGAGAAAATAGTCTCAGGTATTTGACTAAATCAATTATAAGGTTTAAATTAACCAATACACCTTCTAACATTAAAGGTGATAAATTAAAAAAACCTCTAAAACTAGTTCAATAATAAATGTGTAAACTATTTTAAATAGAATCTATAAGTAAATTTATATACTCTATGATATTACTTTATGAAATTTAGGTAATTTAAAAGTAAATTAAGGAATATTATGGTCTAGAATATAAGATATTATTTAGGTCGGTAAGCCAAAAAATATCTTAACCAAGCATTCCAAGATCATTAAAATATAAATTAGAGTAATTCATAAACACACATTTCCTTATAAAAATAGATTCCATTTTGTTAGTAAAGGGGTGATTGATGATGATTACTATTACCTTCTAAGAATTCCATTATTACTTTTGTCACATGCTTAAAAAAATAGCAGTGTTAACCCATAACATATTCCATCTATAATGAAACAAGGATATCACATGAGGTGTAACATGAAATAAATCAATTTTTCATAATTCAGGTGTTTATATGAAAATATTTCATTAAGGATAAGTCAAAAAACAAACTTGTATTAATAAAAACTCAAATTTTAACTTAGTTATTTATTCTAATGGTTTATAAGGATATCACATAAATCCGTATGATAGAAAATTTACTGTCTAATGAAATACTATATTTCTATAAAATAGTGAATATATCTATTTCAGAGAGTAGTAGAAAGATGAAATTTGATAAATTCAAGGCTCAATATTCAAATATTGTTTTCATTGGAACAAGTTCCACAAGAGTTTGTGGGAATAATAATATTCTAGAGACATAAACTATATAGGAAACATAAAACCAAAGTGAAGTTTGTTAATAATCATTGAGTTAAGTGAGGCATTTTTCCTTGATAATGATGAATCTTTATCCTTAATGGAAGAAAAAAATGAAAATAACATAAAATGGAAATTGGATATGAATTCAATAATGGATTCCGTTTACCAAAATCAATTCTATATTTTGGTCATTTCTCTATTTGATTTAAATCACGTTGGGTCAGAATGGGTATTCAAGAGAAAATAGGCATAGATGGTAAAGTGATTAATTATAAAAAAAATAATGGTTGTTGAAGGCCTAAGATCTTTCAAAGTGTTAATTATGACAAATAATTTTCTCCAATAAAGATGTAAAAATACATTTCAATTAAGAATATCTTAATTAATACCATGATATTTTATGTTAATTCTACATGGATCCATTTATCAATAAATGTAGATATAATTAAAATACATTTCTTACATGGATACTATGTCATTTTAATTATAAACAATATAATATTGATACAAATCTAGGGTCCAAAGGTTTAGTGTCTTGTGAAAAATAGGAAAATACATAAATTTTAAATAATAAAACACAAAAATTTATTTAATTATTTTTTCTATAGATTATTATCAGCCCCTATGTTCTCCTTTTTATAAATATTCACCTGAGGATATAAATCAAAATAAGGGGTGAGATAAAAGTCAAGTAAGAGGATGAAAATGATACATGAAACATGTGTGATCATAATTATCACCATAAAATCATCATATAAATAATGAGTGGAATCATTAGATAAAGTAATGGAATGTTTTAATGTATAAAAATGAAATTTCATGTATTACTGGTCAAATACCTCACATAGTTGTAAAAAAACATAGAATCAATTTCATTCATATTTATCTTTATCACATGAGATACATCGCATTACCCAATGAATTGGAGTTCTATATAATTCTAGGTGCACCTATCACATCATAATATTTTCATGTGCTATATAATTTTAGGTGCAACTGTTACATCATAACATTTTTATTATCATGAATCCCTCATAGAACATATATCAAACTTGGACATAAATAATCCATGTAAATAAATTGATTTTATTTCCCAAATCATGCATTAATGAATAAAATTTTAGGTTCCAAAATTAATTATGTAATAACATAATTGGTACAATAATCATCAATCTTAAGTGAATAAGAAACAATCTCATGAGAAGTAAAGGAAGAATTTTTTGAAAGAAGAGTTATTTTGAAAAAATATATTCATTTTACATAAAACCAGATTGAAAAAATGTATATCCTAGAAAATAAAATTTAAGGGAAAATAAATAATATTTAAGTAACATTAGATGAATATCCAAACTGAAAAAGAAGTGAAAGAGGGAAACCCTAAATAAAGAGATTTGGGCTTGAGAATCTCCTTACCTTATGTTTCAATTATTTATTCACTTTAATATCTGGGTTAATAAAATTAATTAATTAATAAATAAATAAAAAACATTTCATACCTGAATGTTATTCATTATAGTTATATTCAGTTCATTTATGGTAATTTCGATGAGTTAGAGTGTTCAATTTCATCATTCAAGAGTGTTTATTTTCTTGGCTTTCATGATCGGTTTTCTTGTATATGAGTATGGAAGTTCATGTAAACATGGAATTTCTATATAGAATTAAATTTATATATTATAAATGAACTTTAAGAATATTAAATTATCTTATATATCATTTTTTATAAGGTTTGAGGATGAATCATTTTATAAAACATTAATGAAAATGTTTTAATTAATTTTGGCGGTTTCACGACCATTGTGAACCTATATCATTTTATTTAACATCATGTTTATATATTACTTCAAAAAAATTATATAACATATAATACGTATAATAAAATATTATTTAACCATTATTAGGGTTTTATGTTCATCCTCAAAGTTGTTTGTGAAAATTAAAAACTCATAATCTGTGGTTGTGGCAAATCAACACTCCACATACGGTATTTTCATGTCTAGAAAAAAAATAAAGCATAAGAGACCTGAAGGTTAATTATTCCATTCACATAATAAAATTAAATTACATAAAATATAATAGGGTTATCATGCCTCTTTTATAGTTGTATGTGAGGAGAGGATAATAAAAGAAATGAAATTGAAATGAAAATAAAATAAAAAGAAATATGATTTACCTCTCGAATTTTTCCTCTCAGAGAAGCTCCTTAGGGTGAAGGGTTTGGTCTTTTGGTGAGACCAATGGATAATGTATGTGGGATAGGGAATTGGTAAGAGTATTGGGTAGAAATTGGAAAATATTCAAGGCTTGGAAGGTGTGAGGGGAAGAGGTGGTGATGGGTGGTATATATATGGGAGGAGAGGGGTGGTTTCTCATTATTTTATTCATTATTTTATTATTTTGGATAATAAATATGAATTTTTTGAGAATTATAACAAAATATATTAAAATAATGAGGTATATATTATGATTTTGGGCTTACATCATCTATGACTCAATAATTAATGTATTTAGCATTTATTGTAAATTGTGGTATTTTTCTATTCACTTAAAATACAAGTATTTTATAAAAATCCAAAACAACATCCTAACCATTTTTCAATAAGTATAATTCAAAAATAAAATCAATTTTATGAAAGTAATTTTATAAATATTATAAATTTAATTTTTAATTAAATTCGTCATTTACTTGAAAAATATTGATTTTAAAATTATAACCAATTTTATAACACTTTTGAAAATTTAATAAAAGGCATCATAAAACTATCTTATAATTATATGACAACAAAATTTTAATTTATGAATATATTTTATGAAAATAAATTTTCCTTTAAATCATTATATTAATTATAAAATTGTAAATAAACATTTATATTTATAAAAATACCAACACTTGATTAATAATTAATAAATTATTTATTTAATTATAAAATGATTTAATTATATCATATTATCATTTATTAGATGACTAAATTTTAATTATACTTTCATATATGAGGTTACTATTTTTTGGCCAAATTACCCTTCCTAATGGTCGTATTACTATTCCAAAGGTCAAGTTGTTATACCATCAGGATTGGTACCTCAATATCTAGAAAAACTTTTTATTTTATTCATTATTCATTTTTAAGGATTACATTGAGTCCCCTATGTGACTTTATGTGGTTTATACTATATGTCATTATTATAAGAAAGAAATTTACATTAATAAAATTTGGGGTTATTACATTCTTCCCCCTTATGAAATTTCCACCTAAAAAATTCATTTTATATTCTTTGTTGAAAATAAATGAGATTATTTATCCTTCATCACTTCCTATGGTTCCCATGTTTCCCCTTTGTACTTATGGTTTCTCTATATTACTTCAATCAAGTGACTATTCGTATTTTTTAGAACATTATCTCTAAGGTTTTATATCTTCACTGGATGCTCCTCATAAGAGATATCATTTTCCAACTGTACCGCCTCTAGATTCATTAAATTTTAAGGATCTCGTATAGGTGTCCTCAGTAGAGATACATGGAATACATCGTGTACTTAATTCATGGTAGGTGGAAGTGTCATCCTATAGGAAATAGCTCCAACACGATCAAGAATCTTAAAGGTTTTGGTGTACTTTGGGCTCAGACTTCCTTTCTTCCCAAATCTCATGATCATCTTCCATGGATATATATAGATGAAGATCATTTATCCAGCCTTAGATTATAGGTCCCGTAAAAAATGGTCTTCATAGCACTTCTGTCGACTTTGGACTTCCTTTATGTGGTGTGGAATTATAACGACTTGAAATGTTAAAAATAAAATTCCCCATTAATTTTTATTAAATTTCTTATTATATAAGATGGTTATAGAAAACACGTGAACTTATTTTGTCTTATTATATAAAATTGGATTTAGATGATCATTAATTATCATTACCATTGATAACATAGTTTTTGAATAGTGATCACATGACTAGTATAAGTATAGGGTTTTTATAAAATTCTTTTGACCCTAACAAAGGATGTGATGGCCTCAACTAGTAGGATTGTATCCTATAAATCACATTTATCAAAGATTACAATGGAGATGGCATTTCTGGGATTTTCCCTTGACTGAGACATATCATAGATCAACTTAATTAAGGATTAAAGAAACTATTTTGGGGAGAAGTTCATGTTCATCATGGTCACAGACCAAATCATGTTTTCCAAATGGCCCCATGAAATCCCCTCCATCGCACACCTTATTGTTAGGACGTATTCTGGTGTATTAAAAAAATATGTATCAAAACCCTAGAAATATAAATATGTACATTATTTTTTATAAACCAATAAATATATTTTATTCCTATTACTGTTACTTTGAAAATGATTTTTTAGCCACAAATTGAAATTTAAGTTAATATTAAAATTTAATTACTGAATTTAAGAATAAATGATATTTTAAAATAAATAATATTTTAATATAATATTATTATTAAAAAAATTATCAAATATAAATGATCATATTGTTTGTATAAAGTCAACTGTAATTTTTTGTAAGGGTTCAAAATATGTTACTATCAAAACTTTTTATTTTTAATAAATGACATTTTTTATTATAAAAGTGAAAATTCATATGTTTTGAAAATTATTTAGATAAAATTAATATTATGTTTGGAATCATGATGTTGAAATTATTAAATGGTTAATTTTTCATATTTTTTGAGATACTCAAATATCTAGGTAAAGAATAAATACCGTATAAATATAACTTATGTTATATAACATCACAATGACCCATATGTAATATAATATGTAATATAATTAGGATACAAGACCAATTCTATTTTTCCATTTATTATTAATTGCTTTTAAGTTTATTTTATTTATTTTGTAAATCCATTATGCTTCCTCCAATAGTTATAAAATATTTTAAAATTTTAAAATCATTTCTTTAAGAGTGTGACTCACCTACACATCAAAAATGGTAATATTTTAATAAGTTAGGCCCTTGGACTTATAAAATAATTTAAACCAATATCATTTGGAATAAAACATGGTCAAGAACCTTGGTATTGTTTTTGGTTTTGGATATTTTATTATGTAGAGTCCAAAACCTAAATAATAAAGAAATCTCCCTCCTTTCAAATATAAACCCACCAAATCCAAAATTTATATTCACTAGAACTCATTGTATAACTTTCAAATTTCTCCCTATACTCCCTATAGTCAAACCAATGGGATCCCAAGATTTTTATAAGCCCCTCCCAAGCCTTTGACACATTTGAGTAAGGGATATTTATTTCTCCTTTTTCTTTAAGTTTCTTTATTATGTTCTGCATTATTCTTCCAATTAATTTTTTTTGGGTCATGTATTTACATGTCTATATTACTATCCATTTCATTTATAAATTATTATATACCCCATTATCTCTCATAAAACCATTTCATTAATTTTTATGTGAAATTATTATGCTGCTGAAATTGCATGGCACTTTTCCATTGCAAAGCAATTATGTAGTGAATAATATTCCTATTTTATATAATTGGTATTCACCTTTATACAAATATAATTTTTTATTTTATACTTACATGTATGTATTTCATATTCCTTGATCATGTAATAAATTATGATGATGAATTAATCCATGTTGATTGATCTATGTGTCACATTGAATCATGAAAATGAAATGAATGTGACCAGTGTGACAGAAATTATATAGCGATCCAATGAATTTGGTAACGGTTAGTATCATGATACATCACATTGGGATATGGGTTTTACCAAATTACTTTATGGGATTTTTTACTCCATGATTTCTTGGCCGGTTTAGCATTGAACTATGTTTATAATGCATTGTTTTATGTTTTTCCCACATTTTCTATGTTATTATAATCATAATATATCATGCCTTATTTTTCATGTTCCTTTCATGATCCATTGATATTTCTATAGCCTAAAATTTATTGTATTCTTAATTTTATGCATTGTTTATTTTATTACTGAGATTTATAGCTCACCCCTTTCTTATGTATATACTCAGGTTATCCAATGATGTTTTAATTATGAAGGAACATTTTGATCAAGATAAAAAAAGTTTTCAATAAAGATTATTTTTTTCATGTTTTAATTTGTTATGTAATGTACATAAATTCCCAATGACACTATACCTCTTGTAATTATATTGTGTATTAATTGTAATTTTATGTAATAAATCATGTTTAAATGTAAAATAAATACCAGGTTGTTATAGTTGGTATCAGATGATAGGTTTAGTTATTTTTTGGATTATGATTAGAAAACTTTACTGAAAGCCTTAGGGATAAGACTAGGAATAAGTTAACATCCCTAAATTTATGTTATTATATAGTAAATTGTTTACGAGAAACTATATCCCTCTCTAGACACAATAAGTGTACATGGCTTTGGCAGATATGTATCTAGGGTTAACAACCCCAAAAATATGTTTTGGGACTAACTCAGGGTAATCTGGTATAGGAAAACGGACCTTAATGTCCACCTAGTTTGACACTAATAGGGTATGTTCTTTGTAAAATTCATAATATAATTAAGAATAATAATTAAGAAAAAAATCCTATAATAATATGTGTTAGGAAATAGGTCTTGGATAACCTAAATTGAATCCTAGAAACTCATTAGTTAAAGAGACAAATTTAATTTATAAGTTATCCATTTATTTTCATTGGATTACCCTTTATGTGTTTAACATTTTAAAATAATCATCCCTAATTTTCACTTTATTCTAGCCAATGTCCAGTAATAAGAGGAATCAAGTTAACAACCAAGGCAAAGGACAATGTAATGACTTCCCCAATGAGATGCCAATCCCAATGGGAGCAGGAATCGTGGAATTCATAATGATACTCTATCTACTTACTCATTGTATATATAGTAACCTGGAACAAGAAGAGTGTCCACCCCCCCCCCCCAAATATAACAAGATGTAATCAAAATCTCCATGAGACAAAGGCCTCCTAAATTCAATAGATTATATTATCTATTAAATGTGGAATAATGGATCAACTCCGTTAAGAAGATCCTCTCCATCCATCAATTTTATGAAAAAGAGTATGTCCACTTGGATGTTTATCTTATGGAGGGAGAAGATGATTAGTTGTTAAAATTAATTAAGAATATGAATCCTGAGGAATAGATAGAAACAATGTATTGGAAGGAATTATGGAAAATGTTTTTTGATAAATTTTTCCTCGCACTCTCTGTTCTAAAATGGAAAGGTATTTCCTTATCCTTAAGAAAAAAATACAATGAATCTATTGGGGAATATAAGGAAAACTTCATAAGGATTTTTTGATATAGCTTCATATTTTTTGTTACCCCCAAATGTAAGGTCGACCACTTCTTTGGTGGGATAAAACCTATTATATGAAAAGATCTTGTGTTTCGTGACATTGATAGCTATGAGAAAATTATCTGATGTTCCCACAAAGTAAAAATTGATATCAGAGAATCTCAAGGTTATTATAAGTATAAGAAGTGGAAATTGGAGTTTTATTTTTTTGGTTCGATTGATAAATCCAATGGTTCTAAAAAAATTCATCTTTCCACTTATCAAAGGTGTGGAAAGAAGCACCGTGGAAATTTCATAAGGGGAACAAGTAAATGCTTTAAGTGAATAAGAGAAGGGAACCAGGACACTAATTACTGATGGGAGAAACCCAAAAATGTGACAGTGTAAAGGAATTCTCCGGTCAACCATTAACACATTGTTCACTACTTCAAATATAAAGAACCTGGGAACTTTTTGAACTGGTACAGTAAGCCAAGAATTTTGGAGTCCACCAACAACCTCTGAGGCGTCAAGGGATATCATTTTCCATCACAACTACCAAGGTGGATCCCAAAAAGGAATTAGTGAAAATTATAATAGTTATTCATTCAAGAATAGATAACACACTTTTTTATTCTAGTTTTACGCATTCCTTCATATAATGAAATTTTAGTATAACTATTCCAAAACCACCACAAAGCATGGAATTAAAGATTTCAGTGAAAACAGAAAGTGGGTCAATTATTAAATCCCAATTATATAAGTCATCCCATATCAACATTTTTTGGTTGAACGTCCGAGTAAACCTTTTAATACTCCCATTGTTAGAATTTGATGTAATTTCGGGCATGGATTTGCTTTCCCAATATAGATCCAACATTAATTTCCATGAGAAGGAAATCACTCAATGTATTACAAATAAAACCCTAATTCTATATCAATCCAAGGAGGTGGATGAATCTTCTTTAACACCATTATCTCAATCATGGATATTATTACCCTAATAGAAAGCATATCTAGATTAAATTATTGATTCTAATGAATGAACCATCCTCAAAGACATGCCTATTATGATGGAATATGTTGATGTGTTTTCAAATGAATTGAATGGTCTTCCTCTTAGCTAAGAGATTGAATTTTCTATCGATATTATATATAGGGTGTTTCCAATATCCAAGACTCCTTATAGATTGTATGTTGTGGATATTAAGGTGCGGAAGAAATAAAAATAGAAGAATCTGGATAAAGGGTTCATACACCCAAGTGCTTCACCGTGGGGTGCACCAGTCCTCTTCATTAAAAAAGGATGGTTCAATGTGCCTTTTAATTGATTTTCATGAGCTCAACAAGATCACGATAAAGAAAAAGTATCATCTACTTCATATTAATGAAATGTTCGATCAACTATGTGGATAACAATACTTATCCAAGGTGGATCTTTGGTTGGGATATTATCATGTAAGGGTAAAGAAGGAAGATATCCCCAAGACTGTTTTTCATACAATGTATGAGCACTATGAGTCCATATTGATTCCATACAGACTCACTAATTCTCTAGAAATCTTCATGGACTTTATGAATAGTGTCTTTATAGATTACATCTTCAATTTTATGGTAATTTTTATAGATTATATTCTAATATACTCAAAAACCAAGGTGTACCATGAGAAGCACTTAAGTACTATGATAAAGACCTTATAAAAGGAGGAGATCCATGAAATGTACAAAAAGTGTGAGTTTTTGGTTGAAGGAAGTTTAATTCTTGGGGAATATCATCACAATAAATGGGATATATATGGATCCTTCAAAGAAAAATAAAATTAAAGGATAGTTGAGTCAACAAATATGATATATATCGATAGCATCCTTGGGTTAGTAGGATATTATCACTGATTTATGAAAATCTTCTCAAGATTTTCAAACCCTCTTACCAAGATAATTTGGAAGGGAGTCAAGTGTTCTTGAAATGATGAATGTGAATAATGCTTCATAGTGTTGAAAATGAGGCTTATCCTTACCCATGTGCACACAATATGCACAAGTGGGGAAATTCTCTCAATTTTTAGTGATTCTTTGAATAAGGGATTGAATTGTGTGTTAAAAAAAAGGAAAAATTCATTGACTACACCTCAAGGAAGTTGAAAATTAGTGACAAAAACTATCCCTCACATGATCTAGATTTGGAATTTGTGATCTTTTCATTGAAAATCCATTGGAATTATCTCTATGGGGATAAGTGCGATATATATACTGATCAAAAGATCCTAAAATATATATTAACCTAGAAAGAGATTAATATGTGAAAATAAAGGTGTTTAGAACTCATCAATGATTATGACTAATCAATACACTACCATCCTGGTAAAGCGAATAAGATGGAGGATGATCTAAGTATAAAGGACCCAATAATTCTATCATTGATGAGAATTGAAAAAGATCTGATCTTCTTATATTTGAAGATGATAGACGTCGGAATCATAAAGAAAGGAAAATAATAAATCCTTTCACAAATGATTGTCCAACCATCACTTTTAGAAAGGATAAAGGATGTTGAAAAATATGATGTGGGAATATAGAAGAGAGTAGGAACTATAATTGAAGGGAAATCATTGGATTTTAATGTAAATGAATAATTAATTATGATATTTGGGTCAAGACTATGTGTTCCAAAAAATCATAAGTAAAATAAATAACTACTAGATAATGGACATAGTTTGACTTTCTCTATTCACCATGGAAACACAATGATGTATTGAGATCTATGAGATCACTATTGATTGAACAATAGAAAGAAGGAGATCTCTGAATATACATCAAAGTTCCTAGTATATTAGTAAGTGAAGGTTGAAATGATGAATTATAAGGGGATGATGAAACCATTACCCAGACCAACATGGAAGTGGGAAAGAATTATCATTTAATTTTTCATTATACTTATGAATACATCCAAAGGAAGGAAAACTATATGTGTTGTTGTAGACCATTTTATAAATACTACACACTTTGTTGTGATTTGATAGGATTTATCACTAGATCAACTTTCCTAGATATACATCAAATAAGTTGTGATGCTGCATGGAGTACCATTATCAATTGTGTCTAATCGAGATCCAAGATTCACCTCTTCATTTTGGAAAAGTCTCATGCATTATCTAAACACAAATATGAACTTCAGAACAACTTTTAACCCTCAAACCGATGGCCAATCTGAGCGGAATATCTAAACACATAAGGACATGTTGAGAGCATACTCAGTTGACATCAAGGGGGGATGGGACCAGAATCTTCCTCTAGTCTATTTCTCTTACAACAACAGTTTACACTCAAGCATCCAAATGGATCCCTATGAATCCCTTTATGGGAAGATGTAAGGAACACCAGAATGTTGGGATGAAAACTTCTAGGTCCTGAAATTGTTTAGGAAATGGTGGAGAAGGTTAAGACCATTCAGTATCACGTCAATGCTTTTTATAGTCGACAGAAGAGATATGATGGAAATCATCAATGAGATATATACATTCATGTTGGAGACATTGTATTCCTCTATATATATCTATGTAAGAAATTGATGAGATTTGGGGAGAATGTAAAGCTTATTCCATGGTACATCATCCCTTTTGAGATCCTTGAATGCATCAGAGAAGTGGCCTATTGACTAGAACTCACACCAAACATATCTCAAGTACATGATGTACTCGATGAATCCCTCTTGACAAAGTACATACAAGACCCCTCACATGTACCAATCCATAGGTGGTACCATGGGAGACTGATCTTTCCTATGAAGATCATATGGTGAAGATGTTAGATTCTAGAAAAAAAGTTCTATGATATAAGACAATGTCCCTCATCAAAGTGTTTTGGAGAAACCACATGTTTGAAGAAGTAACGTGGGAATTAGATGAGGTGATAAATCCAAGTTACCCCCATCTATTTTTGTGTGGGAAAATAAAATTTTGAGGGTGGAATTTACAAAGGGGGCAAGATTTTAACGTCCCAAACTATTATAAATAAAACTCCCCTTGAATTATTATTAAATGTCTTATAATATAATATGGTTTTAGAAAACACATTCAATGATTTTGTTTCATTATATCCAATAGAATTTAAATAAACATTAAGTATCATTACCATTGATAATATAGCTATTGAATAGTGATCACATGACTAGTTTAAATATCGGCTTTTTAACAAATCCTCTTGACAAAGACAAAGGAAGTGATGGCCTCAACCAGTAGGATCGTACCCTATGAATCCCATTTATTTGAGATTTTGAGGGAGGTATAATTCATGGAAATTTACCTTGACCAATCCCAAGATGATATCCAACAACTTAGTCATGACTGAAACTATTTATGTGAGAAGTTCAAGCTCATTGAGATCACGACCCAAACCATGTTTGTCGAACGACCTAATGAAAACCCCACCATCATGAACCTCACTCTTATGTAGTATGTGGGTGTATTTAATGTATATGATTAAGGAACCTAGAAATATTCATTTTTACATCATTTTGTATAAATTAATGAATATATTTTAATCTTATTATTGTTACTTTGTAAACAATTTTTAAATCACAAATTGTATTTTTGTTTAATATTAAAATTAAATTTATGAATTTATGAATTAATGGACGTTTGGAATAAATAATATTTTAATAAAATATAATTATTAAATAATAATTATCAATTATAAATGATCATATATTTTTTTGAAGTCAAATTTAATTTTTTATAATGATTTAAAAAATGTTATTATCAGAAACCTGTCATTTTTAATAAATTTCAGTTTTTATTTTAAAAGTTAAAATTCACATGATTATAAAATTATTTATATAAAATGAATATTTTTTTGGAATCAAGATGTTAAAACTATCCAATGGTGAATTTCTCATAATTTTATGAGATAGTCGGATTTTCGGGTAAAAATTAAATATCGTATAAATATACCTTCTATTTTATGACATCACAATGACACAAAAGTGATATAATAAGTAATATAAATGAGATCCATGAAAAAATATATGTTTCCCCTTTAAAATAATGTTATTTTAAGTTTATTTTATTTATTTTTAAAATCCATTATGAATCCTCCAAGAGTTATAATATATTTCATGATTTTAAAATCATTTCTCTAAGAGTGTGACTCACCTACACATCAACAATGGTAATATTTTAATATTGTATGTCCTTGGGATTATAAAATAATTTAAACCACTCCCATTGTGAAGAAACCGTCAACAAAAACCATGGTATGGTTTTTGGTTTTGGATATTTTATTATGTAGAGTCTAAAACCTAAATAATAATGAAATCCCCTTCCTTTCCTATATAAACCCACCCAATACCCTAATTATATTCATTAAAACTACTTGTATAACGTCCAAAATCTTCCCTAAACTCCATATATTCCTCCCAAGGCACACCCAATGTTTCAATAAGCCTCTCCCAGGGCTTTGGAGTCACACATTCAAGTAAGGGTTCTTTCTTTTCTCCTCTTTCATCAAGTTTCTTTATTATGTTACACCTTATTTTTCCAATTACTCATTTTGGTACATGTCTTTACCTATCTATGTTACTATAAATTTCAAATATAAATTATTATATAACCCTTTATATCTCATCAACCCATTTTATGAATTTTTATGTGACGTCGTTATGCTGTAGAAATTGTAAATTAATTTTCCATTCCAAAACAATTGTGTAATGCATACCATGCCCATTTTCTATCATGGATATTCACCTATATACACATATACATCTTTGATTGTGGAATTACATGTATTTATCCCACACTCCTTGATCATGGAATACATTATGATGATGAATGAATCCATATTTATTGATCTATGTGGCACACTTATGCATAAGAATGAAATGAAATGAATGGGTGTTCTCAAAATTATATAGTGCTTCAATGAATTGATTAATGGTTAGTATCATGATACTTCATGTTTGGACTGGATTTTTACCTGATTATTTTATGGTACACCTTCCACCATAGTGTATTTCTGGTTTTATCTTTGACCTATGTTTATGATGTTGTGTTTTAAGTTGTTGTCCCATTTCCCATGTTGTCATTATCATGTTATATCATGCCTTATTATTCATGTTCCTATTATACTCCACTGATATGCATATTGTATAACAAGTATTTTCTTCTTCATGTTATGCATTTTTTATTCCCTCACTGAGATTTATATCTCACCTATTTCTTATGTATGTCCTGAGGTTATCCCATGCAGTGTTAAGTACAAAGGAACGTTTTGGTCATGTTAAAGAAACTTTCAATCAAGATGTTATTTTTCATGATTTAAGTTGTTATGTATTGTACCTAATATTCCAAATAAAATAGGATTATCAATCTTCTGGGATGTATTATGTGTAAGTTTATGTAATAAATCATGTTTAAATGTGAAATAAAGAGAAGGGTTGTTATTGGAATGGTTTATACCTTCTCTACTATTTCTTCAACAATTTCATGTCCATGTAGCTTATGTTCATCGAATTCATCCCATAATGTTGGTGTTCTAAATGTATTCCCATAAAGGGATTCATTTAGAGATATTTGGATGGTTGAGTGGAAAATTTTGTTGTAAGATAACACAACCAGTAAAAGATGTTGATCTCATCCTAATTTGAAGTTTATATAATATGCTCTCAACATATCTTCTAGTGTATGTATATTATTCTCGAATTGACCATCCGTTTGAGGGAGATAAGCCATCCTAAAATTAAAATCAGTGTTTAGATCATGGTCCATAATTTTCCAGAACATGGTGTTGAATCTCAGATCTCAATGGGATACATTCAATAGTGGTACTCCATACAGCCTTACCACTTCTTTGATGTATGTGGATGCACGTTGATTCAGTGAAAAGTCCCATCAAATTATGATAAATTTATTTGTCTTTGTGAGATGATCCACAACAACCCATATAGAATTATTCACACTATATTTATTTGGATGTTTGGTGACAATGTCCAAGGTGATGTTTTCCCATTTCCTTATTGGTATAGGTAATGGCTGCATCATCCCCTTATAATTTGTCTTTCATCCTTCACTTACTGACATACCAGGAATTTTGATTCCTATTCAGTGATCTCCTACTTTAAATTGACTCACCAACAGTTCTCTTAGAGATATTGATACATATTTGTGCTCCATGAGTTAATAGATAATTTTGAGCTGTGTGTGTCATTTAGAATCTCATTCTTTATCTCTAAATAATATGGTACACATAGACCTGACCCAAATCTTAAATTTCCTTCCTCATCTATTTTAAAATCTAACTATTTCCCATGTCTAATATCTTCCACCTTCTTCTAAATTTCCACATCATTTTATTGAGCATCCCTTATTTTCTCCATAAGGAATGGTTGAGAAATAATTTGAGAAAATATTGTTGATGTTCCTTCTTAAATGATTCTCATGTCCATCATTTTCAAATATAATAATATTGGATCCTTGTCAATTCTCATCATTGATAATGTATCAGGATCCTTTCAACTTATAGAATCTTCCACATTATTCTATTTTCAAGGACGACATTTGATTGAGCAGTCGTAATCCTCAATGATCTCTAACCATCTTTGTTGGTGTATATTAAGCTTCTTTTTTGTGAATATATATTTAAGGATCTTATGATCAGTATATATTTCACACTTATACCCCTAGAGATAATACCACTAGATTTTCAACATAAATATCTTAGATCCCAACTCCAGGTCTTGTGTGGGATATTTTATCTCATTAATTTTTAACTTCTTTGAGGTGTAGGATATAAATTTATCATTTTTCATGAGTGCACATCCTAATCCCTTCTTTGAAGCATCAATGTATACCACAAAGAGTTCACCACTAGTTGTATGTCTCAGTACTCAGATAGTGATAAGACTCTACTTTAACTCTTGGAATTAGTCTTCACTTTCACTGGTCCAGAAAAACTCTTCTCCCTTCTAAGACAGCTTGGATAGTGGGTTTTAAAATCACGATAAGTTCATCATAAATCGCTAGTAATACCCAGTTAAACCAAGGAATCTAGGAATCTCTATTACATATTTTGTCATGATACACTATTATATAGCCTTTTTGTTAGAAGGGTCTAAAAATACTCCTTTTTTAGTGATAACAAACCCAAAGAATTATACTTCCCCCACCCATAACTCACATTTATTGTACTTTGCATAAATTTTCTCCCTTCAAAAATTGTTTAGAATGGTATTAAATGATCCTCATGTTCCTCCTTGATCTTAGAGTATATCATAATATCATCAATAAATAATACCACAAATTTGTCAATGTAATCTCTAAAGACTCTATTCATTAAATCCATAAATATTTCTAGAAAATTCGTGAGTCCAAAGAGAATCTCTATGAACTCATAGTTTATGTACCTTGTTTGAAAGGAAGACATGGGAATATCTTCCTTCCTCGCCTTTAATTAGTGATATCCTGACTAAAGTTACACCATAGAGAAATACCTGTCCTAATTCAGTTGATCAAACAAGTCTTCCATTCATGTAAGGTGATACTTGTTCTTTATCTTCATTTTTTTGAGCTCATGATAATCAATGTAGAGACACATTGATCTATCATTCTTCTTGATGAATAGGATCGGCGCACCCCATGGTGAGGCACTTAATCATATGAAACCTTTTTCTATATTCTATTACAATGTCTTCTTTAGTTCCTATAACTCAATGGTGTCTATTCTCTAACACCCCAAGCTTCCACGGTCTGTTTCCCGTTGAATAATGCAATAGCTTGCATTGTACGCAACTTCGAGATTCTAACACATTGCGACCAATCAAACTAGCCGTTATGAATTGTAATACCAAATTTTTTAAATTTTATAAATTTTATTTTTCCAAATGGACTCTATTTTTGAATTCAGAATATCAAAATTAGCTTAGGGTGAATTTTTTGTATTTTTCTGAAAACTTTCAGTTTTTGATGAATAGTGAAAAACACTACGTTATTGGTTAAAACCAACTTTTTATTTAGATATTTATTTATTTTATTTAAATTTATTTTAGGTCAAAATAGATATATAAAACCTTTATAAGTTCAATTTAATTCATTGGATTCATTTATAGTAAGTCTAGATATATAAAAATTTAATTGAACTTTTTACTATCTTTTACCGACCTCCTTGAGCATTTGCAAATTTTCATAAAACATAATTTTACTGCTTCTGTGAGTTTCATTTCAAAAATAAAATACACATGGTTAATTTAAGTAAGTAAAATGTGGTTCAATAAGATGAAAATAATTTTTTGTGAAAAGTAACTTTTGACTTTTATTTGCCACGGTTAAAAGTTGATTGGATAATTAAGGGTAAAAATGTTATAATAATTACCCTAACACATGTCCTAATTATATTTTATAAGTTTCATTCGAGCAAAAAGAACCTTAGGAAGAAAATATTATATCTTTTGGTCCACTTGGATTATATTAATAATTTATTATTTTTTTATTTAAAGATGAGTTAAAAGAGTAAAATTTACATTTTGATAACTAAACCATTTTTAATATAGGTTTAAACACAATATAAATTAGACTATAAATATTATTTAGAAAGATAAAAATATTTCTTACATAATTATATTTTATTTATAATTTTTACACATTAAATAATTTAACTTATTTATGACACAATGATGATGCATTAATTACCTTATTAATGAAATATTAAAATAATTAATATTACAAATATCCAAATAAATGTAAATTGAGACTTATGATGAATTAAACTAATATTATTGGATAATATGACATGTTAGGGTTGGTTAAATAAATTTTATTCTAAGTGATAAAGTTTTAATGGCTTTCATAAAAATCAAATACTAAATAGTGTCAAAATTGACATAATTGAGTTTTTAAAATAAATACTATATTATTAATTGATATAATATTCCTAAAAATCTAAGGTTAGGCCAAAGTACTTAGATAAGGTTATATATATAAATAATTAAACACATGGGGATCTCTAGTCTTCTTATAGTAAGTTTACTAACCATATAATATAAAAATACAAAGAGACATGGTAAATGTCAAACTATTTAACTAAGAGTTAAATCTAAAAGATAAGGTTAATATGATGACCTAAACCTGTCTAAAACATATAGGTTGAGAGTTTTCGACCCGTTACCACCTTATCCTATAAATAATTCATTTTGGAGAAATTATAAACCGAAAATGATTTTATTATAAAATAATATTTCAAGCTTTCCCTAAAGTGACCCTCACCCCTCTTATAAAAGGGCACTTCCCCTTCTCTCAAAATCACACCTCCAAATCCATTTATCTCGGCCAACCCCTACCCAAATATCCTCCCAACTTTCCTCCCTTAATCCTAGAGGCCTTCCTTTGGTCATAAAGCCAACCTAAGGATCCCTTTTGATCAAATCAAAAGGAAGAACCATAATAAGAGGTAAATATCTCATCACCTCTTTCGTGTTCATTTCTTCTTCCACTTCCTCTTTCATTATTGTTTATATTATAAAATAATAACTACAATATCTTCTATATACTATAATTTTATTATAAAAATTTTACAACCGTATTCATTATTATATTTATCATATGAATTCCAAAGTCCCCATACGTGTGTACGTACAGCTTACCATCTCCACATCGAGCTGTAGTTTATTATTCAAACACTTCCTTATTTGGATGGGTATAATAATGAGTATAACTGCTATAAATAATAAATATAAAATTTTAATGATTCTTTATATATTATATACCATCCAATTACTTATGATTTTACCATAAATATAATGATATTGTCTCTCGTGCGTGCGTACGGGTTACCGTCTCCACGAACGTGATGAGATTCATTCCCCATCGTAATCATTCTAGAACTATTTTCATATTATGATTAAAAATAATTTTTATAAACATAATACCATTATGTATATGAATCAAATACATCCTATCCATAATAAGCATGTCTTATGTAACCAAGCATATAATGGAAAACGAATTAGTTAACACCTGAAATGATGATACTACTGAAATATTATTAACAAAGCAATAATAGAGGATCATATATTAAATAATATTTATGTATATAGTTTTTGTATAAGTTAATGACAATTTTTTAACTATTATACAGGATGTTAACATACCATCAAATATGGAAAAGTATTAGATAAGAATTAATTTCACAATCTGTTTATCATCTGAGGTTGTTTTTACGTAAGTATCTACTGGAACCTCTTAATCATCCACATCCATGTTTTCTTAAAAATGTACTTCTAATTTTTTTTTACTATTTACTAGACTATGGGTAAAAGTCATTTATACCTTTATTTGACCTTATATGTTTTTAAAGTAATCTTTCCATCATTTTCCAAACAAGGTACTTTATGAACTTTTGGACAAAATTAAGGTAAGAATGTTTTTTTAACTTGTATGGTGGATGCGGCAATTTTCTGCTATTATAACATCATTGAGGCCTCCCTTACAAGATTATAAAAATTATTTTCAAAATAAATGTTTTCATTTATAATTATGTGACTCTTAAATGGTTTAAAAATAGAAATAGGTATTTCTCTCAAATAGTTTTCATTTCATCTATGTCAATATCATTTGATGGATTTTAAACTTGTTTGAAGTTGATTATTATGATACAAATCTTCCATATTGTATTGAAGATTTTGTGATATGTTTGACTATGGATGTGTTATTTTTATACCATTCATGGTTTATGGATAAATTATTGACATTTCGTATGCGAGTTTTAATATGAATGTTTATGTTATGTTTCAAACTTTTTATATGAGGAATGTATTAAACTTAGTATGTGATGGGTGGAGCCTGATATGGCTCCTTAGTGCATTGGTAGTTCTCAAGAGAAAATTAGACATGGAATTGGATGAGGCCTTTCCCAATTTGATATATGGTTTTGGTAATGGCCTTAATCATTTTTAGACATCTTGGCTAAGGCCTTGAAAAAATGTTTCAGAATGTCTGGCATTATACATTCCCTCATTATGAAAATAATAATGATGGTTCATTTGGTTATTCGACTAGTAGAATACCCATGATTATGTTTTTTTATGGAATTATTTACTCATCTCATATTCCAGCCATAAATTGTTCATGTTTATTATTTTTAAAGGCATGTGTTTTGAATTATTCATCATGCCTGATTTTTATTTTATCTTTCACTGTATTTCTTACCCTTACTGATCATTTGAACTCTCCCCTTTCTTATTTTTCATTTTCCCAGGATATGAAGAAGTTAGTTGTGAGTGACATGAAGGCATAATATATGAGGCTTGGATGTTTCTAATGGAATAAATTTGTGTTGTATTTCTTTTCTAGTTGTAATTTTGAACTTATGTATGTATTTTGTTTCCAATAATACTAAACTGATTGGTCTTTCGGAACATGATTCCTTGTATCATGCCAATATTATGTAATAAAGCACCGACTCTGGGTAACTGGGTTTGGGGCATTATAGTTGGTATCAGAGGATGTTTAGTACAAACCTTCGAAAATATATTTAGAAAAACTCTGATTAGAAAACATTACCCTAAGATAGACTATGAGGATAAGTGTAGAAAAACCTCCTAGAGTTTTGGTACTGTAGAGATTTTGTGATTTTTCCAAGAAATACATCCCTGTCTGGATACAAGCAGTTAGAGGCGGCTCTGGCATAGATGTACCTAGGGGTAAAACCCAAAAGTACTGCTTTGAGCTAGAGTCAAATGGGAATTGGTGCACAAAAATGGGTCATGCTGCACTCTTGGTTACGACCCTCCTGGGGGATATGCTTTGAATAATTGTCATTTTCATTACAAACCATTATGAAGGATTTATGAGTACATACCTCCTCAAACAAAACATTTTTATTATTATAGATTATATCCATGAACTTCTCAATTTATGTTAATTTTTTTAAAGTTCATAATTATGTATTGTGGGTTATAAACTAATCTACTATATGCACATAATCCATGTAGGGATTTCCCTCCATATCAATATAATTATACTAGAAATGGTGATGCAACTGGTGCTGATCACCTTATCACCATACTAGGATAACTCACACAGGTTATGAATAATAATCTTACCTATATGGAGCACCATGATCCATAATGTGGAGGATCATTGTTAGGTCAATTAATGAGAGAACAAACAACAACATTAAATGGGTATACAAAACTATTTTTATCTGAACAATGGATAAGTTCCTTAGATAAAATATTTTATGCTTTGGGAAGTAGCAAAAGGGAAAAAGTTTTCATGGTAGTTTATCACCTCACCGGATATGCAGATCAATGGTGGTAATTAATTCAAAACACAAAGGTGGATGAAGAGGTATCAAGTATGGAATGGAGGGAGTTTAAAGAGATTTTCTTAGAAAAATACTTTCCTCATGACCATCGAGCGGATATGGAAAGTCGGTTTCTGAGTCTGAGACAAAAGGAGGATGAGAATTTCAAAAAGTATAAATCTATCTTTACAAGAATAGAAATGCATGTTGCAGATTATATACATAACCAAATAAGTAAGATTGATTGTTTCTTTGATGGGTTAAAACCATTTCTCTGTCAAGCATTAGTCTCGAAATCCTTCTCATCGTGTGAAGATATTTTCTCTTGTGTTATCAAGACATAATAGGAATTCTCTATGTCTTATGACTTTAAAGAAAATCAAGAGAAGAAGAGATCATTTGAACACTCTGGGAAAGGAAATAAGGAAACATGGAAGAAGGGAAGAGTTGAATTTCCACCCTATGATAATTGTGGAAGGAATCATTCTAGTGTATGTCTAAAGGGAAAAGGAGTATACTACAGATGTGGATAGAAAGGCCATCTTTCTAGTGATTGTAAGGGGAATAAGGAAGCTACCAATGTTCAATGCTACAATTGTAGGGAGATGGGACATCATGCAAAATAATGTCCTAAGCGTCAGGGAAACGTACCTCTGAAAAGGCCAAGGGATCAAGGCTAAGCTTATGCGATCACTACTGCTGAGGTTGAAGCTCTAATAAAGGTGGTGGTAGGTAATTTAATGGTTTCATCAGGTTTAGCCAATGATTTATTTGATTCTGGATCATCGCATTATTTCATATCTTCCCAGTTTGCTAAGAAAATTAGATATTTCCAATTTGATTTAACGAGAGAGTTGTCAGTCAAAACTCCAAGGGAAGTATCATTGAAACAATGTTATGTGAATCAGTCCCCATTAAGACATATAAACGATATTTTTATTCTGATCTAATCATCATGAAAATGAATGAATTGTTATAATCCTTGGTATGGATTAGCTTACGGACCATGATGTGAAAAAATTTTGTAAGAAGAATGAGGTTACAATTCTCGATGATGATAAGGAGTACCTTATCTTTAGACCAGAAATGTCACCATCTAATTCTTATCTGGATCCACCCCCAGTATCTCTACTAAATTCAATTATTCGGGAGGATGAGAATGAAATTATTATGGGTGAGTAAAATAATGTTTGAATAGAGGATGTACTTATTGTGAAACAATATGTTTATGTGCTTCTAGAGGATTTACATAGACATCCTCCATAATGAGAAATTGAGTTTTCCATTGATTTAATTCCTAGTTCAAGGACCATATCGAAGACCCCTTATAGAATGGCCACTGCGGAATTAGTGGAACTATAGAAAAAACTAGAGGAATTGAGTAATAAGGGATTTTATTCACCCTAGTGTTTCTCAATGGGGATCCCCTATCCTTTCTGTTAATAAGAAAGACAGATCTATGAGGTTGTGCATTAATTATAGGGAGATAAATGCTATAACAATAAAGAACAGGTATCCCCTACCTCGCATTAATAATTTATTCGACCAACTTCATGGAGCTCAATATTTTTCAAAGATTGGCCTTCAATATGTATATCATCAGTTGTGTGTGAAGAATAAAGACATTCTAAAAATAGCATTTCAAACTAGGTGCGGGCATTACTAGTTTACAATAATGCCTTTTGGATTGACTAATGCACCCTCTGTCTTCATGGATCTGATGAATAGAGTTTTCGAGGAATATCTTGATGAATTTATAGTGGTATTTATTGATGATATCTTGGTATACTGCAAAAGATATGAAGATCATTAAAATCACTTGTGCATTGTTTTGAAGACTCTTAGAATAAATAAATTATATAGGAAGTTTATAAAGTGTGAATTTTGTCTTCAGGAGATTTCTTTTCTTGGCTATATTTCTCTAAGGATTAAATCATTTTTTATCCTTCAAAGACCAAGGCAATCCGATAATGTCCAGCACCGATGAGTATAACTGAGATACGCAGTTTTATTTGTTTAACTGGTTATTATCAACGTTTCGTCTAGAATTTTTCCCGGTTTTCTAACCCATTAACCATGCTTACACGTAAAGGGGTTAAATTTGTTTGGACAAAAGAGTGTGAATAATGTTTTGATGAACTGAAGAGAAGATTAGTTAATGCTCCTATCTTGACTCTACCATCGAGAAATGATGGGCTTGTTATTTATAATGATGCTTCAAATAAAGGACTTGGTTGTTTACTTATGAAGAATGATAGAGTTATTTCCTATGCATCATGACATCTAAAAATTCATAAGAAAAACTATCTTACTCATGATCTTGAGTTAGCCATTGTAATCTTCGCTCTGATGATATGGAGACACTATCTCTATGGTAAAAAATGTGGGATTTATACTGATCACGAGAGTTTGAAGTATATTTTCACATATAAAGAAATCAACATGAGGAAAATAAAATGGATTGAACTACTCAAGCATTATGATTGAAATATACACTACCACCCTGGGAAGGAAAATAAGGTGGTAGATGCTTTGAGCAGAAAGGATCATGGAGTTTTGAACAAGATGAGAGTTGAAAAGTATCTTATGTTCATGGATCTAGTAAAACTGGATATGGGAATAACCATGGAAGGTGAAACATCGATACTTTTTCAAATGGTTACCAAAACAACTTTACTAGAAAGGATAAAGTGTTCTTAGACTGAGGATGAGGAGTTTCAAAAGAATATTAAAGCTGAAAATGATGGGAAATTGAGTGACTTCATATATGATGATGGAATTTTGAAATTTGGGAAGAGGCATTGTGTTTCCAATATACCTTATTTTAAAAAATGGAAGTTTTAGATGATGATCAGAGCTTCAATTTCTCTATACACCCTAGGAGAACCAATATGTATAAAGATTTGAAGGAACATTTTTTGTGGGACCACATAAAAAGATAGATTGATGATTTTTTGTCAAGATGTATGGTTTTCCAACAAGTGAAAGCTGGAAGACAACATCCTAGAGGAGTCATGCAACCTCTTCCCATACCTAAGTGGAAATTGGATGATATTACGGTGTAATTTTTCATGATACTACCAAATAATCCTAGAAGGAAAGATGCAATATGGGTCATTGTTGATCATCTTACCAAGTCAGCACATTTTCTAGCTATAAGAGAAGATTTACCACTTGAACATTTAGCACGACTGTATATTAATGATGTTCTAAGACTTCTTGTAGTACCCATATCGATTGTTTCTGATCATGATCACCGTTTTACATCAAGATTCTAGAAAAGTCTTCAAAAATCCCTGGATACTAAACTTCATTTGAGCACTGCCTACCACCCTCAAACTGATGGACAATCAGAATGGACTTTCCAAACCTTAGAAGACATGTTCAGATCTTGTTCACTTGAATTTCAAGGTGTGTGGGATTAATATTTACCCTTGGTAGAATTTTCCTATAAAAATATATTCCATTGCAAGTATTCTGATGGAATCATATGAAGCGTTATATGGAAAGAGATGTCGCACACCAACTTCTTGGGATGATGTTGGTGAAATAAAACTCATAGGCCCAAAACATGTTGAGGAAACAATGGAAAGGTGATGATTATCCAAACCCGCATCAAAGCAGCTCAAAGTAAATAGAAGAGCTATGTCGATAACCGAAGGATGGATTTGGAATTTCAGGTAAAAGATCATGTTTTCTTGAAGGTATATCCATGGAAGGGAGTTATATGATTTGATAAAAAGAGTAAATTAAGTCCTAGCTACATCGAACCTTTTGAAATTATAGAACAAATTGGGGATGTAGCTTACCGTTTCACAATGCCACCAAGTCTCTCCAAAGATCGCGATGTGTTCCACGTATCACTATTGAGAAAATACATGCCAGACCAAACACATGTACTCATCTATGAGGAAATTGAATAGGAACATGATTTTTCTTATTGTAAAGATCCTTCCAAGATTCTTGATACTATATAATAAGTTTTGAGAAACTGGAAGAATCATCTGGTAAAAGTTCTATGGAGAAACTATAAGATGGAAGAGGCAATGTGGGAACCAACGGAAATTATGATGAAGATCCACCTGAATATTTTTGTGCAGTTGTATTCTAGAAATCTCGAGGATGAAATTATTTTTAGGAGGGAATAATGTAACACCCCAAGCTTCCACGGTATGTTTCCCTTTGAATAATGTAATATCTTGCATTGTACGTAACATTGAGATTCTAACACACCGCGACCAATCAAACTTGTCGTTATGAATAGTAATACCCCATTTTTGAAATTTTAAAAATTTTATTTTTCAAAATGGGCATAATTTATAAATTTGGAATATCAAAATTATCTTAGGGTGAATTTTTGGTATTTTTCTGAAAACTTTCAGTTTTGGATGAATAGTGAAAATGTTGCATTATTCGTTAAAAGTGACTTTTTATTTAAATAATAATTTATTTTATTTAAATTTATTTTAGGTAAAAATTGATATATAGTTCTTATATAAGTTCAATGTAATTCATTGGAGTCATTTATAATTAGATTAGATATATAAAATTTTTATTGAACTTTTTACCGTCTTTTACCCACCTCCTAGGAGCACTTGCAAATTTGAATAAAACATAATTTTACCACTTCTTTGAGTTGAATTTCAAAACCCTGAGAGACATGGTTAATATCAGTATGTAAAATTTGGTTCAATAAGATGAAAATAATTCTTGGTGAATAGTAACTTTTGACTTTTATTTACCAAGGTTAAAAGTAAATACGATAATTAGGGGTAAAATGATATCATAATTACCCAAACACATGTCCTAATTCTATTGGATAAGTGTAATTATATCAAAAACAACCTTAGGAATAATATATTATCCTCTTTGGTCTACTTGTACTAGATTAAGAATTTATTATTATTTTCTTTAAAGAAGAGTTAAAATAGTTAAATTCAAAGTTTAATAACTAAACCACTTTTAATATAGGGTTACACACAATATAAATTTGACTATAAATATTATTTAGAAATATAAAAATATTTCCTACATAATGGTTTTTTATTTATATTTTTTAGACATTAAAGAATTTAATTTATTTATGACATAATGATGATGCGGTAATTACCTTATAATGAAATATTAAAATAATTGATATTATAAAAATCCAAATAAATGTAAATTTAGACATCTGATGAATTAAAATAATTTTATAGGTTAATATGAAATGTTAGGGTTTGTTAAATAAATTTTATTATTCTAAGTGATAAATTTTTAATGGATTTCATAAAAATAAAATACTAAATAGTGTCAAAATTGACATAATTGAGTTTTTTAAACAAATACTATATTATTAATTGATATAATATTCTTAAAAATATAAGGTTCATCCGAAGGACTTAGATAACGTTATATATATTAATAATGAACCACATGGGGTTCTCTTGTCTTGTTATAGTAAGTTTATTAACCATATAATATAAAAATACAAAGAGACATGGTAAATGTCAAACTATTTAACTAAGAGATAAATCTAGAAGATAAGGTTAATATGATTACATAAAACTATATAAAACCTATTGGTTGAGAGTTTTTCAACCCATACCCACCTTATCCTTTAAATAATTAATTTTTTATCCATTAGAAACCGAAAATGATTTTATTATAAAATAATATTTCAAGTGTTTCATAAAGTGACCCTCACCTCTCTTATAAAAGGGCACTTCTCATTCTCTCAAAAGCACACCTCCAAAGCCATTTTTCTCAGCCAACCCCTACCCAAATATCCTCTCAACTTTCCTCCATTCATTATAAAGTCCATACTTTGGTTATAAAGCCAACTTAAGGATCCCTATTGATCAAATCCAATGGAAGAACCCGAGAGGTAAATATTTTATCACCTCATTCAAATTATTTTCTTCTTCCACTTCCTCTTTCTTTGTTGTTTCTGTTCTAAAATAATAAATAAAGTATCTTCTATATACTGTGATGTTATTATAAAAATTGTACAACCATATTCATTATTCTATCCATCGTATGAATGACAAAGTCATCATACGAGCGTACGTATGGCTTACCGTCTCCATGTCGTGGTGTAGTTTGTTATTCAAACACTTCATTATTTGGATGGTTATAATAAAGATTATATATTATATAAATAATAAATATAACATGTTAATGATTCTGTATATTTTATATTCCATCCAATTATATAATATTTAACCAATAATATAATGATATTGTCGCTTGTGCGTACATACTGTTTACCGTCTCCACGAACGCGATGAGATTCATTCCCCATCGTAACCATTAAAGGATAATTTTCATTTTATGATTAAAAATAATGTTTATGATCATAATATCATTCTTTATATGAATAAAATACATCATATTTATAACAAACATGGCTTACATAACCAAGCATATAATGGAAAAAAATTAGTTAACACCCGAAATGATGATACTACTGAAATATTATTAATAAAGAAATATTACAAGATCATATATGATATCATATTTATGTATATAGTTTTTGTATAATTTAATAACAATTTTTTAACTATTATACAGGATTTTATCATACCATCAAATAAGTAAAAGTATAATTTAAGGGTTAATTTCATAGCCTCTTTGTTATCTGAGGTTGTTTTTACGTAAGTATCTATTAGGACCTCTTTATCATCCACATCCATGTTTTCATAAAAATGTATTTCAAAAAAAATTTACTATTTACTAGACTAGGGGTTAAACCAATTTATACCCTTATTTGACCATATATGGTTTGAAATGAACCTTTCCATCATATTCCAAAAAAGGTACATTGTGACCTTTTCGACAAAATTAATGTAAGAATGTTTTTTTAACTTATACAGTGGGTGTGGTTATTTTCGGCTGTAATAACATCATCGAAGCTTCCCTTTCAAGATTATAAGAATATTTTCAAAATTACTGTTTTCTTTCATAATTATGTGACACTTAAATGGTTTCAAAATAGAAAGAGGTATTTCTTTCAAATAGTATTCATTTTATCTATGTCAATATCCTTTGATGGATTTTATAATTGTTTGAAGTTGATTTATTATGATAAAAATCTTCCATATTGTATTGAAGGTTTTGGGATATTTTTGATTATTGACGTGTTATTTTTATACCATTCATGGTTTATGGTTAAATTATTGACATTTATTATGCTAGTTTCAATACAAATGTTTATGTTATGTTTCAACCTTTTCATATGAGGAATTTATTGGACTTAGTATGTGATGGGTGGAGCCCACTATATATCCTAGGTGCATTGGTAGGTATCATGATACAATTAGAAGTTGTATTGGATGAGGCCTTTCCCAATTTGATATGTGGTTTTGGCTAAGGCCTTAATCATTTTTAGACGTCTTGGCCGAGGCTTTAAAAAAATGTTTCAGAATGTCCGGCATTACACATTCCCTCATTTTGAAAAAAATAATGATGGTTCATGTGGTTATTCGACTAGTAGAATACCCATGACTTTGGTTTATTATGGAATTATTTACTCATCTCATATTCCTTGCATAAGGTTTCCATGCTTATTACTTGTAAAGGCATGTGTTTTGAATTATTAATTATGCATAATTTTTATGTTATCTTCCACTGTATTTCATACCCTTACTGAGTGTTTAAGCTCACCCCTTTCTTATGTTTCATTTTCCCAGGATATGAAGAAGTTATTTATGAGTGACTTGAAGGTATAATCTATGAGGGTTGGATGTTTCTTATAGAATAAATTAGTGTTGTATTTATTTTCAAGTTGTAATGTTGAACTTCTGTATGTATCTTGTTTCCAATAATACTAAACTGATGGGTATTTTGGTACATGATTCCTTGTATCATACCAATTTTATGTAATAAAGCACCGAATCTGGGTAACTGGGGTTGGGATGTTACACATTATATAAGTTTTCTTTAATATAGGAAGATAATGAGGAATAATTTTAATTGAGAACTCAAACTATGAATCGATATGAATACCTAGAAATTATTTAGGGAACACATGAGTGTAATCCCTTACAATAGTCATGTCATTGATTTTGATTATCTCCTTTTTCTGAAACATTTTAATTATATATTATTTCTCATAAATCAACATTATCCACAATTGAGATGATGATTCTGAATTATATTAATCATCCTCCTTAATTAGAGGATTCTTCAGGATATGAATAGAGATATCCCTTTCTCAATAGTTAACGTTGGAATTGTATAAATATATCCAATCCATTCCTCATATAGAATCAAACCCCACTAAAGTATGTAAGACCAAATTCATTGGGAGGTTCAGTCCAAAAACATTTACTGAGGAGAAGTTATATACATTGGATGCAATAATTTCCCCATTTTATTTTCTCATAGATAACTCAACATATATATTTTTAGGTGGGGTTTAAATAGTTCTACTAAACATGAAATATATGAAAAAATTCATAGAACCATAATCAAATAGTATATTTTGTATTCATTAATGAATAACTAGCGTACTTTTCACCACATCATTATTGGGATCCACCTCAGCAGTTTTGATGGTAGAAAAATTTCTTTTATCCTTTTTATTTGGTGGCTAATAACATTGATTACCCTTAAGAACTCCAGGTTTAGTGCACTATCTTTCATATTTTTTTCTCATTATAATTGAAACATGAATCTATAGGTGGTTCTCTCCCTGTATCTACCACATTATCATGTTTACTCATGTGTTTTCAAAATTTAGTATCTTGGTGGCCCTCTCTCCAAAACATATAGCATTTCCCAATCCCTTTTATGTTGTTCCCATGATAATTCTTCTGAATGTTTAGACAAGTGAGTGGTTGGTTTTCATTACACCTTTCTCATTTTATCCTCTATCTTTAAACTCTATCTTTTATTTCATATCACCATAGTTGAGGGTCCATTCTCTAAACTCCATGTCTACTTTGAGAGCACATTGAAAAAATTAACCGTGCTATTATAACAACTATAATGACCCTACTTTTCTTACATTACTATTACATCATTTTAAAGATACAGTAAATGTCGGTGGTTTTTTCACATAAAATTCTCAATAGCTAGTTGTTTCCTCTTATGTGATGGATGATGTTCCATATTATTCATGTTATAATTCATATCCTCAGATGACTGGGTAAACTTCTCCATGAAATTTTAAACTGCACCCCCCAAGGATTTGGGGCTGTTATTTGGGGAATCAATTCATTTTCATTGGCATAGGTTGTTGGCCTGGTTTCTCCCAGTTCCCACCATTAAAAAAAATTAAAATGTTTTGAAAAAAAATAAGTTAATAATTCATGAATAAATAATTTATTCTATTGTGAAATTAACTCTAAATCCATATCTTGTGGGATCCCAATCTTTAAAATTTTTCAAAAAAAATATAATAGGTTGGTTACTTATACTTATTCTCATACGAGGGGTTTTCACTATGCTTTTCTAGTCTTATTTTTCAAATTAACTAAACCGTGCTATGATAACAACTATATTGACCCTAATTTTCTTACATGACTATTACATCATTTTAAAGATAAAAAACATCATAGTGCTACAAATCCTGGATCCATAGGTTTAGTGTCTTGGGAAATTTAGAACCATACATAGATTTTATATAATAAAAAATAAAAATTTATTTAATTCATTCTTCTCTAGCTTCTTATAGGATCTTGTTTTCTCCTTAGTACAAGTATTCACCTAAGGATATACTTAAAAATAAGGGGTGAGGTAAAATCCTAGTAATAGAAAGAATAGGATACATGAAACATGGTTGAGGATAATCATCATCAAAATCATGAGTGGAATCATTAGACAAAGTCATGGAATGTTCTAATGCATAAAAATAAAACATCTTGTCTTTGTGGTCAAATAACACATATAGTTGTGAACAACGGCAGCATCGTGTTCATGTATAGTTTACTTTATCTCATGAGTTACATCACATTACCCAATTAATTGGAGTTCTATATAATTATGGGTGCACCCATAATATCATAACATTTTCATGTGCTATATAATTATGGGTGCACTGGTCATATCATAACATCTACATTATCATGCATGTCATGTAGAACGTATATCAATATTGGTTATAAAATAACCCATGGAAAAAAGTGGTTTCATTTCATAATGAATTAATTAATGAATAAATATTTTTATTTAAAAATTAAATAGGTAATAAATTACTTGGTATAAGAATCATCAACCTTGAGTTAAGAAGAAAAAATCTCATGAGAAGTAAAAGAAGTATTTTTGGAAAGAATATATCTTTGGGAAAAATATTTTAATTTATCATAAAACCATATTGGAAATATGTATATGGTAGAAAATAAAATTTAAGGGAAAATAAATATTATTTAATGAACATTAAACGAACATCCATTTTGAAAATGGAGTGAAAGCGGGAAACCCCAATGAAAGGGAGTTGGGTTCAAGAATCCCTTTACCTTATGTTTGAATGATTCCTTCACATTAATATATTGGATAATGAAACTAAATTAATTAATTAAGAAATAAATAACCTTTTATACCTTAATTTTATTCATTAAAGTTTTATTAAGTTAATTTATGGTATTTTTGATGATTTAAATAGTTTAATTTCATTGTTTGGGAGTGTTCGTTTTCTTGGATTTCATGATCGGTTAATTTATATATGAGTATTAAAGTTCATGAAAAATTGGAATAGTTATGAAAATTGAAATTTTATGTTATTAATGAAATTTAATAGTATTAAATGATATTATATATTATTTGGTTATATGGTATGGGGATGAATAATTGGATAAAATGTTAATGAAAATGATTTAATTAGTTTTGGTGGTTTCATGACCATTATGAGAATATATCATTTTATTTAAAATCAAGTTTATATATTTATTATAGAACATTATATAACTTATAATATTTATAATACAATATTATTTAACCATAATTATTGTTTTATTACCATCCTTGAAGGTGGTAGTGAAAAATGAAAATGCATCATCCATGGTGGTTGTGAATCGACACACCACGAGCGATATTTTCATGTTTATAAAAAAGGTATGAGAAATGAAGATGAATTATTAGATTAACATAATAAAATTATAGTATATAAAATATAATAGAGTAGTAATTCCTCTTACATAGGTTTAGTTGAAGTTAGGATAAGAAAAGAAATGAAAATGAAAAGAAAATAAAAGAAAAAGAAAGAGGATTTTACCTCTTGAATTTTCCTCCTTGAGAACCTCCTTAGGGAAAAGGGTTTTGTATTTTGATGAGACAAAGGACTTCTGGATGTGGTAAATTGGATTAGGGATATTATGAGCTATAAATTATAAAATATTCAAGTCTTCGATGTTTTGAGGAGAACAGGTTATGAGGGTGGTATTTATAGGGGAGGGGAGGCTCTTTTCTCATTATTTTATTCATTGTTTAATTATTTGTGTTCAAGACTATGAATAGTTTTATAATTATCACATAATATGTTAAGCTAATTAAGTATAGTTCTATATTTTAGCCTTACATTATACATATATCATCTATGACTCAATAATTCATGTATTTATATTTTATCCTAAATTATTGTATTTTAATATTCACAAAAAAATCACGTATTTTTGAAAAATCCCAAAAATTCACCCTAACCATATTTTTGATGTGTAGAATTAAAAACTGAACTCCATTTTATGAAAATAATTTTATAAATTTGAGAAATTTATTTTTTTTAATTTAAATCCTCATTTACTTGGAAAATACTGGTTTTTAAATTATAACTAATTTTATAACTCTTTGAAAAAGATAATTTATGTCTCATAAAATTAAATTATAATCATAAGACAAATAAATGATAATTTATATATCTATTTTATGAAAATTAATTTTATTTTAATTCTTTATATTAATTATAAAATTTTAAATAAACATTTATATTTATGAAAATAACAATACTTAATTAATAATTTATAAAATATTTCTTTACTTATAAGATGATATAATTATATAATATTATCATTTACAAGATGTATAAATTTTAATTATAATTTCATTGATGAGATAACTATTATAGTTCCCTAATTAATATTCCTAATGGTCACATTACTATTCCAATAGTCAAGTTACTATTCCATTATGATAGGTTCCTTAATTTATAGAAATAGTTATTATTCCATTCATTATTTTTTTATAAAGTTTTTATTGTTTCCTATATTGGATTTTATGTGGTTTATACTGTATGGAAAAATTATAAGAATTTAGTCTCCATTGATAAAATATTTGGTCATTATAGTAGACATTAAATCATGGGATAATTATATTTATCTACATCTATATGAGTTTAATGGGAGCACCCTAGTTTTCTTGTAAAATATTTTGACAACATATGGAAAATATTTATTGGTCTTGCTATCAGTTAAGACTAGGTTAAAATAAACTCTCTACAGAATGACTTAATGTAGAAACCAATGTATTATGGAAAAATATATACTGAGGTGGATCTAAGGTTTGATTGAACCAATTAAAATTAAATATAATAGAAGGGTATAGAAATTTAACCAATGGAATAATTAAAGAGATAATTATTGTTAATATTACATGGATTAAATCATTCTAATAATACATATATAAGACATAAGAGGGGATTAAAATTGTGAATATAGATCCATATTATTTAGAGATTTATCTATCTCATATTCCATTCTATGTAATAGATTTAATATTTCAAATACATACATAATAAAATGATAATATCCAATAAATATAGTATACCAAAATATGTGGTAGTCAAAACTATCCAATAGTATGAGAAATAATATAAAGGATGTTTACTTGGTACTTAGAGAGAAATGATCATTACCTATCAAGGGGATATAAATATAGTATTTAAATGGATCAATTAATCTAATGTATCAATTAGGCTAAGGAAATGATAGAGTTAAATTCATTTACTCCAATGGTATCAATATTTATAAATATATAGTATGTTGTAGATTATGATACCAATAATGAAAAAATATATAATATTAAATGATTTTTTCTAGCTATTAAAATAATAACTTTTAAAAAATATTATCACAATATAAATTTTATAAGCTTATGATAGTGGTAATAGACATGATTTCATGTTTTTGAGAGAGTGAAAAAGGTATATATTTAGATATATCATATCATGAAGGAGTTTTTACTCAATTAGGGGAAATCACATATAAAAATTTCTCCATAATGAAAATATGGTAATCCTAAAAACTAAATCTAATCAAAATATGCATGATCATATCATGTGAGATCTAACATGTTGATAGTTACCAAGTTGTCTCATGTGCAAGTGGGTGTATTGTAAAAGTGGGTTCATTATACCAACTTTTAGTAGTATTTTTTGATTACTATATCATGTATATAAAGAGTTATGCATGATTTATTCTTATAATAATATTTTTATTACTTCTATGTACACAATTTATATGGTAATGTCTTCAAATTATTTATCATGCCAAAAGTTTATAGTAGTTTCCAACTATAATGATACCCTTGAGATACTATGAAAATAATATTAAATATATGTCCTCTAGTACAGATACATCATATTAATAGGACACAAACAATGTCTGGATGTTAAGTGTTAAGGGATCATATAAACTGAGAATTCTTCTCAAGAAGTTATAACTTAGGGGTCTCAAGTAGTGGGTATCATGAAGACTAACCCACCAATATGATCACCTCATGGTTTTACAATAAATAGATAATGAAATTCATTAAATATGTGTATTGATCTCTGTACTTGATATTATTATATGTGTGTATCATTTGATCATATATTTTAATTCAAGACCAAAACCATGAAATTTATGTTGTGGATAGGTAGATTTCATTGGGTGAATCACTAGTAGTATAGGATTGATTTAATTATCAAGATAATATTTATCACTTTCAAAAATAATTATATATCTCAGGCCACTTGACTGGGATAGTAGAACCATGACTAAATCCATGAACATGGTATATGAATGAAATTTTATTCAATAAATTCAATAAATATAAATAAATTAATAATGGATTATGACATAAATAATGTATCATGGTTTATTAGATATCCCATGATAACGGGTTTATATTACATGGTAAGTGTTCATAAGAGGTTGTCATAACTATGAAATTTACATATCACTTTAGGGTAAAATATGTGTTTCTTAATATCGCTCCAAGTCTATGATTAAGACTCAATTTTATTAAGATATGGTCTTAGAGGGTCATACATAATGTGTATCCACAAGTTCAACCAATTCAGAAGGATTGGTGATTAGGATGAAGTTGGGGCCATGTGCATGGACTGGTTAAAATGAGTTTGGTTGATATCATGTAAATTAAATAAATTATATTATTTATGTTTATAATAATGAGAATTGAATTTTTTGTATATAGGTATTCATGTATTATTTAAATTAAAATAATTGAATAGGAGAAAATATATTTTCAATTGAATATTATTTATTCATGGTTTGTTAAACATATTCAGGAGGAATGATCCAAGTTAATGGATCTTAATTTTTCACATAGAATTTAATAATTTCAAAATTCAATAGTGAAATCTTAGTGATATACATGACACATTTACTTAATTATTCATGTTTTTTTGGGTCATTTTAAGAATTTTAACTTATCAATGGTATTAAGTGGAATTTTAGGGAGTTAAATATAACTATTTAAGCTCATTTTTAATCTTTGAATAATTTCTTAACATATTTGAAAAAACTGGAGATATTATCTTCCCTCTTACTTTATCTCATGATTCAAGAGAGGGAAACCAAAAGGAAGATCAGGAATGGAATGATCGAAGTTCAAGATTTGATTTTTTGATCCTCCATAGATTAAATGAACATTTTAAATCACTTTGATCTCTTATGAAAGCACCCAGTAATTGAATAATGGAACATTATGGGTTTGGTTGAATGTATGAATGATCAATATGGTGCTTTATTTTTCTTAGTTTGATCAATGATATTCCAGATATGAGCAGAAAACACTAACATCATGTTGTTCCATTGAGGTACTATTTAAATTTTCATTTTAATTTATTTTGATAATACATAATATTTTCAAAGTTATATGGGTGAACCTAGGAAACAATATACTAGATTTCTTGTTATGGCATAGATATGATCAAAACTTTTTAAAATTTCCAACCTTTAATGCTTCTGGATGTCTTGAGTTATATAAAATAAAGGAAATAAATAATAAATAATAATGAATTCCTAAAATTCAAATACTTTTTATGAAAATTAAAAATGTAATGTTTTTAGTCTGTTGAATTTAGATGAAAATGGGTCTAGTACATTAAAAATGGGGGTACCCAACCCTAAACAAATTTAATAAATTATGAAACAAACTTAAAACCAAAATCGTTTAAGGTTGATAATATATACTCGATCCTCAACCCTCTTATTACTCTTTAAGATCTTTTATTTTTTATTTTTATAATAAATTTTAAAATAAAATAATGTAATATATAAGGGTTATTTTGTAAATCATGTTTCTAGAGTAAAAATCAGATCTTAAATGGGGAATGAGTAAAATAGGGATGGGAATGAGTTTAACAAGTATTAGTTTCAGGGGTTTTCATTTAAAAAACTACTACAAAAAAATATTTTTATAAGTGGTAAAATATAACCTTTAATAGTGTTAGAAACAATATCTTAAAAAATTAGACATTTTTCAATTCTATTTTATTTCTAATAAAATCGTATTTACAAAAAAAAAACTAAGATAACACATAGCACACTAATTGGATGAAGAAAATGATACTGATAAAAAAATAAATCAGATGAATAGAATGATGTCATTGATGAAGAATGTGAAACTAATGAAGAAATTAATAAGATGGATAAAAGTATTAAATAAATTAAGAATGTCTAAAATAGGTGAATAAAATGGGTTAAATGACCTTTAAACCCCATTATATAAAAATATATTGACTTTAAATTTGTAAACAATATCTCTTCACAAAAATTGATGAACACCTGATATTTTGAAAACACAAAGATATCATATTTTATATCTAAGTTTCATGAACCAAACCATGCTACCCCAGAAAAACATACTATAAATAGGTCATAACATGGTCCAAATGGTGTTTCTGATCCCCAAAGGCTACAAACTAGTGCTTGGTAATCAAAACATACACAAGTGGGAACAAATTCTTCCAATGGAAAAAGATCAAATATGAATCACCACCTAGATTTCTAGCATGAAGAATTCATAATTTATATGTTCAAAAAAATAATATAAGTAATATTTATAATAAATGATATTAAATTTGGCATAATAAAATTTCATAACTTGTCAATTATATAAAATCCAATGAATATGTCCAACATGTTTTGAACACATAAAAAATCAACTATAAATACAATAACGGTATAATACTAAAGGAAACTACTGCAAAATAAAGCATAAATAGATTAATACACTATGAAAACAAAATAATAAAATGACCACCACCCCCTATATCCATCCGCCAAGTGAATCAACTTCACATACCACCACCAATGTACCCAAACAGAGATCCAACAACTAACTATTTTGTTTAAGAAGAACCTTTAATAAACATGTAATATGATGTTGATGTTTAAAATATTATATAAAGGTAAGACTTTACTTTTTGAATAAAAATAATAGTTAATTACAAAAAACCAATTCATTCATGTTATTTAGATTTAATACTTTTAAACAAGACATGCTTTTAGTATTATCAAGAAAACCTGACATGTGAAATAAAGGAGAAAGTTTCAAATCATACATTTAAAATACCCAAGTTAATTATAATAGAGGATAAAACTCAAAATTTAATAATTATTCTAAGTTAAATAGATATAGAAATTTAGTATTACAAAAAATATATATGGAATACGCCAAAGATAAAAACTACATAAATAGTAATAAGAGATTAACATAATATAACCTTAGGTTAATTAGTATAAGAATAATTTAATCCATATCATAATGGAAAAACATGGATAATAAATTAAAAATTAAAAATTAAATCAATCTTATTGTCTATTTATATGATTTTATAGCCCAAACACTTGGTTTTACCCAACCTGGATTGTAAAATGGTCAAAATCCCCAAAGCAGTGTGTGATCCTAACATTGGGCCACTAGCCAGAGTGGAATAATAACTAGTTCAACATGTGTACCTGTATTTCATATATTTTTACCCATGAATTCCCATGACATAAAATTAAGTTGACCAAAAAATGTAAATCATAAATCTATAATGGTAATAATTACAATCATAACACACCCTCAACCTCAATCACCCATTATATAATAAACCCATTTTTAATAAAGCACAATAATAATTAATTATTCCCCCTAACTAGATCAATTTTAACCACTTTACACCTCATAAAAATCAAATCAAATTTTATATATCAACATGAAGGGGATCACATAATGAGTATACCTACATCAATAAATCTATTTCTATCAAGTACTAACTAGGCCTTTGGAGCATCTTTTGAAACCACATCAAGGAAATGTTGAAAAATAATTTTAGAAAACTCTTTATGAGACCAAATACACCCTTTAATTATTAAACTCCCTTTAAAAGAGCCTTTAATGCATTTAAACAAACACCAAGTGTGTAAAGTTTATATGAAAATGGATTTTTTAGAATTTATCAATGTGATGAAACATTTTATTAATAAAGGTTGAAAGAAAACTGATTTCCATTGAAAAAAAATGTATGTATATTATATCTTTTAAAATATATATAAACATATATTGGAAATAAGAAGTAAATTATTATTTTAAATTTAAAAGTTTATATATGGAGTACTATACAATATAGTCTTATAGAACCTTCCAAATAAGATCAGAATCTATTATTAAATTAGATGAAATAAATCAGTGAATATGATAAAAAGACTAAAATAGGTCATAAATGTCCATAACCGGTGTAAGACTATGAAATGGAAATAGGAACTAAGAAATAATCAAAGTGTAATGACAGATTTTTCTTATGTTATGACCCTGATTATATGGCACTCAAATTAGGAAATAAACAAGAGAGAATACATCCTATAACATATGAGATCATGAGGATCAAGGGGAGGTTGGTGCATCAGTGGAAAAAATTATGAACCCACATTAGTTATCCTCTAATATTAAGACCATTTATTAAATTAATTTTTTTTAAAACTATCTTGTTCTTAAGTCATGTGGTGACCATGAATGTTATGGCATGGTGACCCTATATGGTCTTTCAGATGGATTATCCTTCCTTGGTCATAGCTTGGTTGAAAAATACTATAAATAGACAAGAAATATTTCCATATTTCATCAAATTATGTCCTTCCTCCTTTATGTTATAAATTTACTTCCCAAACTCATATTTGGTTTTAATAACCTTAACATGGTGCACTCCCCCACCAGGCTTTATGGCATAACCCACTGGTCATAGAAATAATTACCTACCTCATAATATTTCATAAATGAAATAAATATTGATTTTAAAGGGGATACGTGATGCACACCTATCATGGGGTGTGGAAAAGAAATTAATTTCACCTACGGGTGCAGTATTAGTGGTAACCAAAACAATTTCTCTAAAGAGTTGTGTTTAAATATAGTTTTCACTTATGAAAAAGTAAATAAAAGAAAAATATTGTAAATACTATAATGAAAAGACATTTTAGTATGTGAAATTATTATGATAGAGAAGTGATTGGATTCAGGTAAGCATTCACCCTTTTGTAAATTCTATCATGCTTTTTAAAATGAATCTTTTATTTCTATTTAAAAAATTAAGTGAGTAGATTAAAAATAATTTTTATTATTCACATTAGATTTAGATTTATCAATGTGTGGAAATATCAAAGGTAATTATTTAATTTTTTAAGAAGTACCAAATCTATTAATGACTCTCCCCAAATATTCAATTGAGTTCACTATTCATTTCTCATGTGTTTAGTAATCACTAAATCACTCCTCTACTTGATTGTTTTTTATCATCCTATTGTAACAATTCTAAAATAATTAAAATGGAGAATAAAGTCATAAATTTAATAAATTCAATATTTATAGATTAAATAAAACAAAATTTAATTTAATTTGAATATATTTTTTATTAAATTGAAAATAATTCATTAAAAAAGAAACTAATTTTCATTATAAGATAATATTAAAAATTCAAACATCTTTAAAAATGGGGTTCACATTCCCTTCCCCCAATCATAATGGTTTCTACCCTCTATTCTAATGGATTTTAGGGAAAATATTAATAATGAGACATGGAAAAAAGAAAATAAAGAAAACAAGGATGAAGAGAATAAAGGGAGACAGCCGGAGCCTCTTCTTCTCTTCTTTTCATTGGTGTCTTCCAACTCATCCATGGTACACTCTTATTTGAGGTTGTGTGTCACCCTCATCCATGTGGTTTTCAATTAATTCTTTGGTATGGGTGTGGATCGTTTTATAGACAATCGGATGGAGCTCATCCCCCCTCTTCAGTCTTCAAGGCTCCCTGATATCGGTGGTTTCCCTCCAGATCAGTAGGGAGAAACCATTTTAAATCACACCTTTCACAGGTGTGAAATATAAAACACCCATAGATAGTGGGTGTTTTAAAATTTTCTTGTACAATAGGTCCACACTATTTAGGTATCATGCATGGGGTGTAGTGGATGTGGCTGTGTTAATGTGGCAAGGAAGTCAGTGGTGGTGAGCGATGGTGATTGGTGGTAGCGGAGATGGATGTATCAGGTGCATACATTGGTGGTGGGTGGTAGAGCTAGCACGTAGTAGTGGTTCTCTTTATCCCTTCTATCCGTAAAAGTGGATAGAGGGAGCCTTCTAATGAATTTCATGGATGCTCAAGGGCCTCAGTAGTGGTAGCTGATGGTGATGAGGATGAGATGTGGTAGTGAGCATTGGCACAATAGTTCTCCTCTTCTCCTATGTCCATCTGAGTAGAAGAATGAGGATTTTAGGGTGGATTCTATGGATTTTTTGTGATTTTAGTGGTTTATGGGTGAAATAAATAGAATGTATGACTATAGAGCTTGATCCGAGCTCATGGGTGATTGTCCATGGAGGCCCTGTGGTAGTGGAGAAGAGAAGAAACATTGGTATATGCTTTGAAATGGTAGTGGGAGATGGGGCAGTGGTGGTGGCACTCGAAGAAGATAGCGGTGGTTCATGGTGATCAGGGGCCTTAGCATCAGTGGATGAGCTCTCCATGGGCATCCATGGTGGTCTTGATCAATTAAAGGTGGTGACATGTGAGTAGGAGGTTGGAGGAGTTGAGGAGTGTGATGGACCTGGGTGGAAGTAGTAGAGAGTTGCGGTAGAGCAGCAGACGAGCGACGAAGTACGGAGGAGTGTGGAAGTGCCTTGATCACACATTGAAATTGTGGTATGGGCGGTATGACTTTATATTGCTCAATGTGGCTCTCCCTCAGCAATGAATTCGATGTTGTGTTGAAGGAATACTCTCACCATTCGGATCGCCCTATCCTAGCATGTCTCTCCTACAAAGATCATGTGGGCTTAACCACCACACACACATGAGCTCACCTTGGGAATACCGATGTAGCCCCTTGATTTGGTTTATATGGGGCTGATTACCCCATTCACTCATGCCTTGAGCATGCTCTCCCTAGTGGGGTGGCTTGGCTTGTCAAGCCATCATGGGGATGGCTAGGTGGTTGTTTCCCCTTGATTGAGGGATATCCCTTGGACCAATATGTTTTGATAAAGAACTAAAAAAGTTTTATAAAATTTTAATAATAATCAAAAAATATTCATAAATTAAATTCCAAATTTACAATTCTTCAACCCTTTGTTCAAATAAATCCATTTTTATTCAACTTTCACAATTTCAAATAATTTAATAAAATAATGAAAACATGGGTAATATTCCTTTAAATTCCTTTAAAAACCATTTAAATTTGAATAAAAATATGCAAAAAACTTATTTCGGTAAATATATAATGGTTTTAATGCATAATAAATTCAAGATAAATCATAAAGTTCATTATACTAGAACGAGTACCTAGATCGAATGGCCCGAAGGCCTTATTTTTATTTTATTTTAGATAATCCCCCCTTTTAAGGGATGAAGGGGAACCCGTACATGACCCGTAGGCCCAAGCCACAAGGCCCGACATGACTTTCAATACATGACCCAAAGGCCTAGAGGCATACCATGCCCATTACATGACCCGTAGGTCCAGCCCACTAGAACTGCCCCTCCCTAGCTTCTTGCATCATTGATCTACTTAGGTACCCACCTTGCATTACTGATCAGCTAGCATTTCCCCGTACAAAGTTGCACGGTGCCTGGTCCCGATGGCAGCTACCATACCCTCTCATTCTTCCAATCTGGTTAGCTCTGCATCTGGTGGCTGCTACTCCTGTTGCTCTGATCCTCTTCTGGGGCATGTTCTATGTGAACTAGGCTACTCCATGGTCTATGTGACCCGAAGGCCCTGTGGCCCGAAGGCATGTGATGACCTGCAGGCCCTGGAGACCTGTAGGCCCAAACCGGTGGCCCGAAGGCCCAAATTAGGTGAATAGTTCTGGTTGCTACAATACCGAACAGTAACTGCTACAGTGCTCCTACAGTACTACTACAGTAACCCGGAAATTCACCTCCACCCGGTTTTGAACTCGGGTCTCTGGATGCCAAGCAGGAGCTCTTACCACTCGGGTACGGGCTCTTTGGCGAATGAGTACCTAGCTAAGGGAATGAATCTCATCTAAATTTTTCTTTAATCTATAACCCTTACATATTTCCTAAACCATATGTATGGTCACATCATGACCTCCACTCATCATGATGTGAGTTTCCTCCTCAAGATCATCACACCCCCAAATTTTACTAAGTTTGGGACCCTCACAGAGCATACATATCTGTAAGATAAACTCTAAGGAATAGTGGCCCTTATATATGGTTATGATGTGACTTACCCTTTTCACAACATCACATTCCTTTTCATTGATATTTTCATAATCTATAGGGCCCTTACATATATGGGGGGTACCCTAATGCATGAGACATAGCCATTTTAAGGCCTTCCCATAAACTAATCATGTTGAGATTCACCTTGGTCATGAAATGATTTCTTCCAGATCCAAAAATTCAAACCAACATCAATATTGTGATTCAAGTTCTCCACAACATGACCTATAGTTAAAAGAAAATTATAACCCACTAAAAACACCTCCAAAACATCAATAGTATCAGAAAAATCATGCAACCAATCTGAGATCCAACATAAATAGAAAACAAATATATAAAAATTAATAATTAAATAAATAAAATAATAAGGATATGTGAGTTCATGGTGTGACAATTCTCCCCACCATATCTATATAATTATTATATTAATACCACTCATTAATTTTTAGGATCAATGATACTACGGGGACCTCATACATACATCACCATTTGAAAAATGCTACCGACTAGTAATGAGGCCCAGTGCTATTACCATAGGGAGACTATACCATATAACCAAGGTGAACACAATTAGATAAAATAAAAAAACATTATCCACAAATAAATAGATATAGTTCATGAAATAAATAATATATTCATAAATTTTAAATGAAATACAGTAGGCAAGTAATCATATAGACTCATTGTCCACCCACCAAGAAAACCACATATAAAAATGAACAAAATATTTAAATAATTATTCAAGAGGATATACTATTTATACGATCCTCACCTCATCTCTATATCTATCCCCATATTATTTTTCCCACTTAATATTAAAAAACTATCCTCTACCTAACCTGACCCTATAACCAGTGAAGTATGTTTAATTACCCATGTGTCATGGTCCCCCAAGCAGGGTGTGAGTGAAACTCGGTAGGGCACCACAAATTTGGTCTCATATATAACTAGTAAATTAAGTTCTGGATCATGTGGAATGATTATATGAATAAATAAATATAATTTATAAGTGTAAATAATTGACCACTATTGATACTCTGGTTCTAAAATGACACTCGGGATTGACCAAAAACTGATCTGGATGGTGTGGGAATGTCTCTAATCATATCACACAACCATGCCAACCAATATCAATCATGTGGTCACATAGTTGCAAGAATAAATGATATATACATGGAATTTTCCAAATGAATCCCTAATATTATCATGATATAATACAATCTCTAGCAGGTGGTGTTAGGTAATAAATATCAACAATCATAAAACTAAACCCTATGAGGTAATCCTAGGAGATCGATAATATCATTTGGAATACCAAAAATATTAAGGGGATAACCCTATGAAATATATTTATTTCAAGATCATGGGTAATTCCATGGAAAACGTTTTAGACAGTCACATAGTAGTAGTAATATATCCTATTCTTATGGGGATGACCCTTGGAAATCCATTAGTTGAATTAGGCTCCACAGTCAATTACTAGGTGATGAACCTATGTAATCTAGTAAAAGAATCATGTTGTACAGCCGATTCCTAATAGGATTTTTGACACCTTGAGATTTTGTGAAATATTTTTCTCAAATTAATTTAATCTTTTAGATATTTTTCATTACATGTAACACTGATTATATTTGATGTTACATACAGCCCTAAGTTTAAATGAAACCTATCATATTATTAAAATGTTATTATATGATAGTTTTTACCAAGTATTTTCAATGGACGGTATAAATAGGATTGACTAATTTATGAAAGTATATGTTTTAAAAATATTTATATAATTAATTATTCAGTGTCCAATTAACTAAAAATTAAAATAAAAATGTATTTGAAAATAATTGAAATCAATATGAAAAATAAATTATGAAAATTTTTTACCTAAATAAATTAATGAAACAAAATTTGGTAAATTATTTTAAGAAAATTAATATCCTATATATTCAATAAAACGTCTAAAATTCATTTTATGTGTTTTTAAACAAGAGTTCAAAATACTTTCACTCTTAATATTGCATTTTTCTAAAAAAAATAGTTTTGTCGGATTTTTGTGCACTTAATTTAAAATGTATTTTTTAAAAATTTTATAAAATTAATTTGAAAAAATAATTTTCATTTTTAAATAATAACTTTCAAATTATCTTCTGGTTAATTTTTGATAATTTTCTAAAAGGATAAAAAAATAAATAGTGAAAAATACTAAATTTTAATTGAAAACTGCATTTTTGATTAAATTATACATATAGTTAAATTATATTTTAATTTTTTTTAAATTAAAATTAGTTAAATTATATAAATATTAATCTAATTTTTTTCATTTTAATAACTTTCATATTGAATTTTCATATAAAAACTTTGTAAACTTTTGAACATTTTTCATTGGAAATACTAGCTTTCTTATCTCATCTGCGAGATTAAATTTAAAATAACTTTTTCAAATTATATGAATGTAATTCGAAAAAAATGGATTCCATGTATTTGAAAAGAATAATTTATATTATTTAACAACTTCAACTTGATTTTTTACCAAAATAAAGAGTAAAAACAATGAAGATTAATTACCATGATTAAGGTAAAAATTGGTGCACAAGGGGTTAAAATAAAAATATATGGATTCAAATTATAAAACACTTGTCTAAAATCAATATTATGTCAATATTTATACCCTATAATGACTAATTATAGATAATAATCAATTTTTACCCTATTTTAAGGAGAAAAACTTGGGTATAATTTTTATTTTTAAAATATTACAAGTGTGCCACTCACCTCACTTATAAAAGGCCACCCCCTCTCCTCTCTTCTTTACACCTTAAAAACATTTTTGTTCAATAGATACCTTCCCAAATACCTTAAAAAATAAATTTCATATCATCCTATAAGTCTATTTTTTGTAATAAATCCAACTTAGTAAAGAATTTGGTATGAACCTAAAGAGGATACCCGAAGAACAGTTAACGTTCTTCAATAAGAGTTTTTATTTTATTTCCTCATACAACTCCTTAAATTTTTATTAAAACATGATTTTTTAATGATATAAGTATATTTGATATACTAATATTTTTTATGTTAATTTAAGGACCTAAAACTGTCTCCACTCTCGTCAAATAGGTTACAGAATCATCAATTGTGTGTACCACAGACTACCACCACGCCAACCGATGTCATGCATTTCTCCATTAAAATCTCTCATGGTTGAGTATAATGATACATATAAAGTATTTATATGATATTTATAATATAATTATACCAATTAAGTTATTATATCACATATATAACTTTTTAAATTTTTATTACAGAGGTGATACGATAACATCACTCATGTGCACGGAGGACTACCGCATCGCAAAGTTATGTGATTCGACTATCACTAAAGATTTACAAGGAAGATAATAAGGATAAATTTAATAAATATATGTTATATAAATTAAATAATTACTATATTAACTAAATATTTATATTACTAAAAATATAATACTTTTTTCTTACCTTTTCACTCACTGAAAGATGATAACGTCGTATGTGTATATGTGGAGTATTGTCATCACGAAGTGATGAGACTCTCTCTTTTCATCACCACTACACTTGGATGATAAGTATAAATATATTTTACTTATTATATTATGATAATTATAAAAAGTGAAAATATTACTTACCACATTTTCATAATTATCATTGAAAAAAGGAAACGTTACTCATGTGTATGTACGGCCTACCGTGTCCATGATCGTAACATACTTTATTTCTCAACAACGCTATTAATTATTGGTTTTAAAAGTATAATTGATGTATAAATATGACAATTTTTTCATTATTATTATTATTATTTGTATTATGGAACCATGATCAAAGTAACAGGACTGAAAATAAAAAATCAAAACATATAAAAATAACAAAGCGGTTATTACCCGAAATGTGATTTTAAAAAAGAATTGGTAATAAATAGGTATTAAATGATCATAAGTAAATAATATGTAGTATAATATATATATATATATTATTTTTATATAATATATGTATAATAAATATATATTTACTATACAAGAGGTTGGAACATGTATGATAGAAGTTGATACTCAATGTAAGGGGTTTCTATTCACTCTTTTATTTCTTGGAAACATATGCAAATTAAAAATTCATTTATTTTGTGTGGTGTATATAATGAAACATTTACAGGCTATATCATTAATTTTATCCTTTTAATGATATTTAAATTATAATTTCATGTTTTTCTTTCTTGGGGTTCAAAATATTACTACAGCGGTAAGGGATTTCCATCTCACTTTTTACATCTGTGAGAGAGATTCAATATTCATCAATTGTTTATTATATAAAGTGTATATAATTTACATGAATTTTGTTTATTTTAATTATCATGAAAATTATTGAGAATTACATATATGTTTTAGGATCTCTCTTTCACGGTGTTTATAGTTTAAAATATACCAATGTGGTAAGGGATATTTGTCATAATTTTCCTTCTTTGAGACATATGTTTTGTTATTCACCTATATTCTTTATGAGGTGAATATAAAACCACTTTTACATGTAATATCATGAATTTATATATTCTCATGATATTATAAGTTTCATATAATTTAATTCTTTAATGGTGCGTACAATTCAAATTTACTAAAGTGGAAAGGTTTTTATGTTACGATCTTGTTGTTTGTTGGGATTTCTTATAATTATATTCCCAATGATGAAATTTTCTGATATAAATCTCAATAAACTAATTAATTTTATTCTCATACATTTATTTATATATAGTAGATATTTTTTCTTCATTGTCAACTCTTTATGTACTCTTGAGTTCAATAAAAAATATTTAAGAAAAATCATCTTTATTTCTCTCTTCAGTCAAAAACTAGTTTTTATTCCAAAACTATATTTTATAAATATATTTAAACATGTTATTAACATTGTTAAAATTATTTATTAAATATATATTTACACATGTTATATTTTGTTACAAAATTTTTTGAAATTAATCTTCATGTCATTGTCCAAACAAGGCCCTTTTGGACTTTTTTTAAAATACGAAATGAATATTTGTTTTAAGGTGTATGGATTGAACAGAAATATACTCCATTATGACTATTATTTAATTTGAATATTAATTTATAATTTATCAAGGATATTTTTAAATAAAATAATATTTAAAATATTTAAAAAAATAAAAAATGTGAATATTATTTTCTTCAAGAATTATTTTAAATTATTTTTAAAGAATCCTTTAAATGTTTTTAAGTTATTTTCAAGGAAAAGTATTTTCAATTTTATTTAAAAAGAGTTTTCAAGTAGGAAAGAATATATTTCTAAAGAAATTTTTTAATTTATTTTTAAATCTTCCATTATATTTTTCAAATATTATTTTCAATGAAAATAATTTTCAAAATGTTTTCTAAATTTTTAGTTTTAAAAATGGATTTTCAAGAAAAGTTATTTTTTTCATGAAATATTAAAATTGATTTATCTTTAAAAATAATTTTCAATCTAAGATGAAATCCTTTTATTTAAATTTTAATTTACTGGTGATATTATCCATGGGTACCATCCATATTCTTTCCATGAATGGTTTATGTTTATAATAAAATAATTTTATGAAACTCATTTCTCTTCGATGGGTTGTTCCATTATAAAAATCCTATGAAACCCACTTCTATTTTCAAGGTTTGTGCTATGATGAAATGATAAGATTATAATGAAACATATCTATTTTCTATAGGATATTATATGATGAAAGTTTTATGAAACCCATTTCATTTCATGTGTTTTGATAAGATGAATGTTTTATGATCTTATTTCATGAATATATATGATTTTAGTTATGTGATGGTGGTTATGTTATAAACAAGGATGGTGTTTATATTATAACTAATTATGGTGGTTATATTATAACTAAATATGAGTTGGACCTATATCTACCTCCATTTCATTGGGTAAATATTTATATCTCGTGAGATAGATATGAATGGAATGGGATGTGAACCCATTTTATTAAGGGACATTGTCACCTATGATGGTATTGAGAGTGAACCTTGACTAATATGGTGGTTTGGAGAGTAGAATCATTCCACAAAGATAGCCTTTGTAGTGATTATTAACTATTATGAAAATGGTTTTCTATGCGTATTTTTATGCCACAATTCCATGTCTTATTCCAATGTTATTATCTCATGGATCTAGTTCTTTGATTTCTTTATAATTCATGTCTTTTTAACTACCAATATTAATTACATTACTCAAGACTAAGGTATTTTATATGAAGGGTATTGTTTTTATAAGTTATGATCATGTTCTCATACCCTTATGTTCGTGTTATGATTACATTTCTCCCTTGTTTACCCTTACTAAGTATCTTAGATCACCCTTTCTTATGTCTCATTTCCCCAAGATATGAAAAAAGGTTTTAAGTAGGGTATGGTTGTGAAAAAGTACTAAAGTAGAAGATCATTATGGTATATGTTCAAGATATTTCACCAAATTATAATATTGTGCACCTAGTCTCCAAATACACTAAACAATTATGGTCCTCGGGTGTGTGTTTGTGTAATGTACTAAATATTCTTCTAAAGAGATGTAATATCCATGTACGAAAAGCCCAGGTCACTATAGGAATTCCCTAGGAAATCTAATTATATCATCAAGATCTACAACTAATTTCTTGGGGTATTTTAACATCTTGGTCCTAACCCATTGATTTGAGTGAGACTATCATACCACTAACCTTAGGTGATGTATCTCAAGCATCAAAGGATGGAAATAAATTCCAATGTAATAACCAAATTTTATGGTATGGTTTTTCCTTATATAAACATCCTATATTCAAAAAAAATTATGATATAAAATGAACAGGATTTATGACATTAAATCCAATAATAATCTAATGACATAATAAACTAGTAACAGAATTAGTGTCAAAGTTGTAATCCATAAACCAACAAGTCTATGAAAACAAGGCCCAAAACACAAATGGGAATAAAGGAAACACTGTGGAACTATGTAAAACCTTATTATAAGACATCTCCAAGATCTAAATCCCAAATAGAAACACCAAAGTATCACGATTCTCTACTATTAAAGAATGATACCTTCCCCTTACATGTGTCCTGAAAAAAGTTTTTGAAAACACACCGAGGTGCAATGCAGGGGGTGAGTATATCAAATTGGTTGGAAATACACTGAATAATACCACTCATGCCACTTAAATAATAACAATTTAGCTCATATTTATATAAAATAAGAGATAAAAATATTTGCATGAATAATCTAAGTAAACCATACAAGAAACTCACACAAAAATTCACTTTTCTGTTTAATATATGGTTTCCAAAAAACCACACATAAATTCCATGAAATCACAAACCCAATGCATGTATACAAAATAGAATCAAATAACAAGTGAAATCATATTCCTCCAACTCTAGTCATAACGTGGTGTAAAAAACATTTTCCATCAATATTTGGTATCATAATCCTTATCCAAACCTAAAAACACCCCATTCAATGCCTCATGAATGCACACTAACCCATTAAATCTAGGGTTCCCCCAAATAAGAATTACATATTTGTTAGTATAAATAAGAACCCAACTATATTCATTTATGAACTCACACCATCCCATTCACGACCAAGTTCACTATTTTCTAATATCATTAATTTAAAACGAAATCATTAAATAGGTATTTTATCAAATATGCTTTCGATGTTACCTATAACCCATATTTAAAACCTATTTCCACAAAGTAAAAACTCAACCAAGATATAATCAATAAATTTAAAGAAATAAAAGAAAATATTGTAAGTAATAAAACCATAACCTTCAATATTATTAATAAAATTATAGTAATTGTGAGTCCACATACCTTAAATATGACCTTCGAGATAGAATCACACCACGGTCCCATAGATCCAAGCCTTTACCACATTCCTTTGAATGGATCACAAGGAACTCTACTCAAAAAAAATCATAAACCATATATCTAAGTATTAAGGACTCAATATATGGTTCTTCTCATGATAAGATACAAAAATCAAGGATTAGAAAAAGAAAAGGAACTCTTACCTTCAATTCCAAATATCCAAAACTTAATTATTCTTAAAAATTAGTCTCTAAAGGTAATTAAATCACCAAAAGTGCCTAGAGGAATCCTAGGGTATGATATCCTAAGACAAGGGTGATATAAATTGGGTTTTAGGAAAAGTTTTGGGTTTTAAAATCTAATTTTCATAACCCCTTTAATCACATGCATGGTTTGTTCTCTAGTTTAGAAAATCATGTGAAAGATGTGTGAGTGATTTTAGATAACACATAGGGATACACATTTTGTAAGCATGGTTTTTAAAACTGTGTTCCAACCATAAGAATCATCACTTTTATAAAATTACCAAATCCTGATGTTTTCCATATGGTATACCTAACCTGTGTTCCAATGGTTCATGTCTTCTTGGGTCCTATTTCAACCTTGCATGGCTATCTAGGGAAATCCTCACAGTTTCCCCAAATCATACGTTGACAGTTCACTCTCCAAAACACCATTAAAACCACCAAAACATTTTTTATTCTTTCATAAATCAAACTCAAACTATCCATAACATAAAAATATGAAATAAAGCTCAAAAAACCACAAATTGAAGGTGTTATATTCACTAAACTATTTGAATTTTCATCCTTAGAAAGCAAGAAGTTAGCGGTGTTTAGAAAATATCATATACCACTGGAATAACATAACATTATCCCATTCCCAAGAATCATCATAGAGGAAACTAAGACACTACAATTAATATATCAAAGATACATGGTATATAGCAGCCCAAGATTTTTATATATAACATTACATGATTTTGAGCATAATTATACATTAGAGTACAAGCCAAGGATCGTTAATTCTAGTGTCTTATAATACTAGGTACATAAAACATAAAACATGGGTCTAAAAAACTTCTTTATTTAATATCCATAAACATATCATAACTTCCTTTGAGCCTTTACATCTATATAGGGAACCCTGGGGAACACATGAACAAAGGGACGAGCAGAAAATCCCAGTAAGGGAACAAACATAAGGATACATATCAAGCACATGAGTTAGGAGGAATGATATAATGATATCAAAAGCATGGAACATATGAAATAATGTCATATAAGCATGGGATCAAATAAACATGGAATCATATAAATGTGGAAGAATCATAAAACATTTCTTTAGTATGGGTCAAGGCTAACTCCCAATATTGTTTCCCATTTTAGTATGGGTCAAGGCTATCTTCCAATCCCATTTCACATCTCATATCATAAGACTACACTTTACCCAATGAATTGGTGAAATTCTTATTTCCCTTCATACAGTTACCAGGATTCTTCTTCCAAAAACTTTTACAAGGGGAAAATCCAGGCTTCTTTCCATCATGGGATTTGTTCGATGAACCACCCATGTTGTTGTCCATTTTTCACTTCTTGTCACTAGGCCCACAAGACCACTGAGAGTCTCCAATCTCAATTTCAACCTTGAGGGCACAACAAAAAAATCTCCTCATAACTTTCAAAGTCTCAAATTTCCAATGATTTTCATAGACTAGTATTTAGTTTGCTAAAGAAGTGATCCACCTTTCTTTAGGTGTTCATGACAAAGCCACAGGAATTCCTTGAAATCCTGGTAAAGTTTGCTTTATACACCCCGATGGACTCATCTTCCTTCTACTTGAGTCTGAGGAACTCTCTTTCCATATTGAGACGAAGGATTCATGGAAAATATTTTTTGAAAAACATCCTCGTGAATTCCTCCCAATCCATGGAATCAATTTCCTCTTGGGAATTTTTATTCTTGATTAGTGTCCACCACTGATCAAATTACATATCAAAACAATAGACCACCAGTACAACCTTCTCTTCTTCCAAGCAGAGCAGGATGGAGAATATCTTTTCAATGGAGTTAATCCATCTTTCCTCAAGAAGGGGATCGGAAGATCTTCTAAACATGGGAGGCCTTGGCCACATGAAGGATTCTACATAAACATTCTCTTTCCATGGTGGACGAGGGTATTCCGCATGATTCAAGTTATTATTCTTAACTCAAGATAGCTGAGAAAGTATGGTCATGACGTTTTGAGCACCCACTCTTGTCATATCAGACATATCATTTGGGAAATCTTCACATTTCCTGTCACATTGGTTGTTGGAATGTGTTCTTCTATTTCATGCCATTAACTAATAATAAGAACATATAATTAGTGGTCTTGAATACAAAGATATTAAGCATAAAAAGGAAATTTTTAACACAAAAGGATAAACTTATAAAGAATAAGTATATCTTAACTTGTGATTTCTTAGGTTTGTATCTACGTTTTGATCGATCTATTTCTTAACATATATTCTTATGGGATTTTTTTGTCCCTTAACAATGGTTTGTGCAAAGCTTGTGAATCTACCAAATCATATCCCCTGGGAGTATTGTAAAGAAGACTGCAGAAAGGCCTATTGTCATGTACCAGGATACCCAGGGTTAAGCCTGAAACTCCTTGTCAGAGTTTTCACTCCAAGCTGCATCTCTGCCAGAGCCGCCTCTACTTTCTCCTATCCAAACAGGGATGTATTTTCTTGATAAATCAATTACTCAATACTAACCAAAATTTAAGAATGTTTTCTTATACATAGTCTCATCCTTAAGGTTATCAATGAGTTTCTTTATTCCTACTCTCCAAAACTAACTAGACCATCCTCTGATTCCAACTATATAAACCCAAACCTTCTATATATAACATTACATGATAATAAGCATAATTATACATCATAGTACAAGCCAAGGATCGTTAATTCAAGGGTCTTGGAAGACTATGTACATATAACATAAAACATGGGGCTAAAAAACCCTTCTTTATATAATCTCCATAAAGAGATACTAAAATCCTCTGAGCCCTTACATCTTCCTAGGGTACATTGGGGAACACATGAACAAAGGGATGAGCTGAAAAGCCCGGTAAGGGAACAAACATAGGGATACATCTTAAGCACATGAGTTAGAAGGCATGATATAATGTTATCCAAAGCATGGATCATATGAAATCATATCATATAAGAATGGGATCATATAAACATGGAATCATATAAATGTCATAGAATCATTAAACATTTCCTTAGTATGGGTCAAGGCTAACCGCTTATCTCGTTTCCCATTTTAGTACGAGGCAAGGCTAACCGCCAATCCCATTTCACATTACATATCATTAGACTTAACTTTAACCAATGCATTGGAGTGATATCTGAGCCCACCGATATCAAAATTGTCATTAGTATTCTTCCCACATAAATAATCTTGCCACATAAATAATCATGCATAATCAACCATTCATAAACCTAAGGATACCAATGGAAGGAATTGGGTACCACAATCATGACATAAAGCATAACCAATGAGAGCATCAAGAAAGTGTCCATAAAAGAAAGGTATTAGAACATACATGGATGTTAATAAGGTAAAATAGGCATATAACATGTTAGGTTTTGTAAAATACAAGTGACAACATATAAGAAATGTATTTCAGAAATATTAGCATTCAAACATTTTTGTGCAGTTTTAAGGAAAATACTATTGAGATTTTAAAAATAGAAAAGAGAGAAATCTTTTACATAAAAACTAGATTTGAACCAAGAAGGTTTTCAGAATATAAAGACTGATTTTATAATGATATTGGTGGCTTAAAACATAGGATAGAGTACACTTGAAATTATGTAAAAATTCAGGAAGTTCCCTTAAAATATGTTTTCTTATCAGAAAGTTCTTAGGAGCGAATATTTTTAAAAACATGTATATACTCAAAATAAAATGTTGAAATAGTATTAATAAATGAATTTTTTAAAAATAAACATAATTTATAATTTTTACATAAACAGATAAGATAGCTCTACTTTGATATAAAGAAAGATAAGGCAACTCGAATGAACAAAATGGGTTCATGTAGAATTCGTTACTGTTTATTGGCATGTTGTCAGGAGTACCTAAAAGAGCTTGATGAGACAAAAAGGGGTTTATAATCACATTTACATCATTAGGACAGTATGGGGTAGGTTTAAAAACATACCTCAATATTTTTAATTACGCATAAAAGGTGTAGCATAGAGGACAATCATGATTAAGAGAGAAATGGGAGGATCTCTTTCCATAATTTAGTTGGTGTTCTCCACTTGATATTAAAGACTTGAATAAAAAAATTAGGTTTATTAATTAATAATTCCAGAACCAATTATAAATTTAACAGGATTATTATAATAATTATATGTTCATTTATAACCATTTTGATTGGTTAAGAGGTTCAATTTCATTGTTCAGGATCGTTTGTTTACTTGGATTTAATGACCGGTTTTCTTATATTCATGTTTGGATAAACATGTAAGATAAAAGTGGTTGTCCAGAATTGAAGTTATATGGTACTAGTGAATATCCAGGAGATTACATTGTTTTAAATTTTATTTTTTTACTTAGAGTGAAGTCAAAATATTATATATATAACCTTAGTGACAACTGTTTTGGTTAATCGGTGGGTTTGATTTCAAAGAATATGTTTTTCTTTATAACATAACATCATTAGTAAAAAATGATTACTAAAAAAACAAGGATATATTTCCTATATACTAATTTGGTTTAACCATAAAACAAATGGTTTCATGACCAGAAATAAAGATAATAAAATATTTTGATAAAATGTTGTCCTTGAATCTGGTAAATTAGCGCATCTCAAACGGTGATTTAATTTCATTCAAATAAAAAGGTGGGGAAAGGATAGAAGATAATGAAATACCCAATTTTCATAAAACCATTCCATTAAATGTATGTTACTGGGGTCATCATAAAAATTGGGGGAAGATAGGTGAGGAAAGAAACAAAAAGAAAATAACTCTTAAGGGGAGAGGTTTTGGTATTTTGAAGAGGCTATGAGATTTTGGACGTGGGGGAGGATCTTGGGGAGATATTTGGGTAGAATATTTTCAAGGCACAAGGATTTAGAGGATTGAAATGAAGTGGGAGTGGGGGGGGTTTATTGTGGAGGAGAGGAGGTTTTTCATAATTTGTTAATGATTAGTTTATTATTTCTTCACAAGACGTGGAATAGTAAGTATTACATGACCAATAACAGTAATAAATTCATGTGACTTCGAAACAAAGGCCATTTAAATTATCCAGGACTCAAGTATGATGCAGAAATTAAGGTTTTAGTATTTACTGTGAATTATCAGATTTTAATATTCATCAAAAATTCAAGTATTTTAGAAAAATCCCAAAAATTAACCCTAAACATTTTTCGACGTGTAGAATCAAAAAATGAATTCCATTTTTCAAAAATAATTTTCTAAATATTATTATTCTAATATTTAATTAAAATAATAATTTATTATCAAAACCCAATTTTAAAACATTCATTTACTTATTCTAAAATATATGTATATCTTACTTTCAACATGAATATTAATTATATAATATCATAGCTAAGGTTACTATTCATTAGGGTGTATCACTATTTATAAGGTTATATTACTTTTTATAAGGCTAGGTTACTATTCACCAAAAATTATGTTTTTTTTATCAGACTCCAAATAACTTTCTGATTGCAACTGTGTATGTCAGATTTTTGAAATTCTAAACACAGAAGAGACAAACTTATGTTTAAAGGTCACTTAGCACTTAGTAGTTCAATAATTTGTGTTTTCATGTTATTTTATGACATATTTATGAGAAGGTAATTTCCATTGAAAAACATTGTGTCCTTATATTCTTCCCCCCCCCCCCCCCTTATGAAATATCACCCTCAAATTTTTATTTTACATTCTAAGACATAAACATGTGTGGGTACTTTTCCGTCATTGAAACCTCCAGTTTCCATGTTGCCTCTTTGTACTTATGGTTTTTCCATAGTTCCTTGATCAGATGAGTAGTCTTGTTGTGTAGAACTTTGTCTCTACGAAACAATATCTTCACTGGCTACTCCTCATAGGAAAGATCATCCTCCAACTATACCGCCTCTGAAGAGAGTAAATGTGAAGGTTCTGGTATGTACTTCCTTAAGAAGAATACATGAAAGACATCATGTACTTTCGACATGTTAGGTGCAAGTACCAGTCGATAGGCCACATCTCCGACTCGATCAAGGATCTCGAAGGTTCCAATGTACCAGGGACTTAACATCCCTTTATTCTAAAACCTCATGACCTTCTTCAATGGAGATATGTGTAGAAATATGATTTCTCCATCTTTGATCTCAAGGTCTCGTCAACGGTTATCTTCATAACTCGTTTGCCAACTTTGGGCTACCTAGATATAGTGCTGAATGGTTTTCAACTTCTCCACTATTTCTTTGACCATTTTAGGTCCTATTATCTTACACTCACTGACATCATCCCAACACGTCGGTGTTCAGCATCATTTCCCATAAAGGGCTTCATATGGTGCCATTCGGATGCTCAAGTAGAAACTATTATTGTAGGAGAATTCAACCAGTAGAATATGATGGTCCCATCCTCCTTTGAATTCCATAGAACACGCTCTCAACATTTCATCTACTGTCTGAAGAGTTTACTAATATTGGACATCATTTTGGGGATGATAGGTCCTACTAAAGTTTAGTTCAGTGCTTAGAGCATGTTGGAGAAGTTTCTATAACTTCAACATGAATCTAGGATCACGGTCGGATACAATAGATAGTGGTACTCTATGAAGCCTTACCACTCCTTTGATGTAAATCCGTGCAAGTTGATCAAATCTGAAGTCCACTTTATTTGTAATAAAGTGAGTTGTCTTAGTAAGACGATCCACAATGACCCATATAGCATTGTTTCCTCTATATGTCCTTGGAAGTCTTGTGAAAAATTCCATGGTAATTTTCTCCCACTTCCATGCTGGTATGGGTAGTGGTTGCATCATCCCCTTAGACTTTTACCTCTCAACCTTCACTTACTGACATACCAGGTACTTTAATGTATATTTAGTAATCTCTCTTTTCATATTGTCCCACCAAAAGTTTTCTCAAAGATCTCGATACATCTTTGTGAACCCTGGGTGGATAGAGAAAGTCGAACTATGTGAATCATTCTATAGATCCTTCTTTATCTTTGGATTAGATGGTACACAGAATCATGTCTCAAATCTTACAACTCCTTCATCATCAATTTTTAAATCGGAGGATTTCCCATTTCTGATAGCTTCCACCCTTTTTGTAATTTCCACGTCTTTTCTTTGAGCATCCTCTATTTTCTCCAAGAGGTATGGTTGAGAAATCATTTGAGAAAAGATTAATGGGGTTCTTACCTTAATGATTACCATGTCCATCCTTTGAAAATCTAAGAAGATCGGATCCTTTTCAATTATCATCATTGATAAAGATGCAGTATTCTTTCTACATAGAGCATCTTCCACCTTGTTTGCCTTACCAGGATGGTAGTGGATTGGGAAATCGTAATCCTTGATGAGCTCTATCCATCTTAACTGGTGCATATTAAGTTCTTTTTTTGTGAATATATATTTTATACTCTTTTGGTCAGTATATATCTCACATTTCTCCCTATAGAGATAATGCCTCTATATTTTCAACGCAAAGATCACAACAGTCAACTCTAGATCATGCATGGGATAGTTTTTCTCATGGATTTTTAGATTCCTTGAGGTATAGTCTATCACTTTATCATTTTGCATTAGCAGGCATCCTAATCCCTTCTTATAAGCATCACTATACACCACAAAGAGTTCTCTACTTGTAAGGAGTGTGAGTACTGGTGCAGTGATAAGCCTATTTTTCAACTCCTTGAAATAGTATTCACATTCCTGTGTCCAGACAAACTTTATTCCCTTCCTTGTTATCTTGTTCATTGGGTTTGACAATCATGAAATATTCTTCACAAATCTTTGATAATACCTAGCTAGACCCAAAAAGTTGCGGATCTCTGTTACTGATGGTGGCCTAGCCCACTCATTAACTGCCTTCATCTTGGGAGAGTCCACAGATATCCCTTTACTAGTGATAACATACCCCAATAATGATACTTCCACCATAAATAACTCACATTTACTGTATTTTTCATACAACTTCTCCCTTCGAAAAGTATTTTACACAGTATTCAAATTCTTCTCATGTTCCTCCTTGATCTTGGAGTATATCATAATATCATCAATAAAGACTACCAAAAATTTCTCTAGGTAATATCTAAAGACTATATTAATTAAATCCATGAATATTTTTAGATCTTTATTGATTTTAAAGGGAATCACTATAAACTCATAGTTTCCATACCTCGTTCGAAAGGAAGTCTTGGGAATAGCTTCCTTCGTCACCTTTAATTGGTGATATCCCGACCAAAGGTCCACCTTAGAGAAATAAATGGCCCCACAAAGATGATCGAACAAGTCGTCTATCCAGGGAAAGGGATACTTGTTTTTTATCATGATTTTATTGAGATCAAAATAATCAATGCAGAGGTGCATTGATCCATCTTTCTTCTTGACGAAGAGGACTGGTGCACCCCACGATGAAACAATCAGGCATATAAAACCCTTCTCCATATTCTCCTATAACTGCTTCTTTAGTCCTTCCAGCTCTACGGTGGCCATTCAATATGGTGTCTTTGAGATAGGCATAGATCCAGGGATAATTTCAATTGAGAACTCAACCTCTTGATTAGGAGGAAGACTAGGAAACTCTTGAGGGAATACATCAGTGTAATCCCTCATAATGGGCATGTCTTCAAGCATGATTCTCTCCTTTGTCTCAACCATTTGAGCTAGATATGCTTTCTCATAAGGTAGCAATATCCACACTTGGGATGATGATCCTAAAGGAGATTCATCTTCCCCCTTACACTTGTATAGAATTTGAGGATGATTCAAGATGTGAAGGGTGATCTCCCTTTCCTGACATTGGATGTTGGCTTTGTATAATGATAGCAAATCCATGCCCAAGATAGCATCAAACTCCACTAAAGGTAGTATGATGAGATTTTCTGGGAGGTTTAGTCCAAAAATGTTAACCAGGGAGGTGTTATAAACTATGCATGTAATAATTTCCCCATTTGTTGTTATCAAAGATAACATTTCCTCCAAATTTTTAGGCAGTGTTTGAATAGTTCTACTAAACTTTCAAGATATGAAAGAATGCGTAGAACCAGAATAAAATAGTATGTTCACTATTATTGAATGAATAACTATCATACCTATCACCACGTCGTTTTCCGGCTCCACCTTTGTAATAGTGATGGCATAATCTCTTCCTTGTTTCCTTGGATGTTGTTGTTGATTGCCTCTAACAATCCTCGGATAAGGGAAATTTTTCACATAACACCCATGCTTCTTGTAGTGGTAACACAACACTGTAGGCTGAGTGTTGATCTGAACCTTCCTTTCTTCTTCAACATTAGCAGGATTTTTCATATCCCTTCAACAGTTCTTATCCAGATGACCAAACTTTCCACATTTGAAGTAATTCTTGGTTCCCTTCAGACAGTTACCAGGATGCTTCTTCCCACAACTTTTATAAGGGGAAAAGTTAGGCTTGTTTCCATCATGGGATTTTTTTGATGAACCACCCATGTTTTTGTCCATTTTTCACTTCTTTCCACCAGGCCCACAAGACCATTGAGAGTCTCCAATACACATTTTAACCTTGAGGGCACAATGAACAATCTCCTCATAACTTTCAAAGTCTCAAATTGCAAACTCTTTTCGTAGACTTGGATTAGGTCCACTAAAGAAGAAATCCACCTTTATTTCGGTGATTATGAAAAAGCCACAAGCATACCTTTCAATCCTTGTAATGTTTTTTTCATACACCCCGATGGACTCATCGTCCTTCTACTTGAGTTTGAGGAACTATCTTTCCATATTTATATGGAAGGTTCGAGGAAAATATTTGTTGAAAAACATCCTCTTGAATTCCTCCCAATCCACGGAATCAATTTCCTCTTGGGACTTTGTATTCTTGATCAATGTCCACCACTAATCAGTTTCCCCATTAAAATGATAGACCACCTGTATGACCTTCTCTTATTCCGAGCACTGGAGGATGGAGAATATAATTTCAATAGAGTTAATCCATTGTTCCGTAAGGAGGGGATCATAAGATCTGCTAAATATGGGAGGCCTTTGCTGCATGAAGGATTCTACAGTAACTTGCTCTTTCCTTGGTGGAGGGCAGCGTTCCGCATGATTCAAGTTATTATTCATAACTCGAGCCAACTGAGAAAGTAATTTAATGATGTTTTAAGCACCCAATCTCAACATATCAGGTATATCATTAGGGAAATATTCACATTTCCTATAACATTGGTTGTTGGAATCTGTTCTTCTATTTCCCGCCATTAACTAATAAAAAGAATAATTAGAGGTCTTAAATACTTATCTATTAAGCATAAAAAGGAAAATTTGAAAATAAAATGATAAACTTACAAAGAATAAGTATACACTAACTTTTGATTCCATAGGATTATATCTAGGTTATGCTCGATCTATTTTTTATCTTATAATCTTATGAGATTTTTTTGTCCCTTAACAATGGTTTGTGCTAAGATCTTGAATCTACCAAAGCATATCCGTCAGGAGTGTCATAACCAATAGTGCAGTAAGGCTCGTTGTCATGTACCAGGTTACCCCGGGTCTAGCATGAAAATCATTGTCGGAGTTTTCACTCTTAGGTACATCTCTTCCAGAGCCTCCTCAACCTACTCATATCCAGACAGGGATATATTTCCTTGATAAATCACTTACTCAATACTAACCAAAATTTAGGAATGTTTTCTTATAATTAGTCTCATCCTTAAGGTTCTCACTAAGGTTCTCTATTCCAAATATTAAAAACTAACTAGACCATCCTCTAATACCAACTATTGTGACCCAATACTTTTACATATAGCATTACATGATTTTAAGTATAATTATACATCAGAATAAAATCCAAAGACCATTAAGTCTAGTGTCTTGGAAGAATAGGTACATATAACATAAAACATGGGGATAAAAACACATATTTATTTAATCTCAATAAAGAGATCCTAACCTCTTTTGAGGCCTTACATCTGCATAGGGTACCCTAGGGAACACATGAACAAAGGGATGAGCTGAATAGCCCAGTACGGGAAAGAACATAAGGATACATCTTATGTACATGAGATAGGAGGCATGACATAATGATATACAAAGAATGGAACATATGAAATCATATAATATAAGAATGGGATCATATAAACACAGAATCATATAAATATGGCAGAATCATTAAACATTTCCTTACTACGGTTCAAGGCTAACCGCCAATCCCGTTTCCCATTTTAGTACGGGTCAAGGCTAACCGCCAATCCCGTTTCACATCACATCTCATGAGACTTGAATTTACCCAATGAATATAAGCGCTATCTGGGCACACCCATATCTACATTTTCATGATTATTCTTTCAACATAAATAATCATTCCACATAAATAATCATACATAATCATCCATTTGTAAACATAAGTATACCCATGGAAAGAATTGGGTACCACAATCATGACATAAAGAATAACCAATGAGTGTATCATGAAAGTGTCCATGAAATAAAGAGATTCGAACATAAATGGACGTTAATAAAGTAAAATATTCATATAACATGGTAGGGGGTGTCAAATAGAAGTGACAACATATAATAAATGTATTTGATAAATATTAGCATTAAATCATTTTTGTGCTGTTTTAAGGAAAATACTATAGAGATTTTAAAAATTGAAAAGAGGGAAATATTTTATACAAAAACAATAATTGAACTAAGAATGTTTTCATATTAATAATAATGATTTTATAAAGACAATGGTGGTTTAAAACATAGGATAGACTACACATGAAATTGGGTAAAAATTCAGGATGTTCCCTTAAAACAGGTTTGCTTATCGGAAATTTCAAAGGAGGGAATATTTTAAAAAACATGTATATCCCTAAAAGATAATGATAAAAGGGTCCATATAAATGAATTTTGTAAAAATAAATAGAATTTCTAATAATTACATAAATAGATAAGATAACTCCACTTTGATATAAAGAAATATAAGGCAACCCGAATGAACAAAAGGGGTTCTGGTAGAATTCGTTACGGTTTATTGGCATGGTGTCGGGTGTAACTAAGAGAGCTTGATGGGAGAGAAAAGGGGTTTATAATCACTTATAAATCATTAGGAAAGTATGGTGGAGGTGAAAAAACAAACCCCATTATTTTTAAGTATGCATAAAAGGCATATCATACAGGACAATCTAGATTAAGAGAGAAATAGAGAGGATCCCTTACCTTAATTTTGTTGGTGATCTCCAATTGTTATTAAAGACATGAATAAAAAAATATGTTTATTAATTAAAAATTAGAGAACCTATTATATATTTAATTAGTTTATTATATTAATTTTAAGTTCATTTATAATAGTTTTGATTGGTTATGAGGTTCAATTTCATTTTTCGGGCTCGTTTGTTTACCTGGATTTAACGATCGGTTCGCTTATATTCATGTTTGGATAAACATGTAAGATAAAAGTGGTAGTCCAGAATTGAAGTTATACTATATTATTTAACATCCCGGATATTACGTGGTTTTAAATTTTATTTGGTTACTTAGAGTGACGTCAAATTATTATATATATAACCTTAGTGACAACCTTTTTGGTTAATCGGTGGGTTTGATTACAAAGAACATGTTTTTCTTTATAACTTAATACCATTAGTAAAAAACAGTTACTGAAAAAAACCAGGATATATTATCTATATAATAATCTAGTTCAACCATAACCAAAATCTTTTCATGACTAGAACAAAAGATAATAAAATAAATGGATAAATTGTTCTCCTTGAATGTGGTAAATTAGCGCATCTCAAGTGGGGCTTTAATTTCTTTCAAAAAAAAGATGGGGAAAGGAAATAAGATAATGAAATATCTCATTTTCATAAAAAAAACTCCAGTAGATTTATGTTCCTGGTTGTATCATACTATTTGGGTGAAGGGATGTGAGGAAATAAACAAAAAGAAAAGAACTTAAAAGAATTGTAGGAATTGGAAAGAGGAATTTATCTCTTGAGACTTCCTCCTTTGAGAACCTCTTAATGGGAGAGGTTTTGGTATTTTGGACATGGAGGAAGATCTTGTGGAGATATTTTGGCAGAATAGTTTCAAGGAACAAGGCTTGAGAGGAGTGAAGAGAAGTGGGAGTGAGGAGGGATTTTATAGTGGAGGAGAAGAGGGTTTTCATAATTTTTTAATCATTGGTTTATTATTTCTTCACAAGACAAGGAATAGAAAGTATTCTATGACCAAGAACAGTAATAAATTTATTTGAATTCGAACCAAAGTCCATTTAAATCATCCATGACTCAAGCATGATGCAGAAATTAAGGTTTTAGCATTTATTGTGAATTATCTGATTTTACTATTCATAAAAAATTCAAGTATTTTTGAAAAATCCCAGAAATTCACCCTATCAATTTTTCAATGTGTAGATTCCAAAAATAAATTCCTTTCTTAAAAAAGAATTTTATAAGTAGAATTATTTTAATATTTAATTAAAATCATAATTCATTATCAAAAACCAATTTAAAAACATTCATTTACTTATTCTAAAATATAGGTATATCGTACTTTCAACTTGAATATTATTTATATAATATCATAGGTAATGTTACTATTCATTAGTGTGTATCACTATTCATAAGGGTATGTTACTATTCATAAGGCTAGGTTACTATTCACCAAAAATTAATTTTTTCTTATCAGCCTCCAAATAACTTACTGATTGTAACCGTGTATGTCAGATTTTCGAAATTTCAAACACAGAAGTGACAAACATATGTTTAAAGGTCACTTAGCACTTAGTAGTTCATTATATTGTGTTTTCATGTGATTTTATGACATATTTATGAGAAGGTAATTTCCATTGAAAAACATTGGTTCATTACATGGTATCCTATCAATAGATTATTATTTACATTGCATCGCTCCCAATAGACTAAGGCGTCAATTACCCATTCCTATCTTGATAATATCTCTCTATTCATGTGAATAACCAAATAACACAATACTCCACCTTTCAAATGATAAGGGAAGAATAAAATATCCACAAATATTTATATAATAAATATTGAATCACACTCCAACCATAAGGATACGTGATAACATCGTGCACTTCATTGACTTAGAAATGAATCTCTACCCAACAAGAAATTCCTCCAATGTAGTTAATTGGTTATAGTGGTTCAATACATTGAGTAGATAGACACCAATTCATTTAGAGACAAAAAATAACTGAGAATGTGTATAACTTAAAGAAACAATGATGTACATTAGTTAAGGATGGTGAAAAAATGATAGTTTGATTAATGTATCCATTTCATCAAATCCACACAGTCATTGTTTCATAGTTTACCATAGAAGACTATCCCCCAGAGAAAGGAATTTTCCAAACTCGATCTCAAATATAATGGTTTTATATAGAGGACTATAAAATACTATAATTAAAACCATATTATGAATTTATAGATTACCCAAAATAGAAAAATATGGTCCCTATTAGAGAGTATGGAAATCAATGGTGGATGTAAGGTCAAAACTTCTTGAACATACACCACTACCACATCTTCTCAAACACTACCCCACCCCACCCCCCCCCCCCACCCCCCCAATTAGAAATTAACTACACTAACTCAATGGATTTTTTTACTACCACATCGATGACATCATTATTTTGAAGAAAATTTTATACCAAAGTGTATAAGGATTCACTCAAACAATTGGAAGGTATAGTTAATAATCACATCATGTCCACCAGTTGGTATTCTATATTCATTACCATGTTTATATTCTTAATATCATAATGGATAACCCACTTGTGTTGTTTTGGTATAAGGAAGAACCATAATTGGATCCAAAAATGAAAGAGAGAATTTTTGTTATCTTCCCACCCAACAATGGCTCCCCAAAATTAAAATTTCAGTTAATTGTAAAATTATCTAAATTTACCAATGACTTCCTAAGATTGGGTTTCCCAAATTAGGAAAAAGAAATACTAAATAAAAACCCTAACATTATATCATCCCTTAAGACATAAATTCATGAAAGTGATTTAACCCAAGAATCATTTATGATCCAACATTTTAATAACCTAACACGGTGATACTTGTGAGTTGAAATTTCCACTAACCAATCGATCTTTAACTATAAAACCCAATCAGATCAATCCCCGGTGAGATCAAACATAATAGTACATGAAAAAGAGATAAAAAATAATTCACTAATCATAAAGGGTAAGGGTCCTTGAAGTATGTAAAAAATGATGCCATTAAACTATGCTAAGAATAAAAATCACAAATTACTAAACATAGACAAATGGTCATGTACTCATCCATATCATGGAGACTTCGACGGAGGTGATTCATACTTGACAAATTTGATCAACCACACATATCTGAGAAGTTAAACTCAGGTTATTTTATGAAAAGGAAAGTGAACTTATCTCTCAGTTCTCATAATCAAACCCATAGTTCACTAAGTTATTCTATTTATTGACAAGATATAGTTCCCAAATAAACCAATAAAGACTTTAAAATTCCATATCCACATCCCATCCTCATTTAAAATATAAAAATATCCTTTATAATATGAAATAGTGACTCACTGATCATAGAAATCAATATGAAATTGAATTCTAGGAACAACTATATTCCTTGAAATATAGAAAATATATTTCTAAGACAAAAAATTCCATCAAATATAGGTTATTTAAATTTTAATTGAGCAAGGTGACCAACATGTATCCTGGAATATACCTATACCCACTAGGATTACAAATTATTATCCCATGATACATTCTTCCCACATAAAAACTCAAAGTTTATTTCCATATATTATGCCTACCACACAGTAACCAAAACCAATAGAGGAACTATATGGACACACCTAAAAATATACGGAAACATTGAAATAATTATATCTAGCATTAAAACACAACCAATACCACAAATTAACAAGAAAATACTGAGCCTCGTCTTTCCCAAGCATATTAACTCACTAATTCCTATTCAAACGCCACTATAAGGTTTCCAAACACCAATTTACCATGCTATAATAGTCAAAAAATGCATATGAAAAAATAATATGTTCCTTGAAAATTGAAATGGTTTCCAAGAAAAAAAATTTCATAAAAACACAGTTACAAATATATTTTTATCCTTCCTAAATTTTGACCACTAAAAAAATTATTTTGAAATCATTTTATGAAAACTAGCCTAAAACGTTTCCATATTTGTAAACAAAACATGATAAAAACTGTACATATTTATATTTCAAAACAATAAAAGGTTTCATTTGAGAAATTATTTTCTTACAGGGTCAATTTATATAAGGGTTTTTTAAAAGAGACTTTAAATATTTTTTATGAACACAAAATACCTAAAAAAATTCATGACACATACCAATAAATCCTTTTGAAAACCCCTTTTGAAATATAAAAATAATTTTAAAAACAAATCATGCTAATGAATTTATTTAATTTTAAAACCTATTCATCATCAAAACATGGCTCGTCAAACTATATCACTTAAACCCCAGTAAAAAAATCATAAAAATTTCAATAATTATTACTTCATCCATATACAGGTATCATTTTATTATAGTTCAAGAATTAACAACTTCAATATTAATTTTTAATCCTAAAACATAGTTAATACACTGTTATTTTATAAAATACTTTAGCATACTAATTTATTTCCATCCAAAAATATATATTTGTGGGATATATTTCCTAGTTCCACTTTCATGGCATCTTGTTCTAAAAGCAATTTATTGATGGTATTTTTTTACCAAATTATCATGACAATTAATTTAAACAAAACATACTGTCAAAGTAAACGTGTTATATATTTTTAGCATTCTATCACAGACCTAAAAATTTATAACCATAATAAGACATATTAAACATTACAAAAAACTATTATTTTAACATATTCATAATTTTACATGCTATTCTACTTATTATAAAAAACATGCTTCACTATGTACATACATAACATGGAATAACACATGAGTTTGTTTTTAAAATAAAATGAAATCAACCGGGGTTATAATAACTCAATGTTCTATCATACTCTTTTCTAATCATATGCAATATGTACCAAAATTCTAAAAAATTAAATTTAAATTAACACATAGCTGATCCTGAAAATATTAAAATTTAATACTAAGACCAAAGGATGTATGCAAATGTAAAATTTTTATATAGGATATACATGTCATAAATCATTAAGAAGGAAATAAATTAAACATTTAATGATATTTTTAGTAACCTTTCTAAAATTATTAATGTTTTGTTAAATTAATATGGATTTCAATTATCATATAATCAAATATTTATAACCAAATTCATTACTAATTCATATTTAATTTCCATATTAGTTTCATGTTCCTATATAAAATAAAACAAAATATAGGAATAAACACAATTCAATGTGATTAGTAAAATATTAGAAAAACATGTTTATCATATTTCAGAAATTATTTCATAGAAACTCTTAGTTTCATACACAAGAAGAACCAACTATTTCTAGAAAATGTGGTCATCATGTTACCATCTACTAAAGAATAAAAAATAAAATATCACATGAATTATACAATTTAAAATACATAGATTTTAATGAGGAAACACCACGCTCAATATCATACAAGATAGGTCACATCAAGCATAAACAAACGACTAAATAATATCATTTAAATGTGACAATTATCACCAAGTTATTGGAATAGTGGGAATGAATGAGATTAACTAAATTATGAAAATATAGTTGAAACATGTTTATAAAATTAAATCATTGGTTACCAATTAATTATAAATAAAAATAAATCCAACGGAATATAAAGGGTGTGTTTTTATAAAAAAAATATTTTTATACCCACAATGGAATTTTGTCTTATTAAATTAAATTAATTAATTTTAGAAAAAATTATTAAAGAATTTTATATTTTATATATTTAATAAAAAAATTTAAATTCATGCATTATGTTTGATCAGATGAACATAAGAATAATTATTTTTTATATTTAAAAAAGCTATATTTTTCTAAAATGAAATTTTACAGTCTTTTAACAGTACACCTGATTTTAAAAATAAATTCTGAAACTTTTATATATTTATTTATTTTTTAAATCATTTTTTTAAATCTGGATCTAAAAATTATCTTAGGTTTATTTTTTTTTGTTTTTCATAGAAGTTTCATTTTTGATGAATAGTGAAAATTAATAAATTTTTTATTTTAAACTTCTTTTTAATTTAATTTATGTATATAGTTAAATTATATTTTAAATTTTTATTAAAGTATAATTAGTTTAATTATAGATCACTAAAACTAAATTATTTCATTTCAATCAATTTCACATTGAAATTTTATATAAAAACATTTCAAACATTTGAACTTTTCACATTAAAAATCTGCTTTTTTGTTTTGACTATGGGATTAATTTTAAATATAAAGTTTTCAATTATATATATTAAATTAGAAAAAATTGATTCCATATTTGAAAAATAATTTAAAAATTATGTTTTAAGTTCAATTTCATTTTTAGTAATAAAAAAGATACCATGGTAAAAGTCATTTACCATGGTATATGTAAAATAACGAAAAGTGTTAAAGTCAAAATGGTAAATGATTAAAATACCTAAAAAATAAAACATTTATGGGTTGTTGATATGTTGATAAAACCAAAAAATACATTATAACATTAATTATAATAATTATTGAAAATTAATTCCACCTCAATGTGGTTGACTTTAATTATACAATATTCATTATTTAATCACTTAAATGCATGCCTTCTCAAGTATAAATACCACCCCTTGCCATCCCATTTGTACTGAATAGCCTTAAATATCCTAAAATATCTTAAAACACCTCTATTACTCACTCAAATCACTTATAATATATTCTGGTATCACCAAAATACCAAATCCAAGGTCCTCAAGGGGTCCTCCAAGGAGGTTATATTCAAGAGGTATTTTTTTCAAAACAGTCTCTTATTTTATTTTCTTCTTCTACTTTATTATCACCTAATTCATCCATCAAGGAGTGATAACTAAAAAATAATTGTTATACTATATTTTTATTTTTATAAGGTTATATCTCATAACCATTCTATTTCTAAACTCTCAATATTCAAAGAAACAAAAATATTGTCCAAGTTATGCCAGTTAATTGACACCACAAATAATAAATTTTTTATATTCCATTAAATCCTTCAAGGATGGTCATAAAAGTATTATTCTATTTAAATAATATTATAATTTTTATATAATGACCTATTTAACATTCCGTATCAAATATATAGACATAATACTAAATAAAATTAAACAAGTTTATGGTGGTTGGAAAAAAATTTCCAAATTAATCTGATCATCTATCATTAAAATTTTATCAAATCAATCATCATCATGTAAGAAATTAAAATCATATTTGGGACAATTTAAACATGAGTAAGTGAATTAATACCATTCAATTTCACTTATGGGTTTTTATTTCCACTTTACAAGAAAATCCATAATTATACACAAATTAAATGATCATTAAACCACAAATAAGCGCGCCTAAAACTATGAAAATAACGAAATATTATTAATTAATAGGTAAAAATATGTTATAAAATAATTACATGGGGTATTATAAATATTAATATAGTTATTTAATGATTTAATAACATTATATTAACCATTATACCAGAATTTAATGTACATTAAACTAAAGGGGAGCATGGGGTAAGGTATTCCATGACTCAATTTCCATTCATTGGGTTACAAATTTAATTCATTGATTATATTATGTCAATATTATGTGCGTAATCCACTGTTTATTTATTTATTTATTATTCCCACTTATGTTTTTTTGGATATACTTTTATTACCCATAACACCCCATTTACTAACTCTCACCTCAATGATATGAACTCTGTAAGGGTTTTTCTCATCTCATTTTTATTTCTATGAGATACATGTCATATTCACCACTTCTTTTTATTGGGTTGTGTATATACAACCCATGAATGTATTTTATTTTTGTAATAATTAAATTAATGTGGTCTTACATATCCATTTTACAATCTATCTATCATGAGGATTACAGTTTCAAAGTTACCATGTAGTAAAGAATTTTTTCAATAAAGTGTTTTTAAAAGTGTTTTCAAAGAAATGGTTTTAAAAAAAATTCAAGATTATTTAATAAATTTTCAACTAAAAAGTTTTTCCAAAATATTTATAGAGTAATTTATAATTTTTCAAAATTATTTTCTAAGAAATGGTATCATATTGTTTTAAATATTTCTTTATAAGTTTTTAAATTTATTTTTAAAGAAATTATTTTCAAAATCTTTTCAATATTTATTTATAAGTTTTTAAAATGTTTTCAAAGAAAAAGTTTTTAAAATGTTTTGAATATTATTTTATAAGTTTTCAAGGGAAAAGGGTTTCAAAATTATTTCAAGACTTCTTTATAAATTTTAAATGTATTTTCTAAGATAAATATTTTCAAATGGTTTTATGTATTAAAAATATTTTTTCATAGAAGAAAGGATATTTTCCTCAAGAAATGTTTTTCAATGATATTTAAATATTATTTTTCTTATAAGATTAAATCCATTGATGTTACTCATTCCCTTCTAGGAAATGATCTAATGGTTCCATTCATATTCTTTCTCTGAATGTGTTATGCTTAATGTCATAGATTTTATGAAACAAGTTTCTCTTTCATAGTTTATATGTTTATGAAAATCATTTCTCTTTCATGGGTTATATGTTTATAAAATTCATTTCTATTTCATGGGTTATGATTTTGATGAAATGCTTATGTGTTACGACCCGGCTCTTTGGAAAAGGTCAGGATCATTGGTTTTTCTTTAAAATCATTCTTTTAAGCTCGTGTAATGTGGGTAATATCCTAAAGAAGGTCCAGGGAGTGTCTGGGGTTGGTTCAGAGCTCGGGAGTTTGAGAAATGGACTTGCAAACAGGGGCACACGGCCTACACATGGCTTGCGCATGTTTTGGGTAAAACATGTGGCCTTTGTTCTGTAGGCAGGGAGGTGTGCACGGTTTGCGCACGTTTTGGGTAAACCGTGCACCTAAACCGTGCGACCGTATTTCTGGAGGTAGTGGGATGTGCACGGTTTTCACACGTTTTGTTAAACCGTGTCCCCAAACTCTGAGACCTAGTTCTGGGTAAAATTACCTTTTTCCCTTAAATCTATTTTAAGGCCTTAAGCCTTTTTTCTTCTTCCAGAGGATAGAACTTATGGGAGAGCTCTCTTTGAATTCCAAACCCTCCTCCCTCTCTTTTCCTTGTGAATTCTTTATCCAGAGTCCAAATCTTGATCTGACGGAAGCATTGAATCACCCTTGGTAATTCTTACCTCACACACCCATCTTCCCTCGGTGAATCATGCCTTTCGTTTCATTATTTTGATGTAGGCTCGTATGCCTTATTTTAAGGGCATTAGACTAGAACTCAGATCTCTTCCAACCTACTGCGTATCTGAGGTCGATATCAAGCAAGCCTATGCCTACAGCTCTAAGGTAGGTGGTCACATGTTTTCCATTTTGGGTTTTTTCCTTTTTGAGTTATTATTTTCATGTCGTGGTTTTTATTTCGCCAAAAAATATTTATAATGACTGCTTCATATCCAAATGACTCGTGTGGTATGTGATTTATGAATCTAACATTGTTAGGGTGTTTATATTTGGTGTGGACCATGAGTGGTCAACCATAGGTGGTTTGCCTTGAGTTTTGGAACTTTTTCACCTTTTAAACTTATCAATATGTATTGAAAAGGAATTTTCCATGTTAGGAAAATGAGATGACTTGGTTAGAGGTTGGCTAGGATGAGATAGAATGAACCCTATGAATGAATTAAAATGTATGTATGCCATGATTTTCTTATCTTATATTATAATATGGATATTCCATGCATTGATAATGTGGTATGATATAAGTTGGAATGCCTTATATATTGTGATGTGAATGGTTATGCCATGCTATATTGAAATGCTTGTGATAACCTGTGTGTGGGTAGGAGGCATTCTTACCCTGAGCCCGAGGAATCTCCGTGTGTTGGGCGGGAAGCATTCTTACCTCGTGCCAGATGAATCTTTTTGTGTGGGCGGGAAGCATTCATACCTCATGCTAGCTGAATCTTTGAGTAATGGGACGAGAAGTATTCATACCTCATGCCCATATATCCTTTATGGGTGGGAGGAATTTCTACCCCATGCCAGCTACAGTGCTTATGGCTGAGAGGCATGTTTACCTTGTACCAGTGATAACCTATATCTATGTACTTATACCTCTAGTGATTTTTCAGTTTACCAGCCATGAGCTGAAGCAGGTAGACCCGCCAGGTGTCCTTTCAGAACCTGAGTGGGAGGGTTGTTTATTTACTTTTATTTACTTACTTTCAGTCTATTACTCACTTTTCTTGCGAAAACCTTTTTTGATTACACATAGATCCTGTTGGTGGTGGCCTACTGAGACTTGTCTCACACCCTACCCGGGCGGCCTCCTGGGCACCCGTGTAGACTTTACAACTACAGGTACCAGTAGGGGAAATGGCCCAGCTTCAGATTGATGATACATGTATGCTCTTGTTGGAGTTCTAGAGCAGAGGACCGGTCTTGGCTAGAGATGCTCATGGACTACTTTTGTTCTCTTTTTGTATTATTTTATAGCATTCTTGTCTTCAATTTACATTATATCAGCATTCCATGCATACATTTTGTATCAGACACTCCCTATGTGGATTTTGTATATTTATCAGGGTTTTCCTTACATCTGTTGTTTGGTTTGTATGTTTCCTTTTTTCTCCTGTTTATCCACTGGTTGTGCTTCTGCTATTTCTATTACTTGGATATTATACCAGTGTGTACTCTGACATGGGGGTACAGTCTCCCCACTGACTTACCATTACACCCCCGCTGCTAGTCGGCAACCCCTGGCCTATGGGAAGATGAGCCAGGGGTCATGTGGCTATCCGGGCTCGGGGCTCTAGTTTAGGGGCAGCTGGGTCTGGGACGTCACAAAGTGGTATCAGAGGTTTCTTTCTTTCTTTCTTTACTATTTGGCGATGATAGACTTGGAGACTGGGAACACTTAGGGACTTAGCCATGAGCTATGCTTGGACGTCACGAACCCATGTACGGGTTTTGGGCCAAGTTTCCTATTTTATGTTGTTATTGATTCTTCTAGTTACTATTGATACCATTTCACCATTTGGTGCTTCACATGTTTTGTGATGTTATTGAGATTTGAAATTTTGGAATTTGGATTTCATGGTTCGACCCGATGAAATGAGGGTTATGCATTAGAACATGCATCATGATAGGCACAATATGATTAGGCCATGCATCTTACCATTCCATGTTTAAATTTTCAGTGAGCATTGCCTGTTGTTTATATCCATGCCTTGTTAATATTTGTGCATTTGTTCTAACCATTCATGCATGTTTTGAATTTTGTAATGGTGTAGTTTTAGTGGGTGTCACTCTTTGGATCATAAGGTGTATGGGCCCTTTTGGATTGTAAAATGACATTCCAACTAAACTAATCCTTTTCTTTAAAGGAAATTCAAATACCTGATTAGCACAAGTAAATAAGGAATGAAATCCATGTGTGTGTCATCTTTCAGTTCATGAGGAGTATGAGCCCTTTTGGGCTTGGAAATTCCATATCACTGGACAGAGTTAAATTGGAAAAGTTTCTGGCTTTACTAAGAATTATTATGAGTGTGGATAGGTGATCTAAGGGGTAGGAAGGCTTAGTACCTATCCTTGCTTCTAGATTTAAGCCTTTATTTTTGTTGGTTTCTTCTTTTGAGATGTTCATTTGTCATTGTTGCACTATTCCTCTGAGACGTCCTCGAGTCACGGATGCTGAAGGTGGCGAAAATCACATTCCTGAGGTGGCGGGACCTGAGCCGCTAGTTGGTCTTCCGGTTGAGCCACTCGTGGCTCCTCTCGCTATTCCTGATATGGGCGTCGATGCCCAGTTCTATGAGAGCTTCTTGTGTATGATGCAGAGTGTGCAAGGTGGAGTGAGACATGCCCCGAGTATGCTAGAGTTTACCTGTGAGTTTCATTCACAACATCCTCCAACATTTGCGGGGCATGGCGGACCTTTTTCTATGGAGTCCTGGTTGGAAGCTATCCTTACCATCTTTGAGAACCTTGAGACGCCTCCGGAGCAGAGGGTCAAGCTCACAACTTATATTCTACATGGTTCAGCCAGGAGGTGGTGGGATGTCATCACCTAGATGGGACAATAGAGAGATATGATCTGGACTGATTTCTAGACCGTCTTCTACGATTATTTCTTTCCCCAAACTTTGAGGGCGGACAGAGCTAGGGAGTTTATGAACCTGCAGTAAGGGACCATGAAATTCATGGAATATTCATCCTATTTCACTGAGTTACAACATTTTGCTTCTACACAAGTTTCTAATGATCTCACGGACGCTAGGAATTTTGAGGATGGGTCGTGTTACGCCATCTGGTCGCAGGTTAACGTGTTTGGGTTGATGACCATTTCAAAAAATTTCAATCAGTCTTTGATCATGGAGAGGAATTTGAGAGAATTGGACAGTTTGAACTAGGTAGGTTCGGCACCTAAGGGTTCTAGTGGATCCTCTTCTGAGAAGAAGTGGAATTTTGAGGACTCTCATGGTGTTAGTGGTGGTCAGACTCTTTTCTCAGGTAGTACTCCAATTTGTCACCAATGTGGGGTTCCAGGACATATGAGGAGGTAGTGTATGTGAAATCCAGTGGAGTGCAGAGGTTGTGGTAGGTTGAGTCATCTCCACCGTTTCTTTAGGAATTTTCCCCCAGGGCCTAGTGAGCAAGGATCTATGCCTACTCCACGATCTAGTACTGGATCGGCAGGATCACGTCAGTCAGGCGGCTGGAATACCACCGGTCGATCAGGCTGTGGCGGTAGTCGAGGTAGAGGTAATCAGGCATATGAATCTCAGCACCAGTTGGGCGGGTCTGCTCCGGGTAGCCAGGCAATGACTCAGGGTCGTGGTACAGGCCAATTGTATGCAGTCGAACCTATGCCATAGGAGCAGTATGCTGGACCATCTACTATACGAGGTACGATTCTAGTTGCCTCTACATTAGTATCTGCTTTTTTGATACAGGCGCTTCTCTCTCGTTTATAACGGAGGTGATTATTGGAAGTTTGGGCCTCGATGTTGAGTCATATCATGGCATGATCATGTTAGATACCCCATTAGGTATCCGTTCAGAGGGCATTCATCATTTTCAGAATTGTCCCCTTGATATGGGTGGTTACCTTTTAGTATTGAAATTGTATTTTCTGGATATGACAGGTTTTGATGTAATAGTCGGGATGGACTGGTCAGTTCCCTATAGAGCCCGGATTGACTGATATCGTCAGAGGCTGGTGTTTACGTTACCAGAGGGAGGCACACATATGCATAAGGTAGAATGGTATATTAGTACGACACGAGTAGGACCGGAACACCAGAGTTTAGGTAGTGTCATGGGATAGGTTTCCAATCTTTATCTCGATGACCAAGGGTTACATCCCTCTGTCTGTCCTCTGGGGGTGGATTACTTCATGGATGTCTTTCTTGATGATTTCTCTGGTCTACCTCTAGTGCGAGAGGTGGAGTTTACTATTGAGCTTATACCAGGAGCAGTACTAGTGACCATTCCTCCTTATAGGATGGCACATAAGGAACTTCTGGAGCTCAAGAGTCAGCTGGAGGACTTGGAAGCAAAAGTCTTTATACGTCCTACTACTTCTCCTTGGGGATCACCGGTTCTTTTTGCAAAGAAGGAAGATGTTACCCTTCATATTTTCATGGATTATCATAAGTTAAATCAGTTGACTATTAAGAATCGGTATCCTTTACCTCGAATTGAATACCTGTTCGATCAGCTCCGAGGAGCGAAGGTGTTTTCAAAGATAGATTTGAGGTCAGGAAATCACCAGGTGTGTGTGAGGACTTCGGACATACCTTGCATGACATTAAGGATCAGGTATGGTCTCTAAGAGTACCTAGTCATGTCGTTTGGGCTTACAAATGCACCTGCAGTGTTTATGGCTCTTATGAATCGGATTTTTCACCCTTACCTTGATTCTTTTGTGGTTGTATTTGTGGATGATATCTTAGTCTATTCACGCTCGAGACACGACCATCCCACCCATCTTGATATCATGTTGAATACACTAAGTGATCACCATCTTAATGCTAAGCACAGTAAATGCCACTTTTGGATAGATAAGGTTCACTTCCTGGGTCACATTATTTCTGAGTCTGGAGTTTCAGTTGACCTTGAGATGGTGAGTGTTGTAGTTTCTTGGGAGTAGCCCAAGAATGTCTATGATATCAGGAGTTTCTTGGGGATTGCTGGATATTATAGGTGGTTTATTTAGGAATTTTCATAGCTAGAAGCACCGCTTACAGCTTTGACCAAAAATGTGGTGAGATTCGATTGGTCAGAACCTTGTGAAGTATCTTTTCACGAACTAAAGGGAAGACTGACTTCATCACTGATACTAATCTTTCCGGACATAGGCGGAGCTTATACGGTCTTATTTGATGTGTTAGGTATCAGTCTTGGAGCTATCTTGATGTATGAAGAACGAGTCATTGTGTTTGGTTCTCGTTAGTTAAAGCAGCATGAATGGAATTATCCGACGCACGAACTCGATCTCGCAGCGGTTGTACATGACTTTTGCTATTGGAGACACTATTTGTTGGGAGAGAATTTTGTGATATTCACTGACCATAAAAGTCTCAAATATATATTCACTTAGTAGGATCTAAATCTCATGCAACACAGGTGGGTCGAGTACCTTCAATCCTTTGTTTTCGAACTGGCCTACACTCCTAGGAAACGAAATTCAGTAGCCGATGCGCTGAGTCGGAAAACTCAGTCACAAGTGGTTCGGGAATCTAATGAGGAGTGGAAGCTGATGGCCCTATTTTTAAAGATGCATGTTGAGGTTTAGGAGGGTCAAGGTCAAACTATTCTCTCATCCTTAGCAGTGACATCTATTCTTTTAAAATGGGTCATGGCAATATAGTTATCAGATCCGTAAGGCCTTGTTCTACAAGAAAGTGTTGCAGATGACGCCTCTACAGATTGGACCATGGATGAAGGTGATACTTTATTGTTCTTTGGGCATGTATGGATCCCAGCAGACATCAGATAGGATCTGATGAGGGATTTCCATGCCTCAACATCGGTAGTTCACCCAAGCATCACCAATACGTATCGTTATTTGTGATGACAGTGCTAGTGTCCTAGCATGAAGTGGGAGATATCCAGTTTTATCACGCGTTGTTCCACCTGTCAGTAGGTGAAGTCAGAACATCAGTGTCTGGAAGGTCATTTACAGCTGTTTTCTATTCCGGAGTGGAAATGGGATGATGTTTATATGGACTTTGTAACCATTTTACCCAGGTCACCTCATGGCATTGATATAGTATGGGTTATCATCGACCATCTGACGAAGGTCACGCATTTCTTACCTGTGCAGGAGACCTTCATGGTTGATGAATTGGGAAGACAGTATGTCAAGGAGATAGTGCACCTTCTTGTAGCACCTCGTTTTGTTGTCTCAGAAATAGATCCACGTTTTACATCTCGGTTCTAGAAGGGTTTACAGAAGGCCTTGGGTATGGAGGTACTTCTGAGCATGGACTATCACCCGCAGACTGACGGATAGAACGAGCAGACTATACAGGTACTAGAGGATATGTTATGTGCCTGTGTTACCAATTTTAGAGGTTCATGGGAGAAACACATACCACTTGTCGAGTTCAGTTATAACAATAGCTTCCAAGATACCATTGAGATGGCTCCATATGAAGCCTTATATGGTAGGCCTTGTCGCTCACCTTTGTGTTGGCTTGAAGTAGGGGAGCCAGCTGTTCTAGGACCATTTCTTGTGCAGGAGACTATAGAGCAGATACATCTTATTAGGAAGTGTATGCAGACAGCTCAGTCTAGACAGCAGTCCTATGCTAACAAGCACCAGTGACCTCTTGAGTTCGAGGTTTGGGACTGGGTTTTCTTAAAGGTCTCACCTAGGTTGGGGCAGAGACATATACGGAAGCAGGGTAAGATTTCACCAAGGTTCTTAGGACCCTTTGTAGTGATGAATCTAATCAGACCACTAGCTTAACAGCTTGCACTTCTATAGATATATTAGGCCATGCACAATGTTTTTCATATATCTCAGCTACGCCAGTAGATCCAACTCATGTTTTTCATCCTGATGAGGTTAAACTATATATGGATGCTTCCTTCGAGGAGTGTCCAATGTGAATTGTTGACTGTAGTGTGAAGAAACTCTGTGGTAGTTCTGTTCCTCTTGTACGGGTGCTAGGGTAGCATGGACGGGTATAGGACGAGTCCTGGGAGAGAGAGGCTGATATACATTCACAATGGCCAGATCTCTTCGTTGATGACACCTCAGAACCCTGGGAAGGCCAACTTGGGGATGAGTTTCTTTAAGGATGAGAGGTTGTAACGACCCGTCCCTTTGAAAAAGGTACGGATCATTAGTTTTGATTTAAAATATTTCCTTTAAGCTTGTGTAATGTGGGTAACATCCTAAAGAAGGTCCTACGAGTGTCCGGGGTTGGTTCGGAGCCCGGGAGTTTTAGAAATGGACTTGCAGACAGGGGCACACGGCCTGCACAAGGCTTGCGCATGGTTTGGGTAAACCGTGCGGCCTTTGGTCTGGAGGTAGGTAGGTGCGCACAGTTTGCGCACGGTTTGGGTAAACTGTGCGCCTAAACCATGGGACCCAGTTCTGGGTAAAATTACCTTTTTTCACTTAAATATATTTTAAGGCCTTAAGCCTTTCATTCTTCTTCTAGAGGATAGAACTGAGAGGAGAGCCCTCCTTTGAATTACAAACCCTCCTCCCTCTCTTTTCCTTGTGGATTCTTCATCTAGAGTCCGAATCTTGATCCTACGAAAGCATTGGATCACCCTTGGTAAGGCTTACCTCACACACCCCTCTTCCCTCGGTGAACCTTTCCTTTGGTTTCGTTATTTTGATGCAGGCTCATATGTCTTATTTCCAGGGCATTGGACTGGAACTCAGATATCTTCCAACCTACTGCGAATCTGAGGTTGATATCAAGAGAGCCTACTCCTACAGCTCTAAGGTAGGTGGTCACGTGGTTTCCATTTCGGGCTTTCACCTTTTTGAGTTATTATTATCATGTCGTGGTTTTTCTTCCGCCAAAACCCATATTTATAATGACTGATTCATATCCAAGTGACTTGTGTGGTATGAGATTGATGGATCTAACCTTGTTAGGGTGTTTAGATTTGGTTTGGATTGGGAGTGATCAACCATAGGTGGTATGCCTTGGGTTTCGGCCCTTTTTCACCTTTGAACCTTAAGGATATGTCTTGAAAGTGAATTTTCCATGTTAGGAAAATGAGATGACTTGGTTAGAGGTTGGCTAGGATGAGATAGCTTGAACCCCTTGAATTAATTGAAATGTATGTATGCCATGATTTGCTTATGTGATATTATAAGACGGACATGCCATGCATTTCTAATGTGGTATGATATAAGATGGACTGCCTTATATATTATGATGTGAATGGTTATTCCATGTGGTGTTGACATTCTTGTGATAACCCGTGTGTGGGCGAGAGGCATTCTTACCCCGAGCCCGATGAATCTCCATGTGTTGGGCGGGAAGCATTCTTACCATGTGCCAGATGATTCTTTGTGTGTGGGTGGGAAGCATTCTTACCCCATTCTAGATGAATCTTTGAGTAATGGGATGGGAAGAATTCATTCCTCGTGCCCATATAACCTTTATGGGTGGGATGCATTTCTACCCAACTCCAGCTATAGTGCTTATGGAAGAGATTCATGTTTGCCTCGTGCCAGTGATAACCTATATTTATGTACTTATAACTCTGGTGATTGTTCAGTCTACCAGCCATGAGCTGAAGCAGGTAGACCCGCCAAGTGTCCTTCCGGAACCTGAGCAGGAGGGTTGTTTATTTACTTTTATATACTTACTTGTAGTCTTTTACTCACTTTGCTTGCGAACACCTATTTGGATTACATGTAGACCCCTTTAGAGGTGGCCTAATGAGACTTGTCTAACACCCTACCTGGGTAGCCTCCTGGGCACCCGTGTAGACTTTACAGCTGCAGGTACCAGTAGGGGAAAAGGCCCAGCTTCAGGTTGTTGATACATGTATGTTCTATTTGGAGTTCCAGAACATAGGACCGAGCTTGGCTAGAGATGCTCGTGGACTAATTTTGATCTATTTTTGTATTATTGTATATCATGCATGTCTTCTATTTCCATTGTATTAGCATGCCATGAATCCATTTTGTATCTGACACTACCTATGTGTATTTTGTATATTTATCATGGTTTTCCTTACTTCTGTTGTTTGGTTTGTATGTTTCCTCTTTCTCAGGTTTATCCACTATTTGTGCTTACACTATTTCTATTACTTGGCTACTATACCGCTGTGTACTCTGACATGGGGGTACAGTCTCCCCACTGACTTTCCATTACACCCCTGTTGCTAGTCGGCAGCCCCTGGCCATTGGGGAGACGAGCCAGGGGTCATGTGGCCAACTGGGCTCGGGGCTCAGGTTGAGGGGCAGCCGGGTCCGGGACATCACATTATGAAACTATTATCTTTTACCATAGGTTATTATATGTATACATGTTTATGATACCCATTTTATTTCATGGGTTAATACATGATTGTTTAAAAATTTGTGGCACATGTATGTATGATTTCATTATGAGATAGGTGGGACCTATATCTCCCTCTAATTTATTGGTTAAAGATTTATATATAATGAGATAGACTAAGATGTTTTTGGGAATGAAACATGACTACTAATATGTCCTTGGGAGTGAACCATGATTACCAAAATGGTATGAGGAGTGAACTCATGCAACTAAGATGGCCATGGGAGTGAACCCTGACTACCAATATGGTTTGAGTAGTGAACTTATGCTACAAAGATGTTCATTGGAGTGAACCATGAATACCAAGATGGTATGAATAGTATACTCATGCTACTAATATAGCCATGGGAGTAAACTATTACTACCAAGATGGTATTGGTAGTAAACCCATACTACTAAAATTTTCATGGCAATGATGTCTGGGATACTATAGGAATCATATTATATACATATCTATCTACCATAATTCCATGTCTTATTCCTATGTTTTACTTTCGTGACTTATTCTCTTAATTCTCTAATGATACATGTTATATAAACTTATAGTACATATTATGATCTCTAATATGTAGGTTATAATCTTCAAATGTTTTACTCAAGTTCCATACCCTTTTGTTCATGTTATACTTACGCATTTACTTTAATTACCCTTAATGAGCATCTGAGCTCACCCATTTCTTTTTTTTCTTTCCATAGGTTGTGATAAAAAATAGGCATATTTACTAAAGGTGAAGATATTTATTTTATTTTCTGAATAACTTCACCAGGATAGAATATTTTGTTTCCATATTTCTAAATACACTAAACTATTACGGTCCACAGGCATATATTTTTTTGTAATGTATTGAATATTAATAAAAAATGATGTAATATCCATGTATGATAAGCCTAGGTTGCTATATATTAGACATATAAAGGTAATTGATTGGGTATAATGGATTTTATGGTAAGATTAATATATATATTTACCCTGGGTATCATCTTTAAAAGGACTATTTTCAATAAACATGTAATAATTCCTTTCAGGTTTTATGATGTTCTTTTTTAAAGATTAAAGATCATTTATCTAGATGGATGGAAAGAAGACCTTAAAACCCTATTTATACCTTCTATATTATTTTATTATCACTATAATTGAAAAGTATTAATCAAATTATTTTTGATAGCTTTATGTGTATTCAAATCACCTACATGAAACAGTTCGACTTATCTAATACCTTTTATACTCTCCAAAATATTTATGGTTTATTCTATCTTTTTTATTTCATTTCAAATTCACAACTTTACCATCTCTATTGAAAAGAGAAATTCCACAACGTAAATGACCATTTACCTTCTGAATATTGGGAATCAAGTTCCATGATTAAGGGGATATCAAATAAATCTTGATGTTTAGATTTAAGGTGTGAATTATTTTCTTATATTCAAATTTTGTTGCATTTTTGGGTTGATAGTGACGAATCATAAGGATATAACTGATATAATTTAATTTAGAAATGTATTATTAAGGAATAAGATGAAGAATCATGGTTAATGGTTTAGGAAAAAATTTAAATTTAGTATTTTTTGTATTAAGATTTTAATTTTATGATATAGTGTTATTTTACCAATATTATGGGAATCATGGGACATTTTAATTTTTTTCTATAGTCGTATTCATTTTCGTAAATTTAGGAAAATATGTTATATTGAATCAATACCTTTGAAAATTGGTAAAAATGTGATAACTTTTAAGGTACATGTAACCCTTAATTTTGTGACATGGAAATGGTTATTTGAGGAACAATGCATTTACATTTGGTGAACATAAGTTTAAATGCATTGGTAGTATTTTTGGTTTATATGATCTATGAATGTGAGTTAATTATGTGTTCTTACATTTTGGTATAAAAAATGAAAGGTATGAGATGATCTTTGAGGTTAAAATATATTAAGTTTATTTTTTAGTATTTTTTGAAAATTTTATATAGATTCTATTAATATAGTTTAATAGAAAGGAAAGTTTGTTGTATGGGTGACAACCCATCACTTTTGGCAAGGTCAAGAAGATCGAACCCACAACTGAAGAGTGAAAAGGGTGTATCGCCTACAAATGGCTTATGTGAGGTCTTGGTCTATATCAAATTTATTAGATAAAGGTTAAGTTCATTTTTGGATCATATTTTTTATTATATTGATACACATTGGATTAAAAATTGATTTTGGGATTAAGTGATAAATGTTATTTCAGAGGACATTGACTATTTTGGGAACCTTGTATGATTAAGGTAAATAGGATAATGTGTCATTTTATTTGAGAAAGAAATGATGAATTATATTTTGAAATCATATATGATTTATAGTGATTCAGTTTATTTATATAAATAATTATGTGACTTGGGAAAATACATTTTAGTCTGAGACGTTAAGAGTGATTGGTATTATTTAAATATGAATATTAAATTTATCAGGGAAGATTTTGTGATTAAAACCTTTTCATTTTTTGGTTTTAATTTTTTTCTGGAGTATTTTGATGAATTTTAAGGATAGTTATTTATTGAATGGTCTATATTGAACTTCGGGTATTACGGTTGAATATAGAAGACTAAAGTAGTTTTTCATAATATAAAAGTTTATTATTATTTGGGAAATTAACCCATATTGTACTAAACATTGTTGGTTTTAGATCATTCCTAAAGATATGAGGAATTGATAGTTATACTTTTGGGGATTCTGTTATCCGAAGATTTTGATTATGATGCTTCGATTATGAAAAATTCCTCATTACTCATCATTTAGAGAAAATATGAGGATAAAATTATACTTTTCATGTAAGTATATTTCTTTATTTTCTTATTGTATGAAGTAAATAAATTCCTAAAACTTAAAAAAATGATTTCGAAACAAAAATTTTATCTGTTTACTTTTATCGATGGTCTGTTAACCCATAACATATTTATGGTTTTGTGATGGTTACCCTTATCATGATCATGTTCCCTATGACTCCCTATTAGTCCTTGAGGGTTATTTTTCTCTTCCATGTCCAATTTTTCCTATAAGAAACCTAGTATGTGATATCTTAGGTGACCTTCATACTTTTCTCTCTCTTTTTTCACAGGGATGTTTTATTGACCCTTTTTTTGATGTGGGATTTCAAAAAAGGTACATTGAAATTTAAAACCCCAGTTATTAATACCGAGTTAAAATTATTATGACACAATTTATTAAAGTGGGGTATAATGTAACATCTTGAGATTTTAAAATAAAACACTACGCTCAAAATCCAACAAGATATACCACATCAAGCTTAAGCAAATGACTAAATATTATTATTTAAATGTGACCATTATCACCAAGTCATTGGAATGGAGGTAATGAATCATATTAAATATATTATAAAAATATAGTTTAAAATTTTGATAAAATTAATTAATTGGTTACCAATTAATTAGAAATAAAAAAACCAATTGAATAAAAAGGGTACGTTTTTATAAAAAACTATTTTTATGCCCACAATAGAATTTTATCTTACTAAATAAAATTAAAAAAATTAGTGAAATATATTAATTAAATGTATATGTTATATATTCAATAAAATATTTTTAAATTTATCTAATATGTTTGATAGGATTAAAATATGAGTAAATCCTATTTTAAGCATAAAAGATATATTTATCTGAAATTCAATTTTTCCAACTTTTAACAGTGAAACTGTTTTAAAACTAAATTTCGAAACTTTTATAATTTTAATTTAAAAAAAATTAATTTTTGAAATAATAATATAAAAATTATTATAGGTTGAATTTTTGGTTTTTTTCAGAGAAGTTTTATTTTTTGATAATTAGTGAAAAATACTAAATTTTAATTGAAACATGCTTTTTCATCTAATTTATTTATATAGAAAAATTATATTTTAAATGGGTTTTAGAGTATAATTATTTTAACTATAGATCAATAATACCAATTCACGTCATTTTAATCAATTTCACATTCAAATTTGTTATAAAACCTTTTCAAACTTTTGAACTTTTCACTTTAAAACAATTTTTTCATTTTGTCTATGGGATTAATTTTAAATATAACTTTTCAAATTATGTAACATTAATTTGGTAAAATAGATTCTATATTTTGAATAATAAGTTCTAAGTTATATTTTAATTTTTATTTAATTTTTAGTCATAAAAAATCTACCATGGTAAAAAAAACATTTACCACGTTATAGGTAAAATGATGAAAAAGAATAATGTTAAAAGGTAAAGGCTTAAATACCTATAAAATAAAACAATTAATGGGTTTGTGAGGCATTTATATACCCTAACCATACTTTAAGACATTAATTATCATCCAAATTCGTGTGATTTATTTTTACCTCAATGTGGTTGGATTTAATAATAAAATAATCTTTATTTAATCACTTAAACCCGCCCCTCCTCAAGTATAAATATCACCCCACACCACCCCATTTTTCCTAAAAAGCCTTAAATCAACTAAAATATCTGAAAAACATATCCTAATCACACTAAACACGTCCAATTTCTTATGGTATCACCAAAAGAACAATTCCAAGGTCCCCAAGGGGTCCTCAAAGGAGGTGATATTCAAGAGGTAATTTTTCAAAAACACTTCTCTTATTTTCTTTTATTCTTCTAATTTATTCTCAAATCCTTAACAAATCATTGAATAATAACTCCAGAAAAATTTAAATACTATATTTTTAGGTTTCTAATGGAACATCTCATAATCATTTCATTACACATCTCCTCTTATTCAAATAAATGAAACTATTGTCCAAATTATGCCAGTTAATCACCTCCGTGAATAATGATTTTGTTCATTTTACATTTCCACAATCATGGCTGGTAATAAAAGTATTATTATTGTTAAATAATATTTCAATAGGTATATAATAACCTATTTCATGTTCAGGGAAAAATATATTCAAATAATGTTAAATAAAATAAAACATTTTCGTGATGGTTTGAAAAAAACCGCCAAATTAAACTAAATATTTATTGTTAACATTTGATCAAATGAATCATCCTTATATAAGAAATAAAAAATTTATATTTTGGAACATTTAAAATAATGAAATTTAATTAATACCATTTCACTAAACTTATGGTTATTTATTTCCATTTTATATGAACATCCATAATTATACACAAATGAACTGATCATGAAACCATGAAAATAATACACCCAAAAACCTGAAAATAACGAAATAGTATTAATGAATGGGTCATAATATTTTATAAAATCTTCAAATATGGTATTATAAATATTAATATAGTTATTTAATTAGTTAATAACTTTTTTCAAACCATTATACATGAGGTTAAAGTACACTAAAGTAAAGTAAATGTGAGGTAATGGATTCCATAACTCAATTTCCATTCATTAGGTTATACGTTTACTTCGTTGATTATATTATGTTAAGATTATGTGTGGAATAAAATATTTATTTATTTATTTTTTATTCAAACTTCTATTTTTGCATATATAATTTTGTTACCCATAATCACACCATTGATTAATTATCACCTCAATGATACAAACTTTGTATGGGTTTTTCTCTTGTAACATTTATTTCTGTGAGATCAATGGAATATTCACCACTTATTTTTGTTTTGTGGTGTATATACTTCCCATGAATATATTCTATGATTATTAAAAATAAATTTATTTGGATTTAAATATCAATTTTATGAACTCTCTTCCATGACTATTACGGTTTCAAATTTATAAAGCAGTAAGAAATTTATGTCACAGTATTCTTTCTTTGAGACGTCTGTTATATTATACACTTATATTCTTTAATAAGGAATATATAATTCCCTTTTACATTTTATATCATGAAAATCCAAATTTTTCATGATATTATAAGTTTTATTTAATGTTATTTCCTTATTGGGATTACAATTCAATGTTACAAAAGTATTAAGAGTCTTTTGTTACAATATAATCATCTATTGAGATTATGTATGATTAAGTATCCAATATTGAAATATTATAATTCTAATGAATTCTCTTATATGTTGGTTATTCATGATATTTTCAATTAATTGTACAATTATCCAACTCTTTTTTACTTAAAATGTTTGATGATTTATTTTAAGAAAATCTGACTTGATCTTTATCTTTGTTCATAAATATGTGTTCTTTTAAAAAAATATTTTATAAAAATGTTTTGAAAATAATTTAAATTGGTATTTTAAGCTCATTTTTAGGGGAAAAGATTTTAAAAAATATATATATGTTTTAAAAATTGTTTTAAGTTATTTCAAAATATTCTTTTATAGGTTTTCAAGTTTATTTTCAAAGAAAAATGTTTTCAAAATTTTTTATGTTATAAAAATTTATTTTCAAAATGAAAATTATATTTTATGAAAAATGAATTTAATGATATATTAATGGTATTTCTATTAATCAAAGAAAACAACCTTAATTGTTACCAATGATCAAATGGGTATATTTTTTATTAATAACATCCTCATTCTTTTTCTAGATGGATTAAGATTATTTCAAAGATATTTTTATGAAAATGATTTCTTTTTCATGGTTTAATTTATGTTTAATATAAATTGATATGAAACCAATTTTTTATGGTTTTATCATGTTTTTATTTATTTTATACTGAATTTATTTTAACATGATATGGTACTTGATCATTTAATGAAATGGGTGAGCCTGATACATCTTATACGAAGGGTTGATCCCTATTATAGTTCATGTGTGAGCCTAATATAGGTTATATGAAAGGTTGAGCCCCATTATATCTCATAAAAAATGGGTGAGCTTGAAATAGCTTATATGAAGTGTAATTACCATTGTAGATCTCCAATGAATTGGGTATGGAAGTTGGCGGTATGTTTATTTTGTTTGTAAGAGTGATTTTAAGATTGAAATGAAAGTGATTCTCTATGATACCAAAAATAGATTTCTTATTTCTTATTATGTGTTTTTAATGTTTCTCATGATGGAAGTTGATATCACATGTCACATAATTATTGATTTTTATGACTATTTTCTTTTCAATTTTTTCATATTTTTATAATCCAAGAATTTATGGGTATGATTTCCTTTATGAGTTTCTCATGAATATTGGTTATTTCATCATACCATTATGAAATATTATGATCATTGACGGAATTAAATTGTTAATAATTATGTTTACCCTTCTAAGAATTTGAGATCACCATTATTATGTTTCATTTTCCCCAAGTTATAAATAATGATGTTGAATTATTTATGTTTATTAATTATTTCACAAGTATAAAGTTGATGACCTAATCTATAATGGTTTGTGCCCTTCTAGTCTGTTACTTTTCTAGTTTTTATTGATGGAGTTGTTCGGGGCATGTTTTGAGAGTTTTTGTGAGAGTTGGAGGTGCAGTAGAACTTATGTAGTAAATGCACACCGTGTAAGTGTATTACATGACATGAACGTTGGTTTCATGGATTTTATAAGTATGTTTCACAACATGTATATATTTGGGGGTTAAATAATAAAAAGGCAAAACATTTTTTAGTGAAATTGAACACCGGGGATTAAATGACGTGAAAGGGGATTACACATCATGTAAACTCCCGATCTTGTGTTGTTTTAAAATTATTTTCCATCTAAATTCTCATTCATTTGAACATGGATTCTTCTTCCTCTCATGTTTGTGAACCCTAGGGAACCTAAGGATTTATTCAATCCCACTTCCTCCCCCTTTGACCTGTTGGTCTCGGTGGTTGTTCATTGGCAATCTATAGTTGATCTGTGGTAGGTTCTTCTCCCTTCTTGTGGTTTGTCTTCCATTCTATTACCATGGATTCATTTTGGAGAATTTGTTATGGTTTGTTGTCTATTTTTGTTTACATTTTTATTTTTTTGGTTTAAGTATAGGTTGATATGTGGTTCCCATAGAGCGGTTGTGGTTTACCAGAATTCTTCTTCTCCCTACGATACGAAGCGAGTCGGAAAGATTATTTTAGGTAGGGATTCCCTCATTTATCCTTATTTTGTTTCATTATGGAGGGGTTTAATTTTTTTATCTATTGGATATAGTTGTTCTGAATTAATCAAATATAAAAAATTGGTTAATTTAATTGAAAGGGTAAAATGGGTTTTGGTTTTCATTATTTTATAGCATTAATATTGTTTGTGATATTGTGAATTGTATAGTCTTAATGCCCCGCTGAAAATTGTGGTCATTGGTGGATTTTTTTTGGATATATGTGTTATGATTGCTTCTTTGGTTGTGATTATTTTGATATCACCCTAAAATTGAAATTTATTAACCAATTATATTTGGATATTGAAATGGTTTCTTTGGGATTTTGGCTTGTCTGGTAATTCCCCTAAAATAATGTTGAATGTAATTAAAGCCCCTCTATAAAATTTTGAAATTATCTTGATGTTCTGTGATGTCTGGACATGCATATGGGATAGATATGTGTGGTTTTGGAATGTAGGTCTAATAATCTTTTTGGTAGTTCTTTTGGGGTGGTGTGGAGGTAGTTTATTTATCCATTCTTCTGGGGCAGCATAGGGTTGGTTTCTTTGTTCAAGATGCTCGAGTAGTGATAGAATAAATAAATAATTGTTCAATAATGTTTTTAATGTATTGGGTTGGTTTGGTTAATAGAATTAAAATGGATAATGGATAATTAAATGGTGAGTTATGTGGTTAAATGTGGTTTATGATAACTAATTAAATGAAAAGGGTGATTAAATGAAATTGGTTGGAAATGTGAAGTGGTGTTTGTGGCTTAATGTGTGGTGTTATGCATTTATAGGTGGAAGAAAAATGACCGTGTGGGGATTTGGTTCTTTTTTTTTTGAATTCAGGGGTTGGGCTTGATTTTTTTATATTATATATATATATATACATGTCTATTCTTTTTAATTCTATATGCACCCCACCCACGTCAATCACTATGTGTTGACACCGTCATATTCATGTAGGGGTTCATTTTTTCAAAAACAAAGTTAGGAGTACGAACGGTTAGGTAACCACTCTTTCCCAATCACTATTCCATGAAAGGTTGGTATTATATAGTTTGTAATAGATGGAGGTATTTTAGTGCATTAGATGGTGGTTTCGATAGCCTGTGGGTCTTCATATGAGATCTGATAGCCTAGGTGTTTGAGGGTGAGATGTGACGTCCCTGGTGTTTTTTGGAAATATGTGAATGTGCCTGTGGTTCAGCTTATGGTGGGGGTTGTGTAGAGTAGTAATAGGGAATGATGTTGATTTCCTACATGTTCATGATACCCTACTACTCTTATTATGGTGGTGGTTGTGTTGTGGACTAGGTTTTTTCAGGAGAGATGTGTTGTGGTCATGCTTATGGTGTGGCATGATCAGGTGTTTGCAGGTGTGGTGTGTTGTGACCGTGCTTGTGGGGAGTTGTGTTATATGGAAGGGATGAGAGTGCCATGACATACTATGTTGGGTGTGATATTTGAATAGCAATGGGAAAGTGGTATGGGGTACCCTTATCAATGTGATTATTATTATTTTTTATTACTTGGTTTGTATTATTTGGTGAGCATGTCTTAGTTAGGATTTAGTAGATAGTATACCATGATAGGTGTTGTTTGGTTCTAATGTTTTCTCACAGGAAAATTAGTATAATTATTTAAAATGTGCATGAGATACTTTGGTTTTCTTATTGAGTATACCTGTATACTCACCCTATGTATATAAGACAATTTTTAGGTTTTTAGGAGGATTTCATGGACCATGTTGGGAATTAATAGCTCATACCATTGGATAACTATTGTGTCACTACATTAGGATTACTTTGGGTATTTTCTTTTGAGACTATATTGTATGTGTATCAATTCTATTTATAAATTCTTGTGAGATGGTTATTTTTAAATTATGTATTACGGTTGTTTGTGGATTATCTATCTTATCTCCTTATCTTATTTATATTATAGAGTTTAATTCCTCCCATGTATGATATTTTCATACCCTTGGTACTAGTCTCCAACTTGGGGCCTATTAGATGCAGGATACAGGGGGTCATTATCTCTCTCCCTTCATTGTGGTATCTTTGGAGGTAGGGGGTCATGATAGAGTGGTATCAAAGTTATGATGGAGTTTGGAGTTAGAAACAATGAGGGTTGCATGGGTTCGTATGTAAATAGTTCTAGTTGACCTTGGTGTGATACAAAGGATGGGAGACTAGCTAGAACATGGGATTTTATGGCCCCATGTGATCCAGTTAAGGGACTCTATGTTTATTGATCGGCTAATTAGGATGGAACTTCTTGTAGGATATAGACCTAAGAAAGGTACATGCATCATAATGACTTATTTTCTTATTAGAATTGGGGTTTTTTCTAGATGTTGAAATGAATAAAAAATTAATTAAATGAGTTAAAATGAACATTACATGAAATTTTATACTACTCAGTCTGAAGAAATAATTTTTTCCTTTCATATATAGATATTTTTGTAATGCCCCGACTCTAATAACCCTGAGTCGGTGCATTATTACATTACATTGGCATGATCACAAGGAAATCATGTCTCAAAAGACCAATCCGTTTAGTATTATTGGAAAAAAGATTCATACATAAGTTTAACTTTATAACTTTAAAAGAAATACAAGAGGAATTTATTCCATTGGAAACATCCAGGACTCCTAGATAATTCTTTCAAGTCACTCCTTAATAACTTCTTCATATCCTGGGAAAATGAAACATACAAAATGGGTGAGCTCAAACGCTCAGTAAGGGTAAGAAATATAGTAGAAGTTAACATAAATATTAAGCATGATAAATAGTTGAAACCTCATGCCTTTACCAATAATAAACATGAATACTTTTATGGCAGGAATATGAGCTGAGTAAATAATTCCATAATAAAACATAATCATGGGTATTCTATTAGTCGAATGACCACATGAACCATCAATATTATTTCCATAATGAGGGAATGTATAATGTTGGACATTCTGAAACATTTTATTAAGGACTTGGCCAAGACGTCTAAAAATGATTAAGGCCTCAGCCAAAACCATATATCAACTTGGGAAAGGCCTCGGCCAATTCCAAGTCTAGTTGTCTCATGAGACCTACCGATGCAAAGACTATCTATAGCGGGCTCCACCTGTCACTTACTAAGTCCAATACATTTCTCATACGAAAAGGTTTAAACATATCATAAACATTTGTATTAAAAATAGCTTACGAAATGCCAATACTTTAACCATAAACCATGAATGGTATAAAAATAGCACATCCATAGTCAAACATATCACAAATTCTTCAATACAATATGGATGTTTTTTTTCATAATAAATCAACTTGAAATAAACTTAAAATCCATCAACGGATGTTGACATAGATGAAATCAAAACCCTTTTTAGAGAAATATCTCTTTATATTTTGAAATCATTTAATAGTCACATAATTATAAAGAAAAAAAATTATTTTAAAAATATTCTTATAATCTTGTAAGGGAAGATTTGATGCTGTTATAATAGCAGAAAATAGCCACACCCGCCATATAAGTTAAAAAAATATTCTTACATTAAATTTGTCGAAAAGGTCAAAAAGTGACTTGTTTGGAAAACGACGGGAAGATTACTTTAAACACACATAAGGGTATAAATTCCTTTAACCCATTTTCTAGTAAAGAGTAAAAAAAATTTGAAATAAATTTTTAAGAAACATGGATGTGGATGATAAAGAGGCCCCAGTAGATAATTACGTATAAACAACCTTGAATAATGAAGAGATTGTAGAATTAACCCTTACCTTATACTTTTACTTAGGACAGGGTAGGATAACCTCCTATATAATGGTGAAATAATTGTTATTAAATTATACAAAAATCATATACATTAATATGATATCATATATGATCTTTTAATGTTGCTTCGTTAATAATATATTTGTATTATTGTTGTTTCGGGTGTTAACAGAGTCGTTTTCCTTTATATTAATTGTTATGTGGGTCAAATTTTTTACATATGGGATGTATCTTATCCATATCCAAAATTATATCATGTCCTTAAACAATATTTTTAATCATCAAATGAATATTTGTCTTCAATGAATACGATGGGGAATGAGTCTCATCGCGTTCGTGGAGACGGTAATCCGTACTTACGCACGAGTGACAATATCATTATTTTGATATAAAAATAATATATAATTGGATAGTAAATCATATACACAGAATCATTATCATGTTATATTCATTATTTACATCAATTACACATCATTATTATACCCATCTAAATAATAATTTATTGAATAACAATTACATCGCGACATGGAGACGGTAAGCCGTACGTATGCACGTGTGGTGAAATTCCATTCAAAAGATAGATAGACTAATTAATATGGATGTACCATATTTATAATAACATCTTAGTATATAGAAGATACTGGAGTTATTATTTTAGGATGGAAATAACAAATAAATAATAAGTGGAAGAAGAAAAGAACTTGAAAGAGGGTGGTGAAATTATTAACTCTTCTTCGGAAACTTCCTTTTGATTTAATCAAAAGGGATCATTAAGTTGGATTTCTGACTAAATGAAGGCATCTAGGATGAATTTAGGGACTTTTATAGGATATTTGGGCATGGTTTGGCCTATCCAAAGGGCTTTTAAGGTGTGAATTAGAGAGAAGGGGAGTGCCTTTTTATAAGAGGGGTGAGGGGCACCTTAGGAAAAGCTAGAAATATAATTTTATAATAAAATCATTTTAGGTTTCAAATGGCACCAAAATTGATTATTTAAATTCTAATGTGGTTATGGGTCGAAAACCACTCAATCAATAGGTTTTAGATAGGTTTAGGTCACTATATTAACTTTATCTTTTCGATTTAACTCTTAGTTAAATAGTTTGACATTTACCATGTCTCTTTGTATTTTTATATTGTATGGTTAATAAACATATCATATACATACAATAGAACCCAAAGTGGTTCATTAATGATACACCTATCATTATATAAGTCTTTTGGCCAAACCATAGATTTTTAGGAATATAATATCAATTAATAATATAATATTTGTTTTAAAAACTCTTTTATGCCAATTTTGACACTATTTGGTATTTTGTTTTTTACAAATTCATGAAAGCATTATTAATTCCACAAAAATTCATATAACCAACACTAATATGTCATATTAACCTATAAAATTATTTTAATTCATAAAAAGTCTCAAAGTACATTTTTTTGGATATTTATAATATCAATTATTTTAAGATTTCATTAATTAGGTAATTACTTCATCACCATTGTGTCATAAATAAATTAAATTATTTAATGTCTAAAAATTATAAATAAAATACCATTATGTATAAAATATCATTATCTTTATAATGAATATTTATAATATAATTTATCTTATGTATAACCCTATATTAAAAAATTTTAGTTATAAAACATTGATTTTAACACTTTTAACTCTTCTTTGAATTAAATAATTATAAATGTCCTAATCTAATAAAATTGAACCAAAGAGGTTCATATATTTTTACTAAGGTTATTTTTGGTCGAATTATACTTATCCAATATAATTATTACATGTGTTATGGTAATAATAATATCATTTTACCCTTAATTACTGTATTTACTTTTCACTGTGGTGAATAAAAGTAAAAAGTTACCATTCACCAAAAAAAAATTTATCTTATTGAACCACATTATACTCCTTGATATTAACAATGTCTCTCTAGTTTTCTAAAATCAACTCACAGAAGCGGTAAAATTAATTTTTATGTGAATTTGAAAATTCCCCTAGGAGATGGGTAAAAGACGGTGAAAAGTTCAATACTTTTTTTATATATCTAAAATTATTATAAACTTTTTCCAATGAATTAAAATGAACATATTTAGGTATTATATATCTATTTTGACTCAAAATAAATTTAAATAAAATAAATAATTATTTAAATAAAAATTCGGTTTTAAACTAACTCAGTGTTTTCCACTATTCATCAAAAATTGAAAGTTTTCAGAAATATACCAAAAAATCACCCTAGGCTAATTTCGATATTCTGAATCCAAAAATGAATTCCATTTTAAAAGATAAGATTTATAAAATTTTAAAAAGTGGGTATTACTATTCATAATGGCTAGTTTGATTGGTTGTGGTGTGTTAGAACTTGAAGTTGCGTACAATACACGCTACTGTATTATTCAAAGATAAGTGTACCATGGAAGCTTGGGGTGTTACATTCTCCCATCCTTCAAATAATTTTGTCCTTGAAATTTCTAGAATATTACTGCATAAAAAGACTCAGGTGGTTCTTCATCATAAGTTCCTCATGTTCCCACATTGCCTCTTCCATCTTATGGTTTCTCCACAGAACTTTTACCAGATGAGTCATCTGGTTTCTCAGAACTTTTTCTCTTGTATCAAGAACCTTGATAGGCTATTCGCAATAATAAAAATCGGGTTCCAGTTCTAATTACTCGTAGGTAAGTACATACGTTGGGTCGGTCATGTGTTTTCTCAATAGTGATACATTGAATACATCTTGAACTTTGGAGAGACTTGGCGGAATTTCTAGACGATAAGATATAACCCCAATTCATTCTAGAATTTCGAAAGGTCCGATGTACCTTGGACTCAATTTACCCTTCTTACTGAAACGTATAACACCCTTCTATTGAGATACCTTCAGGAAAACTTGATCTCCTACCTAAAATTCCAAATCCTTCCTTCAGTTATTGGCATAGATCTTCTGCCTAATTTGAGATTCTTTGATGTGGTTCTGGATTACCTTCACCTTTTCCATCGAATCTATAGCATCCTGCCTTTTTATAACATAACTTTTCATTACATTTTACACAACCAAGGATCTTTAAGGTTTAGTGTCTTGGAAACCAGGAACATATTACATGAGAAAAAAACATTCTTCTTAAACACCTGAAAGGCTTCTTAATTTGTTTATCCTATGTTCATTACAGCATCTCATACCCAGGGAGCATACATCAAAGTAAAGGGTGAGAAAAAGTCCCAGTAAGGGAAACAACAAAAACATTTTACATGAGAACTTGAGATACATCAAAAGTCATGAAAAATAACTTTAAGGCATGATAAATAGATCATTAGTCATGTCATAATAAAAATAACATGTTTTATAACATGAAGAAGTGGCTAAAACATTTAACTTATAAAATCATGAACATGTCACCAAGGTCTATCCCCAGGTGTCATTTGAAATTACCAAGGTTATTCACCAAGGTATCGTTAAAATTGTAATCTCTACTGGTTACATCATTACCCAATTCATTGGAGTGCTATTAGGGATCACCCTTAAATTTTCCTTTATTATCATGTGATCCACATATATCATCATCAAAAATTTCATAAATAACCCATATAGCATAAAATAAATGGGTTTAATTTCATAATCATAACGTTTTAAAAACGGCTTTAAAGACATGATCTTCATGTCACTTTAAACCCACGGAAAACGAAAGAGAGTCTCATGAATGTAAATCCCAGAATTTAAAATAGAACATTTTGATATATATGTGAATACCCTTATAGAATAAATATCTTTGAGTATTCACTTAATAAAATAATATAATTTGAGATAAAGAGAGACATTTTGAGACGAAAATTCTGCAGCATAACGGCTATCTTATGGGGATTTTGAAAACATTGAAAAGAGAGGGGACATGGGTCACCCACTCATAAATGATTCATAAAATAGTAGGGGGACATAATATAAAGGATTTAAGAACATGGTAATGAAATTTTAAATATATACCATATGAAATGAAGAACATTAAAGGAAGACAAAAATAAGATTTCTCTTATGAAAAATCGGCAGCCGAACGGCGTCACTTAAAACATCAAAAAATGAATTGATGAGATCAAATAGGGTCTCTCATCATATGAACATAAAAGGTCATTATGATATATATAGAGATCATACCCCAACAAATAAAAAGGAACATGAAATATTTGACATGAAAATAGAACTTGAAAATGAGAAAGGTGAAAGAATCCCTTAAAAATTTGGCAGCCTAACGGTGCCACTTAAACATTCATAAAATGAATTGACAAGGTTAAATAGGGTCTCTAATAATATGAACATAAGATATAATTATGATAAATATATATATCATATTCCAAAATAATAATAAGGAACTTGAAATACTTGACATGAAAATAGAACTTAAAAATGAGAAGGGTGAAAGAATCTGTTACAAAAATTTCGGCAGCCAAACGGCGCCACTTAAATATTAATAAAACGAAATGATGAGAGTAAGAGGGGATATCTAATAATATGAAAATTTAAAGGGAATTAAGAGGAATATAAAAGAACATCCTCCAACATAAGAACATGGAGCATAAAAGAAATGACTTAAAAGATAGTATTTGAAAAGAAAGAGAGAGGTTGGATCCCTTTCCTTAAAACGTATCTCTTAAAACTCGAAGGTCATGACCTCGAGGGCTTGGGGGAACCTTGGGAGGACTCCTTGGGAGTTAATGAGACCAGATCATAGTTTGGGGAGACTTGGGAGTGAAAACTAAAGGAGTAAAGGGTGGGTATTTATAGGGAAAGTGAAGGGATAAGGCATTAATGGCCAAGGGACACCTCATTGGTGGTATTGGCAAAACCATGGGCATTCCCATGGTATTAGCCACATGGGACACCTCATACCTTATCTTACTATTCAAATGTCGACCATATTGATTACATACTTAATACATCATTTAATGATGTCATTAAACACCCCTAACTGAAAAACTGTATTTTCACTATTCATCGAAAATTCAACTTTCTCAGAAAAATCCCAAAATTTCACCTTAAACAAATATCAATGCTATGATTTCAAAAATGAACTCCATTTTATAAAAATAATTTTATAAATATTTTTAATTTAATTTTTAAATAAATATACTATTTACTGAAAATTCATTTTTTTTAGAAAAATCCCCAAAAATTACCTTAACATAATATCGATGCTCTGAGTTCAAAAATGAAATCCATTTTATAAAAATATTTTTATAAATATTTTTAATTTAATTTTTAATTAAAAAATATTATTCACCCAAAAAAACTAATACTTGACTAATAATCTCTGAAACAATTATTTACCTATTTTATTGAATCACATTACTTAATAAAGGTGCCTAGATTATATTAATACTTTATATAAATGAGATTACTAATCCATTTAGTGACATTACAAATCCTAAGCATAAAATCACAATTCATAATTTACTATTCATCCAAAATTAAGTTGATCTTATTAGTCTCTAAATTTTGTACTGAACATAATTGTAGAAGACCATTTTTTGAAAATCATTACACATTTTTAATTATTTAAGGTTTACATAAATATTTTTAAATATCCTTTTTCTCGAATTCATCAAAAATATGCATACTATATTTATCCAGAAATTTTTTAATTCACAAACATCATCATAATAAGAAAACACAATTTTATTTATCTTAAAGGATTACACAAATCAATTACAGTCACCTTACATAGACCCTTATAACCCCAGCATAGGACCTAATTGTAAGGTGTGCTAAGGTGAGAGAATCTGAGGGCAGCTCGGTCAACATTGCACGAGTAGTAATTTCTATCAGTTTGAACTTTTCGTGAAGGTGATTCTGTTCTAACTTCACACGATGAAGTTCGGATTGGGTTTGGTCTAGAGTAAAGCCCAGTGGTGCTACCTCCATCCCAATTTTCATTATATGGGCTTCGATCGGCCCAAGACTACTGGATGAGGCCATCAAATCTTCTTTCTATATTAATTAACCAATATCACTTGTATTTAGAGACAATAATCGAAATGTTTAGTTTCTAGCGGTCATATTGACCAATGGTCATATAACAGTCGAAACCCAACAATCTCATTTTAATTATACTCATGTTATCAAATGAAATAGTTTTTTTGATTATAAAAATAAAATAACACACAAAATTAGGAAACAAGATTTATTCCAAATTTCGGGTCGTTACAATCTTCCCCCCTTAAGCAATTGCATCCTCACAATTTTTAAAATTGGGCTTGGAAATTTCATTGAAAATACCACATCGAAAAAGGATTCAATAAAACTATTACTTTAAAAGAATGAAATATAAGTAAAATGGTCACTTGTGTTAACCCATACTAGGATTCTATGTAGGAAAATATGGATATGGAAGAAAAAAAACAAGGTTCAAGTTCTGAGGGAGAGTGATAGAAAACATGATTGGGAGAAAGTTAACCACAAGAAAATCACAAAATTATGATGTGTGTAAACGGTCTTTGATTGCTCAGTAGGAAACGTAAGCCAACAATGTTTTTTTTACGTTCCTTTTAATAATTTTGAGGAATTCATTTACTACATAGAATAAGAACACAAGGTAATATACTTACCTTCAAGTAGAGTTTCATAAGTTTCTACAAAAACTAATCTTTTCTCCAAACGATGAGAATTCAAAAACACTTGGTCTCATCAAAACCACAAGAATCATCTTCTAGAGAATCACATAATCCTCAAAATATTAACTATATATTTCTTCTATCTTTAAACATTATCTCAAAAATAGAATGGGTAAGAAAAAACAATTCATTAAAAAGAAAGAATCCCATAGGAAGGGAAACTACTTTTAAATCTTCAAAGCTCCACGGTACTACCCAAAGTTCATCATAGACCTTTCCATAAACAATTATCCTTAAAATTCCTCAAAATAAACCAAAATAAGATTGAACCCCAAATGCAAGAAGGATTTGATAACACAGTCTTCCAAAATAAACTTTATTGTTTATCTCCAAACAACATCAATCACTCCTAACATCTTATAACAAAAGTAACTAACCTTAACATATTTTCCCCAATATAGGTTAATAATTTCCATAAGTAACCTATATTACCATAAGTTCACCTTAAATTCATCGATTCTTCAAAATATAAGTCAACCTTTACTCCTCAAAGAAAATACCGCAGTAATCTATTTACTTCGATCATAGAGGGTTCCCAAAATAGTGAATGTCTTCCAAAATAATAATCATCTTTTAATACCCTAATCAACTTTATCAGATGAACCTCCTTGAGACTTCATCTTCTTCTTCCTTGATGAATTTTGGAATTCTAATAGGTACCAATTATTAATTGTGATTTTTGATAGCTGGTTTTGCATAATCACAATATGTTCAACTAGATCTCTCATCATCTCTATCACATTAATAGGGCAATCGTCATATTTCCTATCACATTTGTTGTTTGGACATGTTCTTCCATTTCCCGCCATTAACTAAGAAAAAAAAGTACAATTATGGGGATTAAATACTTATCCAATAATCATAAAAAGTAAACTTAAAGCATATAAGGATTAACATGTAGAAGAAAATTATACCCTAACTTTTGATCCCCTAGGTTCCAATCTTGGTTATCCATGATCATATATTCTTATGTCAATCTTTATTTTATTTTAACTTTGTCCCTTTAAAAATGGTTCATACTAAGCTTATGAATTTACCAAAGCATATCCACTGGGAGTGTCATAACCAAGAGTTCATCAAGGCCCATTGTCGTGTACCATTTCTCGTTTGAGTCTAGCTCAAAGCGGTGTTTTCAGGTTTTACCCCTATGTACATCTGTGCCAAAGCCACCTCTAACTGCTCGTATCTAGACATGGATGTATTTTCTTGGCAACCCCTTACTCAATACTCACCAAAATACCAGGAATATTTTCTATATTTAAACTTTTCTATTTGGTTCTTCTTAAAGTTTTCATATCCTAATTTCCACAAATAACTGAATCATCCTTTGATACCAACTATAGCATCCCTCATTTTTATAACAAAATTTTCATTACATTTTAAAAAACCGAGGATCTTTAAGGTTTAGTGTCTTGGAAACCAAGAACTTATAACATGAGAAAAAAACATTCTTCTTAAACACTTGAAAGGATTCTTCATTTTTTCATCCTAAGTTCATTACATCATCTCATAACCTGGGAGCATACATCAAAGGAAAGAGTGAGAAAAAGGCCTAGTAATGGAAACAAGGGAAATATTTTACATGAGATCTTGATATACATCAAAAGTCATGAAAAATAACTTTAGGCATGAGAAAGAGATCATGAGGCATGTCATAATAAAAATAAAGTGTTTTATATCTTGAAGATGTGACTACAAAATTTAACTTATACAATCATGAACATATCACCAAGGTCTATCCCCAAGGTGTCATTTGAAATTACTAAGGTTATTCACCAAGGTATCGTCAAAATTGTAATCTCTAGTGGTTACATCATTACCCAATGCATTGGAACACTATCAGGGAGAGCCCTTAAATTTTCCTTTATTATCATGTGATCCACATATATCATCATCAAAAAAATCATAAATAACCCATATATCATAAAATAAATGGGTTTAATTTCATAATCATAAGGTTTTAAAAACTGCTTTAACGACATGATCTTTATGTCACTTTAAACCCACAGAAAAGGAAAGAGAGTCTCATGCATGTAAATCCCAGAATTTAAAATAGAAAATTTTGATATATATGTGAATACCCTTATAGAAGAAATATATTTGAGTATTCACTTAATAAAATAAAATAATTTGAGATAAAGAGAGAGACATTATGAGACAAAAATTCTGCAGCATAACGGCTATGTTATGGGGTTTTAGAAAACATTGAAAAGAGAAAGGACATGGGTCAACCACTCATAAATGATCCATGAAACATTAGGGGACAGAATATAAAGGATTTAAGAACATGGTAATGAAATTTTTATGATATACCATATGAAATTAAGAACATTAAAGGAAGACTAAAATAAGATTTCTCTTATGAAAATTCGGCAGTGTAACTGCATCACTTAAAACATCAAAAACTAAATTGACGAGATCAAATAGGGTCTCACATAATATGAAAATAAAATATCAGTATGATAGATATATAGATCATACCCCAACAAATAAAAAATAACTTTAAAGATTTTACATGAAAATAGAACTTGAAAATGAGAAGGGTGAAAGAATTCCTTAAAAATTCAGCAGCCTAACGGCACCACTTAAACATTCTTAAAATGAATTGACGAGGTCAAATAGAGTCTCGCATAATATGAACTTAAAATATCAGTATGATAGATATAGAGATAATACCCCAAAATAATAAAAAGGAACTTGAAAGACTTGACATGAAAATAGAACTTAAAAATGAGAAGGGTGAAAGAATCTATTACAAAAGTTTCAACAGCCTAACAGCGCCAGTTAAATATTCATAAAACAAAATGATGATAGTAAGAGGGGATCTCTCATAATATTAACACGAAAAGGGAAGTAAGAGGAATATAAAATAACATCCTCTAACATAAGAAAATGGAGCATAAAAGAAATGACTTAAAAGAGAGTATTTGAAAAGAAAGAGAGAGGTTGGATCCCTTACCTTAAAACGTATCTCTTAAAACTCAAAGTTCGGGACCTTGAGGGCTTGGGGGAACCTTGGGAGGACTCCTTGGGAGGTAATGAGACCAGAGCTTCGTTGGGGAAGATTTGGGAGTGAAAACTAAAGGAGGAAAGGGTGGGTATTTATATGGAAAGTGAGGGGACAAGGCATTAATGGCCAAGAGACACCTCATTGGTGGTATTGGAAAAACCATGGGATTTCCCATGGTATTTTCCCATGGTATTGGCCACATGGGACACCTCATACCTTATCTTACTATTCATAATTCGACCATATTTATTACATACTTAATACATCATTTAATAATGTCATTAAACACCCGTAACTTAAAAACTGTATTTTCACTATTCATTAAAAATTTAACTTTCTCAAAAAAATCCCAAAATTTCACCTTAACAAAATATCAATGATCTGATTTCAAAAATGAACTCCATTTTATAAAAATAATTTTTTAAATATTTTTAATTTAATTTTTAAATAAATACACTATTCACCGAAAATTCATTTTTTTCAAAAAAATCCCCAAAAATTACCTTAACATATTATCGATGCTCTGAGTTCAAAAATGAAATCCATTTTATAAAAATAATTTTCTAAATATTTTTAATTTAATTTTTAATTAAAAAACAATATTAACCCGAAAAAACTAATACTTGACTAATAATCTCTAAAACAGTTATTTAACTATTTTATTGAATCACATTACTTAATCAAGGTGACTAGATTATATTAATACTTTCTTTAAGTGAGATTACTAATCCATTTGGTGACATTACTAATCCTAAGCATAAAACCATTATTCATAATTTACTATTCATCAAAAATTATGTTGATCTTATTAGACTCTAAATTTCGTACTGAACATAATTTTAGAAGACCATTTTTTGAAAATCATTACACATTTTTAATTATTTAAGGTTTACATAAACATTTTTAAATATCATTTTTCTATAATTCATCAAAAATATGCATACTATATTTTTCTGGAAATTTTAAAATTCACAAACTTCATCATAATAAGAAAACCTAATTTTATTTATCTCAAAGGATTACACAAATCCATTATGGTCTCCTTACATAGCCACTTATAACCCCAGCATAAGACCTAAGTGTAAGGTGTGATAAAGTGAGAGATTCTGAGGGCGGCTCGGCCAACATTATACGAGTAGTAATTTCTTTCAGTTTGAACTTTTCTTGAAGGAGATTCTGTTGTAGCTTCACACGATGAATTTTGGCTTTGGTTTGGTCCATATCAAATCCCAGTGGTGCTACCTCCTCCCCAAGTTCCATTATATGGGCTTCGATCGGACCAATACTACTGGATGAGGCCATCAAATCTTCTTTCTATATTAATTAACCAAGATCACTTGTATTTAGAGACAATAATCAAAACGTTTAGTTTTCAGTGGTCATATTGACCAATGGTCATATAACTGTCGAAACCCAATGGTATCATTTTAATTATACTCATGTTATCAAATGAAACAAATTTGTTGAGTATAAAAATAAAATAACACACAAAATTAGGAAACAAGATTTATTCAAAATTTCGGTTCCTTACAGTTTCCTCCACCAGTTATCGGCCTACAAGTTTTCTTTCACCAACATCATCCCAACAGCTTTGTGTGCGACATATCTTTCTGTAAACGCTTCATACAGTGCCATCCGAATACTTGAATGGAGTCTATTGTTATAGGAAAATTCTACCATAGGTAAATATTGATCCATCATACCTTGAAAGTCAAGTGAGCATGATCTCAACATGTCTTCTTAAGGTTTGAATAGTCTGTTCTGATAGTCCATCAGTTTGGGGGTGGTAGGTTGTGCTCAAACAAAGTTAGTATCCAGGGCTTTGTGAAGACCTTTCCAGAGTCTTGATGTAAAACATGGATCACGATCAGAAAAAATCGATAGGGGTACTCCATGAAGTCTAACAACATCATTAATATATAGTCTTTCTAGTCGTTCAAGTGGAAAATCTTCTCTTACGGAAAATAATGTGCTGACTTGGTAAGATGATAAATAATGGCCCATATTGTATCATTACTTCTAGGAGTCTTTGATAGTCCCATGAGAAATTCCATCGTAATATTATCCCATTTCCACTCAGGTATGGGAAGAGGTTCCAAGACTTCTCTAGGTTGTTTCCTTCCTGCTTTCACTTGTTGACAAACCATACATATTGACCCAAAATCAACAATCTCCTTCTTCCTGTTGTCCCACCAAAAATTTTCCTTCAAATGTTTATTCATTTTGGTGCTCCTAGGGTTTATAGAGAAATTGGAGCTATGAGAATCATCTAACTATTCCCTTTTTAGATCAGGTATATCAGGAACACAAATTCTCTTCCCAAATTTCAAAATTCCATCTTCATACACAAAGTCACTTAATATCCCATAATTCACAGCTTTAATCTTCTTTTGAAACTCTTCATCACCGGTCTGAGAACTATTTATCCTTTTTATTTAAGACGGTTTGGTAACCATTTGAAAATGTATTGATGTTTCACCCTCCATGGTGATTCCCATATTCATCTTTACTAGATCCATATTTATAGGATCCTTTTTAACTCTCATCTTGTTCAAAACTCCAAGATCCTTTCTACTCAAAGCATATGCCACCTTATTTTCCTTTCCCTTGTGGTAGTGTATAGTGCAATCATAATCCTTGAGTAGTTCAAGCCATCGCTTTTGCGTCATGTTGAGTTCTTTTTGTGAGAAAATATACTTCAAACTCTTGTGATCGGTATATATCTCACATTTTTCAGCATATAGATAGTGTCTCCAAATATTCAAATCTATGATTACAATTGCTAACTCAAGATCATGAGTATGATAGTTTTTCTCATGAATTTTTGGTTGTCGTGATGCATAGTAAATAACTCTATCATTCTTCATAAGGACACAACCAAGTCCTTTCTTCGATTCATCACTATAAATAACAAACCCATCATTCCCCGATGGTAGAGTCAAAATAGGGGAATTGACTAATTTTCACTTCAGTTATTCAAAAGATTCTTTACACTATTTTGTACAAACAAATTTACCCCCTTTACATGTGATCTTGGTTAATAGGTTATCCAATCGGGCAGAATTCTGGACAAAACGCCGATGATAACCTGATAAACCAATAAAACTGCATACCTCAGTTATACTCATCGGTGCTGGCCATTCTTGGATTTCATTGGTCTTAGAATGATCGATATAGATTCTATCCTTGGAGACAATATGGCCAAGAAAAGAAATCTCCTGAAGCCAGAATTCACACTTGCTAAACTTCCCATATAATTCATGTCTTCTAAGAGTCTTCAGGATAATGCACAAGTGATTTTAATGATCTTCGTATCTTTTGGAGTATACCAAGATATAATCAATAAATACCACCAAAAAATCATTGAGATATTCCTTGAAAAATATATCCATTAGATCCATGAATACAGAGGGTGAATTAGTCAATGCAAAAGGAATTACTGTAAACTCGTAATGCCCATACCTGGTTCAAAATGTTGTCTTCGGAATATCATCCTTCTTCACACACAACTGATGATATACAGATCGAAGTTCAATCTTTGAAAAGTATTGAGGTCCATGAATTTGGATGAATAAATGATTAATTTGAGGTAGGGGATACTTGTTCATTATTGTTATAGCATTGATCTCCATGTATTCAATGAACAACCTCATAGATCCATATTTCTTCTTCATAAAAAGGGCAGGGGCTCCCCATAGAGAAACACTAGGGAAAATAAATCCCTTATTACTCAATTCCTCTAGTTGTTTCTTTATTTCCACTAATTCCACAGTGGCCGTTCTATAAGGGGTCTTCGATGTGGGCCTTGAACCAGGAATTAAATCAACGGAAAACTCAATTTCTCATTATGGAGGATGTCCAAGTAAATCTTCGGAAAACACATCAACATATTCTCTCACAATAGGTACTTCTTCTATTTGAACATTCCTTTCCTCACCCACAGTCATTTCATTCCCTTCCTCCCCAATAATTGAATTTAGTTGAGCTACTGGGGGTGGAACTAGATTAGAATTGGGTGGTGATGATTCTTCTCTAAAGATAATGTGCTCTTTATCATCATCATCATCAAAAATAGTAACATCCTTCTTCGTACAATAATTTTTTGCATCATGGTCTATAATCCAATCCATACTGATGATTATATCTAATTCTATCATGGGTATGACAATGAGATCAGCAGATAATGAACATTTATATACCTTAATGGGAACTGATTCACAGAACTTTGTAGCAATGATACTTCCCTTAAGAGTTTTGACTGACAACTCCCGTGTTAAATCAAATTGGAAATGTCTAATTTTCTTAGAAAACTAGGAAGATATGAAACAATGTGATGATCAATATTCAAATAATGCATTTTCTAAACTTGTGGAAACCATTAAATTACCTGCCACTATGTCTTTCGGAGCTTCAACCTCAGCAGCAGTGATCGCATAATCTTGGCCTTGATCCCTTGGCCTTTTCTGAGGTAAGTTTACCTGATTCTTAGGAAATTCATTTGCATAATGTCTCATTTCCCTGCAATTGTATCATTGAACCTTGGTAGTGTCTTTCTTTCCCTTGCAATCACCAGCAATATTGCCTTTCTTTCCACATTTGTAGCATACTCCTTTCCCTTTTAGACAGAAACTAGGGTGCTTCCTTCCGTAATTACCACAGGGTTGAAATTAAATTCGTCCCTTGTTTGATGTTACTTTTTTCATTTCCCATAGTTTTTAGAATATCTCTTCTTCTCTTACTTTGATTTAAATCATAAGACTTAGAGAATTCCTTCTCTGTCTTGATAGCATATGAGACAATATCTTTGTATGACGAGAAGGATTGCGATACTAAATCTCGATGGAGAAATGGTTTTAACCCATTAAAGAAATGATCAATCTTACTTCTTGGGTTACGTATATAATCTTCTGCATGACTCTCTAACCTTGTAAAGTTAGCTTCATACTTTACGACATTTTCATCCTCCTTTTTCCTTAAAATCAGAAACTGTCTTTCCATATCTGCTCGATGGTCATGTGGAAAGTATTTTTCTAAGAAAATTTCTTTAAACTCCCTCCATTCCATATTTGATACTTCCTAGTCATCCTTTGTGTTTTGAATCAATAACCACCATTGATCAGCATCTCCAGTGAGGTGGTAAACTACCATGACAACTTTTTCCCTTTCGCTACTCCTCAAAGTGTGGAATATTTTCTCTAAGGAATTTATCCATTGCTCAGACACTAATGGATTTGTACCACCATTTAATGTTGGTGGTTTTTGCCTCATGAAGCGATCTATCATTGATCCTCCACACTGCGGATCTGGGTGCTCCATACGGGTAAGGTTATTATTCATAACCTGAGTGAGTTGACCTAGTATAGTGAGAAGCTGATCAGCACCAGTTGCATCACCAGCTCCACTATAATTATCTTGAGTAGGAGGAAAATCCCTAAATGGAGTGTGTGCATTGATACGGTTTCCATTCCGTCCACTAGGAACCATTTCTAAACAATGTCATAAAATAGATTATTTTATGAATTGAAATACATAATTCCAAACATGTAAAACACTTAACATAAATTGAAAAGTTTATGGATATAATCCATAATCATAAAAATGTTTTCGTTGAGGAAGTATATACTCATAAACCCTTCATAAGTTTTTGTAAAGAAAATGAGAATTATCCTAAGAATATGCCATGGGAGTGTCGTAACCAAGAGTGCAGCAAGGCCCATTGCCGTGCCCCAGTTCCCGTTCGAGTCTAGCTTAAAGCGGAGTTTTCGGGTTTTACCCCTAGGTACATCTGTGCCAGAGCCACCTCTACCTGCTCGTATCCAGACAGGGATGTATTTCTTGTAAAACACACAAAATCTCTACAATACCAAAATTCAAAGAAGTTATTCTATACTAATCCTCAAAGTCTGTCTTAGGGCTATGTGATCTAATCTGAGTTTATCTAAATCTAGTTTCCAAGGTTTGTACTAAACTTCCTATGATACCAACTATAATGTCCGGACCCTAGTTACCCAGAGTCGGTGCATTATTACATAACATTGGCATGATCACAAGGAAATCATGTCTTGAAAGACTGATCATTTCAGTATTATTGGAAACAAGATTCATACATAGGTTCAACTTTACAACTTGAAAAGAAATACAAAACAAATTTATTCAATTGGAAACAACACAGCCTCCTAGATAATTCCTGCAATTCACTCATAACTAAATTCTTCAAATCCTAGTAAAATAAATCATACATAAGGGGTGAGATCAAACGCTCATTAAGGGTAAGCAATACAGCAGAAGTTAACATAAATATTATGTATGATGAATAATTGAAACCTCATGCCTTTAAAAATAATAAACATGAATACTTTTATGGCAGGAATATGAGCTGAGTAAATATTTCCATAATAAAACATAATCTTGTGTATTCTACTAGTCGAATGGCCACATGAACCATTAATATTATTTCCATAATGAGGGAATGTATAATGTCAGACATTCTGAAACATTTTTTCAAGGCCTTGGCCAAGACGTCCAAAAATGATTAAGGCCTCGACCAAAAGCATATATCAAATTGGGAAAGGCCTCAGCAAATTCCACATCTATTTGTCTCATGGTACCTACTGATGCATCGAGGATCTATAGAGGGCTCCACCCGTCACATACTAAGTACAATACATTCCTCATATGAAAAGGTTTAGACATATCATAAACATTCGTATTAAAACTAGCATACGAAATGTCAATACTTTAACCATAAACCATGAATGGTATAAAAATATAACATCCATAGTCAAACATATCACAAAATATTCAATACAATATGGAAGTTTTGTATCATAATAAATCAACTTCAAATAAACTTAAAATCCATCAAAGGATGTTGACATAAATGAAATTAAAAACCTTTTTAGAGAAATATCTCTTTCTATTTTGAAATCATTTATGAGTCACATAATTTTAAAGAAAAAATTTATTTTGAAAATATTATTATAATATTTTAATGGAATCTTTGATGATGTTATAACGGCAGAAAATAGCCGCACTGGCCATATAAGTTAAAAAAACATTCTTACCTTAAATTTTTCGAAAAGGTCAAAAAGTACCTTGTTTGGAAAATGACAGAAAGATTCGTTTAAAAACACATAAGGGTATATATTAATTTAACCCATTGTCTAGTAAATAGTAAAAATGTTTTGAAATACATTTTTATGAAACATGGATGTCGATGATAAAGAGGTACCGGTGGATAATTACTTATAAAAAACCTCAGATAATGAAGAGATTGTATAATTAACCATTACCTAGTACTTTTCCTTGGTCAAGGGTAGGTTAACCTCCTGTATAATGGTAAAATAATTGTTATTAAATTATAAAATAATCATATACATTAATATGATATCATATATGATCTTTTAACATTGTTTTGTTAATAATATCTTAGTATTATTGTCGTTTCGGGTGATAACGGATTCGTTTTCCTTTATATAATTTGTTATGTGAGTCAATTTGTTTTACTGATGGGAAGTATCTTATTCATATCCAGAATTATATAAAGTCTTTAAACATTATTTTTAATCCTCAAATGAATATTACTCTTGAATGAATACAATGGGGAATGAGTCTCATCGCGTTCGTGGAGACGGTAATCCGTATGTACACACGAGCGACAATATCATTCTTTGGATATTATAATAATATATAATTGGATATTATATCATATATATTGAATTTTAATCATGTTATATTCATTATTTACATAAATTATAAATTATTATTATACCCATAAAAATAATAATGTATCGAATATCAATTACACCACGACGTGGAGACGGTAAGCCATACATACGCACGTATGGTGAAATGTCATTCAAAGGATGGATAGAATAATTAATACGGTTGTACCATATTTATAATAACATCTCATTATATAGAATATATTTTATTTATTATTTTAGGATGTAAATAACAAAGAAAAAAGAAGTGGAAAAAGAAAATAACGTGAAAGAGGGTGGTGAAATTATTACCTCTTCTTCGTGTTATTCCTTATGATTTAATCAAAATGGCTCTTTAAGTAGGATTTATGACTAAAGTAAGGCCTCTAAGATGAATTGAGGTAAGATTAGAGGATTTTTGGGCAAGTTTTGTCGGATCCAAAAGGCTTTGATGGAGTAAATTAGAGAGAAGAGAGAGTGACCATTGAATAGAGGGGTGAGGGGCACCTTAGGATAAGCTAGAAATATTATTTTATAATAAATTCATTTTTGGTTTCTAATTGCTCAAAAATAATTTATTTAAATTCTAAGGTTGGGATGGGTCGAAAACCACTTAAAAATAGGTTTTAGACAGGTTTGAGTCACTATTTTAACTTTATCTTTTAGATTTAACTCTTAGTTAAACAGTTTGAAATTTACCATGTCTCTTTGTATTTTTATATTATACGGTTGATAAACATACTATATACATCAAATCGAACCCCAAGTGGTTCATTAATGATACACCTATCATTATATATGTCCTTTGGCCGAACCTTATATTTTTATTAATAGAATATCAATTAATAATATAATATTTGTTTTAAAAACTCTTTTATGTCAATTTTTACACTATTTGGTATTTTGTTTTTTCTAAATTCATAACAGCATTATTACTTCAAAAATAATTTATCTAACCAACCATAATTTGTCATATTAACCTATAAAATTAGTTTAATTCATAAAAACTCTCAAATTACATTTATTTGGATATTTATATTGTCAATTATTTTAAAATTTCATTAATTAGGTAATTACTACATCACCATTGTGTCATAAATAAATTAAATTATTTAAGGTCTAAAATTTATAAATAAAATACCATTATGTAGGAAAAATTTATATATTTCTAATGATTATTTATAATAGAATTTATCTTATGTGTAACCCTATATTAATAATGTTTTAGTTATTAAACATTGATTTTAACTCTTTTAACTCTTCTTTGAATTAAATAATAATAAATGTTCTTATCTAATCCAATTAGACCAAAGAGGTTCATATTTTATTCCTAAGGTAGTTTCGGGTCTAATTATAGTGAGATAATAGAATTAGGAAATGTTTTAGGGTAATAATAATATCATTTTTACCGTTAATTACCCTATTTACTTTTAACCGTAGTAAATAAAAGGAAAACGTTACTATTCAACAAAAATTATTTTTATCTTATTAAACTGCATTTTAATCATTTAAATTAACCGTGTCTCTCAGATTTTCATAAATCCACTCACAAAAGCAGTAAAATTATGTTTTATGTGAATTTACAAATTCTCCTAGGAGATGGGAAAAAGAAGGTGAAAAGTTCAATAAACTTTTTATATATCTAAAATTATTATAAATTGACTCCAATTAATTACATTGAACTTATATGGGAATTATATATCTATTTTGACTCAAAATAAATTTAAATAAAATAAATAATTATTTAAATAAAAATTCGGTTTTAAACTATGACTCAGTGTTTTCACTATTCATAAAATATTGAATGCTTTTAGAAAAATTACAAAAATTCACCCTAAGATAATTTCGATATTCCAAATCCAAAAATGAATTCCATTTTGAAAGATAAAATTTATAAAATTTCAAAAAGTGGGTATTATTATTCATAACAACTAATTTGATTGGTTGTGGTGTGTTAGAACTCGAAGTTACGTACAATATACGCTACTGTATTATTCAAAGATAAGCGTACCGTGGAATCTTGGGGTGTTACATTGTTCGCTGTTCACATGTGGCTTAGGCAGTTGAGGTTAAGTAGGTTGATCTAGTTGATCTCCATAGGGTTGATCTGGTTGAGGAGGATGATCAGCGGTAGAGGAAGTTGAATGTTTTCTAGTACAATATTTGGGAATGTATGAGGGAAGTGTTTCATATGTGGAGATAGAAAGCTATATTGAGGATCTCAAGATCACTTTCAATTTGATCTGGTCCCTGAAGGAGTACAGGGTTCCTTTGGCTACCTGTCAAATGTGGGGAGTTGCACTTTAGTGGTGGGTGTTGTATCTAGGAGAGGAGAAGGAGGTAGAATTTTTGTGGTTCAAATTACAAAAGGAGTTTCAGGAAGATTTCCTTTTGTCAACCATGAAGGTAGTAAGGAGGTAAAGTCTTCTTTCTCTTCAGCAGGGTAGAACATCAGTACAGGTTCTGGGAATCAAGTTCAAGGGACTTTTTCATTTTCCATAGATAGTCTTCTGGATGAGGAGTCTCATCCGATACATATTGAGGAGGCACTCCTCCCTTCTATCCAGTATGCAGTAACTCTTTTTACGTTTCCAATATATATAGATGTTCAAAATAATGAAGAGGTGATCAAGAAGATGCACTCACAGTGAGGTTTTTTGTGAGATAGGAACCAGTAGGGTTCCTTGAGGGTCAAGGTTTTTAGTGGAAGGTCTCATTCATCAAGGCTTGTGAAGGTTATACAGGTAGGGATTCAACCTTAGTGGCTTCCATTTCTAACTTCTTGGGCCAGTGGTTTTCATGATTTATATTGGGAGTTTTTTTCCAATGTTATTTGGTTGTGGGGTTTATTTGAATCACCAAAAATAGTTCCTAGTGGTTCCTTAATCACAACATGGTGGAGCTGGATGAGTTCGGTGCCAGCCTCAATAGCAGTTTCCAGTGATTCCATTTCAGCAGTTGAGGCAGCAATTTTTTGCTCTGCCAAGGGGAGATTGAGAAAGTAGAGGCTAACCTCAGGATGTTACTCCTATTAAGGGACTATATCCCAATCATGGTCGTATAGGTGGTAATCAGTAGGGATACATAGGATATTGATGTGGTCAATTTCACACAATGGCGGGAGTTGTTCTAGAGGGGTTATACATCATTAGAGGTATTATTAGTTTTTCTAGTACCCGTGTTTGTGCCTTGTTTAATTCAGGACCTTCAAACTCCTTTGTTTCACCTGCTCTATCCCATTATCTAGGACTAGAAATAGATATTATTCCCATACCCTAGTGTTAACTACACAAGTTGGAGGCTAGAATAGCATATTTTATATGAATTAGGGGTGTAACGGATGATGGGGTCGCATCAGTCCTGTGGGGATCAATTCTTACTACAGATGTGGACATACGATATCATCATTTAAATCAACTAGTTGTATTCGATATGTGTTGTTATCAACATATTTTATAGGATAGTCATGATTTCATATGTGGATGGACAACAATTTTTTTTCATTGGTGAGCAAGATTGTCAGATGGGTAATCGGTGTGTGGAGTCCCTTCTTTCATTGTTGGCTGAGTTTTAAGTTGAATCAATGGATGTTGAGATGGTAGAGGTTCCCAATGTTGTTGGGGAGTTCCTATATGTTTTCCCTAATAATTTTTTGAGTCTACCCCTTGATTTGATTTTGATTTTGGGAAAGACATGCAGCTTGATGCTTCTCTAATTTCAATTGATCTTTATTAGATGACACCTTCCAAGTTGTGGGAGTTGAGGGTTAAAGTATATGATCTAATGAAAAAAGATTTTATTCAACTTATTGTTTCACTATGGGGTGATTTAGTTTTGTTCAAAGGGAAGGAAGATGGTAGTATGAGGCTGTTCATAAACTATCAGAGGTTGAATTAGTATATGGTCAAAAATTATTTCCCTCTTCTAAGGTTAGATGATATTTTTAACCATATGAGATTGGAGAGTTAGTTTTATAAGATCTATTTATGGTCTATATATCACCAATTGAGGTTGAATGAGGGAGATATCCTAAATTCTATGTTCATGTCCATGTATGGTCACTTCAAGTTTGTAGTCATGCCATTCAGTGTTACAAATGCACCAGTAGTGTTCTTGGGGCTTATGAACTCTATGTTCCATGATTTCCTAGATTGTTTCGTCTTCATATTCATTGATGATATCTAAATCTACTTGAAGTAAGAGGAAGAGAAATCCAAGCATTACAAAAATATCTTCCATGTTATTCAATGTCACCAGATCTATGGAAAGTTTTCCAAGTGTAAGTTCTAGACACGAGAGGTGAATTTCCTCGGGCAAGTGGTTTCTCCATAGACCCATCTAAGTTTGAAGATGTTGTTTCTTGGGAATAACCCATGAACATGGCAGAGGTTTATAGTTTTCTTGGTCTCACAAACTATTATTATAGTTTTGTACCTAATTTCTATTATGTTTCAGCCCCATTGATATCGTTGACTAGAAAATACAAATCTTTTTTTAGTGACCAGTGGAAAACAATATTTGGTTACCTGAATGGGAAGTTACTCAGTGCTCCACTACTTCAGCTACCGGAGGTGTGTGTTTTGTTTGAGGTGTTTTGTGATGATTTCCATCTTCGATTAAGATATGTGCTAATGAAGTAGTGGGTTGTGATATCTTATGGATCTAGGAAGTTACATCCCTTTGAGAATAATTATGCCATGCATGATCTCGAGCTAGAAGTGGTTGTGTTTGTGCTAAAGTATTGGTGACATTACATCATTAGGGAGCACTTTGTGGTCTTTATAGATCACAAATCTTTGAGATATTCCTTTTCTTAGCATGATATAAACTTGAAAAAATGGAGGTTGATGTATTTTCTTCAAGATTATGATTTTGAGATCTCCTATACCTCATGAAAGGGGAATTTTTTGGTTGATGCTTTGAGTAGGAATTCAATGAAGGATTTATATAGGATTCTAATGATTCTGGGAGAGAAATAGAGGAGTTGGAAGCCTTGTACATAGATTAAATAGTGGATGGTGGTAGAGGTTATTTGTTTTAGATAACGATGCAGTCTTATCTGATGTAGTAGATGGAAGAGTCTCAGTGGGGGGGACTCAGAGGCAGAGATGATACGTGATCGTATTAGCCTTGGTTGTTCTCTAGGGGGATAGTCAAAGGATGTTCAAAACTGGATGTTGTTTTTTGTAAGTTTGATTATTCTAACTGTAATTTGTGATGGAGTCCTTCATGAGTTTCATAACTCACCTTTTACGGTACACCCATAAGTATCTAAGATGTTTCATGGCTTGAGGGTTCACTTTTAATGGCCCGGAGTGAAATAGGAAGTGGTGTATTTTGTGGTAAAGTTATTTATTTTCCATCAAGTAAAGTCTAAGAATCATGTTCTTAGTGGTTTTTTCATCCCTTGGATGTTCTCGAGTAGAAATGGGATGAAATATCAATGGATTTATTCATAGGGTTTCCAATAGATTAGGAAGGTTGTAATACTATCTGGGTGATAGTGGATCGGTTGATGACATCATCCCACTTCTTAGAAATCAAGGATTCAAGCATAGTGGATGCCTTGGATAAGAGGTATGTGGATGAGGTGGTGTGGTTTCACGGATTTTCAAGGTCTGTAGTCTCATATCAAGATATACATTTTTTCTCACGAGTCTAGAGCGGATTGCAACATTCATTTGGAACTCAGTTTCACCTCATCTCTATTTTCCACCCTCATACAGATGGAAAAAGGAATAAATTATTCAGATGTTGGAGTATATGTTACGATCATGTGTCTTGGACTTTGGTGGATCTTGGGTATGACACATTTCTTTAGTATAATTTTATTATAATAAAAGTTATCACTATTACATTGGAATGAATCTGTTTGAGGCTTTGTATAGGAGACCATTTCATTTTTTATTATGATGGAAAGAGGTTGGGGAGATAGATATTTTTGGTCCTGATGTAGTGTAGAGAACACCATATAATTTTTATCTTGTTCTTGATAGGATTACACGATGTTTTTGGAATGACCAGTAAAGATCTAGCATCACCAAGAGAATACATTATTTGGATAGACCATTTCTTTTGTTTGTGTGTTGTAGAGGGATGGTGTCCAAGAAGAGAGTACTTAGGATAAAGAGACACATATTCATTCCATGTACCCAGAGTTGTTTTGAGTTTTTCTTTACTCTATTTTTCTTTGTGATGTGATGTTTCGATCCTTTTTGTATTATGAGATGATTTTTTTCCCTTGGTTTGTGATTTGTGTAGTTTGATGTGTGATAAAGTCCTGATGAATGAAAAAGGGAGGACCTGATTCCAAATTGATATGAATTAATTATGATGTGACTAAACCTATGTGGGTGAGTCTATGTCACCCATAGTGGATAGTATCTTGACATGGAATATGTGATTCTTTGATTCATGTGTTCGGGTTGGTACGGTTTGTTAGTTGTAGTGGTTTTTGGTTTGGTCTGCATGGAGGTTGAGATAGTTGTGAATTGGTTTTATGGTTGTTTGGTTGTGTGAGAGGATGTATCTTATGGTTATGTAGGGTGTTTTGTGGTCGTTTGGTTTGGCATGTTTAGATGGTGATAGTATTTGAGGTATGACGGGATCCTTGCAAGGTATCTCATGGGATGGTTGTTCGAACCCATTTCCTTCTTATATTGGTTTTGGATTCTTAGGGTAAATAATCATTTGAGAGGTATTTGATGTAATGGTATGTTCCTTCCTGATCCGTTACTTTTCTAGTTTTGGTTATTAGAGTTGTTCGGGGGAGGTTATGAGAGTTTTCGTGGGATTTGGGGGTGTAGTAAAGATGCCATAAGAAATACACATCATGTAAGTGTATTTCATGATGTGAAAGTTATTTTCTTATCTTGTCCATCAATGATTCATGATTTGTATATTTTTTGGGTAAAATAATAAAAACCTGGTGCATTTTTTGGTGAAACTGAACCCCAAGGATTACAAGACATGAAAGGGGATTACATGTTGTGTAAACTCCCAATCCAGTGGAGTTTTAAAATTCTTTTGTGGATTAATTTTCATTCATTTGGTTGTGGATTCTTCTTCATCTCATTTTAGGTGAACCCTAAGAACCCCAAGTATTTCATTAAGCCCTATTCCTCTCTCTATGATCAGTTGGTCTCAGTGGTTGTTCATTGTCAATCCATAGTTGTTCGGTGGTAGGTTTTTTACCCATCTTTTTGGTTTTTCTTCTCTTCTTCTCATAGGGATTCACTATGGAGAGGTTGTTATGGTTTGGGTGTGTGTTGGTTGGTTTTTTTATGGGATTTGGTTATGTTGTAGATTTAATTGGTTATTTACTTTGGATACTTTATTGTATCTGTATCGCTTCTATTTATACATTCATGTGGGATGGTTTTTGGATTTGTTTTTTATATTTTTTCTTGGATTTTTTTGGGGATAATCCATCTTATATCCCGATCATATTTATTTTATAGAGGGTAATTCCTCCCTTATATGATATTATCATACCCTCGGTGCTATTATCCAACTATAGGCCTATTAGAGGTGGGATGTGGGTGTAATTATCTCTCTCTCTTCATTGTGGTATCTTTGGAGGGAGGGGATCATAAAAAAATGTGAAATAAGAAATTTTGGAAAAATTATAAAGTAAATTCCTATGAATTTTTTATATAGGTTTTTTTCCTAATTCTATAAAAATATAAACCTAAAGAGTCTTTTAGGCTATAAGTTATCCATTTTTCCTTTTTTATATTATATGGTTTACATGAAAAATTTGGGTCATAGTTATTAGCATCAAATCCAGAAATGTGAAGTTATGAATTTCATCTAAGGATATAAGAGTGTGGGTTGGGGTATATTATATGAAATAATAGTGGGAATCCTATTTACTAATTTATGATACACAAATCTCATTGGATAAACCCAAGACGATGAGATGATGAAAATCCTAGAAGTTATCAACAAAAAATTTCATAGTCAAACCACTTGGGTAACTTGAAGCTTAAAATAAAGAGGTTACCTATTCCTTTTTATGCTCTACATTTTATGATATGACCCATCCTATCTCTATTATTACCATCATGAATAAAATAACACATCAAATAGATACCATTTGTAACATCCCTACCCTGGCCCATTTTCTTGATTGGGACTAAGATGTAATTAACTTTAGGTGACATCCCTCTAGTTCCAAAGGATGGAAATGAATATTAATGGAATAACCAAATCATGGGGGTTTATTTTTCCCTTATAAGAACAACCTATAGTCTACCACCAAAATGATATAAAAATAAACATGATGCATGATATAATAAAAAATAATTATCCATTAACAATAAAGAATATAATCATAATCAGTGTCACAATAGTAGGATATACACAAAGAAGTCAACAAAAACAACGCCCAAAACACAAACAAAAACCAAGGCACTAATGTGGAACCACGACTAACTCCATTGAAAGACATCTCCAAGATCTATTCTTGAATTAAAATACTAAATCATTAAGGTTCTCCACTAGTAAAGAATTAGACCTTACCCTTACCTATATCATGATAAACTTCATTTTCATTTTCACCATGGTGTATATGTAGGGGGTGAGTATATCTACTTAGTAAGTAATCCAACAAAAGATTCCCACACACTCCCTTTAAATAAGAATAAGTTAACTCACATTAAAAAAAATGGGAGAGAAGTGGATTAAAATGAATATTATATATATAACATATAATAAACTCACACCAAAATCCAATTTTCCTTTAAATATGTGTTTTCAAAAAACTACCAATATATTCCATAAACACACACATGTGATTAATGAATCTATAATAGAGTAAACTCACAATAAAAATCTTTTTCCTCTTACCCAATCCATCAGTTGGTGAAGTAACAATTTTTATGTGCCCTCTATATTCTCCACTGATGGCTAATCCCAAACCCAAAAAATTGCATGTATAATGCATCATGAAATCACCCCAACCAACACAATCCAAGGTGTGCTCAAATCAGTACATAATCCAAGTATGTATCAATAAGCCCCAACTATATGCATTCATAAACTCACACTAATTGATTCCTAACAAATTTAATTATATGTCAACATCATTATTTTCAAAATATAACCATCAAATAGGTATTTTATCAAACATGCTATGGGTGTTGCTCGTAACCCATATTTATAGAATTTTCCACTAAGTGAAAACTCAATCATGATTTAATAAATACATTTAATATACATAAATTTAAATATTTTAATTAATAGAAACAAAATAATCCAATATTAATAAAAGTATAGTGGGTTTGAATCCCTCTTCCTTGAATATGGTTTCCAAGATGGAATCACACCATGATCTCATGTATTTAACACTTTCCCACCTTCATTTCAATGGATAACAACAAATTTCCATCAAAACACATCATAACCCATATAGTTGGTCATGAAGTTTCTCATATATGGTTCCTCTCATGATAAAATGAGAAGATCAAGGAGGGTAAAGAAAAAAAGAACTCTTGCCTTTGATTCATAGGGCTCAATTGTCAATGATTCATTGGAATTGATCTATAAAGGGAATTAAATCCCTAAAAATCTTAAAGGAAGATTGGAGTTTGAGAACCTACATCATTGGAGGAATAAATATGGTTTTGGGGGGATTTTCATGTTTAAAATATAATTTCATGGACCCCTTTATTCATTTTTATAGTTTGGTAAACCATGTGCCAACTATGTAGGTGCTTCTGGAGAAAACCTAAGGAGACACAGCTCGGCTACACAATTTAGAAAACCATGTTCCAAACATATGAATTATCACTATTCAAAAATTAAAAATGTTTCATGGTTACTACATTTTTTACCCAACCCATTCTCCAACTATGCACCTCTACATATGTTTTCTTTCCTCCTCATACGGTTACCTATAAAAATCAACATGGTTTTCCTTAATCGTGTGTTGACAATATACTTTCCAAAATACCTCTAAACCCTCCAAAAACCAAACAAAAACTTCCTAACCCAAACCCAGAAATTCTATAACTTTATCATATACTATAAAACCTATAAAATCAAAAAATAAGTTAATTATAAATATGATCTTAGGAATATTAATAATGGAGATAGGCTCTATAGAAAATATATTGGGGATGGTCCTAGGGAATTCAGTAATAGCATCATGATCCATAGCTAATTTCTAGGGGAATGGAACGAGTAAATCTAGTAATATAATCAAGATGTAGATTTAATTTTTAAGAGAATATCCTATACAATTCAAATTCATATAGAAACTCTAGAGATTGTATTTCCCAAAATATAATCCTTCTGAAAAATCCTGGTATTTCCCTTCTCAGAATCCAACTCACATAGTGGTAATCATGAAGGATGGATCCAAGGATACCATCTGAGGCATCCCATTTATCTCATATACATCTTAGTTGACATTGAGTCCCACACAAATCATCTCATATCATAACTTGATGGGGTTATCCCACTACCCAAACCAATCCCAAAATACTATGGTCAAAATCTTAGGTATATGACCAATAATCATTAAAATGTTTATATAAGGCTCACATCATTGACTCAGGTACTAAATTGAAACCAAGAATCCTCACTATCCATTACCCATGTTCACCCTCTCTAGGATCAACATATCACTAGGGCACCCATCAAGGTCCCTTGAGTCTCATATCTACAAAGAGACCCCATAAGGTTTCCACTATCTTAATCCCATCACCTGGACTCATTAGCCCTATAAGTAAACCTATTTTAGTATCACACAATGGAGATAGCTTCAAGAAAATCCTCATCCCACTTACCCAAGTTTAGTCCTCACACCCAACATTTTCTTTAATCTATAAATGTTATAACCATCCAGTAAATCACCATTCAGTGGTGTGGGGACACTTACCCCATGGTTATCTCAATATCCAAATGGGTCTAAGTCATCTCTAGGGTACACTAAGGTCCACTTGGTGTATTCATTATCATCCCATTACATCCCTCTTCTTTGAGGAAATAAGAAATGTATACTAAGGGAAATTGTTCTTACAAAATTAAATTACACCACTCAAGGTGTCCATTTATCTTAAGGTTCACATTTATCATCAACACATCATCCTTCATTGATTGAGGTGTCAAGACAATGCACAATATCAATTATGGCCTTTCCATATTATCTATTTTATACAAAATCATATAATTCTAATTAAAATAACTTTAATAGATAAATCACCCTCAGTGGTGAGACCATGCATATCACATTCCACATAAAAAATGCATAATACCATAGGGAAATTTATATAGACCACATACCTCAAAATAGAGTCATTCCCATTAATAACTACCAAGAAAATCTTCTCTAAGATCATCCAAGTTTGACCAACCACCGACCATCATGAGGTGGCCCTAACTCAAGACATAATATCCAAAATTAATAATTATAACTAATTTATAATTATATATTCAATTTATTTTAATATTTTAAAAAATTTATAAAATAATTCAATTAGGTATAAATCCCAAAATATCAGTATACATCATATACTTATTGAAACCCTGATCAACAAGGTTTAGTCCAATATCAACAAGAACCCAACCCTATGCCATGTAAAATCCCTAATTTAATTACCTGATTCCATGGTCTATTTAACACAAATTCCCCAAAACCCTAAGAAGATACTTATGGAAACATACCTCTGTCAAAATGATGTGAGATGGAATACATGCCTCGTCTTAAGACACCATATATCTACACCATAATAAATCCCTATCAAAGTCATATGATTTCCCTATACTCTAGGGAAATCATCACCAGATCCCTATCCAAAAACAAAGAAATAAATAAATTACTAGGAAGGAAAAAATAAAAGAGTAGAAATGGAATAAATCACCCTCAATCATCATAGGAATGAACCAAAAATAGAACTCTCTTGAAGAGGGGTCAAATAGGGAAGGAGGCAGTCAAAAATAGATCTCCCTAACACCACCTATCACCTCAATCACAAGACATTTCCTCCAAAAAAATTTGAATTACCCAAATTAAAAACACCATGAAGTAAACTTTATATGTTGTGACCCCTGGTTTATGCCATGAAATCCTCAAGGTAGTGGGGAATCCCCCCACCCATCCAAACCACCATCATGGATTTAATCATAACTCACACTATCAATCGACCATGAAAGGGTCCCCAATCCCTCACATAAGGGTCACACTCATGGTGAGAATTTCCCATTCATGGAATGAGTTCTCTATGTGAGGGTACAAGTCCTATGTAAATGTCATTCACAATGTGAATGACTCTTTTACACTATGAATGGAATGAAACTATAGATGTTCAGTATCTCGACCACTTAAACCTTCTCTAACGCTCACCCGAGTACTTATACCACTAACCAGGTCTCAAAACACATCCAAAAACATTTATTTATGATATAAAAACACTCAGAATTTCAATATAGATATTAAATTTTCAAAAAACCCACTAACCAAATTAAAAAAATAAAAAATTCTCTAAATTTCATAACTCATAAAGGAGACGGGTTTTATAACCTCCCCACCACAACACATCAGATCCCAAATAAGTCTCAATGATCTTCAAATCATTCATACTTTCCAATCTCATTCGTCAATTCACATTAAACTCAATGTATTCTACCCTATATTAACAAATGAGCTTCCAATATGAAACTTTATATACTAGGAATACTATTCATACAAAACTAATCCACTAATATTCACCATCATTGAAACACTGAGGTAGAACTTAGCCTAACCCATCAAAATCGAGAAACTATGGTGTCATAAATCAATTCATCCTCAGGCATATGGTTATCCCCACCATAGTTCATAACTCCAAAGTGTTGATCTTGATTAATGGTGCTCCACACTATCATAATTTCATATAAAATCACATTTTTTATGGTCCAATGACTCACTCAAGTGGTTTTTATCTCACCACACACAATTATATAAGAAAACACATATATTTTATCCTCATTACGACCCTTCTTAGAAACACTCAGATCCAACTACCGAAACACAATTTGATCACCTTATTATGATTCATTAACTCATGAATGCATCTAATTGTCATTGAATACCCATTATGAAAATTAGACCTAGATTTTGGTTTAATTCCATGGTTGGATCACCAACCACTAACATTTTCCATTGTGTTCTCTCCCAATCACCAATGAACCTCTGATCTAATTCACACTAGGGTCACCTCAAAAAACATATTGAATATGATTTCAATGAAAAAAATCCATCTAATATTACATATAAACCACAAATATGGTATTTTCCAAAAAACTAGAAAAATCAGATTCCCCTACTAATTGGAATAAAAATGCTAAATCAGCAATAAAACAATGGATCCCATCACACACACTTCCCTACTAACACAGGGTCATATCTCTGCATCCCACACTTCATCCCTTACCACACATAATGATCAGACATTGTAACCCTACACATACCTTATCATCAAACTAAAACATCAAATGTTTCAAGTTCCTGGATCATGGAAATTTTATCGTCTACATCTCTTTAAATTTAGAAACACTATGGGCCACACCCTAAAATGACTAAGGGTGAAATCCACACCATATGGGTTTCATATTATCATTACACATGGTCAATCTAAACATATCTCAATATCCCACGTGTGTTTCTCCCCTAGATCCTTGCTCCCCCATCTTATCAATACTGACTCCATCCATCCATAGTGTTATCATCATCACATAGAAGACACTCATCATTCTCATAAAAACCACATGCCTCTATTCATATAATAATTTTATTAAAATCATCAGTCATCAACCCATACATGGCTACTCATAGATTCCCAACTGAAGGGGCATCATGCATATTTAGAATTCACTACTGTGATATCATCTAAATGTAATGAGAAAATACTCCCTTACCACCCAGTCTCACCACCCAACTCACACTCCCATGAGTCACATGTCATCAAAACTAGGCTCATGTACCTAAACCACTAACCATGCTCAAACAATGTCAAACACATCCAACCATAAGTACATTGGTTATCCTATTAACAGATGATTCATTTCACCCATGTGTAAGTCTACTATAGAGACTCCCAAAATCTAGCATCATTACCAAAACCTGGTAACCTTACCATTATATTAGCATGCCCTTGAAATCACATATAAATCAATATGGTAAGTTTATAAATTTATCCTAACCTAAAACAACAAACTTTGATACCAATTCACAATCACTCATGGTGTTTTCTTCATGAAATTTCAAGGCATAATATTACCTATACCATATACAAAAACTCATTTTATGAAATTATTTCAAGAAAAGGAACCTACCCATGACATTCACATCCACAATATATAAGTCACACCACATAAAAATATATGTGAATGCTGGTGGTTTTTTTAAAATTTAGGGGTGGTTTAAACTACAACTAAAGTTGGTGTGGGGATCCAATCGGTGTCGGTTTTGTCCATTTAGATTCTCTTTTTGGGAAGTTTCATGAAAATTATTTTTAGTGGTGGCAATTTTTTTAGTTGAATTTTTACTATGAAAAGCTATCTAGGATTTAGTGGTCATTCAAACTGCCACTAAAAAATTTTTGACCATATTTAGTGGCTGTTTAAACTACCACTAAGTAGTTCTGTTAAAAAAATGGTAGAAACTATAGCCCCAAAAATATAAATAAAGCATAACACAAAAATAAATATCTATATTACGTACCAACATAACATAAATACAAAGGCGAATAATAAATCCAAACCAAAATCACATAACCAAGAGAAGATAAGTTTTCCAATACATACATGGTATAAGATAAGAGAGAAGGCCCAAAATTTTAAATTAGAATCCTCCATGTGAACTAAGGGAACTATCAAAGACCATCACCCAAATAAGTCATAAAAAAAATAAAATAAAAACAATTTATCCAAACCATAAATTCATAAGGAAGGAAATCACATATAATCAAATAATAATAATAGAAAATAAATAATAACAATAAATTATTGTATTAATTAAGTCACATTATGTATATGTAATGATGGGAACATCACATGGTCCTAGTGGTATGGTCCAAGATATACTCATTTGGAACCATATTCTAGCCTATTAATGATGTTCCTAGATAATAACCACTTGGATTGCTTAAATAATCCTCACTAGATGATAGTATACAATGTTAGAAAAAATAATATAATAAAGGATTGTAGTTAGAGTCCCATCATGACTATTATATAAACTATATCTCAATCTCCCACTTAGATGTCAAGGGATCCCATGATACTATAGACTGATGGTGGGGAGACATGTATCACATATCAGTCACACATCAATAACACAACAAAAGTAAAATAATATAAGTTTCATAACTCATCCCTCCCCTATACAGATTTCTTGTACATAACCTATATATAGTTTACATAACAACAAACAATAATCACAATTATCTCATAGTATCCACAAACTTATATAAAACAAGGTTTTATTAGTGAATAAACTAATTTTGTAACAAATTTTGTGAAGAAAAACATTGTAAAATGGGTCAAATTGGACTTTGTTTATAAGCTAATAATCATACATATAAAACATTCCTAAAAATAACTTTATAAACCAACTGTTATTTAGATACATTATTCATGTTTTTTTTTGAAACCACCATATAAATAAATGGGAAACATCCATTTAAAACCACTAGATCCAATATGTCACATATACATACAAACACAACCTTGATAAACAATATAGAAAACCTCATAAGAAAAATTCCTCAATAAGAAAGATCAGATCATATAAAAGAAATTGTTGGACCCCATATGTTCATTGGAATGGAAATGGTTTTTTAAATTAGTTAATCTATTGAAAATATTAGTTTTTTGAATTATAGAATTATGTAAAGGGTATATTCTTGTGGAAAATGCCTACGTGAGAAAACCGGGTATATTTCTAAAACCTAAGATCCTAAGAATGTTGTGTATAAGGAAAAATTCATAAGAAAACATAAAAAATCAAACAAGCATATAGATTTCACGTAATGTAATGGAACTACATATATCCCCTACCTAATACCAAAACATTGTTTCTCAATCACCATATTAGTATTACACTATCTGAAGTTTAGTTACACATCACCACAATAAATAAAAGTTTTTTTACTAAATGATCATAAAGTTTTGTGATTTACCTACTCACTAAAACCATCCAATGACACAATATCACCAGGTAAAAATTTACTTGTCTTTTGATGTAATTTAAGTAATAATTTCTGGAGAGAAATGGTAAAGTTTAATAACATCTATAAAAAGATATTCATTTTTAAAATATTATAACTTAATTACATAATGAAATTTAATTGAGCCATAATGTATTAAAAAATTATCTAGTAATAAAGGACTTAATTCCTTCTAGATTGAGGAATATGCCTCCAATTAAAATATGAAATCAAAAGGGTAATTTTCTCTACCACTAACTATCCTAGAATCTTGCTAAATAATTATATAGTATCATCCATGGGGACCCTGTAGCAATAAAAGGGTAAAACTATCTTCAATCCATTCATATTCTATATATCTTAACTATTCATATTTTTCTCAATAGTAACATTGTTTGCATATTTTAGGAAAAATATTTATAACTATAAAAAAGTTAAATAACATCGGTAAAATTAAAATTTGTACATATGACCATCACCCTCCAATATCCTCATGAAGAAATAGGAGTGACGATTTGTTCCTTCACTGTAAAGTAATTTTGTGATGAACATACCGAATGGGAATCTGTAAAATGATTTCTCCTTGGAATTAATATCATTTAAACGAGTAAAATAAGCTTCAAAACATATATTTTAAAAAAATATTGTAGAAAAATAAATTTATAAATGATAATAGATGCATATTACTTACAACCAAAATATACATAGGCATAATTATGAATGACTGCACATACAAACAAATATAACATTTATGTCTTCAAAATTACAAAAATCATGCTTAAAAATCAATTAAAATATGGTAATAGATCCACAGTATTGGAAATAAAAAACATATAAAATAGGTGGTCGATAATTTAATGGATGAATATGCATAAAATCATTTTTCCTTCAATCATGTCATTATCCTACTCCACCGTTACTTCATCTACTTCATCCACAATTTCCAAAATATTATTTTCAATATCATGATGAACAAATATATTTATTTCTTACTATTTATTGGATTCAATGTTAGAGGTCATGTATTCCACTTCATCACCCATATCATACAAGTCTCTTTGTTTTATGTGAACTATAATCCACCCTTAATCCATGTAATCTTCCACATTATATACCATTTTATCTTGTTATGAGAAGATATATGGATCATGTAATTCACATTAACCTACATTCATCATGAGAGATAATTTAAAATAGGTAAATTACAAGGAAACTCTTTTAATAACCCTGGTAGTATTGAACCACTTGAATTTGAATAAAACAACAAAAAATGCTTATGGTGATTTAATTAGATAATATCAGTCAACATTCCATTGTATCCCATTTCTTAAACTGTAAATATACCACTATTTTGTTAAACCCTCTTCCAGATCAACTATATGAAATTTAAATCCATTAACATTATAAGCATCAAATTTTCTAGTCTGTTTTAGTGGACCTTAATCTAGAAACTTAAAATATTCTTACCACTCAACCCGAGTATTAGTATTCATGATCTATAAATTTTAAAATTCATTATTAGATTTATAAATTTATGTGTCAAACTAATATTTATATTGATTTAAATCATTATGAGCTTACACAATGTTTTAACCATTATATAAGATCTTTAATAAAATATTTTTTTATATCTTTCTCATTTCATATTTGACTTCTCATTTATCTCTTTGTTTGTATCCTAAGATCTTAAATAAATGGATCTAAAATTTCACTATTTATCAACATATATTTTTATACCTAAAATATTTCCATTTCTGTTACTATAATACATGATATCCTTCCAATTGATCGGACAATAGTAGGATGGATTTTTGATTTCTTGTGTAGTTGATATTGATTCTATGTTTCATCAACACATACAAATTCATTGAATATTTTCTCAATATAATCCAAATATCTAGGAAAAAATTTAAGACACTCTTCTTTTAAATAGCCTTTAGAAATAGATCCTTTAGGTTCATATTTATTTTTAACATATGATTTCAAATGAACAATATATATATGGAATAAAATAAATAAAACATAATTATTTATTTAATGAAGTGATTATAATTATTTACTTAATGTGAAAAAACATATAAATAAACTACCTCTCTGTTGGATACATCCATTGATAATGTACCGGACCATCTTATTTATTTTCCTCAACCAAATTCATAGTTAATTGCATTATGAAAATAAAAAATGATGGTGGAAGGGTCATCACCATTACACAAAGTGTCAGTAAAAATCTATCATGAAGGTTTTCAAGATCATCTGGTTGTATATTTTTCTCATGTATTTATCTAAATAATGTGAAAAATAGAGCATAACTATAGTAACTTTTTCAGGTAACAATATACACAATTCCAATGGTAGTAACTACTGTAACAAAATATGTGAATCAGGAATTTTCAATCCATCTAACCTATGATGCTTTAAGTAGAAACACAATGATATGTTAATTCAATACGCATAATAAACCATCACATGTTTTAAAGTTCAAGGATTAAATCATTATCCCTCTTTTTCATTGAAAAAAATTTTAGATCATACTTTCCATTCTCATTTAGCCATAGATCACACTTATATTGATTTTTTGTAAGTCCTTACAAGAATTAAGATGTTCCTTTTCTTTTCCATGCTCATTAATCAATGTAAAGATAAAATTGTCAAAACAATTATTCTCAATATAAATAACATAAATATTATGATTCAATAAATTAAATTATCAATGCATAATTTTGATGAATATACTTTTTCCCCTATTACATTCTGATTTTAATTGATGACGCACATAAAACTCATTTCCCACTAGAAATAAAATTATGCACCTTCCCAAATTATGTTTCAACATTTCCAAGTTTTAAAAAAATTTCATAACCTATAAACAACTTTGGAGGTTGTCAATGATCAGTAAAACCATTGAATTTTCACTTGCTCAACTGAAATCTATGACATGCATCAAGAAACCTGTGATAACATAAGAATCACCATTTTTTAATATAAGGTAGTCATTCAGGATCAAAATAAAAATTACAAAAATGGAAATCTATACCTATGTATGTTTTCCAAATAGTTAAGTTTCCATGTCAAAGGAAGTCACTAATGGTCCACAATAAAGCAGCGTGAATCTTGAACATTGTTCTAGAAGATGCATCATATTTCTCAACATTGTTACTCCATAACTCCTGTAATCCTTCAATTAGAGGCAGCAGGTATACATAAATATCATTTCCAATCATTTTTTCCTAATAACAATAATTGAAATGATAAACATGTTTTTATACACATTCATGGATGTAAATTTTATGGGATCAAAACAACCATCCAAATTCTATAACCGGTACTCAAAGTCCCAAATGGGTTGAATACATTAATAGCTAATACCAGTCACAAATTCCTAGGATCATATGAGAAATATAGATGTAATTAATCAAATTTCTTCCCAAATTTTGAATCTTTTTCATGTCTCATTAACCCAGTATTGTTATTATCTATAGAAATACACTTCATTTTGTCAGGGATTTTCGATGACATGAATAATATTTTCAGTCAAGGTTTTAAAAGGAATTAATTAAAAACATTTTATAGAGTGTTATTTTTATTCTTTGTAGTTGATTAAAAATTCCAAAATCACCTATTGACTTCCATCTAGAAGATGAACAATTTTTTCAATTATGTATACTTGAATCCTCTCCCCAATAATGCATATAAACATTGGTAAAAGAATGTTTTTTTGTATAATTCATACCAATATTGGTGAATTTTTTTTCATATCATAAAAAGACTTATGGATCTTAGATTCATGAAAGACATCATTCAACAGTTCTAATATCATAGATATCACCTTATTCTTAATTCTGTATAGGAATTTGATATGGTATTACTTTAGCAGAAAAGAGAGTTTTGAATATTTCAAACATCCACCATAAAACTCAATATTTCCATCATCAACTAAATCATGAACTTCATTTTTATTCTCAGTGAAGTTCTCTCTTACATTAGTCTTCACTTAATCAAGAGGAAGATACAATGATATATTATTATCTTGATCTGGTTTTTCTATAGTCCCAAAACATCATATATCATGTTATTATTGCTATCACCCTCAACTAATTGTTCTGATATGTTTTGATATTTATTTTTTCACCTTAAAATTTAGAGATCATCATTTATAAGGTTTTTCATTTCATTTTCAATTATCGATGAAGTTGGGATCTCATTCCATTGAGTGACATCAGTGTTCAAACATTCTGTAACATTTGATTCTCCCTTCCAAATCTAGCATATCTCTTTATATCAGAATTGAGTTCATAAACATCATATATCTAAAACCATATTCTGAATTTTTATTTAAGACATAGAAATATTATTTTACCATCAATAGATCGATTAGAAAATGAAAAATCTAAAAACTCTTCCAAACTCTAAGCATACTAAGGTGTGTTCCTCGGTAGTGTTATCTAGTTTTTATTCTTATATCACAATATGTCTACACATTGTTAAAGAAAATTAAAACACATAAAAAATATAATTTCCATTAAAGAAGTTACTAATTTATTTGAAATCAACAATATAAAAACATCTTTATTCTTTTTAATTTTATTATGTTTTTTTACAACGTCATTTTTTTAGATTTTAATACGAATGTACATAATCCATCACACAGTGCTTGAAGAGATGATCTAAACATCCTCATTTAGAGTAGAACAAATTAACCCTTAAACAAGAAACCCCTACTTTAAAACTAAAAAAAATTATGGAAACCTTAATTCAATGAGGCATAATAATAATAAATATTTACATAGTCACTATAAAACATAAAAAATATATAAAAAATTAATAAATAACTAGTAACAAATAAATAATTAGACTTAAAATGAATTTCAAAGAACGATTCCTTTAATTAAAAGACATCCCTTAAATAATTTAACATTTTAATTAAATTTAATTAGGGAGTCTAGAAAAAACTAGTATAAAAATGAATTAAAACATATTTTTTAAAGACTATTAAATTACGTAAATCCACTGTTGTCAAAGGTGTGTGTCTCAATATGCCTTGGCATGAGGTGCAGTAAGGTTCACATGGTTCACCTCACCAGTGATGAGGTGGTGCGACCTCACCAAGGTGCGTCAAAGAAGTGCGCCTCAAATGCCAACAGAAGAGGAGATTAATCATCAGGCACTGTAAAGTGTTTAATATAAGATAGAATAATGATGTGGTCATTAATAATTATAACCCAGCGTACTTCATAAGAATTGGAAGTATGAAATGAATTATTTCTTTGTCAACAGAGGCCACTTCCACATACCAAGTACACATTTCACTAGAATAATGGTAGATAACACCTAATAACCAAACCATAACATGTACACCTATATAAGACATCAAAAATATATACATGTAAAAGTGTGTATATAGGGTTTGAAATAATTCCATGTTGGATACCATCAATAATCCATACCTTTCTTTTTATATGAGAAACATAAAATTCAAGTTTTAAAGTAATGTATATAAAATATATTTCTTTACATTTTAATTTTTTTAAGATAAATAAATCCTCCACAGTTATCTTTAATTTATAAAAAATATAACTTTAATGAAAACCCAATATTTCCATTATTCTCCCATTGAGATTATTTATGAAAATGAATAGAGTATATAATAATGGAAAGAAACCCATATAAATGTTCAAAAAATAATGTACTTAGTTTAGTATAATATGGAATATGAATGTTGTTTTTTATTTATAGTTTAAAAACACATATATTTTCAATCATAATATAATTAAATCATATATTAAGAAATAAACATAGTAAAACCACGAAACAAATAAATAATATATCAATAAATACATGATAAAAATAATGTAACATGAGATACATCATGAGACAATACCTTAGAAAATAATGGGAAAATATTTGATATACTTGGATGGAGCCATATATTATCCTATCATGATATCCTATAAAAATAACCCCCTGACTTACACACAAATAGCTTCACTGGGTGGAACTCCCCATATCCCAGACATAAACTAAACTCAAGAGTGCTAGATAGTGTATTATCTAAAGTATCATTGAACTCATCTCTCGATTTCCAATTTATCTACCCAAGGCATCCCATGAAATATATAAAGGGATTTGAGGAATCAATCATGATATCATATTATAATATAAACGCAATCAAATAATAAACCCATATATCACCTTTGAAAACCCTTGAAATAAATAGACCCTTACAATATTGATAATTAATCATAAATAATTCACCTATAAGATCCATAAAAAAACAAGACACAAAAAGGTTAAACAACTTTAAAAGTGAAATTTTCATTCAAAAACACATTAAAATTTTTCAAAACAAGCCTTTTATCTTTATAAAAGAAATTGAAACAAAAAAAACTAATCATATACAATTAAAAAATACTTGATTATTCAATGAAATAGAACTTGAAATAATATAAAATTCAATAAATTATCAACAATATAATTTCATTATCTAAATGGGTAAACAAAATCACAAATATAAGTTTACAAAAAAACCATTATACAGGAAATATAGGTTCTATAATTTAGAGACCTAAACCAAGGGAACCTACCTGAAACTCATTGTCCTTAAAAATGATGGTGAAATTCCACTTAAAAAGAGTCAATGATTCCATATAAAATTATAAGGAACCTAAAAAACACAAAATACTTGATTTAATTTGATCCCAAATGGACGAATAAGATAAAACCCTACCTTAAACAAGGAAAGACCCATCGCCTTAAGTGAACATCACCATAATGAACCTCAAATCACTCCTCACAACCCTTAAAAATCAAAAATCAACAAAAGAAACCACCCTAATTTGTTTGGGTTCAACCATGGGATATGTTAATCCAAAAATGTGAGGGGAAGAGTGAGAAGGGGGATTGAGGAGTGGCAGTTATGGGGAATGGGGAATGGTGGCAAGGGGGAATGATGGGTAGTGGAGAGGGGGTCGGAGAGTGGCTAAAAGGTAAAAGGGTGGTGTCTTGGGTCCAAGCTTGAGGAGAGGGTGATGGGAGGGGAGAAGTGGGTGACCAGGGGAGGAAGTGTTTTTTTAAGAAATTAAAAAAAATTAGTTGTGGTATTTTAAAAACCATCGCTAAATATTTGAAATATTTATTAGCGGTAGTTTCTGAAAAGTTTTATAATAAATCACTATTATTCCTCTCTCTGTCTCTTTTTATTTTCATCACAATGCCTATATTCAAGGGTAATATGGTTGTTAGAATAGTAACATTACCATTGAAATAGTAATTTGACCCTTAGGAATAATTACCTAACCATTAGAAATGTATCCTGACCTATGTAAGTGTAAAATAATATTTATGTATCTTATAAAATGAAAATATGATATATTTATACTATTATTTAAATAAATAAATTTTTTGAAAATGATAAATTAAATGTTGGCATTTTTGTAAAAAAAACAATTTTGCTTTTATAATAAATATTTATATTTAAAAGAAATTTTATTTTCATAAAATGTATTTATAAATTCATATTATGTTTTATTATAATTGTAATATAATTTTATGAGAATATAAGTAATTTTTTAAAGGGTTATAAAATCAATCATAATATTATAATTGGTATTTTTTAAATAAATGTGGATTTTATTTCAAAATTAAATTTATCATATTTTGAAAAATATTTTTATAAAATTGATTTATTTTTTGAAATATATCTGTTTAAAATTGGATTGGGTAAATGTTCGGTATTTTTCTAAAATATTTGAATTTTTTTGAATAGGGAAATATAGTAAAATACAGTATTTAACATTATAAGCTAAATAAATAAATATTTGATTCATGGATGATGTAATGACTCACTTAAATAATTTAATATATATTTTTACCAGAATTAATACTATTGGTAGTCTTGAACCATAATAAAAACTAATGATTATAATATTCAAAAATAACCCTCTTCTCCCCTTATAAATACCACCCCTTCTCCTCATAAATTCTGATTCTTAGAGATTTTCAAATTTCTACCCATTTCTAATCCTCTACCTCACATATTATTAATTATTTTCTCATCAAAATACTTTTCCTAAGATAATTAAGGTGTATATTCAAAGGTGACAACCAAGGAGAGAGGTAAACTCTAAACTAAATTTATTTTAATTTTACTCTTCTTCTACCAACCCCATATAATCTTCATCCACCAAAATATAGTAACATAATTAAAATAAATATACTAATATTTTTTTATTATGGTGGAATATCCACCCTATACCTTCCATTATTTTTTTATAATGAAAGGGTTTTTTACAATATAGTTGGTTCACTACCTCCATAAACAACATACTTTTTTTCTCCACTACATTCAAGGCCGATTATAAGACAAGTTGTCACGACCCGACCCTACCCGGGCTCGAGTCACAACTACCCCAAGCCCGCCTCCATAGGCCAGGGGTTGGCGACCAGCGCCGAAGGCACAACAACTCGGGGAGGCATTTTCCTAAGTACCTAGACACACACACACACAGCACACTCAATGAAAAAGTGTAGAGTAAAAGAAAAGACAAGTAAAGAAAAGGGAACTGCTATATATACAAACCACAAATGTGCATCAACCTCTAAACAGTACCAAGTACAAGCTGAAGGTAAACTGAAAAGAAAAGCGTAAAAACACGTGCCCAACCAAAAAAAGAAATTCCACAACCCGGAAACAGGTAATCAAATGAAACAGCTGACGGGTCTCCCACCTGGAACTTGGCTACGACCACTGCACGTGGTCTAAGCTCCCGAACTCCTAAGCTCCCCTGAATTCATGCTCCACCTGTCCATCGTATGCAAGGTCACACCAAGTGTGGGCAAAGCCCAAGTAGGGGTGAGTATAAAAATACTCATTAGGATACCCCAATGGCTTGAGGGAGCAACAAATGAGGTACCGAAGGGTGAGCAGTAGAGCGAACAAGAAAAGTAAAGGAGTACAACCGAGGGTGCAGTAAATAGTAACAGCTCAACCCCACAAGGGAAAGGTAGAAGACTCATCCTAACACAAGGAGCTTGGAATGGTGAGAAGATGCACTTCTCGTCGAGCTTTCTCTGCTTATAGCAGGAGAGTAGACTCATCCAACCACGAGAAGCTAGACGCGGAAAGCATGTGGCATACCACGCGCGTCTTCGCCTCTCATAAAAGGAGAGAAACCAAACCCAAGAAGTGGGTACCAGAACATGGTATATACAAATACATATGCTCTGTCAAGAAGCCCGAACAAGACCCTAAGGGGATCTCTATCCCGTAGCTCAGCCCAAAAAAAGAGTAGCCAACAGTCCCAGAAGTAAACTCAATCGATGCCCAACATCCCGCACGTCTGTCCCGAACCACAATCCAAGGGGGACAATCACCACACCTCGACACTATCCACTTTGGGTAGCACTGACTCGCCCGCTAGTTTTAGATCACGTTGCAAGAATTCATCTCGGTGGGGAAAGAGCCCCTCTTACTTGAGAGTTATAGGGAAAGTCAAACCACACCTCGTCACTTCCCTGTAGTCGAGATGTCTCCCCAAAGTCAAATTCGTTCCATCACCGACCCGTACAACCAAGGGTCCCACTCCGGTGGTCACAGAGGAAAGCCATAGACTAGCCTAGTAGAAAGGACTAACTCTGAAATTCCAACGGGTGACCCACTGCCCAGCCCTACTGGAGGGTAAACCCTAATACATCATCAGGCGACCCACTGCCCAGCCCCAATGGAGGGTAAACCATAATACATCATCAGGCGACCCACTGCCCAGCCCCACTAGAGGGTAAACCATAATACATCATCAGGCGACCCACTACCCAGCCCCGCTGGATGGTAGACCTGGAATAAGTCGACAGGCGACCCACTGCCCAGCCTTGATGGAGGGTAGACCTGGAACTAGACGATGGCGACCCACTACCCAGCCCTGCTGGAGGGTAGACCCTAAGAGGTCATCAGGTGACCCACTGCCTAGTCTCTACTGGAGGATACACCCTGAGTGCGTCGGGCGACCCACTGCCCAGTCTCTGCTGGAGGATAGACCCTAAGTGCGTCGGGCAACCCACTGCCCAGTCTCTGCATGAGGGTAGACCCTAAGTGCATTGGGTGACCCACTGCCCCGCCCTGCTGGAGGGTAAACCCGAAGAAGTCGATGAGTAACCCACTGCCCAGCCCCGCTGGAGGGTAAAACTCAGAACTCCTCTAGCCAACTCTACTGGAGGGTACAACACTGGCCAACCGAACACGGAGTGGGTATCGTGCAACCACCCAACTCCAAAACAACTATCCCAAAATAGGTTCAGCACTTGTTCCATCACGGGCTGCCACTAGCACCGCTACTGGCTGATCCATCGAGAACAGAACTAGGGGGATACCACTCAACCCTGCTTTTCAACAAACGAGCACATATCCAGGGGAAGAACTTCACCCTACTAGTCAAACAAACACACCGAGGGACCCTCTACGTCACGAGAGGTCAAAGTATGCAAAGCACATCATGACACGTAGATGGGGCCCACACGATGAGTGGCCCCACATCAACCCCAACTGAGCGCACAAACTTTATCAGGTACAAACCACATGTACCTCTAAGAGATCTCGTATACTCCTAGAGTATACCTCGTTCTAGCCCAAAGGCTATCGTGCACACGGCACCCAGCGTCAACGTGAAGGCGTGACGTAACAACTCCACCTCAAAGGCCCAGGCACAGCCAACCACATCTTGTGAATCATTTATATCGCTCTCCCAGGAGTGCACGATCACACGCCAAGGCTCTCCTACAAACAAGGTAGGGTGAACCACCACTGGAGCACCTTCCATGCTTCCACTTTTAATAAGATCACGCAAGAGGATCTGAATAGCTAGCCGGATCACACCGTTGAAATCCACACGGAGAAACACGCGAGTTAGACTACTTACTCACCTCTAACGAATATCCGACGGAAAAGTCGCCAATACCGCCTCACGCCCGAATGGTGCCCCGTGATCCCAAGCCTCAGCCCTAAAAACAGTCGGGCGCATCGCACCAATGCATTCCCCTCGGGAAAACACGTCAAAAGTACTACTCACTTGATTGCAATGGATATCCGGAGAAAAAGATATGTCCCGGCTCCCCGCGCACGAGCGGTACCATGCGGGAGCCGCACCCTGGTCACGAACCACTGCCAACAAATTACACTGTTGTGATCCTCTCGTAAAATCACACAAGGTGGACTACTCACTTGTCCAAAATGGTCGCCCGGTGATAGAGATGGAAAAATCACTGTCGACGCCCAAACGGCCCTCGTGGGCCCCGCACCCTCATGCCGAATTAGAGCGGGCAAATTGCACCATTGCAATCCCCACGGAAAAACAACCAGACTTGGCTGCTCGCACGCCCCGAATGGACGCCTAGTGAGAGAGGCGTGAAACACTGCACGCAGCTCGAAAGACGGGTCGTGGGACCCACGCCTCAAATCCAGTCTCAATGCCCAAAACCTCCTTGGAAACCACCGCCTTAGTGCCAGGGGTGTAAAGATGCTGACGATGCTCAAAATGGACGTCGGATGCGTCCACGCCGCACAAAACAATGATCTCGGGAAAAACACCCATCCACTTAAAGACATGTCGTGCCTCCGCAGCCCCTCGTTTCAGGAATTAAAAATTCCCGAAACCATCTCAAAAGGTCCGCCTCTATGTCAGGTCCCTGCCGCCACAGATGGCGCGCAAAACGGACGTCTGTAGTGAAAGCTACGGACATCGGAAATTTAAAGGGGGTACTCCCTTGGGCTGGATCAGCCCGGTCCGGCTGGTCCGCCCACAGCCGGCCCGCGGCCCAGCCGCGGGTCCGGTTCAGTCCGCCGCGGCCAGCTGGCCGCGCTCCGCCACCACCGACCGGTTGTGCCGCACGGGTCCACGCGCCTCGAGGCCCCCCTCTGCCCTACGCCGGAGCCGCCCGGGACCCCGCCTACCATCGCCCTGAAGTCGGTCATGCCGTCGCCCTGAAGCCAGCCGCGTCGTTGCCCTCGCACGCCCGGATGCCTCCGCTATCCGCTCACCCAACCAAGCCGCCTCAATCCGATAACCCACGCCGACCTCCGCCTCCTGAACACACCCGGCTGCCGCGCTCAGCCGCCCGCACTCGTCGGACCCCCCAAATTCCCTCAAACATCGGCGAACGATTGTGAACGCCTCCGAACTCCGATTTCAAATCCAAAACAAGCATTGGAAAGAGAATAAAATCTAATTCGCATTCATGGGATTTTTTTGATAATTAGACAGATATTTGATACAAAAATTTGGTCCCAATGTAGGTGCGGGAAAAGAAAATAAAAACGACGAATCCTACCTCGATGGGCTTCGCCCGAAGCTTCGCCGTGATCCGTCGGAGCCACGCCTCGCCAGAGCTGCCTCTCCGAAGAAGGAGGAGGATATGGAGAGGAGGGGATACCTTCATGGGGGTGTTTCACCAGGGGAGAACAAGGGAGGGGAGGAAGAAGGAGGGTTTAAATAAAAATAAAAATAAATTTTAATTAATTAATCCCATAATTTTCCGCGCATCTGAAACCTTTGGCGAGGTCAAAATTAGACCTCCCCTAGGGTAAAAACCTCCTCCCAAGCACAACCGTGGTCTTGGAATATGATTCTGAGCTTCCGTTTTAATGTTATAAAGCTGAACGCCCAAAGCCTCCAAATTACGAAAATGCCCCTGGGGGCATGTTTCACGTACGACACGTGCCTGCAAAACTTATACCCCTCCTAGGGTAAATGGCATGCTCCAAACTCAACGGTGCCCTCGGTTTTCCAATCCAAGCCACCGTTTAAGAGATACTTGAATTTAACCATCAAACGAATAAATTAATTAATTAATTTATCCGTTTCACGTTCCGAAAGCGAGCGAGGGGTCCAAACATCCCGCGTCGACAAGTTTTATGTCGTTCCTACGTTAAACACCCCATTCCGAACCCATCTGTACACTCAAATCTCTAATCTGAAGCATCGTTTAGGAGTTATCACATTTATTTGGCTTTTCCAGTGTGAATGCACTGAAAATTTAATTCCGGCCACTCCGGGGCTCGGAATCGCATGCTGTCTGAAGGTGCTGCTCTGGAATATCATCAAGAATATTCCAAAGTCTTTCACAGCAAAAACCGGGTTCTTACACAAATATTATGGTTAAATATGATTATAATAAGTATATTAAAACATATTTTATGTTATAGATTTTTTTAATAATCAATTAATTAAATAAAACAAATCTCATCTGTGATGGTTTGTAAAACGAACTAAATGAACTAACAACAAAATGTTAATATTTTTACTAAGTGATTCATCCCTATATAAAAAACAAAAATGGATATTTAGGACCATTTAAATTTTTGTAAGGACATTAATACAATTTCATTTCACTTCTAGAGTTCTAGTCCCATTTAATAATAACATTAATAATTGTCCACAAGTGATCTGACCTTGGAACGAAGAAAAAACACTCTTAGAATAATGAAATTAAACATTATATATCACAGAAAAGGTTATAAATGAACATGATATAATTAAAATAAATAAAATATAGATTGAAATGCTTTAAATTATGTAATTAATGAATATAATTTGATTATTATATACATTAAGAGAAATTATATGACGATTCTAGAAAATAATTTCCCAACCCCCTTCCACTAAAGGTGCCCCTCCTGAGCTGACAATGAAGGAATACAAATAATGACTCCCCCAAGTCTTGACTCTAATAGTCCCTTATTTAAAAACTAAAATAGAGGGCATACATATATAAAAAATGGGAGGCTTTAACCTCTATAATAGCATGATCAATATATAGGATAAAAACAACCACATGAAAATCCATGACATTATATAAAAATAAAAACAAAACCATCCCACCAAGAATGTATAAATGATACACATATAGATAAAAATCTCAAAATTAAACCCCAAAACAAAATCTAAGGAATAAACCCAACAAAATCACTAAATTCTGATCTTGAAATGTCCAACATGATCCATGAAGTTCTCCTAGAAAGATGAATGATGTTTGTATATATATAGGGTGAGCATAAAAGTATATTCAGTAGGGTATCCCAAGTATCTCATGAACATATTAAAAGAGAATAATAATGGATCAATAAGTAAATAGAAGAACCAGTAGGACCTACACAGGTAAACTAACCAAGCCCATATTCACTATGGATTGCTCACCAAATAATGCATCCAAGTATAATAACATAATAATAATTATATCGATAATGTTTACCCACACTAATTTAACTACTAATTTTCCACTATCACATCCCAATTTCATACATCCTAGAACTTCAATCACTTTTGAACATCACATCATGCCAAGAACCCCGCTTGCTATTGGACATTACACCACATCTCATGCGAAGACACTTGGTTTATCACACTATATCTCACCTGAAAAAACATGGGCCATCACACCCCATCTCTGCCAAAGTCACCCTCTCTGTCACACCAAATCACATCCAAAACCATAACCATAGTAATAGGGTATCATGAACGTAAAGGACATTAACCTCTTTCCCTCCTCCTACCATGCATGACCCCCACCATTAGCCATTTCATACCATCATCAAAAATAACTATGATGAACTTTTGACTTATCACCATCACAACCTATGCATATAATAATTGCTTATAAGAGAGAGTTGGAAATAATGGGTAGCCATCCATCAATCATCACCTCTAATAAATTGGGAAAACACCCCCCAAAATATGTGTGTGTTAGAACATGGTGCTTGACATGGGTGGGTGTGTATAGAAAATCACAAGTAACATACGCGATATATATATATATAACCTAACACAAGACAAGACTATGGGTTCAAAAAAAGTACTAACCAACTCACAACATCACCACCTAACCTCTCAATACAAACACTTTCACCTGTACCACAAAATGCAAAAAACCAAATTGTAGGAAACAAGACACATTTCACAATTAATCTTCTCTATCAACTTAATCCATTTTCCATAATTCACATTACCAACCAATTCCATTATCCAGCCCATTTATTTCATTATTTAGTATATTTAATTTCACATTAAACATCAACTATATTTAACAACACTTCATATTTTTTTATTCATTCATTAGACATTTCCATCCAATTAACCAAACCAACCCATTCCATTTCAATTTTAAAATATCATTTTATTCCAATATTAACTAGGGGACTAGAAAAAAACAACACAATAAAAACCCACATCCCATCATCCTCATTAATCCAACCATCCCAACATCACCACCATTTCACAGCCACATCCACTGCATCATAAACACAGCCACGTCACAACCATTTGCATCTCATCTACCATATAGCACAACCAAAACTCATCACATAACCACCACACATCACAAATTCACATCAACACCCCACAAAATAGACACACCACAACACGTTATCCCTACACACCACAACCACACATTTCATATCCACACAAAATTCACTTATCATGTTTTATATTTAAAAGGGGGCTATATCAATTCCACTTCATTATTTTATGGAATTGTCACACAAGCCATAGTTTTTATGTGAAACCAATTATTTATCCAAATATAAGTGACTAAACATTTTTTCAAGGTAGTATCATGAAAATCACACATCAAGGTCTCAACGACAGATATCAATCCAGTACAAACATAAGTTCCCAAAATCCCTGATTTTCAATTATACAATATCAATGAATAATCTTAATATAAAAATATCAAAAAAAAATTAAAATCATGAAAATCATTCTTCTTCTCCTTAAATTTCAATTAACCATTTTATAATTTTTATTATGTAGGTGAAAAACCATAATCCCAGAGATAAACAAGAGTATAATCCCTCCTTTATGATATAACTAGATGTCAAATTAAGGAAACCTACCTCAAATGAAGGATTATAATTCATTAAACATGGTTGGATCCATATGGAGACAACTATCAAGCACCACAATAAAGGATAACACCTACATCACCCTAAAAAATTTAACACCACAAAATCCTTTAATCAAAAACACAAAAAACCCCACAATAAAATGATATAATCCCCTAAGAGACAAGAAAATATAGGAAAACTGGAAAAGGTAATAGGGGAACTCACCTAAACCCCCATGGATCAGCCCTACAATTTTGAGTTCAAAACCTACTAAAAGGGGGATAAAAGAGATCTTTGGGATGTAGTTTGGATCACCCATGAAATAAGAGAAAGGTTGGAATAATTTTTGGGTTTGAGGGACTCTTGGAATTTATACCCAACATGAAAAACATAAGACCATTGCCTAGAAATCCAGACTATGTCACATCCTATTTAAAAACCGAAGGGACTACAGTGCAGTACTCCTTTCCATTCTATAGCCCTACTAGTCAAATACCATCCAATATTTATGGATATCTTTTCACCATAAATCCTATAAAATAATAATAGGGTTACACAAAAACACCTTCTCTGGGATCCAATGGTTCCGAAAAATGTAGAACCTATAAAAAACTCCTACTTTGATTCAATTATATAGAAAAAACCCCTATATCATTGCCATTCAGGTGAGAAATCACCTCCACACCATAGGCTTTCTCTATAACACAGCTACCCCCAAAAGGGTGGTATCGTCAAAACTCATCTCAAGTTACCACAATGATATAGATGTACCACCTACACCATTTTAGCCACCTTTACGCTACAACCCCAGGATCTACACTATAGGATCCTTCTTAGCTGGACTCTTGGTAGCTCCTCCCTCTCCAAATCCCCGGAACTCCCCTAGACACCTTTACCACTAGATTCTCACAAATTAATGGGATCTATAGCCTTTGAAATTACATCAAATACATATCAACCTATTATCATACACAATAATCAAAACTAAACCAAAATAATGAGGTAAAGAGGTCAAAACAACCATCCATTGAGATACCACTCAAGGATCTCAATAAATCCCAAACACAACCACATCACCAACCAAACGTACCAAAACCATCCAATAATGGTCAAAACAATTCCCTCAAAACCACACCCCCACACAACTTAAATATCTGGCCTACTAGGTACAACACTGCACCATTCCACATCAACTACGAACCACCTCCCTATTCACACAGCCAACTGCACCACTATATCAACCTCAATATTTACGAAGACATAAACTTCCAAAAACATCACACAATAGATCCCCAAGAACATAAATTGTGGAATTTAATCTCCTATATCAAGATATTATTCACTTTGGGAAGAACTGAATAACTTATACAGTTTTGGTCATAACAAATTATAAATTTTCATAGTTTGGGGTCTGTTTTTTCCCTCATCATATTCTTTAATATTTAATCCCAAATCACATAAACAATAAAGAATCACATCTTATAAACCATCATGATTCAAATGTCATATAATTAAGAAAAATATAACAAGGAAAAATAAGACAAGTCTCAAAAAACTACATGTACTGTGAACTCATCTATATCTCACACTCCTAAGTACTCACCTATAGGTCACCAAGCCTCCATAGAAAATGAACCAAAGGAATGGTCTACCCACACAGCATGTTCTCCTAATGATCTTGGATCTCCATTATCCACTCCATGAATGTTATATCATCCTCAATTTCCAACCCTATCCAGTCAATGAAATAGGAGTAATCATGAATATACCAATGGAGATTATAAGTGTGGAAGACTTCATGAATCTATTCAAATCCTAGAGGGAGTTTAAATATATAAACCAATTTTCCAACACACCCCAAAACCTTAAAAGGATCAACAAATTGGGATGAGATCTTACTCCCCATTTCTAACCTCAATTGGCCACATTGAGGGAAAACCCTCAAAAAAATGTGGTCTCCAACTTTGAACTATAAGAGACTTATTTTTGAATCAGAATATAACTTTTTTTAGTCCTATAGTAACTTCATCCTCTCATAAAAAACTTAAACCTTCTCTATTATTCTCCACACCACATCGGGACTAATAACTAATGACTCTTTAACCTCATTTGTTCACATCAAAGAATTAAAAATTCACCCATGTAAAGCCATAAATGGTTACAAGTTAATGCATGAGTAATAGATTTTATTATAATAAAACTCAAAAAATTGAAAGATATTTTCCCAAGATACACCAAAGTCTAGGATGCACTTTCACAACATGTCCTTCAGTGTTTGGATAGTCTGTTTCATATGCCCATCTGTCTGAGGTTTGAAAACAATACTGAGGTGTAACTGAGTTCCAAAATAATTTTGTAATCCCCTCCAAACTCACAAGGTAAAATTAGAATCCTTATCCAAGACAATGGGTCTTGGGACTCTATGAAATCACACCACCTCATCTACAAACATCCTAAAAACATCTATGGTGCATGACCCCTTGATTGCTAAGAAGTGATTTTATTTCCTCAATGGATCCATGATTACCCAGATAGCATAACAAACTCCCTAAAATAGTATTAACCCTATGATAAAGTCCATAGATAATTTTTCCCATTTCTACTTAGGAACAACCATAGGATGTAACAAACTACTATGAACACAATGCTCAGCCTTTACCTACTTGAAAACTAGACATCGAGCCACAAACTCTTCCACCTCCCATTTCATCTTGGGACACCAAAAATGTGTCATCAATCCATTGTAAAACTTGTATTCCCATAGTTTATAAATATAGGTGATTTCTGAAACTCATGAAAGAATCCCTATTGTATCGCTACCATAACAAAAAACCTCTCTTGAAATAGCATCTGGTTCTGAAAATCCATCAACCATCCCTCTGGAGTATCACCATGTCCAACACAATCGTCCATCACCTCTTATTATGAGTCTTCACACAGAGATTCCTCCACATACTAAATCATATAAAATTGTATTGTCATTAAAAAAAACTTACATTATCAATCACTATCGCATCATGGTGTAAGGATTATAACTCCTCTATTTCCTCCCAGGAATCTTCAAACTCCTAAAAAAATATTTCCAAAAATTCATACAAAAATTATCAGTCATGAAATCCCATTTTTCTAAGTTTAAGGAGATATAAAAGTAATATTCCTAGGGAAACTACACCCTAATACACTACCATAGATTCATATTTCACTAAGAATAGATATACCTCAAAAACTTATGATCTATGAGGTCCACAAAGTGATCCCCAATGAGTTAATGTCACCAAAACTTTAGTGAAAACACATCCATTTCTAACTCTAGATCATGGGTGGAATACTTATACTCATGGGAATGAAACTTCCTAGACCCATAAGATATAAATTCCCTATATTTTACAAGATTCATCACAATCCCAAATAAGAAACATCACAAAATACCTCAAATATCTCCCCTTCCTTTGGAAACTAAATCACTAGAGCACTAATCAATTTCCCCTTCAAGAATTCAAATGATGCAAGATACCGATCAGTCTAGATAAAATCCTTGACTTTAGTAAAAGTTTTAATTAGGGCCACAATCCAAGATAAATCAGACCTAAACCTCTAATAATAGTCTATGAGACCAATTAATTAATTATCCTCTTCCATATTCTTGGGTTTTCACCAAGAAACAACTACATTGGCCTTCGATGGGTTCGTGGAAACAACCTAATAAGACACTACAATCCCAGAAAAGTGCATATTTCAGGTATATAACTTACACTTGGACAACTTCCCATAGTTTTCTTTGAATTGAAGAACCAACAATATAGCTCTATGATAATCAACATGATCCTCCTATGACTTTGATTAGATCAATATGTCATCGATGAAAACTACTATGAACTAGTCCAAAATTTCATAGAACATGGAGTTTATGAGACCCATGAATACAATTGGTGCATTCATGTCACAAAATGGAATGACCACAAACTTGAAGTTCCCATACCTAAATTTGAAGGTAGTCTTCATGATATCATCCTCCTTCACCATCAACTATTGATTCCCATATTTTATATCAATATTATAAAGCTAACTAGCTTCCCTCAATTGATTGAACAGATAACCAATCCTAGAAAGAGTGTAAAGATTATTTATTATCACCTGATTTAACCTATAGTAGACTATACACAAACTCAGACTATCATCCTCCTTCTTGGAGAATAATAGTGGATCACCCCATGGTTACACACTAGGATAGATGACGCCATTCTACATTAGATCATCTTTCTGAATCTTCAAATCCCACAACAATAAGGGTTCCATCTGATAAATATCCATCAAAATCAGAGAATCACCAAGTTGTAGATATATCCCAAACTCAAAATCACATCTAGGGGGTAACATCACAAACACCATCATAAAAACATACAAAAACTCCTTGACAACCCCTAGAGCCTCCTCTATCCTAGCATCCACTGATTCCACTGAAAACTCATCCATTAAAGAAATAAGGGGCTATAAACATCTAATGGACACCTGAAAACATCACTCACCAACTATAACAACATTCTCACTATCCATGTAACACCCTAAGTTTTTATGAATTTTTTTTATTGAATAAATTAAATTTCTTTGATATCATTTGTTACATACAACCCTGAGTTTTAATGAATCGTGAAAAACTATTAGTATTATTATTTAAGCACAGTCATTATTACATATCCATTAAACTTGGTGGAATTAATAGAAATAAATGAATTTTTAATATTAAGTATAATGGTTTTATATAAAAAACATATTGATAAAAAGGTATATAAATTTCAGTAAATTATTTATATGTTTATTTTCTAAAAAAAAGTTTTTTATTTCTTTTTTTAAACAATAATAAATTAATTTTTGAAACATTTAGAAAATTAATTTTTTATTCATAATATCAAAATTATCCAAGGGTTATGTTTTTTAATTTTTATAAAAAGATTGATTTTTTGATGAATAGTGAAAAAATACTAGTTTTTATTAAAAACTACCTTTTAGTTTAAAGAACGTATAATGTTGTTTTTTGTTTTAAAATGGTTTTAAATGTTAAATTAGTTAAATTATATATCTATTAATAAAATTTAGTTCATTTGAATCATTTTCATACTGAATTTTGATATAAAATCATTCTAAATTTTTGAACATTTTCTCTTTAGAATATCACTTAATCGTCGCATTTGTGGGTTTAATTTTAAATTTAATTTTTCCAATAAAGTGAATTAAAATTGTAAAAATGGATTAAATGTTTTTAATTATCATAATTTCTTCTATTTAATATGTTCAAATTAATTTATTACCATAATGATGGGTAAAAATAGTAAAAAAAATATTTTCCACAATTAAGGTAAAAATGGGTTTAAAAAGAGTTAACCTAAATATGTAAGTGTTTAAATGATCCCAAAACATGAAAAACACCAATTTTATGGAATATTTTTGACCTTATATATTATACTATCAATAATTATCTATTTCTGATCCTTTTTCATAATAAAAATAAGGGTATACCTTTTTTCAAAAATTATAAGTGTGTCACTCACCTCACTTGAAAAAGGCCACACTCTTATATCTTATTAATGATTAAAACCACATTTTTTATAAAATATATATCCAAATACATTAATTAAATCCCTTATCTCTTAATATAATCCTTATTTTTATTATAAATTCTTCCAAGAATTTTTTTGGTTCAAAATCAAGGAGGTTACCTCAAAAAGAGGTAATATTCTTCAATGAGCGTTATTATTTTATTTCTTCTTTGCCTACTTAGATTCTTATTAAAAAATTATGATATAATAAACTTTTTATATTAAATATAATTATATGTTTTAAGTTAATTTATTTACCAACATTGATCTCATATTCACTCAAATGGGAAACGATAATGTCGCTTGTGTGAATGGTGGAATACCGCCTCGCAAACCGATGTGACAAATTTTCCATCAACACATCTCACAGTTGGGTATGATGATGGATATTATATATATACATATATATATATATATTATTTTAAAATAAAAATAATTCTATAAATATATTATCATATATACATTTTCTACTTTTCCTTCCATAGAGAATACAATAACATCATTCGTGTATATGGAAGACTACTGTCCCACGAAGCTATGTGATCTATTTTTCACATAAGTTTTACATTTAAGATAATAAGGGATAAATTTAATGAATATACATGATATATATTACATATATATGGTTATGAAAAGTTAATATATTATTTAAATTTCTTTTTCTTCATCCATCGAGGAAATGGAAATAGCTTCCATGCATACGTACGATCTACTGTCTCCATGAACAATGTATTTCATTTCCGATCTCTAAAATTTATGGATTAATATAAATACATATATAATGAATATATATTATATTTATATCTTTGTTAAAATTCTGAAGATTATGGAACCATTATAATAGTAAGATGACCATAAATTACAAATAAAACATGCTTGAAAAAAAAGCAAATATTGCCTGAAACGTAACTTTAGCATGGAATGGTTAATAAAAGGGTAATAAAATTTACTAAGTAAATAATATATGGTATGATATATATATAATTTTTATTCTATAATATACTTATAATAAATTTATATTTATTGTACAGTATATTTTAATGTGTATGAAGGAATTCGAGACTTAAGGTAGGTGATTTATGTCTCTATTTTCCATCTTTGAGACATATGTTATGTTATGAAACTATATTATTTTATGAGGTGTATATAAATCCCATTTTAAATGTTATATTTTTAATAGAATTATTTTAATTATATTAAAATTTTCATTTGATTTCAATCATTAATTTTAGTTATGATCTAAAAGATACTAAAGTGGTAAATATTTTATTTAATAATCTCATTGAATATCGGTATTATTTATGATTATGATTCGTAGGATGAAGTATTATGATCAATATCTCAAGAAAATAATGAATAATATTATCCTATTCTAATTTCATGATAATACATTTCTCCCCTTCAATTTCATCTCTTTATGTACTCAATATACTAAAATAATGTTTTTATGAAAAATAATCTTTATTTCTCTCTTCGGTCGAAAACGTTTTATCTAAAAAAATCGTATTTTCTAAAATACGTTTTCATAAATGTTTTTAAATTTATATAAATTAATTATTAAATAAATTTTTACGCATGTTTGATATTTAAAAAATTGAATGTAATCTTCATGTACTTTTCCAAAAATAAGTCTCATTTCGGTTTTATTGAAAATGTGAAAGGAATACCTGTTTTAACATGTACATCATGAACAGAATTTCCTAAAATTATGAACAACATTTTATTTGAATATTACTTTATAATTTTCCAAGGTTATTTTTAAATAAAATTATTTCTCTTGTATTTTATGAATTTTTAATTTTAAAATTTTTATTTTCAAAGAAAGGGTAGTTTCCTCAAGAAATGTTCCAAGTGATTTTTCATTCAAACTCATTTTCCATATAAGATGGAATCCATTAATATTTCTTAATATTTACTGAGGATATGATCCAATGATGCCATATTTATTATTTATCTGTATGGATTTTGTTTATGATGACAATAGTTTTATGAGACCTATTTATCTTCCACGAGTTATACCATGATAAAATGAATATAAACCCCACCTCTTTTTCCACAAGTTATGATTTGATGAAATAATGAAATGGTTATGAAAATAGCTTATTTTAAAAATATAATGTTATGATGAAGTTTTATGAAAATCATTTATTTTTATGGGTTCTAATATGGTGAATTTTTTATGATCTTCAGGAACACTTATGTATGGTTTTTGTTATGTGATGATGGTTTCATTATAACCAAAGATGGGTGGGACCTATATCTACCTCCAATGAATTGGGTAAAGATTGACATCTCGTTAGATAAATAATACTGGAATGGCATGTGAACCCAGTTCAGTAAGGGACTATATCTATTATGATAGTCTTTGGAGTGAACCATTACTACTATGATGGTTTAGGGAGTAAACCAATTCAAATATTATAGTCTGGGTAATGAACTTTTAACTAATAATGAAATGATTTTATACGATTATATATATTCCAAAATTACCTATCTTATTCCATTATTATGCTCTCATGGATCATGTAATTTGATTCACTTATGATTCATGTATTATGAACTAAAACTCTTTATGACATGACCCAAGATTATGATCTTTAATATGTAGGGTATGGATTTAAATTTTATGATCATGTTATCATACCCTTCTTCTCATGTTATGTTTATGTGTCTTCCTTGTTTACCCTTACTAAGAATTTGATCTCACCTTTTCTTATATTTATTTTTCCTAGGTTATGAAGAAATTTATTCTATATAATTTTTCTAATAAGGCTTATACTTATGAAGAACTTAGTAAAAGATTATTTTGTTCACCTATGAAACATTTTTTCATGTTTCCAAGTTTCCAAAGGCTTTATACCTTTATGATCCTATGGCGTGTTTTTTTAATTTAATTAATTTTCATAAAAAAATTATGTAATATATATGTATGAAAATACTAGGCCATTATAGTTTGTATCATATGATAGTTTTAGTTAAACTTTAGAAAGTATTATGAAAAATATTTTATCAAAACCCTTAGGATAAACCTAAGTATAACATAACATCCTAATGTTCTGGTATGGAAGAGATTACATGGTTTAACTAGAAATATATATCTATCTAGATAATAAAATAGGATGTGGTTATGGCATAGATTTACCAAGGGGTAATAAATCAAAAAAATCATGTTGGGCATGACTCACGTGTTACCTTGTATATGACAATGGGCTATAATGGACACCTCGTTTGACACTCCTGGGGGATATGATTTGGTTAAATCAAATTTTCTTCAAAAACAAGCATTGGTGACTTGAAGAGAATATGATCACATGTGAACTAGGTTAAATCTATCGTGTCATATATTTAATATAAATTCTCTGGATTAAGATATCTTAAATTATTTTTTAATACTATGTGGTTTTACACTATGAGTGTTGTAGCTCACACTATGCTTTTTGGATTTAGTCAATGGATGGAACCCAAATAAATCATGTTAATAAATAATTGTATAGAAAATGAAATTATTTTCCTCATGAGAAGTTGAATGTTATGGGATTTTCAATTAAAAATTTCATTTATTTGATCATACATATTTCTCAAGATATGAATCATGCTATACTTCCAACCATTAAAAGAAGGGAACAACATTCTGTTGATTCCTTCATGAGAGAACATCCACCTTACTTTAGTGGATCTTATAATCCACTTTTTATGATGAAATGGATCAACACCACTGAAAATATATTTTATATCCTCTAGTTTTCATAGCATGAGAAATTCATTTTGGTTGTCCCCTATTTTGAAGGTGAAGCAGATCAATGGTAGACCCTTTTCACAAATACAAGGCATCAGGATGAAATTGACTCCATGGATTGGTATGAGTTCAGGAACATATGTTTCAATATTTACTTTCCTCTTATTATTTATATGAGGATAGAGAAGTAGTTCCTTGAGCTAAAGCAAAAGGATGATTAATTTGTTGGTACCTATGAGTCAAATTTTACAAGACGTGTGAGGTATGCTTCTAGTATTATCATTCAACCTAAAAGTAAGGATTATTGATTATTCAATGGATTAAAACAAAGCAATCTAAGGGTTTTATCCATAATATAATTCAATATATATTAGTAAATTGTTCTATGTTCCCTCAATGTGTAAATAGAGATCATATTTACCCACCAATGGTATGGATTTGTTAAAAAAATAAAGATGAAGTTAAAATGAAAATCTAAAACCCATAGAGGGAAGAATATGAGCTTTCCATCATGTTAAATGTGTGGAAGGAAACATGGAAGAAATTGTATTAATGGTTATAGTAAATTTTTTATGTATGGGAAGGAAGTTCATCAGAAAATAAACGTCCAAATTGATGGGAAAAATGTTATCTAATTATATAAATAGTGAGAAAGCTCCACATAATGTTCCACCCACACTCTAGTGTTTCAAATGAATGAAGTATGGGAAATATTATAACCATTTCCCAAATAATATGGTTAATTATCATGATCAAAATCATAAACCTCTTAAGATGAGGGATATGGGTAAATCTCATGCGATCACTATTTATGAATAGGGGTAAAAAATCACATTGTGAAATGTATACTTAATATCCACTCCAGAGTTTCTAATGTATTATTTGACTCTAGATCCACCCATTATTTCATATATGAATAATTTTATAAATAAATTTCTATAAAATAAGACCATTTATATGGGTATAAATATGTCATCAAAATGATTTGATGTATAATTAGTATTGAAACCCCATAATGTTATGCTGATTGAATCTCAACTAAATATGTCCTCTTTAGTTTATGTTTTTGGTAATGTGCTTCTTGTAAATATTTCCATTCTTCCTCTTGTTGAATTTGATGATATCCTAGGAATTTATAGTATTTATAAATCTAAATACCACATAAATTATTAGGGAATATATGTCACTTTCGATATTCCAAACCAATTAATGATCATATATCAATGTAACGATGTGTATATTCTTTCGATTGATAAAACATCCATTATATGGGTCTTGATTCTCATTTAGAAGGGGTTTTGTCTAATATGGTTAGGGTGAAACACAAAATAAATTAAATTCCTATTGTGAAATAATTTATTTTGGTATTTATAGAATATTTTCCTAGTCTTCCTCTAAATTATAAAGTTTATTTCTAAATAGAAATCATACTTACTACCATACCTATTACAAATAATCCCTGTAGAATGGATCTGATTGAATTTCAAGAATTAAATAATAAATTTTAGGAGAATATTGAGAATTGATTAATTTGGATAAGTGTGTCACCTTTGGTTTCACCCATTCTCTTTTTCAAAAACAAACATAGTTCGATGGGACTTTTTAATAATTATTGGGAGTTGAATAAGATAACAATTAAGAACAGGTATTGTCGGCCCTTTATTGATGAATTGTTCGATCAAATATATAGAGATGAATATTTTCTAATATTAACCTTCATTCTAGATATCATTGATGAGGGTCAAGAAGGTGGATATACCCAATACATTATTCCATACAAGGTATGGACACTATGAATACATAGTGATTCCATTCGATCTTACTAATTCTCCCTCTATCTGTATTGATTTAATGTATATAGTATTTAGAGAATTCCTTGATCATTTTTCGGTAGTCTATGTCAGGACCCCCTCCCCACAAGGTGTACTCCTCCTGGGCCGACAATGGGATAATAGAGATAATGAAACCCAATTCCCACCTTCTGTAGGCCCCGGGTTGGAGACTAGCACCAAAGGTATATTAAATACATAGATGGGAGGCATTTCCCTCTATTAAAACAGATGTAGAAGATAGATATAATACATACACCAACCAACTCATTTTTAGACTGTAATATAAAATAAATTCCAAGGTTCACATATGTAATGTCATGAAAAAACTAATACATCTAAAAGGAAAAACTGCAAGTACCAAAACAAAGGTAAAGACAACATCAACCATGAAGCCCATACAACTCATGTTAAACCCCAATCTAGTAGTAACCAATATGATCTCAAACCTGATCCAACTAACCTGAAAAAATAGTTTATATATACGTAGGGTGAGTATAATAGTATACATAGTAGGATCCTCCCTGGAGAATCTCATGCCAAAGATAAATAAATCATGTTAAAGCACAGTGAATAGCAAGTGAAACTAACTCATCACCTAAATAGGTATACTAAGTTAAGAGTCTGACCATGGATACCCTCACCAAGTGTCACATACAAGATCATATTGTATAATAAATAATATCATGGTTACCCCTACCACTTCCCCATTGGTTTTTTTCTCTGCCCCAACGTCGTATTTCTGAATCATCTCTCTTCAAAAAGGTTATCCTATTGACACCTAGGTGAAGCACCACAACATGAACCTCATGCAACACACCACCAAGTCCACGTAACCAAAAGTAACTAGATAGTTTTAGGGAGACACCATAGCTTGCATAACATGCATCATACGTCAAATGTTATAACTCAAGCCTTCACAGCCCATACACCCAGTAAGGATCCTCAAGCCATCATATTCTATACACGTTATACCTATAGTAGTCCTTAGGAAACTATATATTTAATAAATGTGTGTGAAATAACAATAATCCATTACATCCCTCTACACACGTATATGGTAAAAACTATCCACTATACATTCCAGTACAACTAACCACCCAGAGAAGAGATTATGGCCAAAGGGGGTAGTCATCCATCCATCCTATCATCTAAATGTTGGGGAAAACACCCTTCCATGAATCAGAATCTGCAGGGTATTAGTTTCCCTAACCAACAAGTTGGAGTATCATATAGAAACACAAAATTTACATGATATAATATAGTTCATAACCACATTATGGATATATCCTAATCTCAGACTCAACTAAAACTAACATCTCTCGAACTCCCAGCTGCCACTACTAATACCAAATATCCAATAAGAACACAACCATTTAAAGAGATACATTAATTTATATTATTCTATTTCATAATTTTCACTTTACATTAATTAATTATTTAACAATTATTTAACCATTATAAATTTCCACATTACATTTCATTACCATTTCAACAAATATCCATGCCCTCCAAGAATAAACAAACCAAGTCCATGGATTCTCATAATTACAACCTCAGCATTGAATCCAAGAAATATCCAACCCCAATTATTAAACATTATTATTTATTAAAATTATTACTTTCCATATTACCAGGTACTCTAGGGAAACATCATAAGCTACCAAACAAAGCCAGAAACCAAGAACATTTGTATGCCTCAAGAAGTGGGGAAAGGAATATAGATAAACAACAAACCTGGTTGGCAGCCAATCAACAGATTCAAACAATAATTGATCTTCCATATTAATGGGTAATCCTTGCTTCAACCTATTCTATCATCCCTGGTGTTCTCCCTGACACCCATATGAAAAAACCAATGCATCTTGTCACTCCAGGCATCAACTACTACCACAAAAATCGATTCTCCCTGTCCTACATACTGAAGGTTTCGGGCGCAGCGGAAGCGCATGGGTGGATGTGCCCACTTGGCTTTTTTTCATTAGCAATGATCAATCCAGGATCAATACGATGATAAATTCCAGTCTCCACTGATCAAATCATAGAAAAAGACAAAAAAGATGGTTTGTCCAGGAACCACAAACAAGGATCGTTATAGGTTGATTATAGTTAATTTAATTAATTATAAAGAAATACATTTTGGGCGTTCTTTCTTCGTTGATGTTCTCTATCACGTTGTCGATGTGATCTGTCATTGCGTCGCAGAAGCCAAGTGTAGACTCCCTCTAGCGGTGATCCACACATGTACCTCGTATCTCTGGATGTCACCAAAGGATTATCCGGGTGCTAGCGGGGAGAAGCCTTTGCTTGCGTTGTCCGCCTTAGATCGTCTTGATCTGATGGAAGAGGATCTCTCTCGATCTTGAGAGAGTTCTTAGGGGAAAAGGTTCTTTCGGCCTTGAAAGAATTCTCCAGATATGTTGTGTCCAACGATTCTCTAGTGTGTCAGAAAAGAGTTGGGGTTGTGAGGATATTTATAATTGGGTGTATGGGGTTATAGAGTTATGACAATAAATAAATGTGTTACGAGTTTTATTTATTTCATTGAATCTTTATTTAAAACCCCATGTCGAATAAATAATTCCTTGACATGCGCCCACACTGATTATAATAAATATCATTTAAAACAATATTATATCCTCAAAATCCCGACTGGAAAAACTACACGACGTGTAATAATAAATACACTGCGTGTACTTGTTTTTCATTGAAAACTACACAGTGTGTACATTAAATGTACATGGAATGTATATCTTGTTTTCATTTATTCATTTCCTTTCCAAAATAAAACTACACTACATGTAACAATAATACACGGCATGTACTTGTTTTATTTTATTTTTCATACATCATTAAAAAAAACTTAGGCTTCCTTGAATAATTATTAAACCATGTACAGGAATAATCTTTAATCAACTTGAGATACTTGGATACACTTAGTGTGTGACCCTCTAGGCCTCTTTCTCGTTGGCATTAGGCAGTCTTGCCTAAAGTCCAAGATTACTGTCTAGCAATGGGTCAAGGCACCCAAGAGAAAGAAGTTGACGCCACATTGGCGTATCACCTCATATGAACGTTTACTGTGTAATTTAATCCCTTTGTCTCAATATCTCATCAAGAAGGTTTCATGGCAGTTTCATAAACCTATATGCTTGATATTTTGTTCTTTGACTACCTGAAATAAACTCGTCGTTTACACCATGGCCATGGAATTTAATGCGAAAGTTCTATTTCAATAAAAGGGCCGAGATATCAACTTCCATAAATAGAAGGGACAAATCCTTCCTCGACTTATCCATTAACAGCATGTCACTCGTGACGCACCCAACGTACCCTACTTCCCACCAACTGTCTGCATGACGGTTTTCGTCAGTGAATCTAAGTGCGCGAGTCATGACATGAGTTAATGATAATCTTCCAGTCTAAGGACCATTACACACACTCGTAGATAGAAATATCTGATGACACCAAGACATGCGGAATTACTACTAGTGGGTCTGTTCTCATAATCTCTCATCATGGAGATTACCAAGTGCGAACTCCATGAGAGAGAGTCTCGTCTTCTTATGAGTACTCGCACATGACAGTCTTTATACTATGTGTCCTATCATAGTATTTCATCCAACCGTAGAACTTTATTTAAGAATATTTTTATAGCATTTCAAGGTTCTCATCATAGCGGGGATCTGCTATGACCTTATTAATGCAACAAATATTCCAGCAAATTATTATATTATAGTCATATAGAACAATGAACAATATATAATAAGTGAACATTTATGTAACCAAAGTACAAAATAGTTGTTTCTAAGGACACCAACCCTTACAAACTCCCACGTGGACTAGAGCCAACTGCCTACGACTTTTAGTCCGCTAGACCTCACATGATGATCATGTTTCTGCTGAGTCAAGGCTTTAGCCAATGGGTCAGCCACATTGTCTTCCGTGGAAATACTGCTCACTACAACTTCACCTCTCTGAGAAAAATCCCTTAAGAGATGATACTTCCCAAGTATGTGCTTTGTCTGCTGATGTGACCTTGGCTCTTTTGCAAGTTCCACCACTGCAGTACTATCACAATAGAGTGTGATAGGATCTTTACTGATCGGTACAACATCCAGCTCTTGGACGAAGCATCACATCCATACTACTTATTTAGCTACCTCAGAAGCTGCGATATACTCAGACTCTACTGTAGAATCTGCCACCACACTTTGTTTTGAGCTCTTCCAGCTCACTGCACCTCCATTCAAACTGAAGATGTATCCAGTCTGTGACTTCATGTCATCTTGATCAGTCTGGAAACTAGCATCTACATGTCCTTTGATGACTAGTTCCTCATCTCCTCCATAAACCAGGAACATATCCTTAGTACGCCTCAGATACTTAAGGATATTCTTGACTACCATCCAATGGCGGTCTCCTGGATCAGCTTGATATCTGCCTACCGCACTTAATGCGTAAGCAACATCTAGCCTTGTACATAGCATAACATACATGACTGACCTAATCGCGGATGCGTAAGGGATACTTGCCATCCTCTTTCTTTCCTCATGTGTCTGAGGACACATTTTCTTGGAATGATGAATGCCATGTCACACTGGAAACAATCCCCTCTTGGACTATTCCATTCTGAATCTCTTCAGTATCTTGTCAATATATGTAATTTTACTTAGGCCCAGCATTCTCTTGGATCTTGATCCCAAGAATATATGCCGCCTTGCCCAAGTATTTCATGGAGAATCATTTATGCAACCATGCCTTAACTGACTATAAGACAGGTACTTCGTTTCCAATTAGCAATATGTCATCAACATATACTATTAAGAAAACGATTTCACTTCCACTAAACCTTTTGTAGACACAAGGCTCACATTTGTTCTTAACAAAGCCAAATTCTGTAACATCTTCATCAAAACTAATGTTCCATGACCATGATGCTTTCTTTAATCCATAAATGGATTTTTGTAACTTGCATACCTTGTTGGCATCCTTTGGAGTCACAAACCCTTCAGGTTGTGTCATGTAGACATCTTCCTGGAGGTTCCCGTTAAGGAAAGCTGTTTTGACATCCATTTTCCAAATTTCGTAGTAATGGTAAGCAGCAATGGCCAATAGGATTCTGATGGACTTCAGCATTGCAACCGGTGAAAAGGTTTCATCATAGTCAATTCCATGACGCTGTCTAAAACCTTTTGCAACCAGTCATGCCTTGTAGGTGCTAACTTGTCCCTCCATGTCCAGTTTCTTCTTGAATACCCATTTATTACCAATAGGCTTTACATCAACTGGAGGATCTACCAAAATCCAGACTTGGTTTTGGTACATGGAATCCATTTCAAATTCATGGCTTCTTGCCACTTGGAAACTTCTGTTCCTTCAACTGCTTCCTTGTAGGTAAGAGGATCATCATTGTCAACCAATAATGAGTCACCATCCTCGGTGACAAGAAAACCATATCGTTCTGGTTCTCTCACCTCTCTCGTGCTCCTACGCAGTTCTTGTGTCTTTGGAACAGATTGTTCTTCCATGTGGCTTTGTGGAATCTATTCTTGTACCAACTCATGTGTATCTTGAGCCTCGACATCATCGAAGTCTATCTCGCTCCCACTATCTATTTTGGAGATGTGCTCCCTCTTAAGGAATATGGTGTGTCTTGCCACTGTAACCTTTTTTTCTGAGGGGTTGTATAGGTAATATCCCCTTGTTTCCTTGGGATATCTTATAAAGATACACTTTTTGCCTCAGGGTGCAAGTTTGTTACCTGAAGAGGCCTTAACAAATGCTTCACTACCCCACACATGTAAATTTCATAACATGCCTTTGCGTCCACTCCATAATTCGTATGGAATACCATTTATTGATTTAGTTGCTACTTGGTTTAGTATGTGCGCTTCTATTTGTAATGCATATCCACAAAAGGATAATGGAAGACTCGCATGACTCATCATTGATCTCACCATGTCCAACAGGGTGCGGTTCCTCCTTTCACTTACTCCATTCCACTGCGGTGTGTAAGGAGGAGTGAGTTGAGATATAATCCCAAACTCCTGTAAGAAATCAATGAAATCTTGATTAAGATATTCTCCTCCTCTTTTTGAGCGGAGTTTCATAAACTTCTTACCAAGATGGTTCTCAACTTCATTCTTGTATTCTTTGAACTGATCAAAAGAATCCTATTTATACCTTATTAAATAGATATATCCATATCTACTAAAATCATCAGTAAAAGTTATGAAGTACGAGAACCAAACCCTTGCTTCAACTAAAAATGGTCCACACACATCTGTGTGAACTAATTCTAGAAGCTCTTTAGATCTTTCACCTTTCCCACTAAATGGGGCTTTGGTCATTTTGCCTTGTAGACGCACATGACATACACCAAGTGGTTTTAGTTAGAAAGAATTTAAATACCCATCTTGATGTAATTTTGTCAAACGTTTATCATTGACATGACCTAGCTGGTGATACCAAAGTTGGGTGTGGTATGAGTCATGTGAATTAACTTTGTTATCAATTGCCATTACTTGGTTTGTGTAGTCTAACACATAAAGGTCGTTATATAAATGTGCCCTACCAAAACAAATGCTATCTTTATAAAAGTAGCAACATTCATTTCCAAACTTGAATATGAATCCATCAGTATCTAATCTGGATACTGAAATAATTTTTTTAGTAACATAAGGCACATAATAAAAACCTTTCAAAACCAAGACCATCCCGATAGGCAATGTGAGGTGGTTGTCTCTGACAGCTACAACAGCGAGTCTGGCTCCGTTGGCTGCTCGTAGATCTACCTCCCCTCGATCAATCTTCCAAAATCTACTTGGTTCCTGTATTTGGATACAGATGTGAGTGCCACAAGTAGTATATAATACCCAATTAGTAGAAATAAATAGATTGTATTAGATAACAAACGCACCTGAAGCTTCCCCTTGCTTCCTTGGCTAGGTGTAGTTTTTCTTCCAGTGGCCCTTCTTACCACATGCGAAACAAACAGCATCCTGTTCCTTTTCCTCCCCTTTGATCTTCCTTTTCTTGGAAGGCCTTGAAGAATCATTGGGCTTAAAGCTCTTCGCCTTCCCTTTCCTTTTATTCACCATAAGGACAGAAGGCTTTTCACGCTTCATGTCATTGTCCACTTGGCAAATAAGGATAAGAAGATCAGATAAAGACTTCTCAATATTGTTCATGTTGAAATTAACAATAATGTTTTAGAAGCTCTGGGGGAGTGATGCGAGAATGAGATCGGTACCCAGTTCTTCAGGGAGTTTAAACCCTAGAACCTCCAACTTCTCAATGTAGCCAATGATCTTGACTACATGAGTCCCAGCTGGGGCACCCTCTCTAAGCTTGCTCTGAAACAGAGCCTTGGAGATCTCAAACCTTTCCTGTCTTGATCTATCTTGGTATAAACCACGGAGGTGCTCGAGCATGCTATAGGCATCCATGTCTTCATGAGACTTCATGAACTCACTAGACATAGATGACAGCATCAAACATTGAACGTCGAGAGCATCATTCAAATGTTGATCATAGACTACAAAATATTCAACACTTGCCCCTGGGGCAGAAGAATTAGGAAGTGAGGACTCCAGTACGTAAAACTTTCATTCATGGTGTAGGATAAACCGAAGGGGCCTAAACCATTCCTGAAAGTTACTGCTGGTGAGGATGTTGTCTTTATCCAGAATTGATCGCAGAGAAAATGTGGTTGATGTGTTTGTCATATTGATTCTACAATTTAAAAGAGAAGATTCATCAGTACTTTCTTGATTACATTTTATGAGAAATAATAAATTTCATTAAGTCTCCCACTATTTTATCAAGTCCCAATAGACCTCACCATTGAACTCGGAATGTCCAGTTGTTTTGACATTCTAGTGGAAAGGATCCATATTTCCCTTTGCATAACCCCAACAAGGGTTGTTCAAGCTATTTGAAGGTATTTAGATAGGAGGGTCTTTGCCAACTGTGAGCTTATAGTTCCTTGATCTGTTGAGTGGACTCCCTAATCCTGAAATCCTGACTTGGATTTCTTCAACTTTTGCCTCCAATATTACATCAAGTCTAGCAAGGGCTACTTCTCTTGATGTAATATGGTTAAGTCAACCCGAAAAATTTCATAAGGTATTCCTTTATAAAAGTAAGTTTCCCAACAAGGGTTGGTGAAACACATAGTTTTATTGAGTCCTGACCTTAATCAAGTAACCACATTATGGTTATATCCTAATCTCAGACTCAACTAAAACTAACATCTCTCGAACTCCCAGCTGCCACTACTAATAGCAAATATCCAATAAGAACACAACCATTTAAAGAGATACATTAATTTATATTATTCTTTTTCATAATTTTCACTTTACATTAATTAATTATTTAACCATTATTTAACCATTATAAATTTCAACATTACATGTCATTACCATTTAAACAAATATCCATGCCCTCCAAGAATAAACAAACCAAGTCCATGGATTCTCATAATTACAACCTCAGCATTGAATCCAAGAAATATCCAACCCCAATTTTTAAACATTATTATTTATTAAAATTATTACTTTCCATATTACCAGGTAATCTAGGGAAACATCCTAAGCTACCAAACAAAGCAAGAAACCAAGAACATTTGTATGCCTCAAGAAGTGGGGAAAGGAATATAGATAAACAACAAACCTAGTCGGCAGCCAATCAATAGATTCAAACAACAATCAATCTTCCATATTAATGGGTAATCCTTGATTCAACCTGTTCTATCATCCCTGGTGTTCTCCCTGACACCCATATGAAAAAACCAATGCATCTTGCCACTCCAGGCATCAACTACTACCACAAAAATCGGTTCTCCCTGTCCTACATACTGAAGGTTCCGGGCGCAGTGGAAGCGCATGGGTGGATGTGCCCACTTGGCTTTTTTTTCATTAGTAATGATCAATCCGGGATCAATATGATGATAAATTCCAGTCTCCACAGATCAAATCATAGAAAAAGACAAAGAAGATGGTTTGTCCCGGAACCACAAACAAGGATCGTTATAGGTTGATTATAATTAATTTAATTAATTATAAAGAAATACCTTTTGGGTGTTCTTTCTTCGTTGATGTTCTCGATCACGTTGTCGATGTGATCTGTCATTGCGGCGCAGAAGCCAAGTGTAGACTCCCTCTAGCGGTGATCCACACATGTACCTCGTATCTCTGGACATCGCCAAAGGATTATCCGGGTGCTAGCGGGGAGAAGCCTTTGCTTGCGTTGTCCGCCTTAGATTGTCTTGATCTGATGGAAGAGGATCTCTCTCGGTCTTGAGAGAGTTCTTGGAGGAAAAGGTTCTTTCGGCCTTGAAAGAATTCTCCAGAGATGTTGTGTCCAACGATTCTCTTGTGTGTCAAAAAAGAGTTGGGGTTGTGAGGATATTTATAATCGGGTGTGTGGGGTTATAGAGTTATGACAATAAATAAATGTGTTACGCGTTTTATTTATTTCATTGACTCTTTATTTAAAACCCCATGTCGAATAAATAATTCCTTCACATGCTCCCATGCTGATTATAATAAATATCATTTAAAACAATATTATATCCTCAAAATCCCGACTGGAAAAACTACACGACGTGTAATAATAAATACATGGCGTGTACTTGTTTTTCATTGAAAACTACACAGTGTGTACATTAAATGTACATGGCATGTATATATTGTTTTCATTTATTCATTTCCTTTCCAAAATAAAACTACACTACATGTAATAATAATACACGGCATGTACTTGTTTTATTTTATTTTTCATACATCATTAAAAACAACTTAGGCTTCCTTGAATAATTATTAAACCATGTACAGGAATAATCTTTAATCAACTTGAGATACTTGGATACACTTAGTGTGTGACCCTCTAGGCCTCTTTCTCGTTGGCATTAGGCAGTCTTGCCTAAAGTCCAAGATTACTATCTAGCAACGGGTCAAGGCACCCAAGAGAAAGAAGTTGACGCCGCATTGACGTATCACCTCATATGAACGCCTACTGTGTAATTTAATCCCTTTGTCTCAATATCTCATCAAGAAGGTTTCATGGAAGTGTCATAAACCTATATACTTGATATTTTGTTCTTTGACTACCTGAAATAAACTCGTCGTTTACACCATGGCCATGGAATTTAAAGCGAAAGTTCTATTTCAATCAAAGGGCCGAGATATCAACTTCCATAAATAGAAGGGACAAATCCTTCCTCGACTTATCCATTAACAACATGTCACTCGTGATGCTCCCAATGTACCCTACTTCCCACCAACTGTCTGCATGACGGTTTTCGTCAGTAAATCTAAGTGCACGAGTCATGACATGAGTTAATGATAATCTTCTAGTCTAAGGACCATTACACACGCTCGTAGATAGAAATATCTGATGACACCAAGACATGCGGAATTACTACTAGTGGGTCTGTTCTCATAATCTTTCATCATAGAGATTACCAAGTGCGAACTCCATGAGAGAGAGTCTCGTCTTCTTACGAGTACTCACACATGACGGTCTGTATACTATGTGTCCTATCATAGTATGTTATCCAACCGTAGAACTTTATTTATGAATATTGTTATAGAATGTCAAGGTTCTCATCATAGAGGGGATCTGCTATGACCTTATTAATGAAACAAATATTCCAGGACATTATTATATTATAGTCATGCAGAACAATGAAAAATATATAATAAGTGAACATTTATGTAACCAAAGTACAAAACAGTTGGTTCTGAGGACACCAACCCTTACACATACCACAACAGCCCTCCAGTCTTAGCCATACATGGCTCACTTCACATACAGGCCTTCCTTCCACCAAAAACCACAACATCCCATTAGAGTTATCCATCCCAAGCTCACATCACATCACAAGCAGTAGAGAACAAACAAGCAATGAGACTCATAACTCTAAATAAATTCATCCATCCTTTACACACAAAAATCTCTCACAACTCCAAAGCATAAGGCACTTTACCATTATTAGAAAGCATTCAAATCATTACCTAAAAATTCATTATCTTCTTATCACACAATTGATTCTTATTCCATATTGAATTAACTGATTCATTAATACAGTTTCCAACTATGGGAAACCTAAGAAACAAGATATCTCAAGCTAACACAAATTAATTAAACAATTAATTTAATATTCCGTTAATTCCTTTATCGACCAGAATAAACATGATTCAGGTTCATTCACTAATTAAATTAAACATAAATACTTTCATAAATTTTATTATCATCAAATTATAGAAACAATAATCGGATTCATTAAACATGCCTCTTTAATTTACTTAACCAATTAATTATCAATTAACTCTAACTTTATGTTCACTACCAATTTACATCAATAACAACATGATAATACAATCGAGGAATAGGTATCACACTATATATATAATCAAGATGCAAATCGTTATCATGGTACAAAGTAGCAACATCGCTATGCAATCGATATCAATTCTTTAATCTGGTTCAAATAATTATTAGGTAAATTTCATTTTGATCCAAGGGATTAAATCATGTCAACACTACAATTTCATTTAAATAAATATATAATAGATTAATTATCTATTTCAAAAGGTAATCAATGTTCTTTTTAGGAGAATGGACCACGCAATGGATCCTGATCACCTCTCTCGCAATAACTGAATCCACCCGAAGACATCGCAGCACAACTACACCCACCAAAAACCAAGAAAAATACATTATAAACATGAAGATCATGTTATATCATATGGAAAGTATAAACGGGAGGAAACATATTGAAAAAACCATACGAACATAAGTATAACATACCTCAGATCGATGAGAGATCACTACGGATTGAAAGATGGAAGCTAGGAATCGATCCTTGATGAAGGAATCCCTAAAACGTTGAAGAGGGATTGTCGGGTCACCTAGAATCGAGAGGGAGCCACTATATTCATAGGGTTTTACAAACCCATGTGGCTGATAATACTTAATACAACATTTTATTAGGGAACTACAAGACGTGTAATCCCCTTTCACGTCATGTAATCCTCTAAATTTGGTTTTCACCAAAAAAACGTGTCGCCTCTTCATGTTATTTTAATTTTCACATGCCAATATATTAAACTATGTGAAACACAATTTCATTTCATGTAACTATTCATGATGTGGATCCTTCTATACTTCCAAATTCAAGCAACCGAACTACTCTAGACTTCCTCCGAGCCTCCTTTGGGAACCTCAAGCCTCGGAAACAGGCAAAGGGGAGATTCATGCCGATCTGGGCCCTTATAGTCTTTATAGATGATATTCTTATATATTCGATGGGTAAGGAAGAGAATTAAGATCACTTGAGGATTATATTTAAGACCCTGAAAAAATATAATTTGTATGAAAAATTTATAAGGTGTGAATTTTATATGAAACAATTTTCATTTTTGGGTTATATAATCTCAAGAGAGGGTATATTTGTGGATTCATCAAAGATAAAGGATATTGAATATTTTAACAAACACAATATGGTGACTAAGATATGATTTTTTCAGGGTTTGTTATGATATTATCTACATTTTTATGGAAAATTTATCATGATTATCTGAACTACTCACCAAGTTAACTTGTAATGGAGCTAACTTCCTTTAGATGGATGAGTGTGAAGAAAATTTCAAATAATTAAAGATAAGATTGGTCATCACACCTATACGTTTAGTACCCAATAGTGGATAAGTGTTTTTAATCTATATTTATGCATCGAGGAAGGGATTTAGATGTGTTATTGTGAAGAATGACATGGTTAGAGATTATGTCTCATGATAATTGAGGCTTCGTGAGAAAAATTACTCAAATCATGATTCAAAGTTAGTTATGGTAATTTTTATATTAAATATATGACTAAATTATATTTATAGAGAAAAGTGTGAAATATATACCAATAAAATAAGTTTAAAGTACATATTCACACTGAATGAGATTAATATGCAGCAGAGAAGATGGATCAAGTTGATTAAATATTATAACTACTCAATACATTACCACCCTTTGAAAGTGAACAAGGTGGATGATGCTTTGAGTCAAAAGTATAATGTTAGGATATTCATGATGAGGATAAAAAAGGATCCATTATTTATATATTTATAAATTATGGATCTATAAATCCTAAAGTAAGGGGAGAAATCATATTTTTCTCAATTAAATGTTCAACCCTCTATCCAAGTAAAGATTAAAGAGGTGTAGAAAGAATATGTAGAGCTTCAAAATAATTTTATAAATTTCCCTAAGTTTAAAATTGATCATGAAATAATGATAATGATATATAACCGTGTATGTGTTTTTCCCATAATATATTTAAATGGGGTTTTGTTAGAAAAATTTCATAGTTATTCATTCTCTATTCATCCTGAAAATACTTAGATGTATAGAGATTTGAAAGAGTATTTCTTGTGAGATGTCAAGAAGAGATATATCACATATTTTGTTCCTTAGTTCTTGGTAAGTTAGTAAGTTGAGGATGAGATAAAAAAGTCTAAGGGGATTTTACATCTACTACCCATAGCTGGATAGAAATGAAAAAACATGGCCATGGATTTTTATCCTCAGACTTCCCAAAATGTTTAAAGGGAATAATATTATATGGGTTGTAGTTTATTTCCTTACAAAGTCATTACACGTCATCATGATGAGATAATGTTTTTCTCTATATCATCTTACCATAATATGCATTATGTAAGTTGTTTGGTTGTGTGGAGTACCACATTCAATTATCTCTGATCGGAAACCAAGGTTTACCTCAATGTTCTAGTGATGTATTCAAAAAACTTTGGATATGGAGTAGAGTTTTAGCATTTTTATCATACTAAGAAATTTTTTTAGTATGAGAAAACAATTAAAACCGTATAGTATATGTTGAGATCATTTTATTTGGATTTCAAAGGTGTTTGGGATCAACACCTTCCTCTAGTTGAGTTTGTATACAATAATCGCTTTCACACTAGTATTCATATGGATCCTTATAAATCCATCTATGGAAAGAATTTTAGAAGCTCCAACATGCTATAATGGAGATAAATAAAGAAATATATTGGGGAATGAGAAAGATGAAGAAATTTTAGTGAAGGTTAGAGACATTAAGCAACACATCGAGGTAGATATGATTTGGCAGAAAAGTTATATTGGAAATCCCAAGAATGATCTATAATTTAGATTTGGTGACAAAGTGTTTATCTAAATTTCAAAATGGAAAAAAGTTGTGAAATATGGGAAGAAATGAAAAATAAGGCTTAGGTATATTGGTCCCTTTTAAATTCTTGATCATATAGAGATGGTAGCTTATCTGTTGGAACTTCCACCAAACCTCTCTCAAGTCCATGGTGTGTTCTATGTGTATCTCCTAAGTAAGTACATATATGAACCTTAACAGGTAATAAAATTAGAGTTATTATCTATGTATCATGACATTTATTATGAGGAATATACATTGGAGATTCTGAATCATATAAATAAAGTTCTATAAAATAAGACCATTCATCTGGTCAATGTTTTTTTCGTGAAACCACCAGTTTCAGGAAGCTACATGGGAACCTAAGGATTTAATGAGGCAGATGTATCCTAGGTTTTTTTTACCAAAGTGATGGAATTTAAAGAGAAAATTCATTTTAATAGTGTTATAATGTAACAACTTGCATTTTTATGAATTTATTTTTTTCAAATAAATGAAATTTCATTAATAGTTTGTGTTACTCACAACACCGAGTTTTAACAAATTAGGAAAAACTATTAATATTATTATTCAAACATGATTGTTATTAAATATTCATTAAAATTGGAATCATGAATAGTAATAACCAAATTTTAAATATTATGTATAATATTTCCATATAAATATATCATATTTATAAAAAAGTACTTAATTTTCTATAAAATCTTTATATGTTTCGAAAATACTATTTCTCTCAAAAAATGATTTTTATTTATTTTTATGAACAATAATAAATTAATTTTTAACACTTTTATAAAATTAATATTTAAAAATAAACTTTATTTTTATATTCATCATATCAAAATTATCCTAGGGTGAGTTTTGGGGATTTTTCAGAAAAGATTAATTTTTTGGTGAATGATGAAAACTACTGGTTTTTATTGAAAATTACCTTTACATTTAAAGAATTTATAAAGTTAATTTTTGTTTTAAAATTGATTTAATAGTAAAATTAGTTCAATTATATATATATTAATATAATTTTATTCATTTTTATCATTTTTATATTTAATTTTGATACAAAAATTATTTAACCTTTTGAAAATTGTCTCTTTAAAAAACTGAATTCTCGTCATGTCTATGGTGGATGGCTTCCCTGTGCTGGATCTAATAGATAAAAAACTTCAGTATGCATCGGCTTTCCATGACCTTACGTTTTTTTCTCAGTTTGGCTTCAAAAAACCTTCTCAGAATGTGTTCAGAGCGTTTGTCGACTCCTGGGGTCCTAGCCGTTCAGTGGTTGTTTCTGATTTTTCTAAGGTTTCATTTAGTATCCAATTCTCTTCCTTTGAAGATTTTGTGAAGGATTGGGCCAAGTAAGATAGTTGGTGTGGATCTTGGCACATTTCCCTCTCCCGCTGGTCTTGGGACCATCACTATGGTAGAGAAACCTCCTCAACGACCATCTGGGTCAGCATGTCGGGCCACCCATTACCTTTCCACAATCTGGAAATATTTGAATCAATGGGAAATACCTTAGGTTTGTTTCTTTTCTCTGATTATGATACATCACACTATAGAGCTATGGCATGTTCAAGAATCTGTGTGGAAATGGATATCTCATCGAAGCTCTCGGAGCGAATGTTGTTGATGTTCGGGGAGGATCGACAGTAGTGGCAGAGACTTCATTTCAAATCTTCTCTAATGTTCTTCTGGGTGTGTGTCCTACAAGGGAATTCGATGAAAGATTGTTGGAAAAAAATATCTATTTTGGGATCTAGCTCAGAGTGTCATGATGGACAGTGTAGTGGTTCGGGGGAGTTGGGGTCATCAGGGCCAGCAGCAGCAACGACGAAGACGGTGACCGTTACGGAGGTAGGATCAAATTAAAATTTAAATGATGGTCTCCACATGCACGTGGCATCGTCAGATCTGATTTTTCTAGCTGAGTTGCTAAGTTTAAGTACAGAATCCCCCCAAAAATATTTGTTGTTGTTGTCGCCTACATACTGCAGGGATTCAGACACTGGCAATCTGTCTCTGATTGCTTTTGGAGAATATGGGGGACAAGATACCCGGGAATATTCCATACATATCCCCCAGGTTTTTAACTCCACCTTCCTCACCATTTCATATTTCTTCTCAGCTTTCATCGGAATTCATACAAAAATCCTTGCTTCAAACCTGGTTGTCAACCGTCAGCGGACCCCCTCGACAGGAGGTGTATCTGTCAGGTTTGTTGGGAGAGATGAAATCTTCACGGGAGTCCCCTCAGCGAGTGCTCCTCATTTCCATCCTCAATGGGGGTTCAAAGACTCTCTCGTCATATATGTCTTTGTCGCCTCGGTTGTTGTTGCTAGAGGAAACATAAGAGACCAAGAAAAATAATTGTCCCTCCAAGCAAGGTTTCTCATCTGAAATATCACCTAGCCTGATAACCTGTTTTAAATCGAAGGATCCAGGTATGACCATTTCATTGTTTCCATTGGGAGCTGCTAGTCAGATGACCAGGAGTGTGAATATTTAATGGTATCATTGATTATTTGGAATGTGAGAGGGATGGGTGCTTCGGTAATGAGTTCCCTCCTTTCATAGAAAGCGAGGAAATCCAAAGTGTCTGTGGTTGCTATTCTTGAGCCAAAATAGGGTTCTGCCAATCTACATAAAATTTTGAAAAGGATGGGATTCTACTCATGCATGCATGCCTTTCCGGACAACCCTTTCATCTAGATTTGCTAGAAATAGTCAGTTAATGTGGATCTAGTTAGCCTTATGGCCCATTGCATATATACTAAAATCTTCTTTGAAGGTGGAGAGGTGATTTTTTTCATTTATTTACACTAGTAATGACACTAACAAAATATTGGAACTGTGGAGATTCTTAAATTCAGTTTGGAAGGATTCTCTCCCATGGTTTGTGGGTGGAGTCTTCAACATGAGTGCTGATTCTTCAGAGAATAAAGGAGGTTTATCAGGTAAAATTTGGGGGATGCAGGACTTCAAGGACTTCATCTCTTCGATAGGAATTTTCGACTTGGGATTCAAAGGCAATCAGTTTACCTGGTGCAATAAATGTGGAGGATCTAGTCGAATATGGAGCTGGCTTGATAGGTGTTTTCAAATCTGTAAGGCCTTGATTCCTTAGAGAAGACATCAGTCACACATTTCCCTCATACATTATCCGACCATATTCTGCTGCTTGTGGAAGTCCATAGGGATGTGTCGAGACATGGGTATTTTCATTACTCCATTAAATGGAAACGGGAGAGTGATTTAATGTCAATGGTTAGGAACTCGGGGGAAGGCGAGGTAGGCAGAAGGGCATGGAATGGTCTTACGAATGGGCTTAAAAGGCTCAAAAAGGATCTTCTTGAATGGATGGTGCATAGAAAAATCGATGGTTCGGGAGTGGAAAACATTTCAGAGGATATTGGGAACCTAGATGAGGAATTGAAAATTGCATGGGATGTGAACAAGTTCACATTGCTCTATGTTAAACGTGTTTTTCTCTTGGAGAATCTCCTTGAAATTGAGAAAGATTACAAGTTGAGATCTCGTGTAAGATGTCTAAAAGAGGTAGATATAAATAATTCCTATTTATATTCCTATCTAAAGGAGAAAATTAGCACGAGATTCAACATTTGTTTATGTAATGGGGTCTACACATAGAACATGGAGGCTGCTGGCCACTTGGCTCTAGATCACTTCGAAAATATCTTGGTCGGGACAGTGAGTTCAAGATAAAATGATAATCAAGGACTTGAAGAGGTGGAGGCGTTCTGGTAGAGGATTCTAGGGACGGTGAGGAACTCTTACATTGAGACATTGTTATCCTTACTAGATAAAGAGGAGATAAAGGGTTCAGTTCTAGCTATGCCCCATAATAGCGCACCTGGCCCGGTTGGTTTTCCTAGTGAATTCTACTTGGCTGCTTGGGAGGTGGTTAAAAGGAAGTTGGTGGAATCCATATAGGATTTATTTAGGGGTGGTGAATTACGCATATTGGTGAGTGCTTCCAGAGTTCTCCTCATTCCAAAGGTGAAAGATCCCACTTCCATTGGGTTGTTCAGGACAATCTACCTTTGTAATGATTCCTATAAAATCTTGGCCAGCTTGATTGCTAAAATGATGGGTGGGATTATTCTGAGGCTGGTTTCTAGTGAGAAACATGGGTTTATCAGGCGGATAATCATACATGGGGCAGTTGGAATTTCTAGTGAACTTGTAAATGATATTAAAAGGAAGGTGGTTGGGTCTAATGTCATCTTCAAAGTGGATATGGATAAAGCTTATGACAATATGGAATGGATTTTTATCATACATTTTATGCATAAATTTTGATTCCAAGAAGGGGTTTGTGACATGTATTTTCAGTGCTATGCATCCCTGTGGATTTCCATATCCCTCAAGGGAAAGTGTTTTGGATTATTCAAATTTGTGTGGGGTGTTCGGCAAGGTGACCCTTTGTCCCCCTCTCTCTTCATTTTGGAATAGGAATCTCTCTCGGAACCTCCACATGAGCATGATAAATGGGAAGCTTGAGATATTATTTGGAAGGAAAGGAATGGATTCAATATAAAATTTGATGTTTTCAGACGACATTATGATTTTTACGAATGGTAGAAGAAGATAATTGGCCGAACTCATGGGTATTATCTCGGTTTACTACATTCTGAGTGGGAAGAATATTAATATAGGGAAAAGCCATGGTTTCCTCTCCAACTAGAGCCTGGGAAGATGTTGCAAAACTATTCAAGAGATATTGGGTTTCCAGATAAGACAAATCCCTTTGATCTATCTTGGGGTTCCTCTATTGATCAGACGTGTTAAGTAAAGGTTTTTTGAAGATATCACATATTGGATTCTGGTAAGAATACTGAACTGGAAAGAAAAATTCCTCTCCTTAGATGGGCGTGTCATAATTATTAACACCGTTCTCACTTCCATTCCACTACATATTCTGGTGATTATCAAACCACCTAAGAGAACTATTGCAATGATGGAGAAGGTGATGTCCGCTTTTCTGTGGGATGCCAACCAGAATGGTTGATGTCATTGGGAATCATGGAAGCACATGGTGCAGCCAGTGGAGGAGGGTGGCGTAGGGATAAGTGATATTACAGAAAGCAAATAAGGAAATGAAATCCAGACTTGCATGGGATATCATAAAGAGGAAATCGTTGTGGGATTCTTTCTTCAGAGGTAGATACGGCGATCAGAAGAATTATGGAGGAACATGAATAGAAGGCCAGTCTGGATTGGCATGGTGCATGTTCGAACACATGGACAAGATCTTCGATTCAATTCGGTGGATCATAGGAAGAGGATACATTGGTTTTTGAGAAGACAACCGGGCGTGGGTGATTCTTGGATTCCCAAACTTCCATGCACCCAATATCTCCTTCAAAGAAGTAATAAATCATCCTTATTTTATTGATGCAATTATTAATTGAGAACATGATGCGGTGTTCGATAGTATCAGCTTGGTCGAGGAGGAGGATAGATTTTGTTACACCGGTTTGAGTCTGGGCACCTTTTCCATCTGGGAGATTCGAAGAAGCAGTCATGCAGGGGTCAGTACAGAGGTGGGGGTAGGAAACTACTGGTGTAAAGAGATCCCCACCAAAATTATGTTTCTAGTTTGGTGCATCAAGAATAAGGCTTTACCTATGGATGAAAACATACAGAGGAAGGGTATTAACTTAGCCTCATGTTGCTTCATTTGTGCGACCTTGAGGAGGGAATCCACTGACCATCTATTTTTTCAGAGTGACTTGGTGGATGATCTTTGGTCGCTCTATTCCCCACAGTCAAGGGCTGATATTCAGCAGTCCACCTTTCAAAGCCTCATGTCCTCATGGCTCTAGGTTGTGGAGGGAAAGAGCACGGAATGCAAAGTCTGAGCCACCATCCTTTCTTCTATCCGTTGGACAATTTTGGAGGCCAATAATCAGACACGGTTGGGATCTCGTGTGTCGACATCATTTCTTTTTATGAGGGTAAGGTCCCTTTTCAATGATCTGCTCCCTATACTAAAAGGGAGTCATCAATCGGCTCTGATTTGAAACATCCTCAACAGACCTATTTCGCTTGGAGGTTCGAGAGGCAGATGGGTTGGTTGGAATTCACCTTCCATTGGGTTGAAACTCAAGGTGGATGGATATTTTAGGAATAGAGCCATGAGAGGTGGAGGGGTACTGCGTGATACATGTGGTTCTGTTATTGTGGCTTTCATCTCCTTCTATGGCCTAGGTTCTTCCCTGGGGGCAGAGGCTCGGGCACTACTTACCAGTCTCCAAGTTTGTAGGGATCGCGACCTTGTGGTGTCTGAGGTTGAGTCAAATTACAAAACTATGGTGAAGATGGTACAAGGAAGACATGAGATTCCATGGGACCTAATTTACATTATTAGAAGGTGTGTTAGGGGAATTTCTTCGGGACACATCATCCACCATAGCTGGAGGGAGACCAATTTTGTTGCGGACGCCCTTGCAAGCCTCGGGCTTTCAGGGGAGGAACTAATCATTTTTGATAGTTTGGAATCCCTTCTGTGGGAGTTTCAAGTCTCTGAGCAAAAATATTCACTTTTCTTACATTATTTTCTCCCCCTTGAGGTCTCTTTCTAACGGAGGTACTAGGCCTTTTCCTAGATGATAATAAAAAAGAAATTTTCTATCAGTCACGTCTATGGGTTTAATTTTTAATTAACTTTTTCCACTTATGTGAAAAGAATTTGTAAAAATGGATTCAATATTTTGAATCAGAATAATTTATATTATCTAATAATTTCCAATTATTTTTTGACCAAAATGAATAGTAAAAATAGTAAAAATTATCTACTCAGGTTAAGGTAAAAATGGGTTTTCCTTAGGGTTAAACTAAAAGATAAGGGTTAAAAATAACCCAAAACCTATACAAAACCCTTTGAATGGAAATATTTAGAACTTATATCTTTTATTATCAATAAAAATCTATTTTTATCCTTTTCTATGATAAAAATGTGGCTATACATTTTTCTTTTCAAATATCAAAAGTGTGTAACTCACCTCACTTATAAAAGGTCACCCTCTATCCTCTTCTATTCACACATACAAAACCATTAAGTTCAGAAAATAACTAAAAAAATACCTTATTTAATTCCCTAATATCATCCTAAAATCATTATTTTCATCATAAATCTATCCTAGTAATGTTTTTGTGGCAATCCCAAAAAGGTTACCTAAAGAAGATGTAACGTTCTTCAACATGTGTTTTTATTTTATTTCATCATCCACCACCTTTGATTATTTTTAAAACATGTTGATATAATAACCTAAATATTTTCAAAATATTGAGATTTTTTTATGTTAATGTAATTACCTACATACATATCCTCTTCCCTCAAATTGGAAATGATAATGTCATTTGTGTGTACTGAAAACTACAGCCTCACAAACCGATGTGACACGTTTTCGATAAACCCCTATCACAGTTGGATATGATAATAGTTATAATTTATATATATGATATTTTCAATATAAAATATACTTCTGTAAATATATTATCATATATACCTATTTTTATTTCCATTCTATATAGAATATCGTAACGTGTGTATAGAGGACTACCGCCTCACGAAGCGATGTGATCTGTCTTCCACAAGTTTTTTTACAGAGGGTAATAAGGGATAACATTAACGATTATATGTGATATGTATAGAATATATTTGATTATATAAAGTTAATATATTATTTAACTTTATTTTTCTTCATTCTTTGAGTAAATTGAAACATTTTTCTTATGTATGTATAGTCTACCATCTTCATGAATGATGTATTTCATTTTCTATCTCTAATGTTCATGGATTTTTTTAAATAAATATATTACAAATATATATTATATTTATATCATTTTTAACATTCTGGATATTGTTTAACCATAATAAAAGTAATATTCACCAAAATAACAAATAAAAATATAATCGAAAAACAAAGTAATTATTTTCCAAAAATGTGGCTTTAACATGAAATTGTTAATAAATGGGTGATAAGAGGTCATAAGTAAATATTAAATGGAATGATATAAATAAGTATGTTTTATAATATATTACTAATAAATTTATATTTATTTTATATTAGTTTTTAACTTTAATAAATCTGTAAGGGATTTTGGTCACAATTTTCCTTCTTTGAGACGTATGTTATGTTATTCACCTGTCTTCTTTTATGAGGTGTTTATACGGCCACTTTGACATGTTATATCATAAATATAATTATTTTCACTCCATTTAATGTTTAATTTTATTTTAATCTTTAATTTTACTTATGATTCAAAATATACCAAAGTGGTAAATATTTTATATTACAATCACATCAATTATTGGGATTGTTTATGATTATGAGTATAATGATGAAATATTATGATACATATATCAAGAAACTTATAAATTTTATTATCCTACATTTATTTCATGTTTCCCTTAATTTTTATCTCTTTATGTATTTATGATTCCAAAATAATTTTTTTAAGAAAAATCTTCTTAATTTGTATCTTTGGGCAAAACCCCTTTTTCTTCCAAAATCATGTTTTCTAAAAACATTTTCAGAAAAATATATAACATTATACTAATGATTTATTAATGAAATATTTAACCATTTTTGAAATTTTTTTAAAAAATGAAATTAATCTCCATGTTGTTCTCCAAAACAAATCTCATTTGGATTTTATCAAAAAGGTGAAAGGAATATATTTTTACATGTACAACATGAACATAATTTTCCAACATCATGAACATTATTTTCATTGAATATTGCATTATAGTTTTTCAAGTTTATTTTAAAATAAAATTATTTCCACAATATTTTATGAATTTTTAATTTTAAAATATGTGATTTTCAAAGAAAGGATATTTTACTCAAAAAAACATTCCATGTGATTTTTCTTTTAAAATCATTTTCCATCTAAAATGACATCCATTGATGTTAATTGATATTTATTGGGGATATGATCCAATGATACCATATTTATTCAATATTTAGATGTATTATTTCTATTATTACAAGATGTTTATGAATCTTGTTTTTCTTTTATGGGTTATACCATGATAAAATGCTTATAAAGCCCACTTATTTTTCCACAGGTTATGCTTTGATGAAATAATTAAATGATTATAAAACCAATTTTTTCCCATGTTATGTTTTGATAAATTTTTATTAAACCCATTTATTTTCATTGGTTCTAATATGATTAATGTTTTATGATCTTATAGAACACTTATGTATTGTTTTCATTATGTAATGATGGTAACATTATAACCAAAGATGGTTGGAACTTGTATCTCTCTCAAATGCATTAGGTAAAGATTGATAGCTTGTGAGATAAATAGGAGTAGATTAGGGTGTGAAACCAATTCAGTAATAGACTTTGTTCACTATGATAGTCTTGGTAATTAAAGAGGACTACTACGATGGTTTGGATAGTGAACATATTCCCCTATGATAGTCTCATAAATGATGCTTGAACTACTAAGGAAATGATTGTATGTGATTATGTGTATGCCAGAATTATATTTCTTATGAAATTGTAATGATATCAGGGCTCATGTTATTTTATTCTCTTATGATTCATGTCTTATGAACTGAAACCCTTTATGATAGACCCAAGATTATTATTTTTGATATTCAGGGTATGGTTTTCAAATTTTATGCTCATTTTATCATACCCTTTTGATAATTTTATGTTTATATATCTCCCTTTTATAACTTTAATGATCATTTGATCTCACCCTTTATTATATTTCTTTTCCCCATGTTATGAATAAATATATCATGTATTATTAATCTGAGTTGGGTGCAAGTTATGAATAACTTAGTGGGAGATAATGTAGTTCCCCTGTGAACCAGTTTTTTATATTTCTAATTTTCTAAAGGAACTATACCTTTATAATCCATTGGCGTTTTCTTGGGTAATATAATTAATGTTTATCAAAAAAATGATATAATATCAATATATGAAAATATTGGGTCATTATAACTGAAAACTAAAAATATGACTCTCCACTTGAAGTGATTGATAACATAATGCATAGAATACAACCATTGAATTCCAAGGACCAAGTCATGAAGCTTCATTTAAAGTAATAAAAAATCCCCATGTGAATGATGTGGCCCCATAATTTCTCTACATCCCTACATATATCAAACAAGATGGCCAAGCCTTTGACTAGTTTGGTCAAAACTAGGGGTATAGGAAACCTCTCTACATCCAGTCCCAAAGAACATACAAGAGTAGGAGAACCAAATGAGTCTACAGCTCCTAAGTCAATTAAGGAATAAAAAATTTTGTATGAAAAACTGAGCATACCTCAAATAAACCCTATCCCCTTTGGCACAACCACCACCATTGCATGAAACTAACCACACCCAACCTATCTTCCTCTTTTCTAATGACCACCAACATGGACATGCTCAAATCAAGGTTCCTAAAAATCAGGAACATCCTGAGGTCATCCAATACTTGTTCCATCTCCACTCATTAGAGCATAATCCTACTTCCTCTGCTACTAAAATAGCTTCTTTGGTGGATACTTATAGGGCTAACACTAAACTATACCACATACACCAAACTCATCTTTAAGTTCCACTAGGAATTGGATCTCATCATGGACCCAAACCCCATAGAAAAAACACACTCTGATAAATACCCCTAAAAATCATGCAAAACACTATACATAGATGAATGGAAGGATGTTGTTGAGGTCGACCCCTGATTGGTCAAAACCTCGAATTCCCTAGAGCCTAAAACCTACCACAAATAGCTCTACTCTTTAAATAACCCTACCAGTTCCCATCTCACAAAAAATCTCCTCATGATTGTATTTTATCAATGACCCCAACCTTCCTCTAAATCTCTATATACATTAGTAACATAAAGGGGGTAATTATATATAAGCTATAGGGATAGAGTGCCTCCTCAAGTCACTGTTCTTGGGACTCCTCATCCATAAAAAGTTTTTTGAAAAACATAATAGATCCTTAAACATGATCACAATGCTATATACATAAAAATATCCTACTGAAGAGAAATATGATCCAACCTCTTCACTTCCTTCATTGTCAATAAAAGAAACTCTTCTCAAAAATCCTTCTAAAAATCATCCCATGAAACATCATCCTCCTTCCCCTCACCAAGATATAGCATCCTCTGCTGACATGCATATCCTTGCATCTAATTAAATACTAGTGGGGCCCAGTAAACCTCAAGGGCATGGATCAAATGGAAATTTATCTCAAGATCTTCTAACCATATATCTATATATATATCAAAAACACTTACCTTGTACATCCCTAAATATTTCCATTGGAAATAATATAGTGTTTTCTACCACTGACAATCCTTGTCAACTAGATCAACCCTCCAACAATCATCTTAATCATCCTACTAAACCTCCATTTCCTGAACCATATGTGGATCATGACTATGATCCATAGATAAAAGAGGAACAAATATTTCCAACTCCTAGTAATATGTAATTTTATTCTGATTGATTTTAACTACCCAAAACCACCCAAATTAAAATAAGAAAACAAGTAAATCATGATGCATATACTTCTTTTAGGTCTCTACCCTACACGTTTTAACCCCTCACTTGGTCATTCAATATTCTCAGAGACCTTATGTAAAATCCTGAGAGGGCCTAAAATCTCATTTCCTATCCAGACTTCTTTTTCCTATGTCATGCACCAAGGTTATCTTATATCATTGCCTTACCAATCCATGAAATTATCACAGTATCTAAATAAAAACACTGTATTATTTCTAAAATATCACCTTTGATACCAATCTTTCATGATGCCCTCTATCAAAAGGTACCCCTCCTAAGATAACAGTGAGGGAAGATAGATAATGAAGCTAGTGTCCCACCACTAGTAGTCCCCATGAAAGGTGCTATCATGGGCAGTGCCAGATGATGTTTCATTTTTACTTCCTAGGTGCAGCAGAGTGGCTAACCAAGGTCATATATCAAAGGAGGAAGTAAATTAAAGAAAATTATAAAAGGTATTATAAAAATAAAAGAAAATATAATAAACACACTACTTAAAAATTATGGGGGGGTTACCATTGATAAGGATAGAATAATTATTTTGTAAGAAGATGGTATTTTAATTCTTTTTTTCGAAATGATATTGAGAAAAACACAATGAGAATATTTTTTTTAAACTATTTTTGGAAAACATAATTGATCTAACCCTAAATATTCACTTAATTATTAATCATTATCATTTATATTAATCTATACATAATTATGATCCCCTACATTCTTAAACCTATAACCCTAAGGGATTTGACTTAACCACATTGATGAATTGAATAAAACCCTAGGATTTATTCAGAACATGAAGCCATAGAAACCTATGTTGATTATTGTTACAAGACTAGATTATGGTTAGTGGTAAATCAGGGAACATATCCATTCTTGAAATGAGGATGAATTGATTTTGGGGGTTAGATTTGAACTCAACAAATTAATCTTGTGTGGTTTTGTTTTACCGATTAATTCCACGCTCTCACAATTCACACATATCTCCACCTCACATGTTTTATGTATGTTGTTCAATTGTTTGATTAGATTATTTTAATTTAAAGAAAAAATTAATAAATCATAATATGTGAATTACAGTATCTCATTGATTCGAAATAATTAAGTGAAGAATCTTATAGGTAAATCGATTACTAAGAAGAATTACTCTTCCATGGGTGATCTAATAATCATATAAACGTTTTGCATTTGTAAAGGTTGTGGATATGGTATAACCCAATAACATTTCTACTCTTGATTTTTATCATAAGGAGTATGAGTATAGAAGAATAAAATATTGGAAAATAGAATATAATATTAGAAATATAATAAGAACCATGATGTTTATTATGCAAACACAAATATTACCACATGAGATGGAGTGGAAGGCTTTGATAAAGGGATATTGGCTTCAAGAGATCCTCATATGAGTATAGGGAGTTCCATAACCTCCAAGGTGAGGATATTACTCTTATATAACTCCAAAAAATTAGCAATTAACTATTTGACCAAACATCCCAATGGGGTGCCCAATGTGCCAATTTATAGGCAAAACAGGAAGTGGTTTTGGAAACCCAGATTTCGAGATACGACTTGTGTCTCAATTTTGGGTTGGTAAATGGCATTATATCGACTCGGAAAGATAATAAAAGTTTTTGGAAGGCATCTTGACTATATCCATGTCAAAGTTTGTTTTCAATTTAAGACTACATCTCGAGATATGGTCAAAATATAGAACCAAAAATTTAACTTTGAGCAGATTCAGTTTCTTGGAAAGATCAGCTCAGTTGGGCCCCTTTCTAAACCAATTGGGCATGGTTCTCTTAAGAATACTTGTATCCCACTAAATTTTGGATCATCCCAAAAAATCAACCCATTTAAATACATATATTTCTCATAACATGAAAAATAGTGGATATATGTCCTTGGGATTCCATGTAGTTTGTCCCATTTTCCTTATGCATCATCTTCATCCCTCCAATTCTCCTCCTCCAAAATGAAATAAAAAACAACTACAATTTCCCTTTTCAACAGTGATAAAAATTAGCAATAGAATAAAATGGGAAGTGAAATTTGTTATTATATTTTTTATTTTAAATATAAAAACAATTTAAAGAAGTTATGTAAAGGTGAAATAAAGCAGTGAATCATGGAGCGATCACACCCCCACACTTACCCTTTCGCACTCCCAGACAAAACCTCATATCATTAGTATGGGAAAAACTGATTTTTGTGACGGGTTATTTGTGACGGGATTTATTCCCATCGCAAATAGTCTGGAAAAAAGGTTATTTGTGATAGGAAAATCAACCCATCGCTAATAACTAATTATTTACAACCGAACTAGGCATCCCGTTGCAAAAACTTACGCGCAGTTTGGCACACAAAATGCTCCAAACCACGCAGAAGGGTATTTGCAATGAGAAGGAACCTCCCATCGCAAATATCGAGAGGTGGTAAACACTAGTTGCGATGAGGGATCCCCCATTAAAACTAGTGCGTCCACTAGAGGGTATTTGCGACGAGTCCCGTCGCAAATACACGGCAGTGGTAAAAACTATTTTTGGTAGGATGTTGTCTCGTCGCAAATAGTGTGTCGGCATGTTACTTTTTTGCGACGGGACCCATCGCTGATAACCTTTCAACCGTTGACAGTAATTAAGGCGGTCGAAGGTATTTGCAACAGGTCCCATCGCAAATAGTCTCGTCACTACTAATCTAACTTATATATACCCCCCATCCGTTTTTTCCTTCCTCCCCCTCAATTCTTACATTCTCTACTTCTCTAAACTCCAATTTTAGAGTGAAAATTTTTCATAGTTAGTTTTTTTTACGAAGAAGTTGTGAAGCCGTCTACAATTTTAAGAGGTCAGGTTTAAAGGTATTTATGTTTTATTTAATTTAGTATTTATTTTATTTTTTATATTAATTTTAATTATTGTTGATTGGTTGTAATTAAGTTAGATTTAAATTGTTTTGTCATCAATATTTATTTGTAATAAATTAGTAATAATTAATAATTATTAACGATAATTAGTAATGTATATAAATAATTAGAGGTAATTAGAAATTAGTAGGTGTATTTTGCAGTAATTAATATTAATTAACGCTAATTAGTAATAATTAGGAAAAAAATAGTAATAATTATGGAAAAATAGTAATAAATATTTACAATTAATAATAAATACTAATAATTAGTAATAAATACTAATAACTAGTAATAAATACTAAAAATTAGTAATAAATACTAATAATTAGTAATAAATAATTATTATTATTAATAAATGCTAATAATTATTAATAAATTATAATAATTAGTAATAATTAGTAATAATTAGTAATAAATAGTAATAATTAGTAATAACTAGTAATAAATAATAATAAATAATAATAAATAGTAATAAATAATAATAAATAGTAATAAATAGTAATAAATAGTAATAAATAATAATAAATAGTGATAAATAAGAATAAATCATAATAAATAGAAATAATTAGTAATAATAGGTAATAATTAGTAATAATTAGTAAGAATTAGTAATAAATACTAATAATTATTAATAAATACTAACAATAAGTAATAATTAGTAATAATTAGTAATAAATAATAATAATTAGTAATAATAAGTATTAAATAGTAATAATTAGTAATAATTCGTAATAAATAGTAATAATTAGTAATAAATAGTAATAAATGGTAATAAATAGTAATAATTTGTAACAATCAGTAACAATTAGTAATAAATACAAATAATTAGTAATAAATTCTAATAAATACAAATAATTAGTAATAAATAATAATAAATAGTAATAAATAGTAATAAATAGTAATAATTAGTAATAATTAGTAATAATTAGCAATAATTAGCAATAATTAGTAATAATTAGGAATAATTAAGAATAATTTGCAATAATTAGAAATAATTTGTAATAACTAGTAATAATTAGGAATAATTAGGAATTACTAGCAATAATTCAGATTAATTAGCAATAATTAAGAATAAATAGCAATAACTAGTAATAATTAGCCATAATTAGCAATAATTAGCAATTAGTAGAAATAATTATCAATAATTAGAAATAACTAGAAATAATTAGCAATAACTAGAAATAATTAGTAATAATTAGCAATAATTAACAATAATTAGAAATAATTAGCAATAATTTGCAATAATTTGCAATAATTTGCAATAATTAGCAATATTTAGTAATAATTAGCAATAATTAGGTATAATTAGTAATAATTAGTAATAATAAAGAATAATTGGGAATAATTTGGATTAAATTGAAATAATTAGGAATAATTAGCAATATTTAGAATTAATTAAGAATAATTAGGATTAATTAGGATTAATTAGGAATAATTAGGATTAATTAGGATTAATTAGAAATAATTAGAAATAATTAGGTGTAATTAGGAATAATTTGCAATAATTAGGAACAATTAGGAATAATTAGGAATAATTAGGAATAATTAAGAATAATTAGGAATAATTAGTATTAATTAGGAATAATTAGGATTAATTAAGATTAATTAGGATAAATTATGATTAATTAGTAATAATTAGGATTAATTAGTAATAATTAGGAATAATTAGGAATAAATTGAATAATTAGGAACAATTGATAATAATTTGGAACAATTAGGAATAATTAGGAATAATTAGAAATAAAATCAATTTTAATAAATTGTAATAACTTGGCCCAATTTCCAGTGGATTGGCGGAACTCCTTTTGCTTGATGACCCTTCTCTATTCAACTCTTAACGACTCAAAACATTATGAAAAGTATGCTTCTACATATGCATATCTAATCTCGTATGCACAAGTTTAAATATGCATTCATATGATGACATTTTTCATAGTGTTTTCAAGAGGTGATAGTTGAAAGAAGATGATTCATCGAAAAAAAGGGGCTCTTTTGTTTGACGGCTCATTTACTTGCATCATTATCACACTGAAATCACAATGAAGAATCTACTCAGAGATACGCTTATACTTTCTTGTATGCATGAGAATTGATATGCATACTTATGACTAGATTCTTCATTGTGATTTTAGTGTGAAAAAGTTGCAAGTAGATTATCCGTCGAACAAAAGAGTAGATATTAATCCAATAGAAATTGTGTCACTCGTAATTAATGGTAATTATTAAGAAGTGGTTGTAATCATTTATCTTCTTTTTTTGGATAGTGTTTTTCTAATTTCAAATTATTCAAAAAAGTAATGATTTTGTATTTTTTAGAAAAATATGGATCAAAGAAGTCGACAATAGTCATTATTAGATGATCGCTTTTGGATAAATCAGTATAGAAATCCAAACGAGTCTAGTTTAAATCCTATATATATTGAGGGTGTTGAAGCTTTCTTATCATTTGCATCATGAAAACCAGAATTTGCTTCAGAAGGCAGAATTAAGTGTCCTTGTAAAAAATGTGCTCTGAGAACGTTTGACACATTTGACAAAGATGGGGGACATCTCTTGCGGTTTGGTTTTCAACCAAATTATGTTTTTTGGTATCAACATGGTGAACGCAGATCCAGATAAGGTACTAATAATTCGATTCTGGATCCATCACAGTTTTTAAAATTTAGTACATGATGTATCATGTCAATCTCTTCAACAAACTAAAACTCAGGATGATATTGATTTAACTCCTGAGTTGGAACCATCCTAATTTTATGAGTTGTTGAGGTCTAATGAGGATGCATTATATCCTAGTTACAAGATAAGAAAATTAAAAGCGGGATCAAAATTTATGGCTATTAAAGCAGATAATTCAATTTCAAACTACTGTTTTGATCAGATATTTTCTTTGGTTAAAACACTATTACCTGAAAAAAAATGTGTTTCCTACAAATTACTATGAGTGCAAGAGGATGGTTTGTAATCTGGGCCATAGTTATCGGAAGAAAATGATTGCATCTTATATTCTGGTGAAAATGAGTCATTAGATTCTTTTCCCACATGTAGAAAATATAGGTATAAAGAAGCTCAACAAGGGATGTCTGGATCGATTCCTGTAAAATAGTTGAGATATTTCCCCCCTATACCTAGTCGCAACATTTATTTATGTCTCAGATTACAGTGTCAGTGATGTCATGACACAAAACCCATATTTCAATTGGTAAAAACGTGAATCATCAATCTGATAGTGATTCCTAAAAACATTTTGACCGACTACATCCGTCAAAATGTGCAATTGGGTCTTTCTACAGACAGTTTTTGTCCATTTGGTTCTTATGGTAGTCAGTATTCAAGTCGGTTTGTCTTCATAACTTCATATAATTTACCTCCATGGATGTTGATGAAGGTGCCCTATATATTTTTGACCTTATTAATACCAGGACATCTGAAAAAGAATATTGATGTTTATTTGAAACCATTGATTGATAAGTTAAATTCATTGTGGATTAATGGTGTTAGTACATATAATGTTGCTGTGAAACAAAAGTCTATATTAAAAAGCTACATTAATGTGGATGGTTAGTGACCTCCCAGCATATGGCATGTTATATCGCTAGAGTATACATGGTCCGAAATCATGTCCTTACTGTATGAAAGACAATAAAGCCTTTATGCTCGTGAATGGAAAAAACATTTCTATTTTTACTGTTATCGCAAATTTCTTCTAACTGATCATCCTTTTAGGAGGAAAAAATCTCATTTTAGAAAAGGCATAATTGAAAAGGATGAACCTCAAAAAATGATCTTAGGTACAAAGTTAAAATCAGTTGTATTTTCATTACCTCCCATCACATTTGGTCCAACATTAAACCACCAAAAAATTCATAGCTTTGCGAAAGAACCTAATTGGATAAAATAGAACATTTTTTGGGATCTTCCATATTGTTCTGATTTGTTGGTCCACCACATGTTGGATGTCATGCATATTGAGAAGAAATGTTTTGATAATTTATTTCATACAGTTCTGGATACACTAGATAAGGTCAAAGATAATGTAAAGGCATGATTAGATCTTACCCAATTTTTCAAATGACCGGAACTTGAACTATTTCAAAATATAAAATCACAGAGGTTAATGAAGCCAAAAGCGGCTTATACACTGTCCATAGAGAGTTTCTTATTATTTTGTCAGTGGATTGTAGATTTGAGACTTCTAGATGGATATTATTTCAATTTGGGTAGATGTGTTAAGAATGGTCATATTATAGGATTAAAAAGCGATGATTGTAATGTTATAATGGAAAGACTTCTGTCGATTGGATTCAGTGGTTTGTTTAATTATAGGATTTTGGATTCAATAACAGACATATCATATTTTTTCAAGACAATTGTGCGGTGACAATAGACTACGATGCACTTAGAAAACTGGAAGAAGATGTTCTTGTAATTATATGTAAACTGGAAAAAATCTTCCCGCAGGATTTCTTTGACTCAATGGAACATCTGATATTACATTTTCCCCATGAAGCTAAATGTGGAGGTCCAGTACAATTTCGATGGATGTACCCATTCAATAGATGCATACAGAAATTGAAAAGAAAAGTACGTAAGAAATCATTAGTTGAAGGCTCAATTGCTGAAGCTTATTTGTAAGAGGAAATTGCTTTTTTATGCTCTCATTATTTTGAATCTAAATATCCCTAAAAACCCAACCACATGGAATGGAATGAGGGTAATGTTGATGATGAAATAGAAAATAAATTATCATTTTTTAATCATCCAGATCTTGGCTTTGGTAGAGTTCATAAACGAAGGATTTCATATGATGAACATCATAGAGCTCATACATATGTTCAGCTCAATTGTGAATAAATGACCTCATTTGTATTTTGAGTGCTTCTATCACTTATTCTATAATTTATGTTATAGTAAGTAAACTTATTTTATTTATATGTTATATGTTAATCATATCAAGAAACAACTTCCACAAATTACAACAACTGCTCTTGAAGAATGCCGACAAAAAAATTCTCAATGGTTTCAAAAACTGGTATATCATAAATTATTGATGGTTTAACATATCAATTCAGTTTAATATTTATTATATTGATAATTTTTTTAAAAAAATTCAGGTGTCTCAACATGATGGTAAAATTGATAAATGACTGTGTATATTGAGTAACCCACAAACCAAAATGGTTAAATCTTATAACACATATGGGGTGAATGGTTTTCGAATTCATACATGTGCATATGGGGAATCAAAAATAACAATGAACATTTGAGTTTTCTTGAGAGGATCTCATTTAGAGAAACTGAAGTTGACTTTTATGGCATGATAGATGAAATTTCTAAACTGTGTTATCTAGGGAAACATTACATAACGATGTTTAAATGTCAGTGGTTGGATAATTAGATAGGCTTGCATGTTCATCTGATTCATGGAATCATCGATATTAAATAGAAAAGTCTTCTTGCAGTAAATGAAACATTTTACTGGCTCAACAGGCACATCAAATGTATTACACAAAGTATTGTGCCACTTTAACAGACCTGAATGATTGGTGTAGTATAATAAAAATGAAATCTTGGGGAAATCAGTTTACATAAACTGAATGTGGTTTCGATGAATTAAAAGGAATTAAAATTTTTCAAGAGACTACTGAAAATCCATCTTTTTCACAAATAGACATGAATATGAATTATGACACCCCACAATTAAGGGTCAATGGTGATGATGATGTTAATTATGTTCTAAGTAAATTTGAAATGGAAAGAGATGATGAAACTGAAACTCATATGGATATTGATAATGCTGATGATGAATATGAAGACATTGACATCGTCAGATATGAAGATGATGGTAAAGGTGAATGTTAACACAGTTAAATATTGGTTATAATCATAACTAATATATATCTATATGTAATAGTTATTTTAAACTATCTGCTAACAATAATCATTTGGTGTTTTAGATGGACCCTGGGCTATTTTGTGAGTTGCAGGAGGCCGAACTACCTTTGGATGAGGAGGATTTGGGATCATCTGACCCTCATCCCACTGGTGGTTCAGGAGGTAAGTAGATGGGGCATGGTCTTACACGACTGATGATTTCTAACCCTATCCCCAACAATGCCCATGTCTTGGAAATGAGATATAAATCTTTACCCAATTCATTTGAGGGAGATATAGGTCTCACTCATCTCATAATTAAATCATTCTTACTTGTGCCACAAAATAAACATACATCATTCATAAAAACCCAACGAATAAAATGGGTTTCATAAACATCATCCCATCATCACATAATCCATATAAAAGATATGGATATCAATTCATAATAAGAAAAGTGAAACCATGTCAATCATAGATACATTACACTTGAAACATACACATATGAAATAATTTCATCTTATATGGAAAATGGTTTTGATAAAACACTTGAAATGAATTATTGAGGAAAATATCCTTTCTTCTTCAAAATCAATTTCTTTTCACAAAACGTCATGCAATTTTAAAATAAAGAGATTTTGTTGAAAATATTCATGAAATATTTTGGAGGAAGATTCATGAAAATAAGGCTTTATAAAACCGTAAAAATCTGTTCGTGCCGTATAAGTTAAAAAAACATTCTTCTCATACTTTTTCCGGAAAAGTCAAAAAAGTACCTTGTAACGTAAACAAATGAAAGATTCCTTACATACCATGTAGTAAAAGTAAAAAAGTAAGAAATGGGTAAAAATGCCATTAAACATTCATGAAAACACTTTTATAATACATGGACATGGATGATATAAATAACCCCAGTAAATACTTACGAATAAGCAATCTCGGAGAAAAATGAGATTTGCAAAATTATCCCTTACCTTAGGTCCGATATGCTTCGTACGTACCCGAACCCCCTGTATAATGATTTAAATAATGTTATTGACTTATTATAGAATCAAATTCATTGTTATTATATCATATATGGTTCACTTATGACTTTATATTACCCGTTCTTTTGTAAATTCATGTTAAAGTAGTGTTTTGGGTAAAATCGTCTCATTTGTCGTTCGTGTTTTAACTTGTAATTATTCATATGATTACTTAGATCATGATTAATTATATCCAGAATGTAAAACATGATTTATATATAATATATATTCAGAATATACATATATATAATAGATTGATAAATGGAAATAAATACACCGTTCATGGAGACGGTAGGTCGTACGTACGCATGAACGTTGTTTTCGTTTCCTTATTGAATTGAATGGAATTAAGTAGATGACATACATATATATACACATAAATCCAGTATCATTATTATGTAATATATTTCATGATTACTTATTATATATACTTTATAATCATTCATGAATGGTTAACATGGAGAATGAATCTCATCGCGTCGTGGAGACGGTAGTCCGTACGTACGCACGAGCGATGATATCGTTATCATGATCGTGGAATTGTATTGGAGTGTATGTATAATATTTCAGAATCAATATCAATTTACAAAAATCATATATAGTTATTATGTACACCATTATACCCATCCAAGTAAGGTGGTGGTGGAAAATAGATTACACCACGGCGTGGAGATGATATTCTTTACGTACGCACGCGCGGTGATTTCATTTTCCATAGGATGGATAAGAGGTGAAATAGGGTTGTTTCATATTTATAATAACATATCAGTATATGAGGGATACATATGTTATTACTTCATAATGAAACAACCTAAGAAGAATAAGTGGAAGAAGAAATAAAGTTGAAAGAATCGGTAACAGACATTACCTCTTCTTTGAAGCGCCTCTTTGAGATCTCCTTTTAGGGCACTAAAATTGGTCTTTTAAGAAGACCTGAACCTCTAGGATGTTTCTAGGGAAGTGGAGAAGAGAATTTTTCATGGGTTGGCCGAGCTTGAAGTCTCAAAGTGGTGTGAGGAAGAGAGGGAGGAGGTGCCCTTTTATAAGGGAGGAGAGGGGTAACTTTGGAATAACTAAAAATATTATTTTATTATAAAGCCAAATTCGGTTTTAAATAGCTCCAAATGGAGTTATTTCGAATATAAGGTGGGGATTGGTCGAAATTCTCTCATCCAATAGAATTTGGACAAGTTTAGTTTACTATTTTAACCTTATCATTTAGTTTTAACTTTAAGTTAGATAATTTTACTTCTACCGTGTCTTTTTGTGTTCTTACACTATAAGGTTAATAAACATACTATAACAGGACAAAAGAACCAAAAGTTGTTTATTATTAATATATATAACATTATCTAAGTCATTTGGGCGAACCTTAGATTTTTAGGAATAAAATAACAATTAATAATATAATATTTGTTTTAAAAACTATTTTAGGTCAATTTGAACACTATTTAGTAATTGATTTTTGTGAAAATCATAACAGAATGATTAGTTCGAAAAAGGTTAATTAAATCAATAATAACATGTCATATTAACCTATAAAATTAGTGTAATTCGTAAAAAGTCTCAAATTACATTTATTTGGGTATTTATAACATCTATTATGTCAATATTTCATTAATAAGATAATTACTGCATCATCTTTCTGTCATAAATAAATTAACTTATTTAAAGTATAAAAATTACAAATAAAATATCATTATGTAGGAAATCTTTTTATATTTCTAATGAATATTTATAGTCTAATTTATCTTATGCATAACCCTATATTAAAAATAATATACTTATTAAAATTTGATTTTAACTATTTTAACCCTTCTATAAATAAATTAATAATAAATGTCCTAATCTAATCCAAGTGGGCCTAAATGGTCATATTTTATTACTAAGGTTGTTTTGGTCGAATTACACTTATCCAATAGAATTAGGACATGTGTTAGGGTAATAATAATAACATTTTTACCCTTAATTACCCTATTTACTTTTAACCGTGATAAAAAAAAGTAAAAAGTTACTATTCACCAAAAATTATTTTCATCTCATTGAACCACATTTTACTTACTAACATGAACCGTGTCTCTTGGAATTTTTAAATTCCACTCACAGAAGTGGTAAAATTAATTTTTATGATAAATTCATTTTTTTAACTACCACTTAGTGGTTTCACTATTCATCAAAAAATGAAAGTTTCTAGAAAAATACCAAAAATTAGGCCTAAGCTATATTTGATATTATGAACTCAAAAATGATGTCTATTTCACCAAATTAAAAACATATTAGTTGCATTAATTAATTTAAAAATTAATTCCCGTCATCAAAACAAATTGTGTGTTCTTAAGAGATAATAACTATCAAAAGATTGACACTTGTTTATGTCTGGTTTAAATGTGAAATTACATCCAATGACCAACATTGTATTAAATTTTAAAAATATATTCTAAATATACTTTAAAACCACTCAAATTAATAATTTATCACTATTAATTATTTCGATTAAAAAGGTTGTTTTTAATTGAAATTTGGTAATTTTCACTATTTATCAGAAAATTAAATTTATCCGAAAAGTGCCAAAATTTCACCCTAAGCTAATTTCGATATTTCGAATCCAAAAATGAAGTCCATTTTGAAAGATAAAATTTATAAAATTTCAAAAAGTGGTTATTACTATTCATAACGACTAGTTTTAATAATATTTTAATAGCATATCGTTGTTTAGTGAAACTCGGTATTGCGTACTACACACGCTATCGAGGAAGGTCGTGATTGCGTGTAATGCAAGGCAAGTCAAGGATGCGTGTTGTGAAAGCTCCTTTTGGTGTAGCGTACAACACGAGACATTAAAGAAATTAAAAAGAATATTTTTCAAAAAATCTCGGGGTGTTACACGGGCTGAGCCTTCAGGCCGGGCCGCGCTGACCGGGCCGGGCCACGCCCAAGCAGGCCGGACCCGGACCCTGTTTGGATCGCCTGGTTCAGGCCGACCCTGGGGGTATCGGGCCGGGTCGGACCGGGCCCGAACCCCCTATTACCGAACCTTTTTCGGTTTGTTGTCCATAACTCGAGTTACGGGCCTCCGATCGATGCATCGTCGGTTGTGATGCCATCCTTGGATCGAGACGGTCATTTCGGTATATCGCACTCAAGGTTTAGGAATACGTTGGGTTCGGCCGGGTTGGTTCGTACACGAAACCAACCGGGGCCTCGGAGCGGAAACGCTCATAACATGATCTCCGGATGTCCGATCGACGTGCCGTTGACTTTGATGGATTCCTCTTAGTGAGACGGATCTATTAGCTTACTCCGACCGAGGTTTGGATGCATCTGGAGTACGTTCAGGTTGGTTTTGACTTAAAAACTAACTGGGCCCCTGGGATGAAAAAGCCAATAACTCTCTGACTTAGCGTCCAATTGACGCGCCGTCTGCAACGTTGAGTTCCTGTTGATGATACGGAACTTTTGTATACATCAACTCTAGACTATCTATCAGTTGATGTATCTTACTCTCGTCTCGTGGAGCGGACCCTCCCGAATGAGCTTGTTGTGTGCGGAAACCATAGAGCTGGCTGCGACTGCGATGACGGCGATGACTGTACAGAGATCCTCAGTGGATTCAACGACGATGACTACAACACTCAGCGATCCTACATGGATCAGTGCTACCGATCTTGTGTGGGTCCGATCCTGTGTGGGCCAGCGCTCAGCGGTCCTGTGTGGGTCGGCGCCTACAGATCATGTGTGGGTCTGATCCTGTGTGGGACTTTGCGGGGGTTAGTTACCTTTCGATCCTTTGTGGGTTAGATCCTTTGTCAGTCATTGCGGGGGTTACTTACCTTTCGATATTTTGTGGGTCAGATCCTTTGTGGGTCATTGTGGGGGTTAGTTACCTATCGATCCTTGTGGGTCAGATCCTTTGTGGGTCATTGCGGGGGTTAGTTACCTTTCGATCCTTTGTGGGTCAGATCCTTTGTGGGTCATTGCAGGGGTTAGTTACCTATAGATCCTTTGTGGGTCAGATCCTTTGTGGGTCATTGCGGGGGTTAATACCTATCGATCATTTGTGGGTCCGACTTCTTAGATGAATTAGTGGAAATATCTGATCATCTCTATCATCTTACGAAGAAGTATTCCTGTGTGAGCTGAATCCTATTTTTCTTTCCTGTGTGGATTGTGTTGTGCTTTCCTGTGTAGATTTATGTTTTTCTTTCCTATGTGGACTGGGTTGTACTTGGGCTTGGATGTTGGAGCCGAACGAGAATTGATGACTTAGGTATATGTATGGGCATATACCTAAGTAGTGTCGGATGTTACTTCGTGATTTTATCTTTCCTTTGTGGATTATCATTTGTGGATTCTGGGAGACCTTTGGGGGGTCTCGGGGTCCCTAATAAGTAGCTTATTATCTCCCCTACAGGGGCTATGCCCGTACTACGTTGTGTTGGTTGTAGACGATGGACAGCACTGATCGTGGTTGAGGCTTGCAGAGTAGGACGGTACCTGGAGGTGGACCACTGGGCGGGATGTACTCGGAGTGGACAGCTGGACCCTAGGAGCTTCGGAGGACATATGTACTCACCCTTCAGGTGGGACTTCCAGTGGACAGCTCGACGTTGCAGATTTACTTTCAGTTGTTGTTTTTTCTTTCTAGTTGTACTTTACTTTCAGTTTGGTTTTGTATTCTGGCCCACTTACTGTTTCCGCACTTACTGTTGTACCCCGTTTTTACTTAGTATTTACTTCTACTGCTTGCTTGCTCGGTGGTGTTTGTTTACATTACAAAGCCAGTTCCTTCCCTTTTTTACCGGGATTTACGCCTTGGTGCTAGTCGCCAGCCCCTGGCCTATGGAAGGCGGGCTTGGGGTAGTCACGGCACGGGCCCCGATGATGGGTCTTGATAGTTTTTTTCATGAATTTTTAGCCGTCTTGATGCATAGTAAATAACTTTATCATTAATCATAAGGACACAACCAAGTCATTTCTTTGAAGCCTCACTATAAATAAAAAACCCATCATTCTCTAATGGTAGATTCAAGATAGGATCATTGACTAATCTTCTATTCAATTATTCAAAACATTCTTCACAATATTTTGTCGAAAAAAATTTAATTCCTTTACAAGACATCTTGGTTAATATGTTAGCCAATCAAGAAAAAATTCTGGATGAAACACCGATAGTAACCTACTAAACCAATAAAATTGCGTACCTCAGTTATACTCGTTGGTGCTGGTAATTCTTGTATTTCACTTTTCTTTGAAGGATCAACAGAGATTCCATCCATAGAGGCAATATGGCCAAGAAAAGATATATCCTAAATCCAGAATTCACACTTGTTGAACTTCCCATATAATTCATTTCTTCTAAGAGTTTCTAGAATAGTGCATAAGTGATTTTCATGATCTTTGTTGATTTTGGAGTATACCAAAATATCATCAATAAATACCACTACAAAGTCTATAAGATGTTCATTGAAAACTATATGCATTAGATCCATGAAAACATAGGGTGCATTAGATATACCAAAAGGCATTACTATAAACTCATAATGCCCATACCTAGTTCAAAATGCTGTCTTTGGAATTTCTTCCTTCTTCACGCACAACTGATGGTATCCAGATCAAATTTCAATCTTTGAAAAATATTGAGCTCCATGAAGTTGATCAAATAAATCATCAATGAAAGGTTGGGGATACTTGTTCTTTATTATTATAGCATTGATCTCCCTGTAGTCAATGCACATCCTCATAGATTCATCTTTCTTATTAACAAAAAGAATAAGAGATCCCCATGGAGAAACACTAGGGATAATAAATCCATTATCTCTCAATTCCACTAGTTGTATCTTTAGTTACACTAATTCCATAGTGTCCATTCTATAAGGGGTCTTAGATACAGGCCTTTAACCAAGAATTAAGTTAATGGAAAACTCAATTTATTATTCTAGAGGATTTCTAGGTAAATCCTCTAGAAACACATCAACATATTATTTCAAAATAGGCACATTCCCTATTTGAATATTCCTTTCCTCGCCCATAGTCATTTCAATCCCTTCCTCCCCAATAATTGAATTTAGTAGAGCTACAGGGGTGGATCTAGATGAGAATCTTATGGTGATGTTTCTTCTCTAAAGATAAGGTATTACTTATCAGCATCAAAAATTATAACCTCAATATTCTTGAAATAAATTTTCACATCATCGTCTGAAAGCCAATACATACTAAGTATTATATCAAATTCAATCATGGGTATGACAATAATATTAGTGGATAAAGAACGTTTATATTCCATAATGGTATCTAATTGACCAAACTTTGTGGAAATGATACTTCCCTTAGGATTTTTGATAGACAACTCCCTTGTTAAGTGAAATTAGAAACATCTCATTTTCTTGGAAAACTAGAAAGATATGAATGAATGTGATAATTCGAAATCAAATAAAGCATTGGCTAATTTTGAGGAAATGATTAAAGTATCTACCACCGCATCATTATGGGCTTCAACCTTAGCAGTTGTGATCGCATAATCTTAGTCTTGCTCCCTTGGTCTTTTCTATGGTAAGTTTCCTTGACGCTTTGGACATTAATTTTCATAATTCCCCATTTCTTTAAAATTGTAGCATTTTAAATTGATAGCCTCTTTTTTCCCCTTAAAATAAAGAGTTTGGTGGCTTTTTTCTCCACACCTGTAACAAACTCTCATCCCCTTTAGGCATGTACTAGGGTGTTTCTTCCCACAGTTACTACAGGATGGAAATTCAACTTTTCCCTTATTACCTTGATTTCCTTTTCCCAAGTGTTCATTAGATATATTCTTCTCTTTCTTTTCTTTGAAGTCATAAGACTTAGAGAATTCCTTTTCTGTCTTAATAGCATGTGAGACTTTATCTTCGTACGACGAGAAGGATTGTGAGACTAATGATTAAAGGAGAAATGGTTTTAACCCATCAAAGAATCAATCAATCTTACTTCTTGGGTTACATATATAATTTGCAGTATGCCTTTACAACCTTGTAAATTTCACCTCATAATTTGCAACATTATCATCCTTATTTTTCCTTAGACTTAAAAATTTTCTTTTAATATCAGCTCAATGTTCCCAAGAAAAGTATTTTTCTAAGAAAATCTCTTTAAACTCCCTTAATTCCATATTTTAAACTTCTTAATCTTCCTTTTTTTGAATTAATGACCACCATTGATCTACTTCTCCTAAGAGGCGATACAATTCCATGACATCCTTTTCTCTTTTGCTACTCCGCAAAGCAAGGAATATTTTCTCTAAGTAACTTATCCATTGCTCAGATACAAATTGATTTGTATTCCCATTGAATGTTGGAGGTTGTTTCCTCATGAAGTGGTCTAACATTGATTCTCTGTGTTGTGAATCAGGTTCCTCCATACGAGTAAGGTTATTATTCATAACTTGAGTGAGTTGTCCCAGTATGGTTATAATCTGTTCAATACAAGTTTCACCACCAGCTACACTATAATTATCTTGAATAGGAGGGAAATGCCTATATGGATTACGTGTGTTGATATAGTTTGCATTCCTTCCACTAGGTTCTATTTCTAAACAATGGCATACACTAGATTAGTTTATGAATCGCAATGCATAATTCAAAACTTTTAAAATACTTAACATAAATTGAATAGTTTATGCATATAATCCAAAATAATAAAAATGTTTTCTTTTGGGAAGTATTTAATCATAAATCCTTCATAATGTTTTGTAAATAAAATTTTAATTATCCTAAGCATATCCCCTGGGAGTGTCAAACTAGGTGTGTAGTAAGGCCCATTTTTGTGTACCAGGATACCTCGGGTAAATCCTAAAACTCCTTGTCAGAGTTTTCACTCCTAGGTACATCTATGCCAGAACCACATCCACTTGTAGTATCTATACAAGGATTTATTTCTTATAAAACCCACATAATATCTATATTACCAAAAATTTTGGATGTTCTTCTATACTAATCCTCAATGTCTATTATACGGTAATGTTCTCTAATCAGAGTTTTTTTAAATCTAGTTTCCAAGGTTTGTACTAAACTTTCTCTGATACCAACTCTAATTCCCCAAACCCAGTTACCCATAGTTAGTGCATTATTACATAACATTGGCATGATCACAATATATCAAGTCCCAAAAGACGGATTAGTTTGGTATCCTTGGATGTACTAGATACATTCATAATTTTTACATTACATTATGAAATGAAAAATAAACAACATTGTGTCTCCTTTGAACACACTCATATCCCTTATCCTATCCTTGTAGGTCATTCATAAAACACTTCTTCACATCTTGGGGAAAATAAAACATAATAAAGGGGTGATCCTAAATGCTCAGTAAGGATAAAAATATAGTGTAAACTATCATAAATAAGAAAAAGAATTTAAGGCAATGTATAAGACTAAAAAACAAGCCTTTTAAGCATAAACTTCAGCATTATGTGGAAAAGATAAATCAAATAATTCCATTTAATTATTCGCATGGATATTATACTAGTCGAATAATCACATGTAATATCAATAGCTAATCTCATAATGATGGAATGAATAATGTTGGACATCATAACCACGTAATCAAGGACTTCTGCCAAGAATACTAATAAAACTATTGTCAAGGCCTTATTCCAATACACTAGTTTCTCTCATGAGACCTACTGATGCATCGAGGGGCTATGGTTGTATCACCCCAAACATCTTAGGGTATGATTATCTTTAAAACATTGTATTCATTAGATAGATTATATTTCATGAATCACTGAGCCTCTGTGGAACAAAACTTGGTTACTTATAGGATATAGCCAAAACCTAGCCATTAAATTTAAATTTTCCAGCTCTGTGATTCAAATTTTAAAAATATGACATACACGGTTGTGTTTAGGATGATATTTAGAGTCTTATATTATTAACATAATTTTTTTTGAATAGTAACATACCCTTATGAATTGAAACCTACCCTTATGAATAGTATCATACCCTTATTAATAGTAATATTACTCTTATGAATGGTATCAACACCCATGAATGTATAAATAAATTTAGACACCTTAAAAATGAAGATGAATAATTTAAGTGTTTATATTTTTCGATTAGATAATAATATTAATTAAATATTAAAATAATCGTATTTAGAAAATTATTTTTGAAAAATGGACTTCATTTTTGGATTCTAAACATTGAAAAATGGTTAGGGTTAATTTTTGGGATATTTCTGAAATACTTGAATTTTTTCTGAATAGTAAAATGAAATAATTTGCGATAAATGCAAAATAAGGGATTTATTGAGTCATTGATGATGATTTTCTGATGTAATAAAAATTGGTTCAAAGTCACATGCATTTATTACTTTTATTTGTCATGGAATACTTACTATTTCTTTTCTTATGAAGAAATGATAAATTAATGATTATAATATTAAGAAAACTCATCTCCCCTCCACTATATAAACCACCCATCACCCCCTCTTCCTCCCACACCACTCATGCTTCAAGCCTTGACTATTCTACCAAATACTCTTCCCATGCCATCTCCCCATGTCTAAGACCTTCTGGTCTCACCAAAAGGCCAAAAACAAAGGCCTTAAGGAGATTCTCAAGGAGGAGTACTCAAGAGGTGAACCTTTCTTCTCTTTTCTTTCAATTTCTTTTACAAAGTTACATTATTTTGTTCCCCATTCTCACCTACCCTAATCCAAATGTCATGATAATACCATTAACTAACATGTAATGGATTTCAATTGTGCTAATGGAATATTTCATCATAATCTCTCTTTTTCCCCTCTTTTTATACAATAAATGCAAACACTCTCCGAGATGTGTTAATTTATCACACTCAAAAAAGACAGGTTTTCAATTTGCATTACTACCTTCAATACTGGTCATGAAACATTTTCAATGGTTGAAATAGGTCAAAATATATGTATTTTATCTTGATTAATATTCTATAATCCTTACACATTTTTAATATGGAATAATAATACAAAACAAATTTATTGTGCACAAAACCGCCAAGCCAAATCCAAGCGTTTATTTTTAAATCATAAAATAAGCCATATCCATGGTATAAAAATAGAATAATTATAAGATTATTTATATCTCTTTAATGTCACTAATAATTTATATTAACAATTCTGTATGTTTAACCATATTTCAAACATACATCAATTCATGAATACATTTAAACAGATCATGAAAACCAAAAAAGAAAATGCTACCAAAACAATAAAATTGAATCTCTTAAACCATCAAAAATGGAATTAATGAACCTAATAAGGTCATAAAATATAAATTAAATGTTATGATTTTCTGTAATTATTAATTAATGAAGCTAAATTTGATTATTCATGTTGTTAAGAACAATCAAGAACACCTTCAAGCATAAGGTAAGGGATCCTCTCTCTCACTTTTGTTCAAGAATCTCTCCTATATTGTACTCTTTTATTTTTAATACCTAATTATGGGGTATGTTTTTAAACCTCCCTCATACTTTCCTTATGAAATATAAATAATTTTATACCCCTTTTCCTCTCATTAAGCCCTCGTAAGAACACTCGTTACCATGCCGAAATGTTTGTAAGGGGTTTTCTCATCTAACTTTAAATTATGTGGGATTTACATTATTTTCCTCTTATTCCATATATGTGGTATAGTTGTACTAACATTTGATATATATAATTATTATTATCTGTATATTCATGGTAATCAATGATTCCTTTTTTGGTTATTAAATTTTGGTCATACGACTCAATTGATTACAATGTGGTAACGAGCTTTGTCTCAATTTTCACTTCATTGTAACTTGATTAGTATTGTGAACCTACTCTTTCTTATGTGACCTACCTAATACTCAGTTGAGATCACTTTTCAATTTAAATTATATTCTATTTAAATATCCATATTATCATATCATGTATTTGATTATTTTCTAAGTCGTATACCATTTTACTTACGGTATTTATTTTGAATGTTGTTTTGACTGTGGAAATATTGATGAATTTGTATCATCTATTATATACGGATAGTGTAAAGTCATGTTGATATTGTGATGAATCTATATATAAATAATTCTTTGGATGAAAAGGTGGTTGGGTCATGCTATAGACCCTCGATGCATTGACAGGTCTCATGAGACAAATCAGTTTGGCGACAAACCCTTTGAGTTTGTTTCCAAAAATCAAACGGGTTTCTACCCGTAGAACTAAACTGTTTTTATGGTATTATGGCATCATGTTCCAGATACATAATTTACAATTACTAATAATTCTATATATACCTTATCATCTATTAATATCTATGTTGTTTTCACTCTGACAAAATCTAAGTATGCAGTTTCATTCTCAGTTTATTAATGGCGTAAGTTTATCATTTATTCACCATGCCATTTTGATTATCTCAAATTATTTAAAATTAGGTTATTATTGATTCATGATTAATCTATTTGTAACCCTTACTGATAATTTGAGCTCACTCCTTTAATTTTTTACTTTCAACAGGTTAATAAGAGGAGATCATTTATTTAGTTCTTGTGGATGTAGTTTTTAGTTTTTGTTATGTATTGTATTTTGTAACCTTTACCAATGTAATTTGAGTTACATCTATGTATCTAGTTTCTTCAAGACTACTAAATTGATAATTCCTTCTAATCATTCCAATATAAAAATTAATGCATCGACTCCTGTCTAGAGGGGTTGGGGTGTTATAGTTGGTATCATAGTAAGTTTAACAGAAAACTTAGAAACTAGAGTAGGAAATGTATAGTAGGGAAAAAATCCATAAGGTAGTATTTGGGGATAAATGTGCAGGAATATACTTGTATTTTGGTATTGAATAGATTATGTGAATCCTTCTAGAAAATACATCCATGTCTAGATACGACCAGGTATAGGTGGCTCTGGCAAAGATGTACCTAGAATTGAAAGCTTCGGCAAGGAGTTTCGGGCTTGACTCGGGGTATCTTGGTACACAACAATGGTCCTTGTTGCACTCTTGGTTACAACACTCCCAGGTTATATTCATAGGATAATTCATATTTCTTTTACAGGTCGTTATAAATGATTTAAATGTAAATTATTCCTCAATGATACCATTTTTTGGATTATGGGATTATCTATGCATAAGATCTCAATTTATGATGAGTATTTTGTTAAGTTAAGATTATAAATTATGATTCATACCCTAATATAGTGTGTTGAATTATTTATAAATGGAGTCTAATGGAAGAAGGAGAATCAATACTCATGGTAAATGTAGGGATATCCCTACTGATAAAGTTAACACAGTCAATGTCAGAGCAGAACAGATCATGGCCATATTGGGAAAACTTACTCAGGTTGTAATGAATAACCATTCCACACCTATATTGGATTGTTTCATAAGGCAGAATCCCAAATATTTAAGTGGGGATACTAATCCAGTGGCTGTTGAGCAATGGATCAAGTCCCGTGAAATGATATTCATGGAATTAAGATGCAATGAAAATGTAAAGGTAGTACTTGCGGTATATTGTATCAAGGGCGATGCTGATCAATGGTGGTCCTTGATTCAGAATACCACAGAGGAAGAAGAAATAGAAGATATGTAATGGAGAACTTTTATGGAAATATTATTTGAAAAATATTTCCCTCATGACCAATGAACTGAAATGAAGAGGAAAATACTTGGCTTTAATCAAAGGGAAGAAGACAGTGTCGCAGAGTATGAGGCTACCTTCACAAGGCTAGCCAGATATGTCGTAGATCACGTACGTGACTTGGAAGAAAATATTGATAATTTCTTTGAAGGTATTAATCCTAGTCTTATAAGGGCACTATCTTCTCAATCATTTTCATCATACAATGAAATTGTATCAAGTTCCATAAAAATGGAGAAGGAATTTTCTAGATCAAATTTGTTCAATGGGAACCAAGATAAAAAGTTTTACTCTAATAACCAAAGGAAAGGTGATGCCCCAAAGAAGAAAAAGGGAATGAAGAAATTCCCATTATGTGATAACTGTGGAAATAATCATCTCATGAAATGATTGAAAGGCATGGGAGTCTGCTATAAGTGTGGAGAAAAGGGTCATCTATCTCATGAATGCAAGGGAAAGAAAAAATTTGATGATGTTAAATGCTAAAATTGTAGAGAGAGGGGAAACTAAGAAAATGAGTGTCCTAAGAGCCAAGTACACATGCCTCAGAAAAATCCAACAGAGAAAGGGAGATCTTATGCAGTTACAACCACGGAAGTTGAAGTTCCTAATGATGTGGTGGCAGGTACTTTAATTGTTTCCTCAAACATAGACAACACTTTATTTGATTATGGATCATCACATTCATTTATATCTTCCCAGTTTTCCAAAAAAATTAGACATGTCCAATCTGATTTAATAAAGGAGTTATCAGTCAAAACTCATAGGGGATGCCTCATTGCAACAAAGGCATGTCAACTAGTCCCCCTCATGACACATAAATGTTCTTTAGTTGCTAATATTATCATCATACCAATGACTGAATTTTATATAATTCTCTATACGAATTGGCTGTCAAATTATGATGCGAAGATATATTGAAAGAAAAAGAAAGTTACAATTTTTGAAAATGTTGTAGAATCTCTTATCTTCAGAGAAGAGACCTTGGTATCTGATTCTTATCTAGAACCACCCACGTAGCTCTGTTAAATGAAATTATTGGAGATGAAGATAACCCAATATCTATGGGTAAGGAAAGAAATATTCAAATTGAAGATGTGCACATAGTGCAAGAATACATTGATGTATTTCTAGAGGATTTACCTAGACATCCTCCAGAGTAGGAAGTTGAGTTATCTGTTGATTTAATTCCTGGTGAAAGACCTATATCAAAGACTCCCTATAAAATGGCCACCATGGAATTGGTGGAGATAAAGAAACAACTAGAGTAATTGAGTGACAATGGATTTATTCGACCTAGTTTTTCTCCATGGAGAGCCCATGTCCTCTTTGTCAAGAAGAAAGATGGATCCATGAGGCTATGCATTGATTACAAATAAATCAATGCTATTGCGATAAAGAATAAGTATCCTTTGCTCCGTATTGATGATTTATTTGATCAAATTCATGGAGATTAACCTTTTTGAAGATCTAACTTAGATCCCAATGTCATCAGCTATGTGTGAGGAAGGAATATATTCCTAAGATAACATTTTGAACCAGGTATGGGCATTACGTGTTTACATTGATGCCTTTTTGACTGACCAATACACCCTTCTTTTCATGGATTTAATGAATAGAGTTTTCAATGATTATATTGATAAATTTGTTATGGTATTCATTGATGATATCCTAGTATACTCAAAAATCTATGAAGACCATGAGGATCACTTACAGATTATTCTGAAAACTCTTAGAAGAAATGAATTATATGGGAAGTTTTAGGAATTGTAAATTCTAGATTCAATCGGTTTCTTTTCTAGGCCATATTGTCTCTAAGGATGGAATCCTAGTTGATCCTGCAAAGACAAAGGAAATACAAGAATGGACCACACCAACAAACATAACCGAGGTACACAGTTTTATTGGCTTAGCAGGTTACTATCGGCATTTTGTTCAGAATTTCACCTGACTGGATAACCCACTAACCAAGATTACACGTAAAGGAGTTAAGTTTGTGTGGAAAAAAGAATTTACAGAAAGATTTGAAGAATTTAAAATAATATTGGTCAATGATCTAATTTTGACTCTTCCATCTGGATGTGATGAATTTGTGATATACAGTGATGCATCAAAGAATGGGATGGGTTGAATCTTTATGAAAAATGTTAAAGTTTTTGCTTATGAATCAATACAATTGAAGACTCATGAGAAAAATTATCCAACTCATGATCTTGAGTTAGTAGCCGTAATATTTGCTCTGAAAATATGGATACATTATCTCTACGGATACAGATGTGATATTTACACGAACCACAAGAGTTTGAAATACATTTTTATACAAAAAGAACTCAACATGAGGAAAAGGAGATGGCTCAAGTTACTCAAAGATTATGATTTTTCAATACACTACCACCTAGGAAAAGAAAATATGGTGGCAGATGCATTAAAAATGAAAGATCATGGACTTTTGACTCAAATGATGATTGAGAGAGATCCTATATTTTTGGATCTACTAAAGATAGATATGGGAATTGTTAAGTAATGGGGAAACATATTTTCTCTTTCAAATGATTTCTAAACCATATTTATTAGAGAAGATAAAAACCTCTCAATCTGATGATGAGAATCTATATAAGACTATTATTGATGTCCAGGATGGGAGATTGGCAGACTTCGTGTATGAGGAATGAGTTCTGAAATTTGGGAAGAGGTTATGCATTCTATCAATACCTAAGCTAAAAAGGTTAATATTAGACGATGCTCATAGATCAAATTTCTCTATGCACCCGGGTAGCACCAAGATGTATAGAGATCTAAAGAAATATTTTTTGTGGGATAATATGAAGCGGGAAATTGCTGACTACGTGTCAAGGTGTCTAGTTATTCAACAAGTGAAGTTAGAGAGACAATATCCCAAACAAGTGATGAAACCTATAACTATTCCTATGTCGAAGTGGGATAACATTACGATGGATTTTTTCACTGGACTACCAAGGACACCTAGAAGGAATGATGCAATATGGGTAATTGTTGATTGTCTCACAAAATCAGCACATTTCCTTCCAATAAAATAGGATTTACCATTTGAGTGCCTGGAAAGACTTTATATTAATGAAGTTGTAAGACTTTATGGAGCACCTCTATTGATTTTGTCCAATTGAGATTCCCAGTTTACATCAAAATTCTGGAAAAGTATCCCGAAGGCTTTGAATACTGAGTTTTAAACGAGTGCTGCTTATCACCCCCAAACTGACGGACAGTCTGAAAGGACTATTCAAACCCTAGAAGAAATGCTGAGATCATGCTCTCTTGACTTCCAAGGTATGTGGGATCAATACTTTCCACTGGTAGAATTTTCCTACAATAATAGTTTCCATCCTAGTATTCAAATGGCTCCATATGAAGTATTATATGGAAAGAGGTGTCAAAATCCAACTTGTTGGGACGAAGTTGGTGAGAGGAAACTTCTAGGCCTAGAACTTATTGAAGAGACCATGGAAAAGGTGAAGACAATCCAATCCCATATTAAAGAAGCCCAAAGTAGGAAGAATATTTATGCTGAAAACCGAAGAAATTATTTGGAATTATAAGTGGGAGATCGTGTCTTTCTGAAAGTATCTCTATAGAAGGGTATCTTAAGGTTCAGTAAGAAAGGGAAATAGAGCGCCAGGTTCATCGGACCATTTGAAATTCTAGAAAGAATCATATTTGTAGCTTACTATTTAGAAATGCCTCCTAGTCTCTCCAAATTTTATGATGTGTTCCATGTGTCATTGTTGAAGAAATTCATTCCAGACCCAACACATGTAATCACCTATGAAGAAATAGAACTGGAACCTGATTCTTCAGACTGTGAAAAGCCTATCGCTATTCTTGACAGAAGGGAGTAAGTATTGAGAAATCGGACAACTCGTTTAGTAAAGGATCTTTGGAGGAACCAGAATATGGAGGAAGCAACATGGGAACCTAAGGATGTTATGAATAAGAACCACCCACATCGTTTTGGTGGACTTTATTCATAAAATTTTAAGGATGAAATTTCCGAATGAGGGAATAATGTAGCACCCCAAACATTTTATTGTATGTTTCTCTTAAAAACATTGTATTCATTAGATAGATTATATTTAATGAATCACTGAGCCTCTGTGGAACAAAACTTGGTTACTTATTAGAGATAGCCCAAACCATTCCATTAAACTTAAATTTTCTAGCTCTGTGATTCAAATTTTAAAAATCTGACATACACAGTTGTATTTAGGATGATATTTAGAGTCTGATGGAATTAACTTAATTTTTGGTTAATAGTAACATAGCTTTATGAATAGTGACCTACTCTTATTAATAGTAACTTACCCTTATTAATATTATTATGACTCTTATGAATGGTATCCACACCCATGAATGTATAAATAAATTTAGGCACCTTAAAAATGAAGATGAATAATTTAAGTGTATATTTTTCGATTAAATAATAATTTTAATTAAATATTAAAATAATAATATTTAAAAAATTATTTTTGAAAAACTGACTTTATTTTGGGATTCTAAACATTGAAAAATGGTTAGGGTGAATTTTTGGGATTTTTCTGAAAGACTTGAATTTTTTATGAATAGTAAAATGAGATAATTTACGATAAATGTTAAATAAGGGATTTATTGATTCATTGATGATTATCTGATGATGTAAGACCAATTAGTTCAAATTCACATTCATTTATTACTTTTCTTGGTCATGTAATACTTAATATTCCTTGTCTTGTGAAGAAATAATAAATTAATGATTATAATTTTAAGAAAACTCCTCTCCCCTCCACTATATAAACCACCCCTCACCCCCTCTTCCTACCGCCCCACTAAAGCTTCAATTCTTGCCTAAATTATATCAAATACTCTTCCTAAGACCTATACTCACGTCCAATACCTTAAGGTCTCACCAAAAATCCATCAACAAATGCCTTAAGAAGATTCTCAAGGAAGAGTACTCAAGAGGTGAACCTTTCTTCTCTTTTCTTTCAATTTCTTTTAAAAAGTTCCATTCTTTTTTTTTATCCATTCTCACCTACCCCCATCCAAATTACATGATAATTATATTACCTTAAATTTACTTTATTTTCATTGTGCTAATGTAATATTTCATCATAATCTTTTTTTCCCTCCTTTTATACAATAAATGCAAACACTGTCTGAGATGTGTTAATTTATCACACTCAAGAAAGACGGGTTTTCAATTTTCATTACTATCTTAAATACTAGTAATGAACCATTTTAAATATTTGAACCAGGTCATAATATATTTATTTTATCTTTATTAATGTTCTGGAATCCTTACACACTCAAAATATGGAATAATAATACAAAACAAGTTTATTGTGCACAAAACCGCCAAGCCAAATCCAAGCGTTTATTTTTAACTCATTGAATGAGTCATCCTCGTGGTATATAACCAGAATCATTATAAGATAATTTATATCTCTTTAATTTCACTAATAATTTATGATAACAATTCTGTATGTTTAACCATATTTCAAACAAACATCCATTCATGAATACAAGTAAATGGATCATGAAAACCAAAGAAGAAAATGATACCAAAACAATAAAACTGAATATCTTAAACCATCAAAAAGGCCATTAATGAACCTAATAAGGTCATAAATATCAATTAAATGTTGATGAGGTTATGGAATTATTAATTAATGGAGATAAATTTGATTATTCAGGTCGTTAAGAACAATCAAGAACACCTTCAAGCATAAGGTAATGGATCCTCTCTCTCACTTTTGTTCAAGAATCTCCCCTATGTTGTGATCATTTATTTTTAATACCTAATTATGGGGTATGTTTTAGAACCTACCCCATACTTCCCTTATGACATATAAATAATAAGATACCCCTTTACCTCTCATTAATCCCTCGTAAGAACACTCATTACCATGCTGAAATGTTTGTAAGGGGTTTTCTCATCCAACTTTCAATTCTGTGGAATTTCCATTGTTTGCCTCTTATTTCTTATATGTGGTATATTTGTACTGAAATTTTATATATATATTCACAATTCTATTTATATTCATGGTATTCTATGATTCATTTGGTGGTTATTAACTTTTGGTCATATGACTCAATTGATTACAACATGGTAACGAGCTTTTTCTCAATTTTCACTTCATTGTGACTTGCTTAGTATTATGCACCTACTCTTTCTTATGTGGTCTACCTAATGCCCATTTGAGATAACTTTTAAATTTAAATTATATTCCATTTAAATATCCATATTCTCATATCATGGATATAATTATTTTCAAAGTTGTGTACCATTTTACTTACGGTATTTATTTTGAAAGTTGTTTTGACTGTGGAAATATTGATGAATCTGTATCCTTTATTCTATACGGATAATGTAAATTCATGTTGCTATTGTGTTGAATCTATGTATAAAGAATGTTTTGGATGTAGAGGCATGTGGGGCCCACTACATCCTCTCAATGCATCGATAGGTCTCATGAGTCAAATCAGTTTGGCGAAAAACCTTTCGAGTTTGTTTCCAAAAATCAGACGGGTTTCTACCCATAGAACTAAACCGTTTTTTCGGTATTATGGTATCATGTTCCAGAAACATAACATCCAATTAATAATCATTCTCTTTATTAATTATCATTAATTACTATACATGAGGTTTTCACTCTTAAAAAATCTATGGATGCAGTTTCATTCTATGTTTATTAATGGTGTGAGTTTTTCATTTATTCACCATGCCATTTTGATTATGTCAAATTGTTTACAATTCGGTTATTATTGATTCCTGATTCCTCCATTTTTAACCCTTACTGACCATTTGAGCTCACCCCTTTCATTGTTTACTTTCAACATGTGATGAAGATGAGATCATTTATTGAGTTCTTGTGGATGCAGTTTTTATTTTTTGTTATGTATTGTATTTTGTAGCCTTTACCAATATAATATGAGTTACATCTATGTACCTAGTTTCTTAAAGACTACTAAACTGATAATTACATTGGAATTTTAATTCATTCCAACCATTCCAATATAAAAATTAATGCACTATCTCCGGTCTAAAGGGGTCAAGGTGTTACAATAGTGGGCCCCGCCCATAACTAACTACGTCCAATGCATTCCTCATATGAAAATGGTGAAACATAACATAAAAATTTGTATTAAACTAACATACGAAATGTTAAAACATTAACGATAAACTGTGAATGACATAAAAAATAGAACATCCACATACAAACATATCACAAAACTATCAATACAATATGGAATATTGTATCATAATAAATCAACTTCAATCAAAAAAAATCAAAAAATAGATGTTGACATATATGAAATCAATACAAAAACTATTTGAGAGAAATATCTCTATCTACTTTGAAATAATTTTAATGTTTTATAATTATAAAATAAAACATTTATTTTGAAAATATTCATATAATCTTATAATGGAAGCTTCAAAAGAGTTATAATGGTGGAAAATATCCACACATGTTATATAAGTTAAAAAAACATTCTTTCCTTAATTTTTCAAAAAGGTCATAAAGTACCTTGTTTGGAAAATGACAGAAAGATTCCTTTAAAAATATTTTATAAAAATTAAAACAAGGGTATGAATGAATTTAAACCATAGTCTTAGAAATAGTAAAAATGTTTTGAAATGTATTTTTAAGAAACGTATATTTGGATGATAAAGAAGTCCTTGTAGATACTTATGTATAAACAACCTCAGATAATAAAGAGATTTTTAAATTAACCCTTACCTGGTAATTTTCCTTAATATAGGGTATCATAACCTCCTATATACAATTTAAATAATTGTTATTAAATTATAAAATAACTACATACATAAATATTATATCATATTTGATCCTCTAATATTTCTTTTTTAATAATATTTTAGTAGTATCATTGATTCTGGTGTTAACTGATTCGTTTTCCTTTATATGTTTTGTTATGTAAGTAATGTTTATTATGGATAGGATGTATTTGATTCATATCCATAATGATATTAAGTTATTATACATTATTTTTTAATTATCAAATTAAAATTATTCTGGAATGGTTATTATGGGGAATGAAATCTCATCGCATCGTGGAGACGGTAAGTCGTACGTATGCTCGAGCGACAATATTATTATATTGATGGTGAAAATATATATAACTTGATGGTATATTATATATAAATAATAATTTACATGTTATATTTATTATTTACATCATTTATACTCATTATTATACCCATCTAAATAATGAAGTGCAGAACAACAAACTACACCACGACTTGGAGACAGTAAGCCGTACGGGTGCACGTATGGTGAATTTTTCATTCATAGGATGGATAGAATGATGAATATGGTTTTACCATATTTATAATAACATAAAAATATATAGAAGGTAATAGATTTATTATTATTTAATGAAAACAACAATGAAATAGGAAGTGGAAGGAGAAAATAAATTTGAAATAGGTGATGAAATAATTACCTCTTCTTCTACTGCTTCCTTTTGATTTGAACAAAAGGGGTTATTATGGAGGTTTTATGATCAATATAAGGCCTCTAGATTGAATTTAGGGTATTTGGTAGGATATTTGATCAGGGTTTTTATAATGACCCATTCTTTACATACATTGTTATTACTTCAGAGTTGAAGCATACTTATTACAACATATAACAAAACCATGAAAGGACCGTATAGGTATAGTGTCTTTAGAAACTGTGAAACATAAACAATTGGTTCATAAAATCAACTACATTGTCTCCCGTTTATTTCATCATATATAGAGTCCATTTTTGGCATATCCTACTTAATATCCTTCTTCCTGACCTGGGGAAAAGAAAACATACAAAAGGGTGAGCTCAAATGCTCAGTAAGGGTAAACAAAAGAAATATCAGTCACATCATATTCATAAGAACATAACATTTTGAAAATCATAATCTGCAAAAGAGGTCATAATATCATGTCATGGGATAAATCATAGTAATGAAAAGTAATCCCAAATAATCATAACTTAAAACATGAAACTTTGTGTCATACACACATAATCATATAAAATCATTTCATATTAGTCAAGGATCATTTCCAAGACCATCATAGAGGACAAATTCCATTACTAAAACGAGTTCACTCCTCGTTCCAGTCCTGTATCACTGAACCGATTTAACTTGCCATTCTAGCCATGTCTATCTCATGAGATATAAATCTTTACCCAATGCATTGGAGGGAGATATAGGTCCCACCCATCTCATAATTAAACCATTATTATATGTTCCACAAAATCATAAATCATAGCATAACCCATGTAATAAAAAATGGGATTCTTAAACATCATGCCATCATAATATAATCCATATAAGATAAAAGGACATCATAAAATTAATTCCATCATAAAACAATAAAATCAATGTAAAAATAGGGATAGAAACATAACCATATTTTATCTTAGAAGGAAAATAATTTTGATAAAACACTTGAACTCCATTCTTGAGGAAAATATCCTTTCTATTCCAAAAACATTTTTCCTTTCTTAACTTGTAATACAATTTTAATCTAAAATAAGTTGGTTAAAAATAAACTTGAAAACTTGTAAAGGAAGCTTTTTGGAAATAATGTTATAAAAATACATTCATGTCGTATAAGTTAAAAAAACATTCTTCTCGTACTTTGGCCAGAAAAGTCAAAAAGTACCTTGAATGAAAAAAGACAAAATATTCCGTTCATATCTTTTAATAAAAACTCACTGAAGGGTAAAATTGGATTTAAAAAATTGTAGTATGATATAAATAATATTACTTATTGAGTAAACATGGATATGGATGAAAAGATACACCCCATTAAATACCAAAGTATAAACAATCTCGGATAAAAATGAGATTGTGAGATTTTCCCTTACCTTAGGTCCAATATGATTAGTACATGTCCAAACCTCTTGTATAATGATTTAAATAATGTCATTGACTTATTCCATAATCATAATCATTGTTATGATATCATATATGGCCATATTCTTAGCTTCTTATTAGTAATATTTCATTGCTACTCGTTATTCGAGAGTTTATTGCTTTATGTTCTTATGTTTGTTTTGTCGAATAAATTATTATTCTTATTTTTAGGTTATATATACCTCATTTTCAGAATGGTATTAGTGTAATATATATCATATTTATTCCTTAAATTCATTTATATAATCATTATGCAATGAAGATCATGTAGAACGAGTCGCATCACATCGTGGAGACGGTAGGCCGTACGTACGCACGAGCGATGATATCGTTCCCATGATCGTGGAATTGTATTGGAGTGTATGTATACTATTTCAGAATCAATATCACTTTAAAATAATCATATATAGTTATTCTTTACACCATTATACCCATCCAAGTACGGTGGTGGTGGAAAACAGATTACACCACGGTGTGGAGACGGTGTTCCGTACGTACGCACGTGCGGTGATTTCGTTTCCCGTAGGATGGATAGAAGTTGAAATAGTGTTATTTCATAATTATAATAAAATATGAGTATATTAGTGATACCGATGTTATTAATTCATAATAAAACAACTAAAGAAGAATAAGTAGAAGAAGAAATAAAGTGGAAAGTATCGGTAACGGACATTACCTCTTCTTTGAAGCGCCTCTTCTTAACCTCCTTTTAGGGCACTAAAGATGGTCTTTGAAGAAGATAAGAACCTATAAGATGTTTCTAGGGAAGTGGAGAAGAGAAATGGGAAGGGTTTGTCTAGTCTTGAAGGCTCAAAGTGGTGTGAGGAGGAGAGGGATGAGGTGCCCTTTTATAAGGGAGGAGAGGGGCACCTTTGGAAAGTGTGAAAATATTATTTTATTATAAACTTATCTTCAGTTTCAAAAAGTCCAAAAATCATTAAAGATAAAGATAAGATGACTCATGGTTGAAATAAAATCATCCAATCATAATTGGACATGTTTTGGAAAATATTTTAATCATTATAATCAAATTTATTTTAATCATTTATTAATGAAGTAAATACTTCATCATTATTGTGTCATAAATAATTTAATTTATTTGATGTCTAAAAATTAAGAAAAAAATATCATCATGTAGGAAATAGATTTATATTTTAAATTAATATTTATATTTGAAAATATAATTTATATAACCCCTTATAAAAATTAATTACTAAAAGATATTTGTTAATGTCAATTTTGTCTTTACATTAAATTAATTAATCCAAATTGTCATTATCACTACCAAGTGGCTCAATGGGGTCCCAAAATCGACCCAAGGATGCCCAGGGTCATAAAATACTCATCCAATAAGGTTAAGACAAGTGTAAAGGTAATTTTGAATTATTATAATATTCTTTTAACCTTGAATTACCATATTTACCTTCAACAGCAGTAAATAAAAATTATCGTAGTTACTATTCATAATATCAAAAAAATAAATGTAACTTATTAACATTATTTGGACCCACTGATTCCAAATATGGAATAAATTTTTCAAAATTCAAAACACAGAAGTTGCAGTAATTAATTTAAAATTAATCTCATTGTTAAGAAAATGGGTTTTAAAACTTAAAACATTGCCAAAGATTGAAATGTATTTACCTATGAATTAAATGTAAAATTAATAGTAATGACATAAATTATATTAAATGGTAAAATTATATTCTATTTATACTTTAAAACCATTCAATATTATAATTTAACAATATAAATTATTTCGATGAAAAAAGTTGTTTTTAATTAAAATATAGCATGTTTTCACTATTCCTAAAAATATGAAAGTTACCATAATAATATGAAAATTTTATCCAAAGTAAATTTTTATATCCTGATTCCAAAGAAAAATTTTATTTTGTCAAATTGAACTTATAAAAATTTCAAAAACTAGATTTAAAATTGGTGCGCCATCAAAAGGCGGTAAAACTGTATTTTTTGAAAAATACTTATTTTACCCGAAAAAACAGATTTTGTTTTCATACCTCATTCTCGAAAATGTGTAAGATGAATTATAATGATATAAAATTCAAAATTAAGTTAATACTATTCATAATGGCTAGTTTATAATATTATAATAATATATCGTTGTCTAGTGAAACTATGTATTGCGTACTACACACGCTATCAAGGAAGGTCGTGATTGTGTGTTACGCAAGCCAAGCAAGTGTTGTGTGCAGTGAAAGATTCCTTTGCGTATAACATAAGAAATAAAAATAATTCTCATAAAATCTCTGGGTGTTACAATTTGGATAAGCCAAATGTATTCGGAGGTGTGAATTTGAAAGAAGGGGAAGTACCCTTTTATAAGAGAGGTGAGGGGAACTTTTGGAAAAGCATGAAATATTATCTTATTATAAAATTATTTTCGGTTTTAATAGATCCAAATAGATTTATTTTGAGGATAAGGTGAGTATGGGTCTAAATACTCTCAAAAAATAGGTTTTAGACAATTTATGTCAGTATATTAACCTTATCTTTTAGATTTAACTCTTAGTTAAACAGTTTAACTTTAACCATGTGTTCTTGTATTTTTATACTACATGGTTGATAAAGTTACTATAAAATTCCAAGAGAACCTCAAGTGGTTAATTAATGAAATATATAAAATTATCTAAGTTTTTTGGTCTAATATTAGATTTTTATGAATATTATATCATTTAATAATATAGTTTTTGTTTTAAAAACTCATTTATGTCAATTTTGATACTATTTAGTATTTGGTTTTTGTGAAATTTATAATAACTTGATTACTTCGAAAAAATACATTGAATCAACCCTAACATGTCATATTCTCCTAGAAAATTCGTGGATAGTATCAAAAATATTCAATTTACATTTATTTTAATATTTATAACATCAATAATTTTATTCTTTCATTAATATGGTAATTACTGCATCATCATTGTGTCATAAATAAATTTAATTATTTATTATCTAAAAATTATAAATAAAATACCATGATGTAGGAAATAGTTTTATATTTATAATGAATATTTACAGTTGAATTTATCATATGTATAACTCTATATTAAAAATGGTTTAGTTAATAAAATTTGAATTTAACACTATAAACACTTCTTTAAATAAAATATAATAAATGTCCTAATATAATCCAAGTGGATCAAAAAGGATCATAATTTTTTCCAAAGGTTGATTTTGGTCGAAATTCACTTATCCAATAGAATTATTAGATGTGTTAGGATAATTATAATATCATTTTTACCTTTAATTACAATATTTACTTTTAACCGTGGTAAATAAAATTCAAAAGTTACTATTCACCAAAAATTATTTTCATCCTATTGAACATAATTTTACTTACTGATTACTATCGTATCTGTCAAATTTTTAAAATTCAATTCACAGAAGTGGTAAAATTATGTTTTATGCAGATTTGCAAATGTGCCTAGAAGGTGGGTAAAAGACATTAAAAAGTTCAATAAAATTTTATATATCTAATCTTATTATAAAATGACTCCAATGAATTACATTGAACTAATATAAGTATTATGTATCTATTTTGAATTTAAAATAAATATAAATTTAAAAATAATTATTCAAATTAAAAGTCAGTTTTAAACAATAATGTAGTGTTTTTCACTATTCATCAAAAATTGAATGTTTTTAGAAAAATACCATAAGTTCACCCTAATCTAATTTTGATATTCTAAATCCAAAAAAAGTCCATTTTGAAAAATAAAATTTATAAAATTTCAAAAATTGGGTATTACTATTTATAACTAATTTTTAAACGGCTAGTTTGATTGGGTGTGTTGTGCTGGAACCTGGAGTTGTGTACAGCACAAGCTATTGTATTAATCAAAGAGAAGCGTACCGTGGAAGATTGTGGTGTTACAATTTCTTTCATCAACACATTTTTAATGCTGATAAAATAAAATAATTAAATAAATAAAAAAATAAAAAATGTGTTTATTATAAATTATTGAAAAAAAATGAATTTATTGATTATACATTATTAAATATTAAACATTTTATTGATTAGAAAATTTTGATAATTAATGTTATTAAATTGTATATATTAAATATATTGATATATATTAATGTATATAAATATGATTTATACCAGGAAAGTTCAGTCAGAGGAATAACCTCTGACCATTTATTAAAAGAAATAAAAAGTGCAGTAAATAAGGAGATGGATGAGGGAGAACATCTTGCCCAAACCCAATCAAAAGTCCCCACCAAACATAGTCAATTACAAACCAAACCATTACACCAAAAACCGAAATTTTCAAAAATAAAGAAACCCAAACTTCACCCGCTTTCCACTTTCCAGTCAGCGCATCAAATGCCATCATTTCGGCTTGATCCACAAGCCGTCTCGAACCGCGTAGCGTGGAAAACGCTCACCCACCGCAAATCCGGCCGACATCAAAAAAATCCACCAGTCACCATCATCATCAAGCTTCACGGAACTACCACAGACATCAACGCTTCTCACCGTCGTCGCCGGAGCACCAACACCGGCATTATCTCCGACCTCACCGCCATAGAAGAAACGCATCACCATCGACGTCGTCCAGACCGCCGTCGCCGTCACCTGCCCAGTATCCCACCGGTCGCCGGAAAAGACCAATCCGACACCTCCACCTTGAAGCCCACGCAAAATCAACTCGACAGTTCGCCCAAAAATTCACGCCGACGCCGCAACAACACCGGAGCAGATCGAACCGCAAATCACGACCAGAATCACCAAATTCCAAAGAAGGATTCAACCAAACCCTAGACAAATCAAAAGGGCAGAGAAACAAGAAGAGAATACAAATCCACGATGACAGTCGCGATGCCTCGCCACAAATCAGAAGTAGATCCCGTCGCCGCCATCACAATCTCACTCGGAGACCTCATCGAACCACCGCGTGCGCCCCCAGCCAACATAGACGAAGCATCGGCCCTCGGCCAGGAGGAGCTGGAACAATGACCGCAGTCAACACCATGCTGCCAAATGAACAGGCCAGCAAATGGTGGAGAAGGCCCAGACGGTCGCGCCAATGAAGATTCCTCAACGCCGCCCCTGTGAGAGGAACCACTGCAACGAAATCGCTGAGTAGGAGCGCCGAAGAGAGCTCAGATTTCGATCCGAGGCGAGGAGGACAGGCGGCGACAGGGGAGAAACCCTAAGGAGGCGGCGCCCCTTACGGGCTCATCCTCCCAATGTATTTCTAAATATGATTTATATATTACAAAATACTTATGCACTTTATATTAAATAGTCATATATTTATTGAATAATGGTATATAATTAAAAATTAATATGATTTAAAAATATTGACTAATTGCATAGTACTCGATATATAATTGACTTTCGTTTGATTTTTCAATTTAATATAGGTCAAATGTGTGCTATATTTATTTCACAAATATGTAATTAATGCATTTTTATATACAATATGCACGCACAGAAAACTTATCCATTTTTTCAATATTTTTAAAGTGTACCTATATTCTTAATTTATTCAATTTCATTCGTTTTTAACATATATGAATGAACTCAAAATTAGATTCTCATTAATAAAGTTAAAAAAATATTTGTAAAAAAATATTAATAAATAAATATATTTTTAAATGTATAGTCACTATATTTATACAATTATATATTTAGAATTATAAATAAATAAATATTTTCTTTTTATGTTTTTATATAATAATAAATAAATAATTATGTATATTTAAATAATTATTAAATTAATAATAAATTTACTTAAATAATGAATATATTTAATATATTTATATTTATATATATTTATTAAATATATTTGTATAATTATATAAATATATATAATGATATAAATAATATTTTTTTAAACTATTTCTATCATTAGAAATAAATAATTATAAAATTATAATAAATATATTTAAAAAGGAATACCTTTACTATATTTATATTTATATATATAAATTAATTATTTATAAATTTTTACAATTTTTTATTTATATTTATAATTATAAATCCTTTAATAGTGCTTGAGTAATAAGTGCTGATAAAAGAATCTTTATCAGCGATTTTTTCACACTGATAAAGATGAAGATTTATCAATGTTAAATAATGCACTGATAAAACGAACATTTATCAGCACTCTAATTTTAGCGCTAATAAATATTGATTTTATTGCTTTTTTAGCACTGATAAAGATAGGTCTTTATCCGCGATTATTTGTAAGAACTGATGAAAGTGTCCCGAACTATTTTAAAAACCCTAACCATTTACGAACCCATTGTGATATAGAGCTTTCCATGGAAGCCACCCACTGTCGGAGCTCCTCCTCGGTGAATCGAAGGTCAAATCACACCACTTGACTGCCTCTGAACATCTTGTCTAACATTCGAAGAGGGTCTCCAATTTTCTTCAACCTAGTAAGGTTGGCCTTCTAATTTTATTTGTGTGATTTTTGTTTAGTTTTTTATTTTTTTTCTTCTATGATTTGTTTAGTATCAGTTGTTTATGATCTATTGTTTACGATTTTTTTGTGATTCATTGTTTAGGAAATGAGTTATGGTCTGTTTTTTGTATTGACTACCAATTTATGATTGGTTTTTTATACTAAATCATTAATTAGATCTTGATGAAAAATAGGACACTACCTTTTGTTGTTATGATGTCTCTTGTTGCCCTCATGCACAAGAAATTTTAGATATAGCAAGACAACTCATTCACTACATGTAATTAGTGTACTCCTACTAGAAAATCGGATGGAGGGTTTAATATATCTATCCATATCATGCGAGCCACTGGTTGTTTTATTCGTTTGAATTGTTCCGATGACACATGTATCCAATGATACTACTCGTTTGTTGATCATGGTGGAGGATAGATAAAGGGAATTTTTCTATGCACACCCATTACTGATCTCTAGTGTACATCTATAGGAAATTAATGATCAAGCTTTGTATCAACTTTCTTTTTCAGCATGATGGCTTGTTCTCCTCTTTTGATGCTTCCTGCACTTTTAATATTCTCATTTTTTTATTTAAACTCATTACTGGTGCAATAAAATTGCACCTCGTGCATCCTCATTATATTCTTATTTAATAATTTTAGGGGGTGTGGGTTGGGAAACCAACTCATGGTAAATCTTTCTCAAAAAAATCACTACTTACAATCATCATTTATAACTTCATAGTATTTCTTAATAATAATTTTCATCTTTTGATGCAATTTTCAACTTTTAGACCTCTTCTTGAAACCTCTTTCAGCCTAGTGATCTTCTTTAACCATCCCATGAAATCTATTTATCAAAGGAATATACTTTTCATTGAGTCACATTGGTTCCCTACTTCTATTCGAGTTAAATATCACCTAATAAATCCACTAGAGACACAGTTAACATGGAAATAATTATTTGAATAATGTCCATAACTACATTAGTATAATTGGTAAATTTATTTTATAAATCGTCCTTTAACTTCAAAATATTGAATATATTCCAAAGAATTAAGGGAAAACTATAAAAATAACTCTAAAATCCAAAATAAAATCACAGGTATTTTTACCTTCTTATATAGCTCATCTGGTTGTCCTTACTTTTCATACAGGTCAACTTGGGTGTATTTAAAACATATCCTCTATTTTAATCTTTACTAAGAACTTCCAAATCTCTGTTTATGAACACAATAGGATGTATATGAACCAAATATGGATTCACGCTAATCATTTGACAAACAAATATGAAGATGTAGTTAAAGAGTTCATCAAGTTTGCAAAAGGTCATGCATACGACCATTCTAAAATCCTACATCTGTGTTTACATTGTTTTTATTCAAGAAAAATTTGTCTGTAAGAGATAGAAGAATGTTTGATTTGTCACAGAATAGATCAAAGCTATAACCATTGGACTAATCATGGGGAAAACTGAATATGGACATCAATTGGGGTGATACTATAGTTTATGAATCATTTTATATGAATACCATTGTAAAATATGATGGAGATTGCATGGAAGAAATGAAAATATAAATTAAAGATAACCTTTTTGATTGCCCAAAGTTGTTTGAGGAGTTAAATAGCTATTCCAAGAAACTATTTTATAATGGTTGTACTAAATAAACAATATTGTCAGCTGTATTGAAGTTATATAATGTGAAAACTGGCAATAGATGGAGTGACACCGACATTACAGAACTACTTGGTCTTCTGAAAGATATGCTACCGGAAGAAAATGAAATACCATATTGAACATATGATGCTAAATTAATGTTACTTTCAACAGGAATGATCTCTAAAAAATAAAATCTTGTCAAAATTATTTCATATTGTTTCGTAAGGACCATTAATCACTCATGAAATGCCCTAAGTGCAACGTGGATTGATACAAGAAAAATTAATCAAGTCCTTCGAAATTTGTATGGTACTTTCCTACCATTCCATGGTTTATAAGACAATATGGTTGTCAAAAAACTACAAAATAATTAACATGTCATGCAGATAAAAGAATTAAATATGGGAAGCAACGTCATCTAGTAGATTCTCCTTAGTGGAAGAAAATTGATTACTATTTTCCTGAATTTAGATATGAGTTAAGAAACATTCATCTTGTGTTGTCTACAAACAGAATAAAACCTTTTGGTGAATAGAGTAGTACACATAGTATATGTTCTTCCATGTTGGTAACTTAAAATTTGTTGACATGGTTATGCATGAAGCACAAATACATTATTTTGTCTCTACTTATATCTGAACCAAAGAAACCTGGTGATGATATTGATATCTATTTTAATCCACTGATTGAAGATCTAAAATTCATGTGGGATACAGGTTTTATAATGTATTATGCTCATAGAAGTGAAGAATTCACATTGAGGTCCATGTTGTATGGAGTGATAAATGACTTCCCCACTTATGGAAATTTATTAGGCAATAGTATTAAAGGTAAGTTAGGGTGTACCATTTGTGAAAGACACACATAATCAATTCGGTTAAAACATTCCTCAAATACTGTGTTTTTAGGAAATTGAAATTTTTTAAATCAACGACATAAATATCGATCCTGGATGACAACATTCGATTGGAATATTGAACAAGGTACAACACCATCTCCAGCAACAGGTGATCAACTGTACAAAAAATTAAAAAACATTAACACTATTTTTAGTAAACCATTTTTGAAAAACCTTAAAAATTCAGGTTGGAAGAAGAGATCAATTTTATTTTAATTACCATATTGGAAATTTTTGTATGTCAGACATTTTCTTGATGGCATGCATATAGAAAAAAATGTATTTGATAGTGTTATTGTCATGTTACTATATTTTCTTAGAAAAATGAAAGCTGGAATCAAGGCTAGGTTGGATATGATTGAAATGTGGATAAGGGAAGAGTTGGCACTAGTGAAGGGTAAAAGGTGAAATTTTCTTCCTTTAGCATCTTACACTCTATCCAGATAGGAAAAATTTCAATTTTTCCTTTTCATTATGAGTGTAAAAGTTCTACAGGGGTATTCATCAAATATCAAGAATGTTTTGTTAATGACTAATTTGAAGTTACAAGGACTAAAATCACATGAATGACATGTTTTGATGCAATAGTTAATGCATGTTTCTTTTTGTTGCATTCTACCTCAAAATGTACGACATAAATTAACCAAACTCTGCTTCTTTTTCAAAGCCATATATAGTAAATTTGTAGACCCGGGGAAGTTTCCCATCACGAATAAGGATATTTCAATCATATTATGTGAATTAGAAATGTTCTTCCCACCATAATTCTTTGATATAATGGTCCACCTGATGGTTCACTCTGTCAGAGAGGGTCATATATGTGGTCATTTCCATTACAGATGGATGTACCCCATTGAATGTTATATGAATATTTTGAAAGGGTATGTCAAGAATCGAAGTTAGTCAAAAGTTTGTATTGCAGAATGATATACTTTTGATGCAGCTATTGAATTCTGTACTGATTACCTATCAGATTTTGAAAGCATTGGTCTCCCAAAGTCTCTTCATAGCTAACTCTTTATGGGTGAAGGCATTTCCAGAAGAGATTTTGTTACAATTACCTTGAAAGAGAAGGAGTAAATATATCCTTACATATTACATAATTGTGATGATGTTGATCCATACATTGAATCAAACAAAAAAATTCTTAGAGATTTGAATCCATCAAGGGATGAAAGATGGATAGCAGATACAAATAATCAACACTTTATAGGATGGTTTAGAGATCAAATTTATAATGATTTTTCTAAAATTCTGAATTCAATTGCCGAATGACTTCAATGGCTAGACAAAGGACCAAATACAAATGTTATATCTTACACTGATTTTGTAATCAATGGTTATACGTTCTATACAAAAGAACATGGTGAATTCAGTACAATGAAAAATAGCAGTGTTACACTTTTGGATTAAGTGATGCACATATCCTTTTCCAAGGATATAAATCCAATTTATGCAAATATGTCATATTTTGGCATTATTGAATAGATATACAATTTGTATTATACAAAATTTCAAGTGTCACTTTTCCATTTCAAATGGTTTGACAATATCAATAGAGTGAAATTTGATGAAATGAGATTTTTGAAGGTAAATTTCAATGTAGAAGGGGAAAAAGACAATCCATTCATAATGGCATCAGAAGAAATGCAAGTATTTTATGTCTCAGATCCAATAAAAATTAGAATTGGTCGATTTTCCTACTTGTGAGTAAAAAAATGTTGAGTCAAATGAAAATTCAATTGAGGATGACCCTTTCAGGGGTACATCCCAATCAGTTCATGTTGGTCCCAATGTAGATAATGTCTTGTACATTAGAGTGGACCACAAAGAGGGGATTTGGATTCTCAAAAGAGGAACCAAATCCTTGAAAACTTTTAAAAAAGAAATAGAGTTTAATGATCAGGTAAGTTTTTTGTAATATATTATTTTTTTCCTCATAATATTATATGTTATATACTACATTAACATGATATAAATTAAATGTTTGACTATTCATGCAGACAACACCTTCGGTACATGATGATGTTAACAATCCCTTAGAAGAACAAACTATAATGAAGGAATCCCTTTGCAAAGATTTACAAGTAATGTTATGATATACTTTTTATATTTTATCGAAAAATTATATAATGGAGTTTTGATTTCATTTTCATTATTCCTTGAAGAGTTGCTTTATATTATTACTAACATAATAATAGTTTTCTTATATAGGTGTGTTCATTGGCTTGAGCATGGGGTGTCTTATTCGGAAATATAATGAGTCAGTCCATGATTAAAAGAAGAAGGAACATTGATGTCTATGAATGTATTTAATAATTTGTATTTATGTAATTGTATAAACCAATATTTTAAATATCTATAATATAGTGTTCTTTTCTGGTATTTATTTTGTAAATTTCATATCATTTAAATTATGTATTGGGACTTGTTTTTTTTTGATATTATATGTGTTTTTGGTGTGTCTTTTGTGTTGTAGTGTTTTATTACATCACACTACTATATATCGCTTTATCAGCGCTTTTAGAAGTGCTGATAAAAGAGACATTTATGAGTGCTTCTGAAAGAGGTGATAAATGTATACTTTATTAGCACTTCTATTAGCACTGATAAAAAGACTTTATCAATTCTTTTATAAGTGTTGATAAAGGAATCCTTTAGCGGAGCTAAATTAAAGTGAGGATAAATGAGATCTTTATCATTGATTTTAAAAGAGCTGATAAATGTCCTATTTATGAGTGATTTTTTATCACTAATAAATGGAACCTTTATTAGTTCATTTTCAGTGCTGATAAAAGTACTAGGATTTTAACATCACTCAAGTTATCAGCTCTTTTCTAGCGCTGATAAAGTCTATTTCTAGTGCTGTTAAATGACATTTTTATAGCAGTGTTTGAAAAATGACCTTCTTATATTCATAGATATTATGAATTTAATATTAAAAGAATATTTGGAAAAGTTTTTTGTTGTTTTTATTGATGATATTTTTCTCTTTTCAAAAAGTTATTAGGATTATGAAAAACGTTTATTGACTATCTTTCAAACTCTCCAATAAAATAAGTTATACAGAAAATTTTTCAAATCTGATTTTTGGTTAGAATATATTTATTTTCTTTTGAACATTGTAAATAAGGATGGCGTAACAGTTGATCCTATCAAAATAAATGTGGTTGATGAATGGCCAAGACCTGAAAATGCAATAGAGATTCATAGTTTTCTTAGATTATAAAGTTATTAATAATGTTTTGTTAAAATCTTTTCATGTTTATCTAGTCGGATAACTAAATTAACTCAAAAAGTGGTTAAATTTATTTAGACATAAGAATGTGGTGTTTGTTTTTAGAAACTGAAGAAGATATTGGTAAATGGTCAAATTTTGGCCCTTCCTTCCAGAATTGGTGAGTTTTTCAACTACAGTGATGATTCATTAAATGGACTTGGTTGTTTTCTGATGCAAAATGACCATATAATTTCTTATTCTTAAATAAAATTGAAACCTCATGTGTTAAATTACCCCAAACATGATTTGGAATTACAAATTGTGGTTTTTTCTTTGAAAATTATAGGCATCATTTATACATATCCAAATGTGAAATATAAAATGACCATAAAATTCTGAAGTATATATTCACTCAGAAGGAATTAAACATGAGGTAGATAATATAGATTAAAACAATAAAGGATTATGATTTCACAATTAATTACCATCTTAGAAAATAAAACAAAGTGATGTATGAGTTGATCCAAAAACATCATGCTATATTAATCTTGTTACATTTGAAACATGATCCCTTTATTTATGATTTGATGAATTTTGTCTTGGAAGTTGTGGGTGTGGGATATTCCTCTATTTTTTTCAGGTGTCAGTGCATTCATCTCTGTCAGACAGGATTAATAAAGCATAGAAAGAAGACAGCGAGTTATAGAAAAAGGTATAATTGGTGAAAAGGGGTAAGTTTGCAAAATTTAATATTTTATAAATATTGTGTTTCAAGATTTAGAAAAATATTATGTGTTCCTTTTGATTCCATGGTGAAGAAATAATTTTTGTGTGAAGCTCAAAGTTCTCCATTTTTCAGTTCATCCTGAAAGTACTAAGATGTACAAAGACATTCAGGAGTATTACTGGTGGGATGGAATGAAAATAAATATTTTAGATTTTACCATGAAAAGTTTGACATGTCAACAGGTTAAAGTAGAGTGAAAAATACCAAAGGGGGAGCTTCATCCATTTCTAGTTCTAGAGTGGAAATGAGAAAATATATCCATGGACTTCATGGTGGGACTATCAAAGGCTTCTTGAGGTAAATATTCGATTTGGGATGACCGACTGACAAAATATTCATATTTCCTTCTTATTCAAGATAATATTTCATTGGATTAGATATCTAGATTTTACCTCAACGTGATTGATAGGTTACATGGATTTTATCCTTCCATTGTATCTAACCATGATCCTAGATTTACTTCTAACTTTTGGAAAGGCCTTCAGAATCCGTTGGGCATAGAATTAAATTTCAGCACATCCTTTAATCCTCAATCTAATGGACATACTAATTGAATGATTCATACAGTGTAAACAATTATTATATCTTGTTAAATTGATTACCAGGGAAGTTTTGATCAACATATTTCTCTAGTTGAGTTCTCTTATAATAATTGTTTTCATTCTAGCATACATATGGAACCTTTTGAGGCATTATGTAGAAAGTGGTGTTGAACTCCAACTTTTTGGTATGAAGTTAGAGAAAGTAATTTTATGGGACCATAATTAGTAGAGGAAGTGGATGAGAAAGTGAAGATGATCCAGCAACACATGAGGACAGCTTCGAGCAGGAAGAAAAGTTGTGCAGATAATAGGAGGAAAGGTTTTTATTTTGAGGTTGGTGATCATGTTTTCTTTAAAATCTCTCATTAGAAAAGTGTTATAAATTTTGGTAATAAAGTAAAACTAATTACATGGTTCATTTGACTTTTAAAATCTGAGATAAAGCTGGACCATTCACCTATCAAGTATCTTTTCCTCCAAGTTTATCTGAGGTACACAATTTTTTTGATGTTTTGATGTTGAGAAAGTATGTTCCAAATTCATCTCATATTTTGAGACCATAAGTAGTTCAGCTGGAAGAAAAACTTTATTATGAAGAGAAACACATTCATATTCTCGATCATAGAGAGTAAGTATTGTTTAATAAAGTAATCCACCAGGTTATGGTTTTGGGGAGAAACCACATGGTTGAAGAAGCAACATGGGAATCTGAAAATGCTATGAGGGAAAGGTACCCTCAATTGTTTAATAAGTAAATAAAAATTGAGAGCATGAAATTTATAGAAGGTTGGGAGAATGTGAAAACCCAGGTACTTATAAAATAATTTTTTTCATCATATAATTAAATATTTAAACTCATTATAAATTTATAATGAAATAATCAATATTTATAGAAATTAATATTGATTGAATAGTAACTTGACCTTAGAAATAGTAACATGGCCATTAGGAATAGTAATTTGTCCAATAGAATAGTAACCTCACCTGTGATAGTATAAATAAAATTTTTGTATCTTATAATTGTAACCATGATATATTTATATCATAGAACAAGTTAATAAATATTTTAAAAATGATAAATTAATGGCTGGTCTTTTTTGTGAAACATAAATGTCTATTTATAATTTTATAATTAATTTAATGATTTTATAGATATTTTATTTTCATAAAATATATTTATAATTTAATGTTTTATTTTCTTATTTTTATAAGATAATTTTATGAGACCTTGATTAATTTTTCATGGTGTTATAAAATCAGTTATAGTTTTAAAATTGTTATTTTTTGATTAAATTATAATTTTATTTAAAAATTCAATTGAACAAATTTATAAAATTATTTTTTTTAAATGGAGTTCATTTTTTAATTCTATAAATCAAAAAATGGTCGGGGTGGATTTTTGGAATTTTTCTGAAATACTTGAATTTTTGTGAATAGTGAAATATAGTAATTTATGATATATTTACATTATAAGTCAAATACATTATTACAAACATAAAGATTGATTTAAGAAAAATAATCTAGAACTTAAATTTATAATTTTAATATAATTTATTATAATTCTCAAATTATTCATAATCTTAATCCAAATTAACAAACTAATGAATAAAAAAATAAAAAAACCCTCCTCTTCTCCACTATAAATACCACCCCTCACCCCCTCTTCTCCTTAAAGCTCTCAATATTTCAGAATTGTCCAAATTTTTCCCCATACTCTTTCCAAGCATCTTCCCCACATCCAAGACCATCTTTTCTCACCAAAAGGACAAAACCAAATGCCTTAATAAGGTTCTCAAGGAGGATAATTCAAGAGGTAAAAACCCTTTCATTTTCTTTTATTTTATTTTCAATTCTTTTTTTATTATACTATATTAACATCCACTTATCCAGGAGGCATGAAAACTCAATTATATTATATATAATTATATTTTATCATGTTTATGGAAAAATCATCATCATATCTTTTATCCTCTCCCTTTTATTTTAAAAATAAAAACATCGTTCGTGATGTGTCGAATTACCAACATTATGGATGATGTATTTTCAATTTACATTATCGCCTTCATGGATGGTCATGAAACCATTTTCAAGGTTTAAAAGTATTTTAAATTTTATTATATAACCACTTTTATTTTATGTAATTAACATATATACATAATATTAAATTATATAATGAAACTAGTTTATGATTATCGAAGAACTGCCAAAGTGATCTAAACTAATATCATTAATCTTTTACTTAATTATTCATCATAATATATGAAAAAAATGATTTATGTTATCATTTAATATTATGGAAATATATTAATACCATTTAATTATACTTATGTATTTTCTCCTCCATTCTATAAGAAAATCTATTACGAACCGACCATGGAAACCATGTAAAGAACGCACCTGAAAAAATGGAAATAACAAAATATTATTAATAAATGGGTAGAATGATGTTATAAAATGATCGTATAAGGTATTATAAAAACTAATATGTATCTCTAAAATTCTAATAACACTCTTTTAACCATTATACAGGATGTTTAAACACATTTTAAGTAAAACGAATTTGAGGTAAGGGAATTCTTAACACAATTTCTGTTCTTTGGGTTAACCTTCTACTTCATTGATTATATGGTAATAAGTTTATTTATGTAACTACTTTTATTTATATTAGGTTTTATTATGTGTATTTATATCTTATACACATATTATATTGTATTTATCAACTATCACTTCAAATATATTATATTTTTAAGGTGTTTTTCTTTAAAAATCCTCTTCTAATTTCCTTTCTTTTTTAAATGGAATGATTTATATGAAGTAAGTATTCTGGTTTTATGATTATGTTCTGGTTCTTGGAAATTTTTTATGATGAATGGTTGGACCTATATCTCCATCCACTTCATTGGGTATGTTTAAGTAGTAGGTTGAACATATGGTTACTCCAAGTGTAACTGTGATGGTTACACCGTAAGGTAGTCGTGAGGGTTACATTGTAAGATAGTTGTAAGGGTTACAAATCATTAGGTAGTCACTAGGGTTACAATATTAATTAATTAATGTCCCAAGTTACCTATAATGTTTATATATGTTTTTCTATGCTTTATGTAAATCTCATTTTTTTACAAGGAACTATATGATACTTATTGGGTGAGAAGTGTGTCTTTATGAGAATGATTTCAATGGTTTATAAGTATTTATGTACTAATGGTTTATCTCTTTATTTTTATATCCCTTACTAAGATTTTTGTTCTCATCATAAGTTTTAAAATGTTTTTCATAGGGTTTAAGTATGGGTAAGAGAAAAGGAGAAGCCAAGATGAATGTTGTGAATACTTTTTAGGAAAAGAATTCATATTTTTATTAAAAAAATTGTATTATGAAAATATGGATATTGTTTTAAGTTGTACCCACTTTGTATGATTGTGGGTTGATATGTATGAATTATGTCTTAACTTTTTAAAACTCTAAAACAAAAATATATTTGTGAATATAAAGAACTTAATTCTAAAGTATTTTAATAGATTATGTAATGTTTAAGGTCGGGACCTTATAATCGGCCTACTAAGTATTATATCTCATACTCTATTTGGGCCACCATTGCACTAGCGTACCTGAGTAGACCTTATGTTTGTAAGACTATGGACTACTGCTTGAGTTGTCTTGATTTTACCTAGGAGTTTGGAGCAAAGGACTAATCTGCTTCTCAAGATGCTCATGGATCTAGTCATTGGTAAGTTTTTCTTTTATTACATTGCATTACTATTGTAATTCTTACTGCTTTTACTTGTAGTATCATCTTTCATACATTAATTATTGTAAATTGGAATTAGACACTTTTATATTCTATTAATACTACATTTATCTTCTATTGATTTACCACTACTTTATACTTATTATGTACCTGTCTATTATTTATTATCTGATAAACCACTATGCTACTCTGATATGAGGGTATAGTCACTCCACAATCAGCACCTTACACCCTCGCTATTAGTAAGTAGCCTCTGGCATACTGGGAGGCACGCTTGAGGCATGTGACCAATCAGTATGTCTACCATATTAGTTGTCAGTTGAGATAATATCTTACAAAGTGGTATCATAGGATAGTTTTTCCTTTATCATACTATTTTGGATTGGTAGAAAGGATAATGGGAATGTGTTTGTGCTTGGTAAATAGTCATGTTTTGGACTGATCACCCCACCCCTAGGGAAATGACCCAGTGGCCAAGAATGGGGTTTTTTCATGATGTTTGATGTTATATTTGAAATTATTTCACCTTTAGTGACTTTTGTACTCTTTGTTGATTATTGATTTATGAATTTATAGTATTTTACCCTTGTCCTGGTATGGCAAGGAAGAAGCATTATACAAATCATCATAGTCACATAAAGAATTAAGATGCCATGCATATTCCATGCCATGTAGTTATATTTTTAATGATTCTTAATGAATGAGATTATGTTCCTTGAGTTCTTTTACATGATTTTTTTTACCTATTTAGGTTTTTCATCAGAATGCCTGTTTGTATAACATGCTTGGTGTTTTTATTTAGCATGTTTGTTTGCTACCAGGATTCAGTGATTATATGTCATGCTTCCTATTTATTTAGCATGTTTTTCTAGTATAACATTCTTATGTGTTTATAGATTGTTTCTATAGGTTTTCTTCTTATGATAACATTATAGTTTTGTTTTTATGTAATTGGTTGTATGGGATAAATTTATTGGTTTCAATAATGATAAGAGGCAATTTTCAGTTGTAAGGTGTATGGGCGGCTTATGATTGGGAGAAGGTAACCCATGTATTCAAACCACCCTTGAGCTTTGAAAATATATTGAAGACCCCTCTTAAAATGTAAAATAATCTAAATTTTAAAAATTAAAGTGAATTGGTTGCAATTAGTGGGAGCCAAATGCCAACCGGTAAAGTGTATGGGCACTTTATGGATTGGTATATGGCCACCCATTTAACATAAAAATTGTATTTGGTAATGGTATACATTTTGAAAATGGTTTTAAATGTGGATATGTTTAATTTTAATCTGGAATGATTTAATTAACCTCTAAAATGCACAACTTGATACAAGTATGTTAGTTGAGGCATATTTTATATGATATGACCTTTTTGGGTGTTTGAAATTTTAATAATTATGAAACTAATATTATCTTTATTTTAAAATAACCCAGTTTCTCTTGCCGTGACCCTTGTAGGTTTCCTTATCTCTTAAAAAGGAATTTATATTATAAATTTCCTCACTTCTGATGGGATGTCAACAAATGTTTAATGTTTAAAATGGAATTTTGTAATAGCTTTCTTATATGTCTCAGTGGTTTGTTTTAAAACTTTTAAATGTTTAAAAGGTTGGATGAGAATCAATGTAATGTCTTAAAATAGAACCCTAGGTAGTGACCTTTGATAAAACCCTTATGTAAGGTAATTGTAACCTTCTCCTTGAGTATCCATGGAATGGGAAGGTAAGAATTTTCCATAGGTCTTATCCTTTTTAGAAATGGATTATATGGTAGGATCTCAAGTCAATGACTTCTGTTAGGTGTGACCTAGTGATAAGGTTGAATCTTGTGTTATGTTAGAGGATATCTTATGGTAGGTATCACCCATAGAACTTAAATGTCTTGCTAATGCTGTGAGTTTCTGACTTTTGGTGTCATTTGGGTGTCGTTTTCCATAGTAGGATTTTTAGTTTTCAATGACACCCTTGTTCGGACAGGTGGTCATGTTTTACATGGCCTTGTTATGGGCATGAACATTGATAAATGCTCGGATTTAACAGGTTAGACGTTCCTCGAGCATGGTCGACCACTTTGTAGGTCTCTTGACCCTTTCTCTTCCTCTGTGATTAATGAATTGGTACTTCGTTATCCAGGATAAAGGTGGTATGGGGAAATATGACTTAGGGATAAATATCTTGTATAACCCATCTGATAATTTAATTCATAGTGAGGATAGCCTATGGATAGTATCTAGGATGTGTCATCTTGTTTCTAAAATATTATGGTAGTATTAATTCATGTACATGGTTCCCATCGAGTTCTAAATGATATAAAAACCCATTTGAGTTCGGCAAAATCGTCAAGCCTTATGCTATTGAGTTTGGTCTCAGGTCATCTCTAGAGTAGAGTGACCTTGGGAGTTAAGGGGATCAAGTTTTTTCCAATGATATGGAGGAATTTCTAGAGACCTGAATGTTTTGACACACTATTTGGTTTGGTTTTGGTTTTTATTCCAATTTTTTAGTCTCGGTGATGTGGTGATCATGACTCGGAGGAGTGACACACATGAGTTTAAAAGTGAATCTGGATCTAGCCTGCTTGTAAGTGGATAGTCTAACTCCATTATTTAAATGGATGGGACACTCCTAAGGTGGGGAACATTGCATCGGTTCTAGTGAATATGTGACCATCCGAGTCGAATAAACCCAACCAAAGAGGACCATTTAGAAATAGTCGATCTCACTTGAATGATTTTGAGGCCTGCAAGTTTCAAATTATGTCAGTTCTTCATTAGTAGAACAACATTGAAGTGGTTGGAAGTGTATGTGACCTTTGAGAAATATTTTTGGTCTTTAATGAACTTTTATGGTTTTGCTTGAGTGATCATGATATGTCTCAGGTGGTTAAGGAATCATGGTTTTCTTAATGGAGGTGAATTGGTAGGTGAAGTCAAGAATCTTTAAAGAGGCCAACTAGTAAGGTTTCAACTATTTCTTTTGATTTTCTTGGTGGGTTGTAAACCATTCAAATCCTCTTAGTGTACTATTACTTTATAGATTAGCATGTCCCCTATCTTGACTTCATCTTTGACTCACTAAGAGAGCATCGATCTTATGCCACACTAAAGATTTAAAAAATTGTTGGGCTTGATAAGTGGTATTAATATATGTTTCACGATGATAGAATGGTTCTTATCATGGATTGGTTATTTCTGGGTGATACATGGGCTCCTAAGAAGGAACGCCTTGGACAGACTCTTGGACACCAGCCCTTCCTCTCTTTGACTCAACCACTAGGTGGATGCAACTATGGGCTCAGTCAATGTTTTTAGGTGGATTTAGTGGCCCTGTGAAAATGTCCCACTTATCAACTTGGAGGATGGACTACTTAGGGTTAGTTCCTTGGAATCCTATTAGAATAATCTAAGCATACCCTAGACTTATTTTTCGGCTCATAGGTGCTGCTTAAAAAAGGTAATGATTCCAGTTGCCTAAATCTGGTTTACACCATCATGTTGTGGCATAGAAGTTTAAGTGGTCAAGTGATGTTTTTTCCAAGGAACGTCACTAGAAGTAGGGTATGGACTTCGGTGAACCTGCCTATTTTAAATGTGAAATACCTTAGAGGAATGAATTGCGGTTTAGTTTGTAAACTCATCATCCATATAAGTTGAGAATTTTTTAGAAAATTTCATCCAGAGGTGGAACTACATTGTTTCTTATTATTCTTCTATATGGTCATAAGGAACCAGTTTAAACACATCACCAGGTGAAGGATGGTGTGGTTTAAATCTTGTCAGTTTCTTCTTGGAAATATTGTGCGGCCATTTTGGGTTATGGACTCGAAAGTAAATTGGGTTTCCTCTATTAATGAAAACATATCTAGATGATCACTATAACTCTTAGATAATGATTTTTAGGAAATTCCAATGGTGGGGGTACCATATATTTTAATTGGAACCTTTTTAATGTTAAAGCCTAAGGTGGGGAGAACCTTTGTCCAGATGATTAATGAGATGATTTTATGATCATGTCTCTAACTAAATAGGCTTAGGTAAAATATTTTTCGGTGTTTCTTTGGAAAAAAATCATTATCTTGAGTTTTGATGGCTTAAGTGTTGTGTGTTTAAAAGAATTCTTAGAGGAACCTTGGGCATTTGGAAACACAACACTACTATTTCAATAAACCATCATGACCCTTACAGGTCAGGTGATGTTTTAATTGTTCATGAAAGATTTTTTGGGATGAGAAATTCTAATGTGGGGTGGTTGTAATGACATGTGTTTTGAACCAGATGAAAATCCAAAGGAATTTGAACTTTTCCATTTTATGGATGGATAGATTTTAATACTGATCTTTGAAATGTACATCAGAGAGTTGGGAGACTTCTATGAGTTTTTCTTTCGGACTTGGGTGAGTTATAAGGTGTTCATTGGGTTCTCTATTGAGTTTTGGGAGCACCAGACCCTAGAAACCAACGGTTTTGGTTCTCTGAATTGGGCTCATGGTTTTTCTGAAACTGTGCATCCCTCAACAGCAAACTGTGTGGCTACAATAGAGGAGAAAAAACACCCCACACTGGCTTTGCATATTTTACCCAAACTGGGTGCCTAGCCCACATGGGTAGTTCCAAATAGGCAATACTTATTCACTATTCATCATATGATTGGTGTATGGTTTGGAAAAACATGTGACCCAAACCTTGAATAGTGAGTTTCTTTTAAAATGAATTAAATTAATTAAAATAAAATAAAATAAAAACTAAAACCTAAATCTACCCTCCCTCTTCTTTATTCGGGTACAACACCCCCTCACCCTTCCTCTCCAGTGCAACTGATGCACCCCTCCTGGATCCTTCTTTGGTTGATGAATCCACCTAGATTTATTAATTTTTCTCACACAATCCTTCAAGGTAAGTTCTTAGTCTCTCTATTATTTCCTTTTTTATAAATTTTTTATTCTCCTCATTTCCCAATTTCAGTTCAACCGAACCCTAGGGTCAAGGTTAATCAGATTTTTGTTTTTTATTCCATTTTTAGGGTGTCCAGTGTATCTCTTAGGACCTCTTCGTGCATGTTTCGGCATCAACCTCCAAAGGAAATGAATTTTGGATCATTTTGGTTTGTAGTTTCCACTTCAGTTTGGGTTTTATCCATCTTATTGATCTATACCAATTTTATTTAGGGTCTTTCAATGTTTTTGGGCCCCTAGTATTATTTGTACTGAGTTTTGTTCATCCTTAATGCGAGTTCGAGTTACCAGAGTCAAAGGCAACTTACTGTGTATACATAGGTAGGTATATATATATATATATATATATAAGTTACCCATAATATATATATTAACCCATGGTAGTGAATATATATATATATATGGGGATAGGTGAGATCATGTATATATATGAAATATGCATACTAGTGTAAGTAGAAATGGGGGTATTTATGTATAAGCATATATTTAAGGATCTCCTTATACATATTCATGGACATGTGAATATATACATAGGGAATATGTATCCTTAAGTATATGTGAAGGTGCATATGCTCGGAGGTATAAAAGATCATCTTTGAGTTGTCACCAATGACAACGTCATGTACCAAAGTATTTGACATGGCCTTCTTCTTCTTGAGTTAGGATCTAATTCCATTGCCCTTTAAATTTAAGAATAAGTGAATTTATTTCTTTTCACACCTTCATAATGTTTTAATTAATGTTTTATGGTTTTTAGAATAAATTATTCTTTAACATGAATTGAGTATGACTCTTGAAATGACATTTAAATATGTTATATTAATTGTTTTAAGAACAATGTCATGTTTTTATAATAGAACCCTTTGATGGAGGTGTGTTGTGTTCTAAGAAAAAAAGTATGGATTCATGATATAAATCATGCCTAGATAGTTGTAATGTTTTTACTATATGATTTAATGTCTTTGGTAGATAAATGTAATTTTATGGTACATGGCCTTCATTCATGCTTAAATGGGGTTTACCTCCTTTAATATAAATCTTAAATGAACCAAGGCATAATCTAAGTGCTTGTCCCAACTTTTAATTGTAATTATCCATGTAGGTAATTGTCTATTTTCAATGACACCTCCTAAGTGCTCATTGAGATTTATTAATTTCTATGTCTTGATTTTGAAATTTAAATGGCATGTATTAATGGTTTAGAATGTTTGTAATTATTTCCGTCCTTGAGTGAATTAAATGGTTAATTTGAAATGGGGATGAAATGGGTGGTATAACCACACCTCTTGTCATAATTAAATAAGAATAGTTTAAATAAAATTTTATAATTAAATTATGTGACATAATATTTTTGAACGGTATGATTCATGATGTTTTCCATACTATGATTGAATTTTGAATGGTGGAAAGGCCACACTGGTCATAACATACTTATTATATGTTATAGTTAATATGATGCCTTTATATGGGCCTAATAAACACAAGGCATGAGAGGTATTGCATCATGGACATTTATTATATATATGATTATTCCTTAAATTGGTTATGGAATGATGGTAGGGTATTGTTGAGCATGGGATATAATCATGCTCCCTTACATTGAGTATTGAGTTCATGGCGTCTCACACTAGTGATACTAGTGGGACATTGGGTTGAGGTTCCATGCTCCCTATTTAGAGTGTTTTCATGATGAAACAATTTTCATCCCAAGTGTTGATTTTATGGAGTCTCACACTCTATTGGGATTTAGGGCATGTTCCCAATTTCATTAGCTTATAGGATCATTTAGACTAGTTTTGGATGTATGAGTTGCACCTGATCCATCCAGCAACTAGTATTTCAGGTGTATGGCCATTAGCATCCCCATGAACTTAGTTCATATAGGTGGATGAAATATATAAATAAACTATATATATATATAATTTTTAATGTATATATAGTTATTGGTTATACATTCTTTCTAGTAGTGAACTGAAGTCGGTAGAGTCGACCAGGTTTCTGAGTGGAACCTAGGCTGACCTATGTTGTTATTTTAGTACTATTTATTGTTTCATATTACCTACAAACTTATTAATTTATATTTCACAAAATGGATTGGTATAGAAACCATATGTTTTGGCCTACTAATATTTATATCTCACACCCTTCTCAGATAACCATTTCACTGGGGTATCCAAGTATAACTTTTGTTTGTAGGACCATGCACTATTTCTTGAGTTTTCTTACTTATAACTGGGAGTTATGAGCATTGGACCGATCTAGTGCTCAATATTCTTTTGGAGCTATTTGTTCGGAAGTTTTTATTTTATTATATTGTATTACCACTACCACAAAACTGGTCAAGGCATGCACCTGCCTTTATCAGCGCTAACGGAAAAGCGCTGATAAAGGGTCGGACCTTTATTAGCACTTTTTTAGAGCTGATAAAGGTCATCACCTTTATCAGCGCTTTTGTTAGCACTGATAAAGGTCATATTTATCAGCGCTTTTCATTTTAGCGCTGATAAATACACCCTTTATCATCAATTTTTACTAGCGCTGATAAAGGGTCCTGCGGATTTGTTAAAAATCCACGGGTCATCTTCCTCCTCCCCGAACACAATCAAGCTCTCGCGGAAGCCCTCGTCTGCGCCTCTGTCACCGCCTCCACCTCCTCTGATGCGGCCGCCGCCTCCTCCTCTGCTTCTACTCCTCCTCCTCCTCCTCCTTTGTTGCCTCCGCCACCTCCGCCCTGCCTCAGCCCTGCCTCCGCGCCGGTGCCTCCTCCTCCACTGCGGCCTCCTCCTCCTCCGTCGGTGCCTCCTCCTCCTCCGTCGGTGCCTCCTCCTCCACTGCGGCCTCCTCCTCCACCGCGGCCTCCTCCTCCTCCTCTGGTGCCTCCGCGGCCTCCTCCTCCTCCGCGGCCTCCTCCTCCTCCATTGTGCGGTATGCTATGCCCAATAATTGTAATTTTCTTTGTTTTTTGTTTTTGTTTTATATTTCAACTATCATGATTTGTGTGAATCAATTTTATTTGAAGTGGGGGGGGGGGTGCAGGTGCTGCGGGGGTGTTGTGGGTGGGGGGGTGTGCAGGTGGGGGTGTTTAGGTGGGGGAGATGTGCAGTGGGTGAACATGTGTAGGTGGGCGTATAATGGGGGGTCTATTGGGTGTGAGGTTGGGGGTGTACAGGTTGGGGGTGTATTCGGCCGTTTTCTCTTTTCCCATCCAACACTACCATATCGAGTACCATTACCTATAAAATAACAAATTATGCATGCGTTCTTAAAAATATAATAAGCGAGTAGTAAAACTCCGCCGCCTCCACCTCTGCTCCTGCTCATCCTCCTCCTCCTCCACTGGCCTCATCCTCCTCCTCCTCCGCTGCCTCCGCCGATGCCTCCTCCTCCTCCACCGGTGCCACCGGTGCCTCTGCGGCCTCCTCCTCCTCCGCTGGTGCCTCCGCGGCTTCCTCCTCCGCCGTCACGCCACGTTCAAGCCGTGGTCATGCCGCGGTCATGTCGGGGGCACGCCGTGGTCACACCGCGGTCACGCCGTGGTCACGTCGGTGCCTCCGCGGCCGCCGCCTCCTCCTCCTCCGCCGCGGCCGCCGCCTCCTCCTCTGCTCCTGCTCCTCCTCCTCCTCCTCCACCGGCCTCATCCTCCTCCTCCTCCTCTGCCTCCGCTGCCTCCACTACCTCCGCCCTACCTCTTCCCTGCCTCTGCGCTGCCGCCGGTGCCTCCTCCTCCACTGAGGCCTCCTCCTCCTCCACCGCGGCCTCCTCCTCCTCCTCTGCTGCCTCCTCCTCCTCCGCCGCGGCCACCTCCTCCTCCTCTGCTCCTGCTCCTCCTCCCCTCCACCGGCCTCCTCCTCCTCCTCCTCTGCTGCCTTTACTGCCTCCGCCCTGCCTCCACCCTGCCTCCGCGTTGCCTCCGGTGCCTCCTCCTCCACCGCGGCCTCCTCCTCCTCCGCCGATGCCTCCTCCTCCTCCGCCGGTGCTTCCAGTGCCTCCACGTCTCCTCCTCCTCCGCGGTCACCCTGCGGTCACACCGCGGTCATGCCGCAGTCATGCCGTGGTCACGCCGCGGTCACGCCGCGGTCACGCCGCGGTCACACCGCGGTCACGCCGCGGTCACGCCGCGGTCACGCCGCGGTCACGCCGGTGCCTCCGCAGCTGCCACCTCCTCCTACATCACCGCGGCCGCCGCCTCCTCCTATGCTCCTGCTCCTCCTCCTCCTCCTCCACCGGCCTCATCCTCATCCTCCTCTGCTACCTCCGCTGCCTCCACTGCCTCCGCTGCCTCTGCTGCCTCCGCCCTGCCTCCGCCCTGCCTCTGCACTGCCATCGGTGCCTCCTCCTCCACCGCGGCCTCCTCCTCCTCCGCTGATGCCTCCTCCTCCTCCGCTGGTGCCGCCGGTACCTCAGCGGCCGCCTCCTCTTCCGCGGTCACCACGTTTTCACGCCGCGGTCATGCCGCAGTCAAGCCGCGGTCACGCCGCGGTCACGCCGCGGTCACGCTGGTGCCTCTGCGGCCGCCGCCTCCTACTCTGCTCCTGCTCCTCCTCCTCCACCTCCACCGGCCTCATCCTCCTCCTCCTCTGATGCCTCTCCTGCCTCCGCCCTACCTCTGCGCTACCGCCGGTGCCTCCTCCTCCAACGCGGCCTCCTCCTCCTCCATCGCGGCCTCCTCCTCCTCCTCTGTTGCCTTCGCTGCCTCCTCCTCCTCTGCTGCGGCCGCCGCCTCCTCCTCTTCTCCTGCTCCTCCTCCCCTCCACCAGCCTCATCCTCCTCCTCCTCCACTGCCTCTTCCTCCTCCTCCTCCTCTGCTCCTCCTCCTCCTCCTCCTTCTCCTCCACCGCAGTCTCGTCCTCCTCCTCCTCTACCAGCGCTTCCTCCTCCTCCTCCTATTCCGCTGCCTCATCCTCCTCCACCGTCGCCTCCTCCTCCTCCTCCTCTGCCTACTCTGCTGCCTCCTCCTCCACCGCGGTTTGAGAGGTGCCTCAAGTGATTTCACCATCTTCCTTACCATTTTATTCTTTATATTTAGTTTCTATTGATTTTTGATTTATCTAGATTAGGTTTTATGGGTGATTCAACCGGCTCACGGTGGTATCATATTGATGTGAGGCTTGGGGATTGTAGTGGTTCCCAATATATTTTTTATTTTGGTATTTATTTATTCCTTTATTTCCTTGAAGTATCTTGTTTTTTATCTAAATTATACTCATATTCCCTCTCCTTTAACCTATATACTTATCCTATGGATTTTAAATAGGATGAATATAAATAAAGAATGGATGAATGTCAATCAGTTGACAAAAGTGTATGAAAAAGGCGTGAAAGAATTTATCAAGTTTGCAATAGATCATCCATGTGACTCTTCTCAAATCCTTTGTCCGTGTTTATGCTGTTGTTATTCAAAACAAATTAGTCCAGATGAGTTGGAAGAACACTTGATCTGTCACGGAATAGATCGAAGTTATACATGTTGGAATAAACACGGGGAAACAACTAATGTAGGTAGTGACTAGGGTGACACTGCGTTTTATGGATCATCTGATATGATTACAAACATGAACAATGAAGATGCCCATATAGAGGATGTGATTACAGATGTGAATGATGATGAAGATCGTATTGAGAAAATGACAAGGACCTTCAAAGATGAACTTCGTGATTGCCCAAAATTGTTTGAGAAGTTAAAAAGTTGTGAAAAGACACCATTGTATGCTGGTTGCACTAAATATACAGCATTGTCAGCCATACTGAAGCTGTATAATTTGAAAGCAGATAACGGGTGGAGTGACGACAGTTTTACGAAACTACTTGCCCTCTTGAATGACATGCTCCCAGAAGACAATGAGCTCCTGAGCAGAACATACGATGCCAAACGAATGCTACGCTCTATGGGTATGATCTCTGAAAGAATAAACTCATGCCCGAATGACTGTATACTGTTTCGCAAGGACCATAAATCACTTAAATAATGACCAAAGTGTGGTGCTTCTCGATACAAGAAAGATGAATCTAGTCCTATTAAAGTTGTATGGTACATTCCAATCATTCCAAGGTTTAGACACCTATATGGAAGTGAGGAGACTGCGGAACAATTAACATGGCATGCAGATACAAGAATTAAAGATGGAATACTACCTCACCCGGCAGACTCTCCTTAGTGGAAGAGAATCGATCATGAGTATCCGGAATTTGGAAACGAGTCGAGAAACCTTCATCTTGCGTTATCTACAGATGGAGTGAATCCTTTTGGTTTTCAAAGCAGCAGTCATAGTACATGGCCGGTTATGTTGATAAATTATAACTTACCATAGTGGTTATGCATGAAACGAAAATACATCATGTTATCTATGCTTATATCAGGACCAAAACAACCGGGTAATGATATTGATGTTTATTTAGTTCCATTGATCGAAGATTTGAAATTATTGTGGGATTCAGGTGTTACATTGTATGATGCTTACAGAAAGGAAGATTTCACTTTGAGAGTCAGGTTGTATGGGATGATAAATGACTTCCCAGCTTTTGGAAATTTGTCAGTATATAGCATTAAAGGAACTCAAGGTTGTCCCGTTTGCGAAGAAGGTACACAATCAATTAGGTTGAAACATTCATCGAAAACCATGTTTCTAGGACATCGCAGATTTCTACCGTGACGACATAAGTACCGTTCTTGGAAGACATCATTCGATGGAAGTTCAGAAGAATGTACAACACCATCTCCACTAACAGGCAATCAATTGTTTGAGAAAGTTAAAAATTTGGACACTACTTTTGGTAAACCGGCTTCGAAAAACCTTACGAAAATTGGTTGGAAAAAGAGATCAATTTTTTTTTGAATTACAATACTGGAATTGTCTATATGTAAGACATTTTATTGATGTTATGCATGTAGAAAAAAATGTATTTTACAGTGTTATCGGCATGTTTCTAAATACATCTGGCAAAACAAAAGATGGAATTAAGGCTAGGTTGGACATGGTTGAGATGGGAATACGAGAAGAGTTGGCACCAGTAAAGGGTGAAAAACGAACATTTATTCCTTCTACTAATTACACTCTTTCCAGGTAGGAGAGATATCAGTTTTTCAACTTCTTGAATGACGTAAAGGTTCCAGAGGGGTATTCGTCAAATATCAGTAACCTTGTGTCAATGAGCGGCTTGAAGTTAAAAGGTCTGAAATCACATGACTGTCATGTTTTGATGCAAAATATCATTCCAATTGCTTTACGTTGCATTTTTCCCAAGAATGTCCGCCATACATTACCGAAATTGTGTTTCTTCTTCAAAGCTATATGCAACAAAGTTATAGACCCGGCGAAATTACCAGCTATGGAAAAAGAAATTGCCGTCATATTATGTGAATTAGAAATGTTCTTCCCGCCTTCATTTTTTTATATGATGGTTCATTTGATGGTCCACGTGGTGAGAGAGATTCGACTATGTGGTCCTGTACATTACAGATGGATGTACCCCATTGAACGGTATATGATGATTTTGAAAGGGTATGTCAAAAATCGAAGTCGGCCAGAGGGTTGTATTTCAGAGTGATATATTGTTGAGGAAGCCATTGAATTCTATACCGAATACTTTTCTGGTGTGGAAAGCATTGGCTTACCGAAATCTCGTCACACTGGGCGGTTAGAGGGTGAAGGAATTTCTGGAAGAATGGTTTTCACAATCAATATTACAGATCGGGAGCAGGCCCACCATTAAGTTTTTCATAACAGTTTGGACGTTGACCCATATGTTGAAATCCACAAAGAAATTCTTAGGCAATTGAATCCATCAAGGGCTGAAAAATGGATATCAAATACACATAATCGACAGTTTATAGGATGGTTTTGAGATCATATTTTTAAGAAGTCAGATGAAAATCCAAAGTCTATTTCAGAACGACTTCGATGGCTAGCCAGAGGACCAAGTGTGTATGCATTATCTTACAATGCTTATGTAGTTAATGGTTATACATTTTATACTAATGAACATGATGAAGACAGTACCATGCAGAATAGTGGGGTTACACTTGTGGCTGAAGCGATGCATGTTTCTGGTGTTAAGGAAAGAAATCCAATTTATGCGAATATGTCATACTTTGGCATCATCAAACAAATATGGGAGTTGGATTATACGGAATTTCAAGTTCCGATATTTCAATGCAAGTGGGTTGATAATAGGAGTGTTGTTAAAATAGATGATTTGGGATTTGTGAAAGTTGATTTCAGTAAGGAAGGGGAGAAAGACGAACCATTTATAATGGCATCACAGGCAGTGCATGTAACATCCCAAGTAAGTAATGAATAATAGATATTTTTATCTATGTCTATTAATGATTAAGATAATGTTATAGAGGCTTAAAATGAAAATAAATACAATCTTATGCATGGAATACACTAATATTCTTAAAAGATTGTTTTACTGCCTTTTGATGGAAAACCATTTTTGAATATATATTTTGACAATTTTATAAACTATGTTTGTCAAAATAAACTTATCCTTTATGATTGGGACATCAAAATTTACCTTGTGTGAATTTTTGGTATTTTTCTGACAATGTTCATTTTTAATGAATAGTGAAAAATACTGCATTTTACATCAAAACTGCTTTTTAATCTAATTTATTTATATTATTAGATTATGTTTTGAATTGGTTTTTAAGTGAAATTAGAATATATTTTTACCATTTTATCCAATGGTGGTCATTGGAATCAATTTCACTTTGAAATTAGACTTAAACTGGTGTCAATCTTTTGATACTTATTGTTTTGTAAAAACACGCTATTTGCTCTGGCAGCGGGAATTAATTATTAAATTAATTAATGTGACTTATATGATTTGAATTTTGTAAAATAGAATTCATTTTTGAATTCGGAATATCAAATATAGCTTAGCGTGAAGTTTTGGTAATTTTCTGAAAAACATCAGTTTTTGATGAATAGTGAAACCACTAAGTGGTAATCAAGCAAACTGATTTTTCAGTTAAATGAAAGTTTACCACTAATGTGTATTGAATATTGAAAATCCGACATACATGGTTGTCATTAAGAAGTAAAATGTGGTTCAATGAGATTAAAATAATTTTTTGGTGAATAGTAACTTATTAAGTTTTTAATCGCGATTAATGGTAATTAGTGTAGTTTAAGGTATAAATAATGCTTTAATAATATGAAATGACCTAGACACATGTCCCAACCTTATTGGTTGTGTCATGGACGACCAATACAATCCATGGGTCAACTTGGGGACCCCATGGAGACATTTTGGTTGGGAAATGACAAATAACTTTTTATTTAATGTAAAAGTAAAAATGACACAAACATAATACGTTTTACGAAAACAATTTTTACATGGGGTTATAAAGATCAGATATTTGATTATAAATAGTCATTGGAAAGCTAAAAAGATTTCATACATCATAGTATTTTTTTTATGATTTTTAGACATTAAATAAATTAAATTATTTATGACATAATAATGATGCAGCGATGACATCATTATTTGACGATTTAAATAAAATGGAAAGATAATGTAAAATCTATGAACTAAACATGGTTAAAACCAATTGTATGAGTGGATTTCGAACCCTTATCAACTTATCCACGAATTATATCAATGTGGGACCTTTTAAAACCGAAACACATTTTCAAATAAAGTAATATTTATTTACTTTCCAAAAGTGCCCCTCCTCTCCTCTTATAAAAGGCCCCCACCTCTACCTCATTTCACACACTCCTAAAGCCTTTGGCTCGGCCAACCCCTGCCCATTTACTCTCTCCACATCCCTCTCCTCATCCTAGAGTATTCCCTTTGGGCAGAATCCTTTCAAAGGAAGCCTTTAGGCTCAAATCAAAAGGACTTACACTTTTAAAGGTAATTTATTCTCTCAAGTTCATTTGTTTTATTTTGCTTCTCCAACCCCCCTAAACTCTTTTTATTTACTTATTTTGTAACAAAACCAGTATATTCAATATACCAGGATGTTGTTAGAATATTTATTTGAGCTAAACTCTCACACAACTACATCAAATGGTTAAAGAACATACGGTTTCCGTGGATGGCGAAATTCTGCCTCCCGAAATGATGATTGTTCAATACCCATTTAACACCTTCAAAGGTGGCCATTATGATGTCACTATTTTTATATATGATATATAATATGTTTATGTTTTCCTTAAGCTTCTGTTTTTTTCATTTTGGGCATACCTTTATGGTTTCTATTATGGGTAAACACGATAACTTCATTTTAGGAAGTGCGGACTACCGCCCCCTAAAAGTGATTTGATTCGTTAATACCATATGTGGGATATGTAAAGGATAAAGTTAATGATATTATATATGTTATTATACTGGAATTATAATATACTCTTATATCATTATGATTCCATTCCAGAAAATATGAAATAGAAATGGAAGTAGCGTTCATGCGTACGTACGGCTTACCGTCTCCATAAACGATGCATTTCATTTATTACCTCTAAATGTGATGTAATATTATAAATACATGTATATGATGAATATATATGATATATATGTTATCCAAATCATTAATATCATTCTGGATATAACGAACCTATGACCAAATTAACAACATGTAATTGTAAGAAGTCGATTTTTGACTTAAGAACCAAATACCGACAAAATGAACATTATTAACTTAACTGATTACATGATGTTCATAACATGGTATAAAAGGAATAATGAACTTGAAAAGATTCATAAGCAAGTAGAGATTAACTCAAGTTTATTATTCAGGAGATTAAAGAACGGTCGGGACAAGTCGGATACGAGGTATGGGACTTCGTCTCAATCTCCTTTCATTGAGGCATATTTTATTTTATACACAACTTTCTTTTATACGGTGTATAAACCCCTTTGACATTTACGTTTATTCAAAAGGAATCTTTTTTATACGAAGTGTTTACTAAACGACAAAAGGGAATGTTTTTGTCGTACGTATGCGGCGACAACGACTTCTCCGCCGTCGTGACCGTTATTTGAGTTTCAGCTTCCTCTACAAGCCATACCTTTTTTTTAAAAAACGAAAAATAAATACCATGTTTTACTTTGGTATTGAAAATGGTTTTCATAATGTTTTTATTATATCAATGTGTTGTATTGATATCTCGTGATTGAAATGTGGAAATTTTATGTTTCCATTATGCATGTTTTATGTGATATGATTATGTTATGGTTCTTGGGCATTATTATGAAGACGGGTGGTTCCGTGATAAACTAAGGGCGGGTGAGACCGTTATAGCTCTCCAATGCATTGGGTAACGCGAAGGAGTGAAACGTTAAGGTTTCTTCGAAGAGATTTAGGGAATATACTGTGATGGGTATTCCAAACGTAACCAAGAGGGTTACTCCCTACGTAAGAATGTTATGAATGCCTCAAGTTACCTTTATGTCTTATGATTTCTATGATTTATTCATGATGTTATGAGGTAAGTTAAAGTGCCTATGTTTTATGGGTAAAGTATGATTTCATTCTTAGGTATATATGAACTCATGTTTCCTTTCCATGTTTTTTTTATTACCCATACTGAGTTTTTATGCTCATCCCAAGTTTTTGAAATGTTTTTCACAGGTCAAGGGAAAGGTACTTGATAAGATGATAGAGTCAAGGATGTGTCAAGAAATAATCCATGTTTTATTTTAAATGTGTTTCCATTGATGGGAATGAAGAATACTATCTTTATGTAACAACTTTGTTTATATGTGGAATGTAATGCAAGTTTTATGATCTAATTCTCTAAAACTCTAAACCCGAAAAGATCCTCAATGTGTAATCTTGTAATAACTCAATATTATGTAAGGTTTAAGGCTGGGGCCTTATAGTGCATGTATTTTATGTTCCCGTTCCCGCAAACCGAAACTGGTCAATTGTTCTGTTATCGACCAAAACAGTTGAAGGGTCAGATGAAAATTCAACGGAAGATGATCCTTTCATTGGGATTTCACAATCATTTCGCAGTGGTCACAATGTAGACGACGTTTTGTATGTCAGAGGAGACCACAATGAAGGGATATGGATAGTTGATAGAGGGTTCAAATCCCTTCAGCCTTTTAAAAAAAGGGAGTTCAATAATTAGGTAATTGATTTTTATTGTAATATAGATTGTGTTACATTATGTTATTATCTATTCGTTGTTGATTTTATGTGATCTAACTTCAATTTTAAACCAGTTCTGCAGAAAATGACTTCTTTACCTGCTGATGCACCCAATCCCGAGACACAACACGTCTCTCAACCTGTTTTAGCTGGTCCCATTGCTGAGAGACAACAGGTCTCTCAACCTATTGCAGCTGGTCCCACTGCTGACGTACAACAGGTCTCTCAACCTGTTGCAGCTGGTCCCACTGCTGAGAGACAACTGGTCTCTCAACCTGTTGTAGCTGGTCCCACTGCTGATGTACAATAGGTCTCTCAACCTGTTGCAGCTGGTGTCAGTGCCGAAGCTAGTGCTTCGGAGAAACATAATGATGATGCAGAAACTGAGGAAATGGTAGGCTATGAAACCCCAGCAACACAAAAAAAACAGGTGCGCCGTAGTTTGACAGTTTTAGCAAAAATCCTTAAGGCAAAAGCAAAAGACATCAAATATGAGGTGGGATGGAATAAGCTAGGCTTGCATGTAAACCCCAACAAAGCCATGTTTAGTAGCTACATTGGAATCGTCACTGGACAACGCGTGCCGATTGACGTAGAGTCGTGGCACCGTGTTGTCAGCGGGTTAAAAACATTAATGTGGGAAGAGATTATGGTAACATTACGATATCATCTATTTAATTTATTAAAATAAAATAAAATATTGAAATATTGACTAACCCTTCATCATCTCTGGCAGAGTGCATTTATAGTAGATGTTTCATACAAAGAATATGTTTTCAGACTGGTAGGAAGGATTCATAGAGACTTTCGCACCATTTTAACGAAAAATCATCTGAAAGATGCCAAAGGGAAAATCAATCCGCACCCGCCTCCTCTTTATGCACACTTGATATCCCAAGGAATGTGGGATGCGTTTTGCAACCATCGTATGGAAAAGAATTTTCAGGTACATTGTGTTTAGCTACACATTGTGTAACGCTACTTGTATTCATCACATTGATTTATAGGTTTTTATTTATGAAACAGCAACTGAGTGCTGAAAATAAAGAACGGGCAGCAAAACCAGCGTACCCCTACCGTAAATCAAGGTTGGGGTACGCTTCAATTGAAAAAAAATTGGTATGTATTTTAAAAGTACTGTAATAATTTTATGTGACATAAAACAACACTATAACCATGTTTCTCTGTTTATAAGCAGATTGATGAAGAAAAATCTCAAGTCACTTCCATTCCACGCCATGTGCTATGGAAGGAGGCTCGTGTTAATAAAGAGGGGAAATTGATAGATGAAAACACACAATAAGTGTGGGAAACATGTGTAAGTATGACATAATATAAACTTGTTTTACTTTAAATCACTATTACATAATGATGCTTACTTATTTTTTCATATTTTCTATTTGACATAGTCACAGGAAACATCAACACCCGCACCGGATGTAGACATACTTTCAACGGCCTTGAAACAGCCAGAACAGTATGGCCGTGTCAGAGGTGTGGGTTTTGGGTTGTCACCCAAGACATATTTTAAGGAAAAAAAACAAGAGGATGAACAAACTAAAGAATTGCATGTAATGAGAGATAGAGTAGCTACCCTTGAAGAACTAATCCAAACTCAGGGAGAGATGCTAAAGAGTTTGATGGAGGAGAGGCGAAGAGAACAAACAACTCAAGAACAACCCCCGTGAGAAGATCCACCCCTCACCAGCTTTGAGGCGAGCCATTCCCCTCAGAGACCTGACTTAACTGAGGTAATCAATGTTATAATATTCGTTTTTGTGAGATGTGAATCACATAGACACTGATACCTTTCATTTAATGATATTCTGCAGGGTGAAAATGGTTGTGATTTATATCTGTCAACTCCCACCCATCGCCTTGTAGCGAGGGCTACGGTGTTCAATATGCAGAATGACACGCTACACTCCAGACCACTTCCAACCGGTCATGTAAAAGTGTCGATTAACGTATCTCATGAGCCGAGCGCCGAGCTACCCGTGCCAAATGACGATGACGACATTCATATGGTGGAAAAAGCTATTGGAACATTCGTTGCATGGCCGTCGAATCTTGTAAAAAAACACATCGAGCAGGAGGTATTCATTTCCAGTTCATTTTTCAAGCAGAACCTTTAACATTAAATTAGAAAATGGTTGAACCGATTAATGTTATTACAGAATGATAAAATGGAGAAGCTAAAACGAAAGAGCGGCTCCAAGATTGGATCAACCAACCGATCAAAACGATCTACTGAGAGCATGTTCACCCCGTCCGTTCTATATCCACATTTAATATCATTGCAAGCTCATGTGGATACGAAAATGAAAGACGGAAAGAATCATACAATTGTCTGTGAAAAAGATATGTATGGAGAGGAAACAATGGATTTCGTTAGTGCAGACGATGTTTCTGAGATCATCACATACGACTGGCTAGGCGCCTCAGTTATAAATGTATACATGAGGTATGTTTTCATGATTTGATTTTACAGAAGCTAATATACTTTGATAATTATAGATAAATACATCTCATATTTTTCCCAGGAGTATATATTAAAAATAGTTGAAGGGATTTTCCCATGAATACAAATTTGGACTCGGTAGTCCTCACACCATTTGTACACAACGAACAGAAATAGATTCTAATTTTCAGGCTGAATTGATGTCAAATCTGCTCAGAACATTTCAAAGAAGAATTACGACTGACAGGATCTTTTTAATACCTACGATTCAAGGGTAAAACTCTACATTTTAATCATATCAATTATATTTTCATTTCTATCGGTACTTATTTCTTTTGGTGTTTTAGGGAACATTGGATGCTCATTGCAGTCAATTTGGATACTCCAAAGATTTATTTTCTGGATTCACTGCATGGATATCCAACTAACCGACCACACATGATGGCGATTGTCAATTTTTAATACACTAGATCCAAAATTTTAGAACTAAATATCTAGTTATATAATTTATATTATCTTTTAATGAGGATTTTGTTATGATAGGGCAGTGTATGAATATCGTCTAAAGGTTGGAATGAATCCAGGGCGTAAGGACGACAATGCCCACAAGATCTACAAATGGAAAAGTATCTTGGTATATATAATTATATTTCACTATCCAAATACAAATCAAAACAAATTACTTATTTTTCTCGATGTTTCTGCAGTGTTTGAAACAAACAAATGACAAGGACTACGGTTATTATGTTTATAAATTTATGAAAGAGATTGTATTTCATGGACAAACTAGCATCCCTGAAGAGGTATTTCTGAAAATAATTACTACTTTATTTAAAATAATTATTAATCCTTTGTGTATTTATATTTTTTCAGTACTACTATGACTGTCGCAAAAACTCCTATTCAGAAGATGATATAAATGTCTTTAGAAACGAATGGGCAGCGTACCTGATCGAAGAATGTAAACAAATAGGACAATGAAGGTGAATTCCTAATACTTATGTTATCTTTATATGGTCATTGATATCTCCCTTTATACTTATTGAGCATCTATGATCTCCCTTTCTTATGTTTCATATCCTTAGATTAGTGAATTCTTACTACTTAGTTTGAAATTGAGATAAACTTTGGAAAACAACACCAATGACATACGCCAAACCGAGCAAAAGCCTTCATATTGTTTTGATACTTTAGGACAACGATCCACGAGTCATTTGTGATGTGTACGAATCGACCGCACCTCAATCCGACGCATGGTGTGACCGCTATGGCTAAAATTGTCTGATATCATTTTGAAAATGACATAAACTTTGGAAAACAACACCAATGACATATGCCAAACTGAGCAAATGCCTTCGGATTGTTTTGATACTTTAGGAAAATGATCCACGAGTCATTTTTGAAATGTAAGAATCGACCTCACCTCAATCCGACTCATGGTGTGACTGGTATGGCTAAAAGTGTCTGATATCAGTTTCAAATTGACATAAACTTTGGAAAACAACACCAATGACATACGCCAAACCGAGAAAACGCATTCGGATTGTTTTGATACTTTAGTACAACGATCCATGAGTCATTTGTGACGTGTACGAATCGACCGCACCTCAATCCGACGCACGGTGTGACCGGTATGGCTAAAAGTGTCTAATATCAGTTTCAAATTGAGATAAAATTTGGAAAACAACACCAATGACATAGGCCAAACCGAGAAAACACCTTCGGATTTTTTTGATACTTTAGAAAAACAATCCACGAGACATTTGTGAAGTGTACGAATCGACCGCACCTCAATCCGACGCACGGTGTGACCGGTATGGCTAAAATTGTCTGATATCATTTTCAAAATGACCTAAACTTTGGAAAACAACACCAATAACATAAGCCAAACCGAGAAAACGTGTTCGGATTGTTTTGATACTTTAGGAAAATGATCCAGGAGTCATTTTTGACGCGTATAAATCGACCGCACCTCAATCCGACGCACAGTGTGACCGGTATGGCTAAAAGTGTCTGATATCAGTTTCAAATTGAGATAAACTTTGGAAAACAACACCAATGACATATTCCAAACTGAGCAAACGCCTTCGGATTGTTTTGATAATTTAGTAAAACAATCTAAGAGTAATTTGTGACGTGTACAAATTGACCGCACCTCAATCCGACACACGGTGTGACCGGTATGGCTAAAAGTGTCTGATATCAGTTTGAAAATGAGATAAACTTTGGAAAACAACACCAATGACATACGCCAAACCGAGAAAACGCCTTCAGATTATTTTTATACTTTAGGAAAACGATCCACAATTCATTTTTGATGCGTACGAATCGAACGCACCTCAATCCGACACACGGTGTGACCGGTATGGCTAAAAGTGTCTGATATCAGTTTCAAATTGAGATAAACTTTGGAAAACAACACCAATGACATATGCCAAACTGAGCAAATGCCTTCTTATTGTTTTGATAGTTTATGACAACGATCCACTATTCATTTGTGACGTGTAAGAATCGACCGCACCTCAATCCGACGCACGGTGTGATAGGTATGGCTAAAAGTGTCTGATATCAGTTTGAAAATGAGATAAACTTTGGAAAACAACACCAATGACATACGCCAAACCGAGAAAACGCCTTCGGATTGTTTTGATACTTTAGGAAAATGATCCACGAGTCATTTTTGACGCGTAAGAACTGACCGCACCTCAATACAATGCACGATGTGACCGGTATAGCTAAAATTGTCTGATATCAGTTTGAAAATGACATGAACTTTGGAAAACAACACCAATGACATAAGCCAAACTGAGAAAACGCCTTCGGATTGTTTTGATACTTTATTACAATGATCCACGAGTCATTTGTGACATGTACGAATCGACTGCACCTCAATCCGACACACGGTGTGACCGGTATGGCTAAAATTGTCTGATATCAGTTTGAAAATGACATAAACTTTGGAAAACAACACCAATGACATACGCCAAACCGAGCAAATGCCTTCGGATTGTTTCGATACTTTAGGACAATGATCCACGAGTCATTTGTGACGCGTACGAATCGACCGCACCTCAATCCGACGCACGGTGTGACCGGTATGGCTAAAAGTGTCTGATATCAGTTTCAAATTGAGATAAACTTTGGAAAACAACACCAATGACATACGCCAAACTGAGAAAACACCTTAGGATTGTTTTGATACTTTAGGACAATGATCCACGAGTCATTTGTGATGTTTACGAATTTACCGCACCTCAATCCGACTCACAGTGTGACCGGTATGGCAAAAATTGTCTGATATCAGTTTGAAAATTACATAAACTTTGGAAAACAACACCAATGACATACTCCAAACCGAGAAAACGCGTTTAGATTGTTTTGATACTTTAGGAAAACGATCCAGGAGTCATTTTTGATGCGTACAAATCGACCGCACCTCAATACGACGCACGGTGTGACCAGTATGGCTAAAAGTTTCTGATATCAGTTTCAAATTGAGATAAACTTTGGAAAACAACACCAATGACATAAGCCAAACCAAGAAAACTCCTTCGGATTGTTTTTATACTTTAGGAAAACGATCCACGAGTCATTTTTGACATGTACGAATTGACCGCACCTCAATCCGACGAACGGTGTGACCGGTATGGCTAAAAGTGTCTGATATCAGTTTGAAAATGAGATAAACTTTGGAAAACAACACCAATGACATACGCCAAACCGAGGAAATGCCTTCAGATTGTTTTGATACTTTATGAAAACGATCCATGATTCATTTTTGACGCGTAAAAATCGACCGCACCTCAATCCAATGCACGGTGTGACCGTTATGGCTAAAAGTGTCTGATATCAGTTTCAAATTGAGATAAACTTTGGAAAACAACACCAATGACATACGCCAAACCGAGAAAACGCCTTCGGATTGTTTTGATACATTAGGACAACAATCCACGAGTCATTTGTGACGTGTACGAATCATCCTCACCTCAATCCGGCGCACGGTGTTACAGGTATGGCTAAAAGTGTCTGATATCAGTTTCAAAATGAGATAAACTTTGGAAAACAACACCAATGACATACGCCAAACTGAGAAAAAACCTTCGGATTGTTTTGATACTTTAGGACAACGATCCAAGAGTCATTTGTGACACGTATGAATCGACCGCACCTCAATCTAATGCACGGTGTGACCGGTATGGCTAAAATTGTCTGATATCAGTTTGAAAATGACATGAACTTTGGAAAACAACACCAATGAAATACGCCAAACCGAGAAAACGCCTTCGGATTGTTTTGATACTTTAGGAAAACGATCCATGAGTCATTTGTGACGTGTAAGAATCGACCGCACCTCAATCCGACGCACGGTGTGACCGGTATGGATAAAATTGTCTGATATCAGTTTGAAAATGACATGAACTTTGGAAAACAACACCAATGACATATGCCAAACTGAGCAAACGCCTTCGGATTGTTTTGATACTTTAGGAAAATGATCCAAGAGTCATTTGTGACGTGTATGAATATACCGCACCTCAATCCGATGCACGGTGTGACCGGTATGGCTAAAATTGTCTGATATCAGTTTGAAAAGGACATAAACTTTGGAAAACAACACCAATGACATACGCCAAACCGAGCAAATGCCTTCGGATTGTTTTGATACTTTAGGACAACGATCCACGAGTCATTTGTGACGTGTATGAATTGACCTCACCTCAATCCGACGCACGGTGTGACCGGTAAAGCTTTTTATTAGATAAAGAATCAGTATTTATTAAATGAGATAAATCAATCAAAAACATATTGATTTTACATTATTCCCTTTCATTGTTATGAAAATGAAAACTTTTGAGTTTAAAATTTAATATTTTAGTTTCACATTTCCATATTAATGTATTCTTTTATATTACTTTTTTAATTTCTTTCATTATTGCATTACTAACATAATATTTGTTTTCTTATATAGGTGAATTTTTTTCCTTGAGTTCGGATGCTTTGTTTGGGAATAAATACCATCGAGAGTGGATCACGGATATCAAAGGATGAAACATGAATGTTTATAACTGTTGTTGAATAATTGTAAATGTAACCATGTAAAACAATGTTTGAAATGTATATAGCAATGCTTTTTTTGTATTCATGATGTTAAGTAAATGTATATACCGTTGTCAGTCAAAATATTGGGTGCGGGTGCTATGGTGTGCAGGTGTGCATGTGCTACTTTGTGCAGGTATTCTGGTGTGCAGGTGTGTAGGTACTGTTTTTTAGGTGCAGGCGTTGGGGCCTTTATCAGCGCTTTTTTAGCGCTGATAAAGGACACCTTTAACAGCGCTAGAGGAGCGCTGATAAAGGGACCCTGTATCAGCGCTCCGAGAAGCGCTGATATAGTTGACCTTTATGAGCGCTCCACCACGCACTGATAAAGGACCCCTTTATTAGCGCTCCGAGAAGCGCTGATATATGGGACCCCCCCTTTATCTATGCCAGAATTAACAGTGCTTTTCTAGCGCTGTTAATGCTGGTTTTTTGCGCTGATAAAGGCGCAGGTTGTAATAGTGTACTATTTTAATTCTTAATTATTGTAATTTTAACATCATATTTCATACATTCATTGTTGTAAATTGGCATTGACCACTTTTATATTCAGTTGATATTACATTTATCTTTTATTACATTATCACTACTTTATACTACTTCCACACTTATCTATTATTTATTTTTTTATAAACCATTGTGAAACTCTAATATGGGGGTATAGTCTCCCCACTATCACCACCTCACACCATCGCTACTAGTCAGTAGCCTCTGGTGTTTGGGGAGGCTCACTTGAGGCCATGTGACCCACCAATCTAACTACCAGTTTAGTGGTAAGTTAGGCTGGGACATTACACTCATGGATTTCATAAGTAAATTAAATTCTAATTTTTCTATTAATTTTTCATTTTAAAGTGTTATTAATGAAAAGGATATTTCTTCTTATTTTTATCTAATAACTATAAGTGTTTATACTTATGGGTTCAAATGAAATTTTTTATGAGTTTTATGATGAAATTGAAAAACCCTATGTGTTTTATCTATGTTAAAATTGTTATAAATTTTATATACTAATAGTTAGGTCGGATATATCCCTCAAATATATTGGGTAATGATTTATTCTCGATAGAAATTATGTTGGAATTAATTGGTGAAGTTATTACATTATAAGGGTGATTGTAAGAGTCAAGTAAATATTACATAACAAATAACCTTCATGATTATTTTTTGGACTATATGATTTCTTATGATATGTTTTAAAAAATATTTGTGTAATGAAGTTCATTTCCTTAGTAAGTGAGTGATTATTTGCGATCAAAGTTAATTATATAAAAAGGTAAAATTTCTCATGGGTTTTCATGTTTTTCAATGGACTAATGGTTTTTATTTATTTGTATATACCTTACTAATATTTATTTTATGATACAATGTTTGAAAATAATTTTACAAGATTTAAGGATTATTAAGAACTATGGAAAGGTCGTTATTTCAATTATAAATACCCATATTGAATAAATAAAGGGTGTCCAAAATGAAACATGAGTTCAAAATTAAGAAAATTATATTATGGAAAAAATGAACACTATGTGGAAGTATTATATTTTATAATGTAATGTTTTTTCTAATTATCTAAAACATTATACCAAAAAGGTCATGGTAATGTTGGGAAATTAAATCCTTTCAATAAAGCCTATAATTAAGAGCTGGTTATATATAGGTTGTTATAGTTGGTATTAGAAAAGGGTTTAGATTACTTTAGAGGTTAAGATATTGATAAATAAAGACAATATAAGGATGATAATATATGGTTATATTATTAAGGGGGATTTTTTTAATTATCTAAGGGTTTCCATGTTTCGTCATCTATTCTATGACTTTTTTAGAATGGTTTTCCATGGTGGTAATAGGGTGAATGAACTTGGAAGGAAAAAATATAACAATATCCTTCTGAATCAACAACTTGAAATGGTTGGAGTTAGAGTTGAGTAGTTTGTGGTTGTGTTAACTCAATTAATGAAATCTACAAATTGTGGTACCCATTCATGAGAGAGACCAAATTATCTATATAGGAACTTGTTAACAGTGGATCATTTCATTAAACAAAACCCTCCATCATTTGGTGGAACCTCAAACACTAAACTATGGATCAATTATTTAGTGATGATAATTGAAGTTTTAGTGTATTTATAGTATATAAAGTTAACTAATCTATTTTTTACCTTAATGGTGAATTTAATTAATGGATTTATTTGATAAATAATACCAAGCACATGAATGATATTTATAACATGTAATGGATAATATTAAGAAATAATTTTATTGAAAAATATTTTTTGAAAGTTCATTAACTTGATATGGAAAGGAAATTTATAGAGTTAAAGCAGAAGGAAGACTCTGTTACATATTATGAAGAAAATTTTACCATATTTTCTGGGTATGAAATAAATTTTATTATGGACCATTAATGTTAAATTGATAGATTTTACAAAAGATAAAAACTAATTTCATAGAGGGATTTTGTTACTCAAGAATTTAAAAGTTGTAAGGAATTTTTCAATGTGACAAGAAGGATTAGATGAGTTTTATTAACTTTTTTGTATCTCATAAAAATAAGGATAAGAAGTAGTCAATATAGAAAGAAATATGTAATCAATAAAAAAGGAAGTCATAAGGTTATAGACTAAAATTTCCTTATTGTCCTAAATGTAGTAGAAAAATTTCAGAGGGTGTATCATGAGTTTAGGAATGCATTATAGGGTTTGTAAAATTATCCATTTGTCTTATACCACAAATAAATGAGTGCTGTTTGGATCAATAATAACCAGCAGGAAGATAAATGTTTTAATTATAATGATATGGGATTTTATGAGAATTTGTGTCTAAATATTAATATGAAAGGCGTAAATCACTAATACCATAATTATAAAGGTGTGAAAAAATCATTTTCTACAACCTTAGTAGATGTTAGTCCCTCAAATGAAGTGGTTAGGAGTATATAACTGGTTTACTGAAATTTTTAAAATTTATTGTTTTATTTGAGATCTATTCATTATATTATTTCTAAGAAAATTTCTTGTAAAATAGAAATATCATCTCAAGAAGTAGAAATAGAACTTTTGGTAAAAACTCCTGGTGGAAATATTAAGTCAACAAGGATTTATAGGAATCTTCTTATTATTATCTATGGAATGTTTTTCCTTAAAATATTATTATCTTACCCATAATAGAGTTTGATATTATTTTGGGTGCATATTGGATTTTGGTTTACCATTCTAATATAGATTTTAGATCTATGTAATTCATATTCAATTTTCAAAATGAGTTCAATTTTTATATAAGGGTGAGTTTATAACTATTATAACATATCTAGAAGATAGCAAATTGATAAACGATCTGGTAAAATTTATCATATTGATATCATTAAAAACAAGGGAACTATTTAACTTAGTGATGTGTATATGGTATATGAATATTTTGATGTATTTCTAGATTATTTCCCAAATATATTCTCTATCAAGAGGTTGAATTCACTATTGAACTAGTTCTTGATGATAATTCAATTTCAAAACCTCTTTATGGAACGACCCCAATGGAGAATTTATATTTGAAAAGGTAATTACAATAATTACATGATAACGGTTTAAATCACCCTATCACTTCATTTTTTGTTGCTTTTGTTTTTTTTTAAGAAGAAAGATGGTTCTATGAGGATTTTCATTGATTATAGATCACTTAGTAACATTTATATTAATAAAATGTATCATTTTTTCCATATTTATGACTAGTTTGATCAGCTCCATGAAACTCGATATTTTTCAAAGATTAACCTCAGGTATAGATATCATTGACTAAATTTAAATGATGAATATGTTCTAAGGGTGATGTTTCAAACTTCGTATATCCATTATGAGTTTATGGTTATGACCATTGGGTTAATAAATGCACCCATTTTATTTATAGATCTTGTGAATAGATTATTCCATTAGTATTTGGAAAAATGTTTGGTAGTATTCATTAATGAAATTATGATATATTCTAAAAGTTATGAGGATCATGGGAAACATATAAATATTTTTCTACAGACCCTTAAAGAAAATAAGTTTTATAGAAAAATTAGTAAATGTGAACTTTGGTTATAGTATATTTCATTAATTGGGAATATTATAACTAAATATGGAATAATCGATGATCCTATTAAAATAAATTGGTAAAATAATGGAGAAGGACTACTAATATCTCTAAGGTATGAAGTTTTCTTGGAATAGTGAGATATAAAAGATGGTTTTTTTAATGATTTTCTTGGTTAGAAAAACCACTAACCAAGTTAACTCAAAAGTGGGTTATATTCATTTGATAAATAGAATGTGATAAATTTTTCAGGAATTAAAATGAATATTAGTTATTTATATGGTATTATATTTTCCATTAGAGAATGGGGAATTAATTATTTATAGTGATTCTTTATTTAATGGACTTGGTTTTATTTTGATGTAAAATGATCAAGTAATTTCATATACATCATGAAAATTTAAAACCCATGATAAAAAATGTTAAATTAATGATCTATAACATGATGTTGTAATTTTTTTCTCTAAGAATTTTAAGGAATAATTTATATGGGCAGAAAAGTTATATATATATGGATCATGAAAGTTTAAATTATATATTCACTCAAAAAGAGTTGAACCTGTTAGGAGATGGTTTGAACTAATAAAGGATTTTGATTGGATGATTCACTTTCATTTAGGTCAATCAAAACCAGTACTCTATGCTTTGAGTCCAAAGGATAACATATCATTAACCTTGTTAAGTTTGGAACATGATCCAATGGTTAATGATTTAATTAAACTTGAACTAAAAGTTCTGTATTTGAAAACCTCTTCTATTTTGGAACAAGTATCAATACAATCATCCTTAATTGAAATAATTAAATAGGATCAAAAGTAATATTGTGGTTTGTGAAGAAATATAGAACTAGTTATGGAGGATAATTTTCCTCATTTTAATATTTAAAAAGATTTTTTTATAATATTTGGAAAGAGGTTATGTGTACAGGGTGACTCTCAATTGAAAAAATTATTATTGAGTGAGGAATATATCTTTATGCATTATATGCATTCTATTAGCACTAATATGGATAGATATATTCAACAATATTATTATTGGGAAGAAATGAAGAAAAATATTATTAATTACACCTTGAAATGATTAATTTTTCAATAGGTTAATGCTAAATAAAAACTACCAAAAGGAATTATTCAGTTTTTTTAAATTATAGGATTGAAATAGGAGTATATATCCTTGGATTCTATGGTGGTATTACCAAATAAATCTTAAGTAAATAATGAAATATAGGTTATTATTAACTATTTAACTAAATTTTCTCAGTTTCTTCTTATTCAAGATGATATGTCATTGTATTAGATGTCTCGATTTTATATTAATGTGATATTTAAGTTACATGGATTTAATTTCTATATCTTTTTTATCTAATCATTATCCAAGGTTTACATACAATTTTTAGTAGGGAATTTATAATTCATTGGGTACTAAATTAAGTTTTAGTATAGTTTTTCATCCTCAATCTGATAGGAAATCAGAGTGATAAATTCATACATTATAGGACATGATTTGGTATTTATCATTAGATTATAATTGTGGTTGGGATCAAAACATTTCATTGGTATAATTTTCTTTTAAAAAAATTTATTCAAGTATTCATACAACACCAATTGATTCATTATATGGAAAGCGATGTTGGGATTCATCGTATTGGGAACAAATTGGGGAGAGGAAATTTGTTAGGATGTGAATTGGTAAAAGATAGGATTGAAAGGGTAAACAAAATTCAGCACCATATGAGGGTAGATCATATCATAAAAAATATATATATAGATAACTCGATGAAATATCATCTTGTTGAGTTATGTTTCCATGTTTTTTTTAAATATATTTATGGAAAGGTGCGATGTGTTTTCGATAAGAAGGGGAAATTAAGTATATGGTTTATTGGTCTATATGAAATTATATAGAAAGTGGTATCATTTTCTTACTAAGTATCCTTACCTATAAATGTATCAAAATTAAATTATTTATTATATTATCTATTATTATGTAAGTATGTACTTGATGTTTCTCATGTATTAAGCCCTGAAATGGTATAATTAAAGGATTATATTTCTTATAAGTAGAAATAATTTATGATTATTAATAATAGAGAGTATATGTTTCAAAATAAAGAAACTTACTTGGTTAAATTGTTATGGAAAAAACATCTGATTTAAGAAAAAACATGGGAACTTTAAAGATCTTTATGTGAAAAATATCACCACTTGTTTATTAATAAATAAAATTATGAAAATACAATTTCCATAAAGAGGGGAGAATGTGATGACTAGGGTTTTTTATAATGAATTAATTCTATATTTTATTCATATTAAATATATGGATTCATATTAATAGTTATTATTATAACCTTACAAATTATTTTATTCAGTTATGGAACATGAATATGGTTTTTCATTTGGAAAAAGGAAGTATTTTTTATTATAACTAAATCGTTTTCTATGTGTCATATGGTTTTCTCTTAAATAAAATTTATACATTTTAGAATATAAATTTGATAAAATAAAAATCATTTTTTTAGAATAAAAATTTTCTTATGGTGATTTTTTGGAAAAGCTTGATTTTTTTATGAATAGTAAAAAAGTACAATATTTGCATAAAACCATAACATCTATGACATCGTTATTATATAATAATAACTTAAAATATTATGAAACATTTTTATTGACCAAAAATGTATTTAAGGAGTCAAATAATAAGTTTTAAAATAATATTTCGAATTTAGAAACCTATGTTTAATATTTTGGATCCTGAGTTATATTTTATTCTAATAAAAAACTATTTTTGGTTTTATTATTTTAATTACATATTCACAAGGTAACATTCATTTTTTACTTTATTTTAAATTCACATAACTCTTTTTTTTAATAAATAAACCAATAAATTTCATATAAACCAATACTATAGATAATTTTGGTGTATATTCATTTGTATGATTAAAAAATAATTTCTCAAAAATTAGTTTTGTTGCGTTAATAATACTTCTATTAAATTAATTTTAAACACCCCTAGAAATTGAATCTTGTAAAATGGTTTTCAAATTTGGAATCATAATTTTCATATTTTAAAATTTGTCCCATTTCATTTTTACTCATAAAAATAGGTTACCATGGTAAAAGTTAGTCACCTTGGTAATGGTAAAATGTGTTAAAATGGTTAAATTATGGGATAAGGTCACATAATATCACAAAAATAATCATTAAATGAGAGGATATAGGTTTTATAAATCTCCCCTTATCTATTATCTATTTTTATTCATATTTTATCCACTTTCCTTAAAAATTAATTTCCCTTTTATCTTAAGAAATTGATAATATAAAAATGTCACCCCTTATCTAAAAAAAGGACACTTTCACCACCTCACTTATCCACACACCTTGAGCCTAATATATCAACCAATTCCTAAAATAATACTTCCCCAACTCTCTTTACCATGTCCTAGAGGTCCAAATATCAACAAAATATCAATCTGAAAAGGATTAAGGAGAGTACTAAAGAAGGATATCCAATGAATTGGTCATTTTCTCAACCGAGTTCTTTAAAGTTTATTTATTTATCCACCTCCTAAAAATATATTATATCCATAATAATATAATTAAATTATTATAATTATAATACGTAAATGTTATTATGTTTATTTAAAAACCATTATCTACCTTTATATCATTCATTGGAAAATGAAAACATTGCTCGTATTATGTGAATACTACCTCTTTACCATGTCCTAGAGGTCCAAATATCACCAAAATATCAATCTTAGAAGGATTAAGAAGAGTACTAAAGAACGATATCCTACGAATTGGTCATTGTCTCAACCGAGTTATTTCAAGTTTATTTCATCATCCACCTACTAAAAATATATTATATCCATAATAATACAATTAAATTATTATAATTATAATACCTAAATGTTATTATGTTTATTTAAAAACCATTATCTACCTTTATATCATCCATTAGAAAATGAAAACATTGCTTGTGTTACGTAAAGACTACCAATTCCATAAATGATATATTTCAGTTTTCATTGTTTCCTTACATGGATAGTTCTAAAAATGAATTAAAGGAATGAATGTTATATTTATATAATTATTAAGGTTCTATAAATATAAATTTTACATTATAGGAATAATATTAATAACAAATTATCATTGTAAAATTTAACCTCCTAAAACAAGCATATTGAGACACTTTTCTCAATTTAAATCTATTTTTAAAAACCTATTGAATTGTATAAAATTTTTCATAATAGAATAAGAAATCATATATATATATAACTATATTCGTTGTGAAAATATTTTAAATACCCTTTGTCCATGTTCAAAATACCAAATTGGTTTTGAAGGAATTGACCGAATGACACTAAAAAGTCCAACATTGATTTAGTTAATAAGTGAAGTATTATAATAAATGAAATAAAATGGATAATAATAAGGGAATGAACATGTAAATTTTTATTAATAAATAAAAAATTGATATATTTTTATTACTATGGATGGTATAGGACTTTTGAAATGATTTAGGACTCAAAGTAAGGGATTTTTATTATAAACCTTATTTTAAATGTTTTTATTTCTTCCTTTCAACTTTTTCCCCCTCCATGTTTTTTGAAGAATATTATATCTATAATTAAATTATTTCTTAAAGTTTTTTTATATTATCTTTTAATTACATTAAAAAGGTTTTAAAAAATTTATATTTTAATGTTTTTAGTACAGGTCGTTTTTTCTTTCTTTATAATGGTTTCAAAATGTTTTTTTTAATTTTTATAGGTTGATCATATTTTCTCATCATCATATATGTTCTTCATTATGAAGATTCCTTTTTAAGTTTTCATGTTTTTACCAAGTAAATTTAATTTCCATTTTTTTATGAATTTTTCATTTTGAATAGTTATCAAAGAAAGGTATATTTCCTTTTTTTATGTTATAACTATAAGTTCATATACTTATGAGTTTAAATGAATTTTTTTATGAGTTTTATGATGAATTTGAAAACAAATATTTTTTTATTCAGGTTATGGTTATTGTAACTTATATATGATGATGTATGGGTCTGATATATCTATTCAATGCATTAGTTAGTGATTTATTATACAAATAAATTATGTTGGAATGTACTGATGAAGTTATTACATTATAAGGATGATTTTAAGACTGATATGAATATAATATCCCAAGTAACCTTCATGATTATATTTTTTCCGTTATTATTTATTTTGATATGTTTATGAAAAAATTTGGGCAATGAAGTTGATTTCATGAGTAAGGAAGTGAATGTTTTATCTTGAAGTTTATTGTATAAAAATTTAAACTTTCTCTTAGGTTGATATGTTTTCCAATGGAATAAATGGTTTAATTTATTTTTATATCTCTTAATAAGATTTAGTTTATATTACTATGTTTTCAAATGATTTTCTTGGATTTCAGGATGTGTAAGAAATACATCATGGTCAATCTTTTAGTTATGAGTACTCATCTTGAACAAAGTAATTGTGTCATGAATGAAATAGAATTTCCAATTTAAGAACCTATTTTGTTGAAATGATATACAATATATGGAAGTGTTATATTTTGTAATGTAATTATTTTCATAATTACCTAAAACTTTAAACATAAAATATATTAGGAATTTTGGAAAATTAAATCCTTACTATAAATCATGTAATAATGGGTTGGTCATGTTTAGGTTGTCTCACAACTGCACCCTGATTAGCTAAGTCACAATTATTTGTTTAAAAATGGTATCAAATTATGAATCTTTTCATGATATTTATCTTACCAAAATCACGTAAAAATTAGTGATAATAATCCTAAACTCGTAAGTATATTTATGGCTGTATGAAATTCCATGAGATATACTTTAGTTGGCCAGTCCAAATAATAAGTATCTTATTATAACATGATGAATCCATTCTTCATACTTGTATAAACCCCTTTATAATGATTGCAGTGTTATATTGATGTTAATATTAACATATCATTATGAACTATAATATTTCATGTTGATCATCAATTTGGAATAACTCTTGGTTGTACTTTGAGTGGATTTTAACATTTGACTACTCATGTAAAGTAAATTGCAGCATAGATGAATAAAAATAAATGGGGGTTTCATTTATTATAAAATCATGATACACTATATATCAATTACAATAAATCTCTTAAATATCTAATATCAAGAGACTTAATATGACCCTTAACATACTATTGCGGTAATGGATTCATCAACAGATCTGTTATATTGTTATATATAACCACTCAACAGATCCTAACATCAACCCTCTCAATGATTTATCATATGAGATTATATTTTAGAAAAACATTGTTGGTCCATGATGTAGATAGAGAACACACTATAATAGGGGGTGAATTGTAGTTTAAAAAAATGATAATTTTTTATCCTCTTCTTGTATTAAAACTAACTGAAATAAATTTTATAATAAATCTATAAAATAATAAAAATAATATCAGAGTAATTGAAGTGGTAAGACAATCAATATTTATCAATTACTGATGAAATTAATAAACATAGAAAAAAATTATACTAATTTTATTATAACAACAACTATTAAAAGTATTGTCACACTGGAAATTTAATCAAATAAGGAGTATTCATTTACCAATCAAGTACCCCTAAAGGATATTATTAAAACCATTAATTTTAAAATAAAGTTAATAGAGGATTATAATCTAAATCCAAGGTAACCTAAACTATAAACCTAAAATTTTCATTCTTTTATTTAATGTTTTTATATTCTGAATTCATCAAAGATAAAAAAAATAAATTTAAATCAAAATATTAATAAATTTTTTCATTATTTTCAATAAATAAATATGATAAAGTTAGTTTTTTACTCAAAACAATTCTCCTTTTTGAAAATCAAAAACACGTATAGAAAATTTTACGCTATACAAATCTAAAAAAAATCCCTATGATTTCTATAGATTCTAATAAAATTAGTAAGACTATAATTATCAAATAATAAAAGTCTCCCCTGTTATAAAACCCAATTGGTAAATATTTTTATCCCCCTTTGTGAAAAAGATAAAAAGAAATATTTTGTAAATTTCTAAAAAATTTCAAAAAATTTCTCCCCTTTTTGTTTTTAAAAAAGAAAATATAAAAAGAAAAATAAAATACATATAAGAAAATATAAATTCTCCCCCTTAGAATATTCATGAAATTATGGTGATGAAACTTTTATATTTTTAACATAATCATAAATATTAAAACAAAAAAACATTAAAAAATGTTTTTAGATAAAAAACATTACTTAACTAAATAATTATAAACATAAAACATAAAACTATAATTTAAAAAATTGAAACATTCAGACATCGATAATTCAAAGATCTATTCAATATTACAAACAACATTAGTTGAAAAATAAATCTTTCTTAATAGATTTTTCAATCATACGTTTTAGATTTTTGGGATACATTCATTATTGTATAATAATATGATCTTGTGTATTGAACTTCTAGTCTTGATCTATAATTTTCTTGGAAAAATCTTCTTCTCAAGACTCTAACTTCTATTTCAACATGGCCAATTATTCTTCCTTATACTCAAACTTCTAAAAAATTTCCTCATGAACTTTTATTTTTTAACTCTACTTAATTATTTTATGTTTCTAAGAAGCCTATAATTTCTTTAACTCATTATTAATTTTATAATTCTCATTAATTATTTATGATATTTATTTAGTAACTTATTCAAACTTAATTTATCTTTTTTATAGAATTTCATAATCTTGTTGTAATTAGTTATTATACTCCTCAGTATAACTAATATAATTATCTTGATATTTTTAATACTTCATAAATTTTCTCATAATTCAGTCATAGAGTTAACAAATTTCCTTGACAACTCTCAAATTTCCCTCAATTTATCTACTGATTCAATTAACTGAATTTTCTACTTGGATTTATGAAATCTAACCATTTAGACTTAAATCGGATCAAATTTTTCACATAGTTTGAGTAAAAAAATGATAACATATCTACTATCACCACTCAACCTTATTTATCCATGAACTAAGACATATGACCTCATGGGTATCTTGAAATTCCTTGGTAACCTTCCCCGCACACCATGGGCAATTATCCATTGGCGTTAGTCATCAAACAAATTATTGTCCCCACAAGCCAATATTTTTTATTTCATTATACTTTTATCATCACTCACACACACTATGAGACATTCCATGTGATCATGTAACACCCCAATCTTCCATGGTACGTTTCCATTTGAATAATTCAAGAGGTTGCATTGTACGCAACTTCGAGATTCTAACACACTGAGACCAATCAAACTAGTCATTATTAATTTTAATAACATCTTTTTGAAATTTTATAAATTTTATTTTTCAAAATGGACTTTATTTTTGAATTCAGTATATCGAAATTATCTTAGGGTGAATTTTTGGTATTTTTCTAAAAACTTTCAATTTTTGATGAATAGTGAAAAACACTACATTATTGGTTCAAACTGCCTTTTTTTTTAATAATTATTTATTTTATTTACATTTATTTTAGGTCAAAATAGATACATAATACCTATATAAGTTCAATCTAATTCATTAGAGTCATTTAATAATAATTTTAGATATATAAAAATTTTATTGAACTTTTTACCGTCTTTTACCCACCTCCTAGGAGCATTTGCAAATTCGAATAAAACTTAATTTTACTGCTTATGTGAGTTGAATTTAAAAAATCTGAGAGACAAGGTTAATATTATTAAGTAAAATGTGGTTCAATAATATGCAAATAATTTTTTGTGAATAGTAACTTTTGACTTTTATTTACCACGGTTATAGGTAAGTAGGGTAATTACGGGTAAAAATGATATCATAATTACCCTAACACGCATCCTAATTCTATTGTATAAGTATAATTCGACCAAAAACAACCTTCAGAATAAAATATGATCCTCTTTGGTCCACTTGGATTAGATTAGTACATTTATTATTATTTTATTTAAAGAAGAGTTAAAAGTGTTTTATTCAAAGTTTAATAACTAAACCATTTTTAATATAGGGTTAAACACAATATAAATTAGACTATAAATATTCATTAGAAATATAATAATATTTCCTACATAACTGTATTTTATTTATAATTTTTATACATTAAATAATTTATGTTATTTATGACACAATGATGATGTAGTAATTACTTTATTAATGAAGGAATCAAATAAATGGTATTATAAATATTAAAATAAATATATGACATACACGAATTTTATAGGTGAATATGAAATTTTAAAGTTGATTATATTTATCGTGATTGAATTAATCAAGTTGTGATGACTTTCACAAAAACCAAATACCAAATAATGTCAAAATTGACATAAATTAATTTTTAAAACAAATACAATATTATTGGTTGATATAATATTCCTAAAAATCTAAGGTTTGTACAAAGGGATTAAATAATATTAAATATGTCATTAATTAACCAATTTATATTATCTTTGAAGTTTAGAGTTATTTTATTAATCATATATTTTAATAATACAGGAAGACATGGTAAAAGTTAAAATATTTAACTAAGAGTTAAATATAAAAGATAAGGTTAATATGGTGACCTAAACCTGTATAAAACCTATTGTTTGAGTGGATTTTGACAAATTTCCACCTTATCCTAGAAATAAATTATTTTTTATCCATTAGAAACTGAAAATGATTTTATTATAAAATAATATTTCAGGATTTTCCTAAAGTGTCCCTCACCTCTCTTATAAAAGGCCACTTCCCCTTCTCTTAATTTCACACCTCCAAAGCATTTTGGCTCGGACAAACCCTGCCCAAATATCCTCTCAACTATACTTCATTCAACCTAGAGGCCTTTCTTTGATCATAAGTCCAACCTAAGGAGCCCTTTTGATCAAATCAAAAGGAAGAACCTGAAGAAGAGGTAAATGTTTCATCACCTCTTTCAAGTTCTTTTCTTCTTCCACTTCCTATTTATTTGTTGTTTCCATTATAAAATAATAACTCCATTACCTTCTATATACTATTATGTTATTAAAATGGTACAACCATATTCATTATTCTATCCATCGTATGAATGACAAAGTCACCATACATGCATATGTACGGCTTACCGTCTCCACGTCGCGGTGTAGTGTGTTATTCAAACACTTTATTATTTGGATGAGTATAATAATGAGTATAAATGATGTAAATAATAAATATAAAATTTTATTCATTATTTATATATGATATATTATCCAATTACATACGATTTCACCATCAATTTATTGATATTGTTTCTCGTGCGTACGTACGGATTACCGTCTCCACGAACGTGATGAGATTCATTCCCCATCGTAATCATTCAAGAATAATTTTCATTTTATGATTAAAAATAATGATTAAGAACTTAATATAATTCTATATATGAATAAAATACATCCTATTCATAACAAACATGGCTTACATAATCAATCATATAAAGGAAAACAGATCATTTAACACCCAAAACGAGGATATTACTAAAATATTATTAACAAAGCAATATTAGAGGATCGTATATGATATCATATTTATCTATATAGTTTTTGTATAATTAAATAACAATTAATTAACTATTATATAGGAGTTTAATGTACCCTCAACCATGGAAAAGTATAAGGTAAGGGTTAATTCTACAATCTCTTTACTTATCTGAGGTTGTTGATACATAAGTATCTACTGGGACTTCTTTATCATCCACATTCATGTTTTATTAAAAATATATTTCAAAACATTTTTACTATTTACTAGACTATGGGTTAAAGTAATTTATACCCTCATTTGACCATATATGTTTTTAAAGGAACATTTTCGTTGTTTTCCAAACAAGGTAATTTATAACCTTTTTAACAAAATTAAGGTAAGAATGTATTTTTTTAACTTATACGGAGGGTGCGGATATTTTCCATTGTTATAACACTGTCAAAGCTTTACATAAAATCTTATAATAATATTTTCAAAATAAATGTTTTCTTTTAGAATTATATGACTTTTAAATGACTTCAAAATAGAAAGAGATATTTCTCTTGAAAAGTTTTGATATCATCTATGTCAACATCCTTTGATGGATTTTAAACTTGTATGAAGTTGATTTATTATGATACAAGTATTCCATATTGTATTGAAGGTTTTGTGATATATTTGACTATGGATATGTTATTTTTATACCATTTATGGTTTATGGATAAAGTATTTACATTTAGTATGTTAGTTTTAATAAGAATGTTTATGTTATGTTTAAACCTTTTCATATGAGGAATTAATTTGACTTAGAAAGTGATGGGTGGAGCCTATAATTGATCCTCCATGCATCGCTCGGTCTCATGAGACAAACTAGTGTCTTGGCACAAGGCCTTGACAAAATCTTATTTGTAGTCTTGGCACAAGGCCTTGACTATGTGGTTATGAAGTCGGGCATTATGCATTCCATCATTATGAAAGTGGTTATTGATATTGCATGTGATTATTTGACTAGTATAATATCAATGTGAATAAGTAAATGGAATTATTTGATTTTATATTTTCCATATTAAGATTAAGTTTAAGTTTAAAAGGCTTTTATTTTAGTCTTATACATTTCCCTAAATGTTTATGCTTATTTATGAAAGTTTCCTCTATATTGTTATCCTTATTGAGCATCTGAGCTCACCCCTTTCTATGTTTTATTTTTCCTAGGATGTGAAGAAGTATATTATGACTAACCTGTAGGGATAGTCTAAGGGATAAATGTGGTCAATGGAGATATTGTTTTTGTTGTTTTTCATTTTATAATGAAATATAAAACTTATGAATGTATCTAGTACTTCCAAGGATACTAAACTAATTAGTCTTTCTGGATTTTCATCCCTTGTGATCATACCAATGTTATGTAATAATGCACCGACTCTGGGTAACTGGGGTTGGGGAATTATAGACCACCCATCCTAACACTACGCCAGGCCAAGAATGCTTAACTGTGGAGTTCTAATTATATAGGATCCCAAAAAAAGATGCACCTTATTGATATGGGTAGTAATATTAATCCTTTTAAAACATTAACTTTCTAGAGTGTTACATTCTCCAAATATTTATAAAATAATTTTCCTATTTTGAACCCAATATTTTGACCTCGGTAGTGTCAGTACACATTGGGCTAGGTATCACTCTAATACCACTATTATGACCTGACCACCAATAGCCATGAACCTGGTAATCTGACCTCATGGGTACCCTATAATACCTTTTTTTCTTCATAGAACACAATAGGATATTACCTATCATGTTTACTTATCAGACTAATTATTTCCCCCACATTCCAAAACATATTCTTTTAGTTTGATTTTTTTCTCACTCACAGACACCATGGGAGAGTTCCTATGAGACCTTCTATCCTAAAACTTATCTAGGCCAAGAACTCTTAAATGTGGAGTTCTAATCAGGTAGTCTCCCAAAAATAATGATGCACCTTTTTGAAAAGGGTAGAAACATTTATCCTTTTATCCATTAAAATTTCAATGGTGTTACATTCTATAGCTTATAACACCCCTATAAAAGTGAAAATTAAAAGGATAAATGTTACTACCCATGTCAACAAGGTGCACCTTTCTTTTAAGGAGCCTAATTGATTACAAATCCATATTTAAGAAATATTTTCCTAGATTGTTGTTAGGATGGGTGTCCACCTAGGAAGTTTTCTAGGGTGTGTGTGAGTGATGATAAAGCACACTGGAATAACATGTGTTGGAATTTGGGGGTGGTAATTATTCTATTAAGTGGCCTTGGCAGGTAATATCTTATGGTGTTCTAGAAAGGTAACTAAGGTATTATGGGGGACCCATGGGGTCAAGTGACCATGGTTTATGGCTTGAGTAGGTTGGGTCCTAACAAATGGTATCAGATCCAATACTCATCCTAAAGTGTACAGGAGCTATCTGGATTTAAGGTGTGGGGTCCACAATGAGGGCATTGTACTTTACAGGGGGATTTTTAAACCCCCCTATAAAATTGATAATTAAAAGGGTAAATATTAAGAATCATGTCAATATGGTGCACCTTTATTTTTAGGATCCTACGTGATTAAAACTTCATAGTTAAGAAGGATGGACCTATAATAGTATTCGGATGGGTAACGTCCAAGAAAGTTTCCTAGAGAATATGTGAGTAAGGAAAAATCACATTAAAATAACATGTGTTAGCTCGTAGGGACAGTCATTAGTCTAATTAGTGGCCCTATTGGGTAATATACTGGTGTGTGTTGGGAAGGAAACCAAGGTATTATGGGAGACCCATAGGGCTGAGGAGTTCGATTCATTTCATATACTTGTTTGACTAACTCAAAATAAGTATACATTTCTAATCCAATATTTTATATTGACATACTAGTTTCGTATTTTAATTTACTATAAAATTTTTATTTTTATAGATCTTTCACATTTAAAAATATTTTAAAACTACTGTTTCTTTAACTTTTTCTAGGTAAAACCCCTCAATATCAATTTTTTCATCTTATTTATCCACATCAACTACATTGTAGTCATTTTTAACTTCTTTGGGAGAATCATTCGATAACGATATTGAAAACTTTTTTGATGAACTTTATTTTTTGGAATACCTAATTAATTGAGATGAATTTGTATATACATAAGTGTGAATTTAATATTCTATTAAAGAGATATATTTTAGATAAATATTATAAGGCAATTCTTTCAAAACATCAACTTTTGGATTTTCATCATCTTTATTATCTGAAATTTTATCTACTAGAGTGGACTCCTTATCAACAAGAAGTTTGAATATATTTTAATAAATTTTCATGATATTTAAAATGAGTGGGTTTCTGAGGAAAATTTTTATAGCTTTCCAAGATGGTTCTCCAACTTCCCAATTAGGTGAAGATAAAGATGAAGATTTATTTAGTTCTTTTTCCACCCTGATATCTTTTCTTTTTTCACCAAAATTTATATTACACATAAATGTTTTATCCCCAATAATATGTTCTTGAATTGTCACTAATTGTATTATAGATATAGAAATATGATATTAAATTACTTTTAAAATATATTTTTTATTCTTTTTCACTTCATCTAAATTATATTCAGTGTCTTCTTTGAAGGATTTTTCCTTTTTTTTGCCTACTCCAAAATACGTATTCCATATATCTCTATTTTCCTTCTATATATTTTCTTCTTATACCTTTTCGTTTATAAACCCTATATGATTTTCAAGAAAACTATGAATTTTTTTAGCACTCCCTCATTTAAAGAAATGTTTCTTCTATAGATATTTGTTTTTTTGAACCTCCTTATGATGAACAACTTTTTACTAAACCTAGATTTCTCTAGTTTTTTACTTCTTCTTTTATGGTGACTTAAAAATATTTATAGCATCCTATGTTTTCCATTTTATATCCATGCCATATTTAATGGTTTTTTTAACATTTGAAGATATAGATATTGATTTATTTTCAAAAAACATTTTTTCTTTGAAATCATAAGTTAATATCATCCTCAATATTTTTTTAATATTAATTAATTTTTAATTTTTACTCTCATAATGCACCGCATTGTCCACATTTTCTTCTTTCAATAGTTTTACAAGAACCCTATTGATGATCAGTCTATATAAAAAAATTAATCTTGAAAATACCATTACAAATTAATTTTATAAAAGACCAGATAAAATTCACAAGATTTTACTTCTATAAGATTACCAGAAATTATAACAAATAATCATCTTGAATCTTAATAGTATCCTTGTCTATATTCATTATAAGTAATAAAGAATATACCCATTGAAATACTATGTGTATTCCCAGTGATAAGTGTCATGTATTTTGAATTTTCTCATTAATAACAAAAAAAATCTTCTCTTCATGAGGTTTAATAAAACTTCAACAATATTCTAGTAGTCTGTATGAGACAAACAAGGATTTTACTTCAAAAAAACATTAATAAATTGATCAAATATCTCTATATTCAACATAAACATATGAATAAAAATAAAAAAACATAACCTATTTGAATACATAAACCTCTATAAACTACAAAGATCTATATAAATCCCTAATAAGTGAAGTATAAAACATTTCAGGATCTTTATTTGGTTGGACCAACTTTTTTAAACCTTGAAATTCAATTAATTTCATTGAAAAAAAATCATACTCTTGAATAGTCCTAAATTGATAATTATTTATCTTATAATATACATCATTTATAAATTTTTGAAAGATTTCACAACTAAAATTTTCGATGAAAATTTATTTATAAAAAATCAATAGATATTCACAATAGAACCATTGTGAATGCATCCAACAACTCTAAGTCCATTCCTTTATATGAGTGTCAAATAACATTTGATATTCTTATTAGTGGTTATTAGTTTATAATGATAAAAAGTATAGGATTTTTTCAAGGTAGATTTATATTATATCATATTTATTTTATAAATTAATTAATTTTCCAACTAAAATTGATTTATCTTTCAAAAATTTATTTTTCTTAAAAAACAAAACATAGTTCTTAATAATTATATACTATAAATAGGTATTAAAAAATCTAATGAATTAAAAAAGTAGTTAAAAAATAACTAGAAGTTATATACCATTAAAATGGATTGATCGTATTATTTAAAAAATAATTATAGATTATTCTATCATATAAAATATAAGTTCTTCAAAAAATTAAATTGCTTAGTTTTCAAACTTAGCTTAAAAATAAATACTCCCCTTGGATAGATAGAATTAATGTTATATATAAAGATAAAACTAAAAAAGAGATTGTAGTTTTGATAAATATAAAAAATAATTTTTAAACCTTAGAAATAGGTTTTCTATTATTTATGTGTGGTTCCTTAAAGTATTATAAATTAAGTCTTTGGTAGTTAGACCTTATAAGTTCTAAAAGTATTTTTGAAAATAATCTACAGAATCCATGTCTTCGTAGACTTTTTTTCTCATAAGAAGTTATTCCTTTATAGATAAAGGGATGGGATCTTCAAATCATTGTACTTTATTGAAGGATAAGTTTTTTCTTCAACATCCTCTACTTTGACACACGAAACAAAATGTTGTTTTACTTGTAATAAAATAATCCTTTTGGTATGTTAAACTTTTGGTGGTTTTCCTACCCAAACTAGATGAATTTATATTCAGTCTTATCTATCAATTAATGTTTTCAAAATCCTTTATTCCATCTGTAAAATTTTTCATAAAATTATTTAAATACATAATTTGAAAATTGAATTTGAAAACTTCATTCTTATATTAACAAAAAGTTAGGCTATTCACTTCTTCTCAAAAAAATTTTATCATGGTATTCTGTCTTAAGATGATATTATAGTGGTTTCACTTTTCTTTTTTCCTTTCAAATCAATGGTAAGATTTTTAATATTGTCCTTTGATTTATCCAACTTAGTAACAAGTTATCTATTATCCTTTCTCGTATCAATGTTTTTATCCTCAACTTTAAAAAATATATCTTTTTATTTTATCAGTTTCATATTTAAGAATAATTTAATTCATATAAACAATTTTGTACATTTTTTCACATTCAATAATATAAGATTTCATCTCTTTATAAGTTTTAATAATTTTTTCATCATTATATTAACAAAATAAACTCTCATCATCAGTATCATTTTTAGAAGCATACAAACATTTTGAATCTAGGGTTAGCTTCATAAGAGATTTAGTATTCATTCTCCCCATAAAAAACATTTTAGTATTTGCATATAATTTAGTGATTTTTATAAGATTTTCATAATAATTCAATTAACAATCATAAGTTTTATTTTCAACTCTTGTACTCTATGTGTTTATGGATTTCAAAAAATATATTTTCTTCTTTTAATAATTTCTATAGGACTTTATATATTTGATTTTTAATTCTGAATAGTTAGGTAAAATATGACCTTTCTTTATTCATTCATAACATATCATCTCAATTGAATCACTTTTGTATTTTCTGTCTTTTAAATAATTTATATAAAAAATATTATTTGTATAATATATTTATTTCCATATTAGAAATTCCACCATCCATTAGCTCACAATCACTATCATCAGAAACATTTTTTTATTTCTCATAGATATACTTGGTTTAAAAGTTGTGATATTTAAATTTTTGGTAGATGCAAAGAAAACATTAAGTTTTTTTGTCTATTTTTTTATCATATCTCTTCAAAAAAAAATTCATTATATATAAAAGTTCCAGTAAGATCATCACAGCTTAGCTTTTTATTGTTCTTAGTATCATTAATAGGTTTTTGTTTCAATTTCTACTCTTTAAGAATTATATCAATCACTTTATCCACAAGCAGTCATCTTATAAATATTTTTCTCCAAGTGATTGTATAATTTTTAAAAAATTATCAAACTTTGATGCATTTGAGACACACTTTCACCAGCTAAAAAATTGAAAGCTTGGTAGTCAACCCTTAGCATATCTTGTTTGGTATCAAGAAGTTTTTATGTTCCAAAATTAGTAACTTATATCTATTTCCAAATTCCATGTGTTTTTTATTATGAATAAAATTGACTATATATATTCCTTTGAATAGAGAATAAAAGAGTATTTTGAACTTGAAAGTTCAATTGAAATTCAGACTTCTATTCTCTATTGAAAGTAAAAACCTATTTTTCTTTAATTTTATAGTTTGTCATAAGCATAAGAAAATTATATACTCTTGTATTTATAACAAATGTTTTTGTCTGATTTTTCTATTATTCATAATCATTCCCATAAAATACAGGTGTTCTATTAGGATTAAGATTGTTGATGGATCCAACATGAATTAATTCTATTAAAAAAAATATTTTCTCTACTATAGGTTAGTGTAAGGAAACTGATAGGCTCATAAATTTGATAAAATAATTGAAATTTACAAAGATTATATTATGATCATCCACAAGTATAGAGGCATTCTTTGATATCAAATATCAGTCCATGACGTAGAAACAAAACACACTATAAGAGGGGGTGAATTTTAGTTTAAAAACTACTGTTTTTATCCTCTTTATGTATTAAAACTAATTGAAATACAATTTTTTATAAAGCTAAAAATTAATCAGAATAATATCAGAGTAATCACAGTGTTAAGGAAATCGGTATTTCACAATTACTGATGAAAGTAATAAAAATGGTATAAAATTTAAACTAATAGTATTGTAACAGCATATGTTAAAGGTTTTAGCATGGTGGAAACTTAAAAAAAATGAGTGATGATTTAACAATCAAGTAACCATAAAGGATATTATTAAAAACCTCAATTTTATTCCAAATAGAATAGGATATTGTAAAACTGGTCTAAGGTAACCACAACTATAAACCTATAGAAAGGTATATGCTTCTATAAATTGGAATCTTTGATCTATCTTCCAATCCCTGGGAATCCCTTGACTAAATCTATATATAGGTTCATAATTTAACAAAACAGAATTTCAGTATTCAAGATTCTATAAACCGGAATCTCTATTCTATCTTCCAATCTTGGAACCCTTGATCATCCCGATTGGAAACACAAATATTATAGTAATAAATACAAGATCTCTTATAATGAAACCTCAAAATCACAATATCTTAGAAAAAACAAAAAACTAAATCAATCATAAGTGCACTAAATAACAATCTGTTGATGGATTCAAGTGATTATAAATTTTTACTATTTTCATATATGTCTTGTGTCTTTCCCATGTCTATCTCATGTATACTATTTATAGGTAGTGTTATAAAAATATCTAATGGCCGGATTCTGCAATCTTCATGTTTTGTTATAATGGAAGCAAATCGAGTTTACAATTCATCTTCTGATGGACTTAGAATCTTGAAACGTCTGCTGAAGAAGTTATATAGGCACCACTATTGGGATTAAACAACTAATTTTTCATAATAAATTAAACCATCATTATTTAAAAAAATTCAAATCATAAAACTTTAACAAATACTCAAACCATCGTTATTTTGTTAATCCTCAAGTTATTGGTATTTCATTTAATAGTTTTATATTATAAATTAATCAAAGAAAAAAAACTAAAGTTAAATAAAAATATTAGTAAATTGTTTTGTGATTTTTAAAACCAATAGGAAAAATTGATTCTTTTGATTGAAATGTGTTTAGTAGTTTGGTGAGACCAAAGAACCTTAACCTTCGAAATGGATCCATTATTGTACCAGTATAAATAGATTTCTCCATAAATTTTAAGAACCTATATAAGATTAGAAATCAACTTCTTGATATGAACAATTTCCCTAAAAACATATGAAATATCAATGCATTCAGCCTGTATTGTCTAGTCAATAATGGGGGACTGTTTGGAAGTCTTCCAACTAAAAACTCTACCATTTAGGAAAAATGCAATACTTTATTGACATTTCATATCATATTTTCATATTAGAAACTATTATTAGTGTAACCCTTTATAAAAATATCATCGTTTTCTCTAAATATTAGGAACATATCATTATTCCTTATCAAGTACTTAATAATTTCTTTACAACAATTTAGTGACTTTCACTAAGATTGGATTGGTATCTTCTAGTTATGATAAGATAATAGGTGAAATCCTATTGGGTAAACAACATTAAATAAATGATAAAACCTATATTGGATTCGATTTAGTTATATCCATCCTTTGAAAATGACTAACAATTTGAATCATTTTATTATGAAAGAGAAAAATAGTAACTAGGAAAAACAATCAACAATATCAAGGTGGATAGAAGTGATGAATCCCAAGAGAATAATTGAAAATGAAATCCTTAAAGTACCTATGGATTGATTCAACACTAGAATAAATAATCAATAACTTCTTTTGAATTCTTTTGGAAGCTACGAAATATGCACAAAAAATTACCCTCATGCCATGACTACAGAATATCTACTTCTTAGTGGATTAAAATCTATACATGCTCTGATTGTGTATACTAAAATCTAATGTAAATAAAGGATCCCTAACATATAATAGAAAAATCATATTGAGTATAATTTATTCACTAGTAATAAAATATTTTTTATGATAATATATATAAGCTAGTAAATAAATCATAGTCTTCGGTGATATGATAATTTCCATCTCTATAGAAAGTCAAGAAATCTATAAGCAAAAATCCCCTATAATCTAAATCATACTACCTCCTCATATGATTCTATTAACATTATAATTATCTAAGTTAATATTTAAACTTTAAAAGATTCTATTGAACACACCCAAATAGATAAACCTTCCATGGACTGGGTATCATTCAAACACAAAGTAGGAGGAGGCCATATCTTGATAGATGATGGGATATCGTATCTTCAAGAGAGAGGAAAGGGATAAAAATATTTATATGATTCATACCATGTAAAATTGTTAAATACCCCTAATAGAACCATTTTATTCATGTTTATTTGTATTTGAAATAGACCATATGAATAAATTAATTGATTGAAAGTGTCAAAATATGATTTCTTTTATGTGTTTTGGAAGTATACATAGTTTGAAGAAAAATGTACAAAAAGTGATGAATATATTAAACTAAAAACACTTTTTGTTGAGTTACTCATAAAGTTATATTGTAGTTGCAGAAAAGTAAATGACCAAATCTTGATCTTAGAAATGAATAATCAGACTGAAACTTAGAAAAACTAGATAAAAAATAAGATTACATGTCATTTTAATTATATTCACGAAGTGAATCTCAAAAATTATAGGATGTGAAAAGAATCCATGAAAAGTCTATCCATACACATTAAAAATAATTAATTTCACTTACAAGACAAGAATATTGAAGAATATATAGATTAAAAGATTTTCATGTCCCCACATGCTACACATCACGCAACATTTACATTATATGAAACCTTCATTACTGATGCAGAAATGGAAGTTTGATGAGAATTAATTTGGACACCACTTATTTATGAATCAAGCTCCCCCCCAGTATTAACCCTAATCCATTTATGGAACCATTATGTTTACCTGAGGGTGTGATGGAGGCTTGTAAATAGATATCTATAGGGTTCTGAAATCATATTGATCGGTGAGGGAAGATCTAGATGACTTCCTACTACAGATGTATTTTTATTCTTTCCTTTTCTTTTCATCATTCTATTATATCTCCCATCTTCAAAATCAACTTGACTTCTCCATAAATGGAGGGTTAGTTCCTATGAATGATCAGGAAAGGAGGATTTTTTAACAACTGCTATGTTTTAATTCCTTTATTTGATGGGATAAAACCTTTTCTCTTTCTTCTTCCAACTGGTTTCAATTGTTTATTCAGTTTTTAACTCTAAATGAATCTATACTAGGGTAAGATTCATTTTATTTCTATTTCTTTGGTAAAAGATCCAAATATACCTCCACCTAATTTCTATGTTTTTTTTACAAAACATATTATAGTTGGGTAAAGAGTTTTTTGTGATCGCCAACACATGTGAGGAATTGTGATAGGGGCTATTGTTACATAGGGAATAAAAATTTCCAATTGGAAATTACCTTAATTTATCAAAATCATCTATTATAATTCCAAAAAAATAGGAAGGAGGTTATAATGATTGATACTTGATTAGGGATTCCATTATCATCACCATTTGACCAATGGGGAGATATGAATTAATAGAGGAATATCTCCCTTACCATCCATTAGATGTAGAATTGGAAAAAAATTGGAAACAATGATAACATAGCAATAGGTTTAGCTAAACCTTCTCTGATGACCATATTTCGTCAATTTTTTAAATAAATCAAATTAAATTACTTTCTTTATTATATTTATCAAACCAATTAAAATCGATTTTTTACTCAAATAAAATAAAAGTGATAAGCCTATTTTGTATACTATCCTCTTTCAGAGACTATCTAGGTTTACTAATATACTATACTAGGTTATAAAAAAAATTTCTCCATGCCCCATAACATGAGTGCATAAAACGTTCTTCCATTTTAGGGGAGATAGTACCTAAAAATTGAAAAAATTAATTAGCATTGCATGAGACGTAGTTCTCATAAACAATTAATTTATTTTGAACTTGAAATTTAATAAAAGATAACCCAACTAAGAAAAATAAAATTTCAAGAATACTTTGAGGAAATTAATTGGTTATATTCCAGTGACACTTTTAGTATTCACTCTAAACTAGGCATAATGGCTGGAAATCCCATCCAAACCAAGCGTGACATCTACGCACCTCATTTTTTTTAATCAAAATAACCAACTCCCTATTACTACTACACATAATGATTTTAATCTTTTAGTTAACATGATTCTAGTACTACCAAAATTTCATGGTCTTGAAGGAGAAGACCCAAATTGGCATATCCAAGAATTAAACTTCATCTATTCAAGATTCAGAATAAAAGGAGCACCTGAAGACCAATTCCAATGGAGTTCATTCCCGTTCTCACTCTATGGAGTTAATAAGGAATAGTTATATAGTTTACAACCATGAGAGTATAGTGGTTGGGAATATCTAAAAATATGCTTCATGTAAATATTTTTTCACACATCCAGGAGCCCCACAACAAAAAAGAAGATTTACATCATACAAAAATTAGCTGGAGATACCCTCTATAAGTACTAGGAATGGTTTAAGAAGCTTTGTTCCTACTACCCACATCAAGAAATGGAGGATTAGTAATTCATTAAGGAATTTTGCCAAGGAATGATCAATAATGATCGCAACCTATTGGATGACTCATCTAGAGGGGCCCTAATTAATAAGTCATCAGCAGATCCCTGAGGTATAATTTAAAATATTTCTTGAAGCTCATATAAATTTTTCACTAGAGGTGAAAGAACAAGAGGTATTCATGAGGTAAAAACTTTTGATTCATCGCCTCTAGTTATAACAAAGATTGATGAGCTAACCAGTTAAATGTGAACATTTGTTGTGAATCATACAAGAGAACAATCATCCCAACCTTAGGTATGTGGTATATATTCTTCCACAAATAATTACATTGATCAATGTGATAAGATATAGTGTATGGATAGTTATGAATCCACATTCCAGGAAAGGAAATATCAAAAAATAAACAATGGAGATAAGGGAAGCCCGAAAAGGATTTGGAGGTCAACAAAACCAGGCCATACCCCCTTTTCCAATCATCCACATTTCCAGAATAAATATCAAAACTAGAACCACTCCAATAATTATAAAAACATACCTTTCAACAATAATAATAATTTTAATCAACACCTTTCTAGGGAATGACTTACGTGAAATCATCTACCATTGCACTGAAAACTGAAGAGTAGCAGCTACATATCAAATTTATAGGATTGAAAGATTTAATTGATAAGATTATAGATAAAATCATAAGTTTTATGGTCATTATAAAAAATAATCAAGGAAAACTACCAACAAATATAGTTCCAAATCCCATGTAAATTCTGAGAATTATTATAGTACTAAGTATAAAAGGGATCCATCCACCTGAAAATGTAAGGATAATGATTCTGAGAAACCTTCTGAAGCTCAACCAATCCATCCAAAGGATGGAGACCAAAATGATAAAAGAACTAAAACCAATTTCAAGAAGGAAAGGTCAGAAACAACACTATAGAAATAAAAAAGGGAAAAATGACATCCAAACATTGTTCCCTTTTATATTTGTTAACTCAAAGAAGGGTGAAGAGGAGAGAAATCAACAAGAAATTTAAGAAACCTTCAAAAAAGTATAGATAAACACCCCACTACTAAATACCATCCAATAAATCCCAAAATATGAAGAAATTATTCATGAGTTATTCACAAAAAAAGGCGGTTGTATAGAAATGGGAGTATCATCTTAGGAAGAAGCATCTCAGCACTGATCACACCACTAATACTGCAAAAATTTCAAGATCTAGGGACATTATCTATTCTCTACACTATTGTCTCTTTGAATTTTACTAATGCATCATGTGATCTGGGGGATTCAATAAATGTTATCTCTCACTTGGTATTTTTATCCTTTCATATAAAATAATTTAATCCTAGATGAGTGGTGGTATAGTTAGAAAATAGATCCATGGTTTTCATAGCAAGAGTTGTAGAAGACCTATTGGCAGGAGTAAGAGGAATGATCTTTCCATTGGACTTTTATATTCTTACCATGGAAGAAGTTAGAGCACCAGGCCACTCTACCATCATCCTTGAGAGACCTTTCTTAAAGACATAAAAGGCCATCATCAATGTCCATGATGGAACACTCATAATGGAACTTGGATATAGTACATTAAAATTCAAAATTCTTGATGTGATGAAACATCCTTCCAATAGTCACTCAATTTATGCTATATCCCATGAATAAGTTATGGATCTAGTTCATGATTCAGGTATGATTCTTGAATTCTGAGTTTTAGGAGAACAATTTTCATTTAAAAGTATCATTACCCAGAAATATGAACATTCTAATTTATTATTAGAAGAAGAGATTAATTATTATTTTTTCAATAATCTATTAATAAAAAATGAAGTGATACAAGATACCTGAGCTTTATAAGTAGGAATACTGAATTCAATACCATCCCTCAAACAACCCCAAAGTCTGGATTTAAATCTATTCCAAGTGATTAAAACTATGATTACCTTATCAAAGGTGATAAATTACTGGTTATCATTTCCATTAACCAACCCCATTCCTAGGTACAATATCTAATTAACCTAATCAAAGGAAATTTCCAAGACATAGGATGGAGGTTATGTGATATACCCAGAATTAACCCCAAAGTCTTCCCTCATAAAATATTTTTGAAAAGAGATTCTCAACCTATTAGACAACCTCATAAAAGACTTAATCCCATATTCATGGAGGTTTCTAAGAAATACATAGAGAAATTTATAGTGGTTGCTATCATTTTCACAATCTTTGGTTCTTATTGGGTTATCCCCATTCATGTAGTCCCAAAGAAAACTGATCTTATCACTGTTAAAACTGATCATAATGAACTGATCCCCATCAGAGTGAAAAATAGTTGGAGATTTTGTATAGATTACTGAAAGATAAATCAATTTACTCAAAAGTACCACTTCTATATCCCATTAATTGATATAATTATAAAAAAATTAGCCAAAAATATCATTATTTCTTTTTATATTGTTTTTGTAGGATACTTTCAGGTACCAACTGCACTAGAAGACCCATAGAAGATGATATTCATCTATCATTTTGGCACTTTATCCTAAAATAAGATGTCATTTGGGAAATGAAACACCCCAGGTATATTTCAATGGTTTATGGAGAGTATTTTCTCAGATCATATTAAGTACTACCTGGAGGTATTTCCTGATTATATCACTATTTTCGATAATTCTTTCGATCATTACTTAGGGAATTTTGAAAAATTTTAAAAACATTCATTGAGAATAATCTTGTTTTAAACTTAAAAAAATTTCATTTCATTGTCTAAAAATGAATCGTGTTATGCCACATAATCTCAAAGAAATGAATTGAGGTAGATAAGTCAAAGGTTTTTGTAATTAACTCACTTCCATATCCAACATTTCTTAAGCATGTTAGATCATTTTTAGGCCATGAAGGTTTCTATTTAAGATTTATAAAATATTTTAGAAATGTTTCTATACCTCTATGTTGGTTACTATCAAAAGAATTAGAGTTAAATGTTAATATTATGTGCAAGGTGGAATTTGATTAATTAAATAAAAGGAACAGTACACCACCAATAATGCAACCACCTAAATGGAACCATCCTTTAGAGATGATCTATGACTCATCAAATCAATCTATAGGATCCATACTCTAACAAAAAATTTAAATAAATACTCAATTAATTTTCTACACATCAAAGAAGCTGGATTCCACACAGGTCAATTACACAACTATAGAAATGGAGATCCTTATAGTTGTATTTTCTCTATATAAATTCTGATGATACCTATTGGGAACTAATTTTTTTTTTTATATCCCTGAATCCCTTTAGTATCTAATAAAGAAGCACAATTCTAATCCATGACTGGTGATATGGATTATTCTATCATAGGAGTTCCCCTATGATATCAAAGACAAAAAACATACCAACAATCAAGTGTTCGATCATCTAAGTCAAATAACCAACACTAATGAAGAAGAAATTCCAAACTAGAACCCACTCAATGATGAGATTCCTAGAGAACAACTCTATATGATTGATGGTAAAATACCATGGTACACCAACAATTTCAATTATTTGTTCACAAATAAGGTACCCTCTTGTCTAAACTCTCATCAGTAGAAAAAAATAAAATCTGAGTCTAGGTTATACATATGGTATGGCCCATTCTTTTGAAAAATATACACTAATCAAGTAATTATAATATGTCTTCCTAAAATTAAAATTGATTCATTTTTAAAAAAAATTCGTACATTAGCTTGTGGAGTTCATTTGGATCCCAAAGGATGGATAGAAAAGTATTAGAATCTATAATTTATTGTCCCATGTTATTTAAATATGAATGTGAGTTTTGTAAAAAATGTGCAATTTTTTAGTTTTTTTCAAAAATCACAAAAAAAATCCCCAAAAACCAATTAACATATGTGAAATTTTTTAAGTGTGGTTTATAAAATTCATGGGACTATTCCTAATGTCATGTGGCTATTTATAGAATCTACTCAATGGATATTATGTTTAAAAATGGGTGGAAGAAAAATCCACCAAAATTAACAATGCTAAATTTGTCTAGGATTTTTTCAGGACTAAAATATTTTATAGGTTTGGAGTACTTCAATCCATCATTAGCAGCCAGGGGACCCACTTCTGTAACAATAAAATGGAGTCATTACTAAAATTGTATGGGGCACACCATAAAACTTAAACCTCATATCATTCATAGAAAAATGGATAATAAGAATTTTCTAATAGGGATTTCAGGGGAATTTGGGAAAATATGATAAAACATAATAGGAAGGACTTGAGCCAAAAGATGGATGAATCCCTATGGGATTATAGGCCTGCATATAAGACACCCATAAGAATGAGCCCCTGCAAATTGATTTTTGGGAATAGCTTCCACCTTTCGATGGAATTGGATTATAAAAACTACTGGGTTGTGAGATAGATTAATATGGACCTTGACAGAGCTAGTAAAGAAATGATATTGTAACTATAAGATCCAAAGGAAATAAGGCTATAATATTTTTAAAATTCAAATATTTTCAAAGAAATAAGTATTTCCCATTAAATTATGATTCAACTAATAACCTTAAATCCTATAGATTAATTTTTTTATAAAACTCTAGAATCAAACTGATTCCAGGTAAATTTTGTTCCAAATGGGAAGGAACTTTTACTGTGATTCATGTATACCCTTTTGGTGTTGTGTAGATCTCAAAGGAAATATGAGGAAACCCATTCACTATAAATGGATAGAGGATGAATAAATACCACGGGAACATTCCTAAATAACTAGTGGAGGATATTACACTCTTTCACCCTAATTATTAATAAACATCAACCAGGTTTTTCCTTCCCTTTACATTTGATTAAATATATTAATTCCATATTAAATTTTTTTAATGGTAAAGGGTACAAGCCCCTGTTTATTGAACAAGAAAGAAACTCCTTTTGAAGGGAATAAGGAGGAACCCATTATAGAGACAAATGAAAAACATCTAGAAGAACAGGTCATGCGGCCAACCAGGATCCAAGAGTCAAAAGGAGAAAAAAATCAAAGCAAGATCAAGTGAGGGGGAGGTAATCTTTTAGTCTATGATTTTTCATAAAAAAACATTTTTTGAGTTGATTCAATGATGTTAAACAAAATATCTTCTGGGAGGAAACCCATATTTTTTCCTTAGCATGCTCTTCCCTTTAGTCCTATTTTAGAGTGATTGAACATGCATTAATATCATTTTTTTCTTATTATTTTGTAGGCCAATTAATAAATATGGTTCAACTCTGGAGAATGTAGAATTTGAACATAATACACATTATAAAATGTATACATGTCTTGAAGGTGATATAGAACTGAAGGAATATGCCCTATGCAACCCAACTAAAGCATCATTTCAAAAGGAGGTTTTCTTTTACATTAAATATAATTTAAATTACCTATATTTTTGTTTGAAATATATATATTTGATCTTCAAAGTGACATTTCATACTCACAATTATCTTTATTTCATTACTTGATTGATCTAGAAGATAAGAATCTCTTAGGAATCCCATGATTCCATGTTTTAGATATTTAAGTTCATGAGTTTGAATGAGTAAAATGGGAAATTGACTAATTAGAGTGAATCATGGATATTAAATTAATGACTCGTTATTTTATAGATATATTTGATTCAAGTAATTGAGATTTCCCTACCATTTTTCATAGTTTTATGTTCTGAAATATATTTGGACTGATTAATTTTTTTTATTACATTCCATGAGTGATTGTCCCAAATTACATTTTCCATTAACAATAGTATTTCTAGACCAAATACTTCATATTTATATCTTGATAATATTTATTGAGTGATCTTGGGGAATTACACCTACTAGAAATTTCATTAGAACATTTCAAAACTATGACTATGAAAACCCACATTTAAAATGATTGAGGAAATTTTTTATTAATACCTTATCCTTGGACCCACCAATACATTGATCCTTGTTTTTTTCTATTGAATACATGAATGACCTCGCTATAAATAGATGAAATTATAATCCATTTTTATTCATTCCTACCATGCTTAATTTATATTTCATGATATTTTAAATTGTGGGGGGTGTGGGAATTATTATCAGTAGGTATGTATTATATTCTATGGAAAAGTGTGGGTGGTTATATTTTAGGTATTCGGAAGGTATCATGTTTCATCCATTGTAATTATTGTTTTCCCTTATTTCAAAAATGAAAAAAAGTTGATTTATGTTTTGGGAAAATAAAAAATCGCCATTATGTGACTGGTCGTATATCAATCATATGTGGTTAGGTGGTGGATCTGAGATTTTTTCTAAGCATGATTTTTGAAAAAAAAACAAAAAAGTTAAGAAGGTGAAACTCTTTAATTCTTACACTAATTATGACCTTACTCTGAATTTTGGGGATGGGGAGTTATCATTTTATAGAAGATACTTTCCTTGCACTTTAATTTTTATATCATGTGGTATTCTTTATATATAACCATATTTTTTAGACTTAATATTTTGAACATCAATACTACCAAAATTAAGACTCATATTCATCAGAACCTTTTTTGAAAATCCATCATGATTTTATGTGAATAGTTTATTTATATGGTGTAGAAATTAGTTCCATTGCATGCCTATGTAAAATTATCACGTATTCATGATAAGAGCATAACTCTACTTGAATACTTATCATGAGTGATGAGAGAAAAGAATCCATTATGAGGTAAATCATGACATGGAATGTGTTATAATAATAAATTTTAATATATGAATGTAACGCCCCAGCCCTAGTTACCCATATATGGTGCATTATTACATAAAATTTTCATGAACACAAGAGAACAAGTCTCGAAAGACCAATTAGTTTAGTAGCCTTGGAAGTACTAGATACATACATACGTTTTACATTACATTATGAAATGGAAAAACTACAACATTGTGTCTTCTTTGAACAAACTCATATCCCTCAGCCTATTCACATAGTTCAATCATAATATACTTCTTCACATCACGGGAAAAATAAAACATAATAATGGGGTGAGCTCAGATCCTCTGAAAGGATAACAATATAGCAGAAACTATCATAAGAAAACATAAACATTTAAGGAAATGTATAAGACTAAATCACAAGCCTTTTAAACTTAAAATTCAGCATAATATGGCCAAGATAAATCAAATAATTCCATTTACTTATTCACATGGATATTATACTAGTTGAATAAGCAATGTAATATCAATAGCTAATTTCATAATGATGGAATGCATAATATCGAACATCATAACCACATAGTCAAGGCCTCGTACCAAGACTATAAATAAGATTTTGTCAAGGCCTTATTCCAAGACACTAGTTTGTCTCATGAAACCTACCAATGCATCGAGGGGCTATAGCAAGCCCCTCCTATTAGTTATTAAGTCCAATTCATTCCTCATATGAAAAGGTTGAAACATAATATAAACATTCGTATTAAATCTAGCATATGAAATGTATATACCTTAAACATAAACCATGAATGGTATAAAAATATCACATCTACAGTCAAACATATCATAAAACCTTCAATAAAATATGAAATATTGTATTATAATAAATCAAATTCAAACAAACATAAAATCCAACGAAGGATGTTGACATAGATGAAATCAATCCAAAAACTAATTGAGTGAGATATCTATTTATATTTTGAAATAATTTAAAATTAAAGAAAAAATTTATATTAAAAATATTCTTATATGCTATTAAGGGAAGCTTAAAAGGTGTTATAATGGTGGAAAATAGCAGCACCCATCATATAAGTTAAAAAACCTTCTTTCCTTAATTTGTCGAAAAGGTCATAAAGTACCTTGTTTGGAAAATGACGGAATGATTAATTTAAAAAAAATTAATAAAAAGTAAAAGAAGGGTATAAATGACTTTAAACCATAGTCTAGGAAATAGTAAAAATGTTTTGAATTACATTTTTAGGAAACACATATGTGGATGATAAAGAAGTCCCACTAGATACTTACGTATAAATAACCTTGAATAATAAAGAGATTGTAAATTTAACCCTTAACTTGTAATTTTCTTTAGTTAAGGGTATTTAAACCTCCTGTATAATGGTTAAATCATTTTTATTAAATTATATAAGAAACACATACATAAATATGATATCATATATGATCCTTTAATATTGGTTTGTTAAAAATATTTCAGTAGTATCATTGCTTCGGGTGTTAATTGATTAATTTTCCTTTATATGTTTTGTTACATAAGTCATGATTATTATGAATATGATGTATTTGATTAATATACATAATTATATTAAGTCTTAAAACATTATTTTAAATCATCAAATGAAAATTAATCTTTAATGGTTATGATGGGGAATGAAATCGCATCACGTCGTGGAGACGGTTAGTCGTACGTACGTACGAGCGACAATATCATTCTATTGATGGTGAAATAATATATAATATGGACGGTATAATATATATAAATAATTATTAGCATGTTATATTTATTATTTAAATCAATTATACTCATTATTATACCCATCCAAATAATGAAGTGTTGAATAACAAACTACACCATGATGTGGAGACGGTAACTCGAACGTACACACGCAGGATGAATTTGTCATTCATAGGATGGATAGAGTAATGAATATGGTTGTAACATATTTATAATAACATCTTAGTATGTATAAGGTACTGGAGTTATTATTTTTTATGGAAACAATAGATAAATAAGAAGTGGAAGAAGAAAAGAACTTTGAAAGAGGAGATGAAATAATTACCTATTCCTTAGGAACTTCCTTTTAATTTGAACAAAATGGATCCTTAGGTTGGATTTATGATCTAATTAAGGCCTATATGTTTAATTAAGGTTTTTTGGGAGAATATTTGACCAAGTATTGGCCGAGACAAATGGCTTGGGAGGTGTGAATTTGAGTGAATGGGAAGTACCCTTTTATAAGAGAGGTGAGGGTCACTTTAGGAAAAGTTTGAAATATTATTTTATTATAAAATAATTTTATATTTCTAATGGCTCAAAAAAGATAAATTTAGATTATGAGGTGGATATGGGTCTCAAACCTCTCAACAAATAGGTTTTAGACAAGTTTAGGTCACCACATTTACCATATCTTTTAGATTTAACTCTTTGTTAAATAGTTTAACTTTTACCATGTCTTCTTGTATTATTATAATACATGGTTAATAAACATAATATAAAATAACAAGATAACCTCAGGTGGTTCATTAATAAAATATCTATAATTATATAATTTCTTTTTCCAAACCATATATTTTTAGAACTATTATATAATTTAATAAAATGGTATGTGTTTTAAAAACTCATTTATGTCATTTTTGACACTATTTTGTATTTGGTTTTTGTGAAAGTCATAACAACTTGATTAATTTGAAAAATATATATTGAATCAAAAATAACCTTTCATATTTACCTAGAAAATTTTTGGATGGCATCAAAATGTTCAAATTATAGTTATTTTAATATTTATAATATCATTTATTTGATTCTTTAATTAATAAGAAAAATATCGCATCATTATTGTGTCATAATTAAATATATTTATTTTATGTATAAAAATTATAAATAAAATACCATGAAGTAGGAAATATTTTTATATTTCTAATTACTATTTATATTCTAAAATATCACTTATATAAACCCTTATAAAAATTGTTTTACTAAAAGATATATGTTTATGTTACATTTTAGTTAACTTTAAATTAATTTTTATAAAGTGTCATTTTCACTTAAAAGTGGCTCCATGGGATCCAAAAATAGACCCAAGTATTCCCATGGTCATACATATATCATCCAATAGGGTTAGGAAACGTTTTAGGGAATTTAATATTATTATTATATTATTTTTTACCCATATTTATCAGATTTACCCTTTAACCGTGGTAAATAAAAAAGTTACCAATTAATAAAATTTGGACCATCTGATTCCAAATATGGAATCAATTTTTCCAAATTCAAAACAAAAAAATTTCAAAAATTAATTTAAAATTAATTCCCTTTTTCAAAACCAAAAATCAGGTTTTTAAGAAATAAAAACTATCAAAAGATCGACATGTGTTTATGTACAATTTAAATATGAAATTACATAAATGACCTAAATTATATTAAATGATAAAAATATAATCTAATGATACATTAAAACTACTAAAATTTATAATTTAATAATATAAATTATTTCAATTAAAAAATTTGTTTTTAATTAAAATTTAGTATTTTTCACTATTCATTAAAATATTAAAGTTATCATAAAAATACTAAAAATTAACCCTAAGCTAATTTTGATATTACAAATCTAAAAATGAAGTCCAATTTGAAAAATAAAATTTTTAAAATTTCAAAAAGTGGGTATTACTATTCATAACTACTTTTATAACAACTAGTATGATAGGTCACGGTGTCCTTGAACTCGGTATTGCGTACATCACAAGCTATTGTATTATTCAAAGAGAAATGTACCATGGAAGATTGGGGTGTTATATTATTCCCTCCTTCAAATAATTTTGTTCACAAAATTTCTAAAATACTACTACATAAAAATATTAAGGTGGTTCTTCATCATAAGTTCCTCAGGTTCCCATGTTCCCTCTTCTATTTTAAAGTTTCTCCAAAGAAATTTTACCAGACGCGCCATTTAGTTTCTCAACACATATTCTCTAGTATCAAGAATCCTGATAGGCTCTTCACAATAAGACAGATCGGGTTCAAGTTCTATTTCTTTATAGGTGAGTACATGTGTTGGGTCAGGCATGTATTTTCTCAACAGTGATATGTGGAACACATCATGAACTTTGGAGAAACTTGGCGGCATTGCCAAACGATAAGCTACAACTCCAATTCATTCTAGAATTTAGAAAGGTCTGATGTACCTAGGAATCAATTTTCCCTTCTTTTTGAATCATAAAACACCCTTCAATAGAGATACCTTCAAGAAAATATGATCTTATACTTAAAATTCCAAATCTTTCCTTTGGTTATCAGCATAGATCTTTTGCCTACTTTGAGCTCCTTTGATGTGGGTTTGGATAATATTCACATTTTCCATTGTTTCCTCAACAAGTTCAGGTCCTACAAGTTTTCTTTCACCAAAATCATCCCAACAAGTTGGTGTGCGACATCTCTTTCCATATAACGCTTCATATGGTTCCATTTGAATACTTGACTGGAAGCTATTGTTATAGGAAAATTCTACCAGAGGTAAATATTGATCCCACATACCTTGAAATTCAAGTGAGAAAGATCTCAAAATGTCTTCTAAGGTTTCAATAGTCCATTCTAATTGTCCATCAGTTTGAGGGTAGTAGGCAGTGCTTAAACGAAGTCCAGTATGTAGGGATTTCTAAAGACTTTTCTAAAATATTGATGTAAAATGGGGATCATGATCATAAAAAATTGATAAGGGTACAACGTTAAGTCTTACAACTTAATTAATATATATTCTTGATAAATTTTCAAGTGGTAAATCTTTTATTATTGTAAGAAAATTTTCTCACTTGGTAAGACGATCAACAATGACACATATTGTATCATTCCTTCTAGGATTATTTGGTAACCCCATGGAAAATACCATCATAATATCATCCCATTTATAATCAGGTATAGAAGATGTTGCATGACTCCTATAGGATGTTGTCTTCCATCCTTCACCTATTGAAAAACCATACATCTTAACACATAATCCACAGTCTCTCTCTTCATGTTGTACCACAAAAAATGTTCCTTCAAATCTCTATGCATCTTAGTGTTACTAGGGTGCATAGAAAAATTGGAGCTATGACAATCATCCAAAAATTCCATTTTTAGATCAGGTATATCAGGAACACAAAGCCTCCTCCCAAATTTCAAAATCTCATCTTCATATACGAAGTCAACAAATCTTCCATCATTTACAGCTTTAATTTTCTTTTGAAACTCCTAATCATCAGTATGAGAACTTTTTTATCCTTTCTAGTAAATATGGTTTGGAAACAATTTTAAAAAGTATCGATGTCTCACCTTCCATGATTATTCCCATATCTATCTTTACTAGATCCATGAACATAGGATCCCTATCAACTCTCATCTTGTTTAGAACTCCATGATCTTTTCTACTCAAAGAATTAGCCGCCTTATTTTTCTTCCCCGAGTGGTAGTGTATAGTGTAATCTTGATTAGTTCAACTCATCATCTTTGAATCATGTTGAGTTATTTTTGTGAGAAAATATACTTCAAACTCTTGTGATCGTTATATATCTCGCATTTATCACCATAGAGATAGTGTCTCCATATATTCAAAGTGAAGATTACAGCTGCTAACTCAAGATCATGAGTATGATAGTTTTGTTCATGAATTTTTAGCTGTTGTGATGCATAGGCAATAACTCTATCATTATCTATAAGGACACAACTAAGTCCTTTCTTTGAAGCATCACTATAAATAACAAACCCATCATTCCCCAATGGTAGAGTCAAGATTGGAGAATTAACTAATATTTTCTTCAATTCTTAAAAACATTATTCACAATATTTTGTCCAAAAAAATTTAACCCATTTACATGTGAGCTTGGTTAATGGGTTAGCCAATTGGGTAAAATTATGGATGAAATGCCGATAATAACCTATTAAACCAATAAAACTGCATACCTCAGTTATACTCATCGGTGATGGTCATTCTTGCATTGCTCTTGTCTTAGAAGGATCAATAGAGATTCCATCCTTAGAGACAATATGGCCAAGAAAACAAATATCTTGAATCCAAAATTCACACTTGCTAAAATTACCATATATTTCATTTCTTCTAAGAGTCTTTAGAATAGTGCATAATTGATTTTCATGATATTCGTAGCTTTTGTAGTATACCAAGATATCATTAATAAATATAACTACAAATTCATCAACATATTCCTTGAAAACTATATTAATTAGATCCATAATGACAGAGGGTGCATTAGTCAGTCCAAAAGGAATTATTGTAAACTCTTAATTCCCATACCTAGTATGAAATGTTGTCTTTGGAATTTCTTCCTTCTTCATGCACAACTGATGATATCCATATCGAAGGTCAATCTTTGAAAAATATTTAGCTCTATGAAGTTGATCAAATAAATCATCAACGTGAGGTAGGGGATACTTGTTCTACATTGTTATAGCATTGATATTCATGTAGTCAATGCACAACTTCATAGATCCATCTTTCTTCTTAACAAAAAGAATAGGGGATCCCCATCGAGAAACACTAGGGAGAATAAATCCTTTATTACTCAATTCCTAAAGTTGTTTCTTTAGTTCCATTAATTCCACAGGGGCCATTATATAGGGGGTCTTCGATATGGTCCTTGAACCAGGAATTGAGTTAATAGAAAACTCAATTTCTCATTTTGGAGGATGTCCTAGTAAATCCTCTAGAAACACATCAACATATTCTTGAACAATAGGTACATCCTCTATTTGAACATTCCTTTCCTCGCCCATAGTTATTTCACTCTCTTTATCCCCAATAATTGAATTTAATAGAGCTACTGGGGGTGGATCTTGATGAGAATCAAATGGTGATGTTTATGATCTAAAGATAAGGTATTCCTTATCATAATCAAGAATTATAACCTCCTTTTTAAATAAATTTTCACATCATGGTCTCAAATCCAATCCATACCGAGGATTATATCAAATTCAGTCATGGGTATGATGATGAGATTGGAAGATAAAGCACGTTTATATGCCATAATGGTAATTGATTTACCAAAACTTTGTTGCAATGATACTTTCCATAGGAGTTTTTATTGAAAAATCCCTAATTAAATCAAATTATAAATATCTTATTTTCTTGGAAAATTTGGAAGATATAAAAGAATGAGATGATCCATAATCAAATAAAGTATTGGATAAATTTTAGGAAATGATTAATGTGCCTGCCACCACATCATTTGGAACCTCAACCTTTGCAGTTGTGATCACATAAACTTGGACTTTCTCCCTTGGACTTTTTTGAGGTATGTTTCCTTGACACTTGGGACATTAATTTGAATAATGCCCCATTTATTTACTATTGTAGCCATCAACATTGACAGCCTCTTTCTTCCCCTTGCAATCATGAGCTTGGTGTCATTTTTCTCCACACTTGTAACAGACTCCCATTCCCTTTAGTAAAGTATTGTGGTTTTTCTTCCCACATTTAATATAAGATGGAAATTAAACTTTTTCCTTCTTCCCCTTATTTCCATTTCCAAAATGTTCAGCAGATATCTTCTTCTCTTTCTTTTCTTTAAAGTTGTAAGACTTAGAACATTATTTTTATGTATTGATAGCACATGAGACTATATCTTCATATGATGAGAAGGATTGTGAGACTAATTCTCGACAGGGAAATGGTTTTAATCCATCAAATAATTGATCAATATTAATCCTTGGGTTACATATATAATTTTAAGTATGCCTTTATAACCTAGTAAAGTTAGCCTCATACTTTGCGACATTCTCATCCTATTTTTTCCTTAGACTCAGAAATTTCCCTTCCATATCCACTTGATGTTCACAAGGAAATTATTTTTCTAAGAAAATCTCTTTAAACTCCATCTATGACATATTTGATACTTATTCATCATCCTTTGTGATGTGAATTAATGACCACCATTGATCTACATCTCCTGTGAAGAGATAAACTTCCATGAAAACTTTTTCCCTTTTGCTACTCCCCAAAGCATGAAATAGTTTCTCTAAGGAACTTATCCATTATTTAGATAGAAATGGATTTGTAGTCCCATTGAATATTGGTGGTTTTTGCCTCATGAAGCAGTCTAACATTGATCCTCTACATTGTGGATCAGGTTGCTCTATATGGGTATGGTTATTATTCATAACCTGAGTGAGTTGTCCTAGTATGGTTATAAGTGGTTTAGCACTGGTTTCATCACTAGCTCCAATATAATTATCTTGCGTAGGAGGGAAATCCCAACATGGATTAGTTCATTCATACAGTTTTCATTCCTTTCACTATGTGTCATTTCTAAACAATGGCATTCACTAGATTAGTTTATGAATCACAATACATAATTCCAAACTAGTAAAATACCTAACATAAATTGAATAGTTTGTGTATATAATCTATAATCATAAAAAAATGTTTTCTTTGAGGAATTATTTACTCTTAAATCTGTCATAATGGATTATAAATAAAATGTGAATTATCCTAAGCATATCCCCTAGGAGTGTCGTAACCAAGAGTGCAGCAAAGCCCGTTGTCGTGCACCAGTTCCCGTTCGAGTCTAGCTCAAAGAGGTTTTTTTGGGTTTTACCCCTAGATAAATTAGTGACAAAGCCTCCTCTACCTTCTCATATCCAGATAGGGATTTATTTCTTGGAAAATTCAAAAAATCTCTACATTACCAAAATTCTAAGAAATTATTCTATACTAATCCTCAAAAGGATATCATAGGGTAATGTTCTCTAATCAGAGTTTTTCTAAATCTAGTTTCCAAGGTCTATACTAAAATTCTTCTAATAACAACTATAATGCCTTGACCCTAGTTACCCATAGTTAGTGCATCATTATATAACATTGGCATGATCACAAGAGATCAATTCTCAAAATACCGATTAGTTTAGTATCCTTGGAAGTACTAGATACATACATGTGTTTTACATTACATTATGAAATAGAAAAACTAAAAAATTATGTCTCCTTTGAACACACTCATATCCTATTGCATATTCTTTCAGTTCAATCATAATATAATTCTTGACATCCAGGCAAAATAAAACATAATAAAGGGGTGAGTTCAGATGCTCAGTAAGGATAACAATATATCGGAAACTATCATAAGAAAACATAAACATTTAATTCAATGTATAATACTAAAACACAATCCTTTTCAACTTAAACAATAGCATAATATGTAAAAGATAAATCAAATAATTTCATTTAATTATTCACATGGATATTCTACTAGTCTAATAATCACATGTAATATCAATATCTAATTTCATAATGATAGAATGCATAATATCAGAAATCATTGCCACATATTCAAGGCCTCTTACCAAGACTACAAATAAGATTTTTTCAAGGCATTGTGCCAATACACTAGTTTGTCTCATGAGACCTATCGATGCATTGAGGGGTTATAGCGGGCCTTGGACGTCACTTACTAAGTCCAATGCATTCCTCATATGAAAAGGTTGAAACATAATATAAACATTCATATTAAAACTAACATATGAAATGTTAATAATTTAACCATAAACCATTAATGGTATAAAAATAGCACATTCTCATTCAAACATATCACAAAACCTTCAATACAATATGGAAGATTTTATCATAATAAATCAACTTCAAACAAATGTAAAATCCAACGAAGGATGTTGATATAGATAAAATCAATCCAAAAACTATTTGAGTGAAATATATCTTTATATTTTGTAATAATTTAAAATTAAAGAAACATTTATTTTAAAAATATTATTATAATATTGTAAGGGAAGATTCTAAGGTGTTATAATGGTGGAAAATAATCTCACCCACTGTATAAGTTAAAAAAATATTCTTTCCTTAATTTTTCAAAAAGATCATAAACTACTTTGTTTGGAAAATGATAGAATTATTCCTTTAAAAACATTCTATAAAAAGTCAAAAAAAGGGTTTAAATGAATTTAAACCATAGTCTAGGAAATATTAAAAAAAATTGAATTACATTTTTAGGAAACACTGATGTGGATGAAAAAGAAGTCCTAGTAGATACTTACGTATAAAAAATCTCAAATAATAAAGAGATTGTAAATTTAACCCTTACCATGTAATTTTCCTATGTCGAGGGTATGTTAACGTCATTTATAATGGTTAAATCAATTTTATTAAATTATATAATAACCACATACATAAATATGATATCATATATGATCCTTTAATATTTCTTTGTTAAAAATATGTCAATAGTATCATTGTTTCGGGTGTTAATTGATTCATTTTCCTTTATATGTTTTGTTACGTAAGTCATGATTTTTATGGGTAGGATTTATTTGATTAATATACAAAATTATATTATGTTCTAAAAAATTATTTTTAATAATAAAATGAAAATTATTCTTGAATGGTTATGATGGAGAATGAAATCTCACCAAGTCGTGGAGACAGTAAGTCGTACGTACGCGCGGGCGACAATATCATTCTATTGATGGTGAAATCATGTGTAATTTGGATGGTATATTATATATTCAGAATCATTAACATGTTATATTTATAATTTAAATCAATAATACTCATTATTATACCCATCCAAATAATGATGTTTTGAATAACAAATTACACCATGATGTGGAGACAGTAAGCGGTACGTACGTACGCATGGTGACTTTGTCAATCATAGGATGGATAGAATAATGAATATGGTTATACCATATTTATAATAAAATATCAGTATGTATAAGGTACTGGAGTTATTATTTTTGTATGGAAAAAAAATAAAGAGCAAGTGGAAGAAGAAAATAGCTTTGAAATAGGTGATGAAAAAATTATCTCTTCTTCGGGTGATTCATTTTGATTTGAACAAAGGGGCTCCTATTTTGGATTTAGGATCTAAGTAAGGAATATATGTTGAAGTGAGGGTATTTGGGATAAGATTTGAGTAGGGTTTTTCTGTGCTAATTGGCTTTGGAAGTGTGAATTTGAGAGAAGGGGAAGTACTCTTTTATAAGGGAGGTGATAGTCACTTTAGGAAAAGCTAGAAATATTATTTTATTATAGAATAATTTTCGGTTTATAATGGCTCCAAATGGATTTATGTTAAAGATAAGGATGTTATGGGTCGAAAAACACTCAAAAATATGTTTTAGACAAGTTTATGTCACCATATTAACCTTATCTTTTAGATTTTACTCTTAGTTAAATAGTTTAACTTTTACCATGTCTTCTTGTATTATTAAAATACATGGTTAATAAACTTACTATAAAATTAAAATATAACCTCAAGTTGTTAATTAATGAAACATAAATAATTATATATTTCCTTTGGATGAAATTTATATTTTTAGTACTATTATATAATTTAATAAAATAGTATTTGTTTTAAAAACTCATTTATGTCAATTTTGACACTATTTTGTATTTGGTTTTTGTGAAAGTCATAAAAACTTGATTACTTAGAAAGAAATATATTGAATAAACTCTAAATTTTAATATTTACATATAAAATTTGTGGATGGCATTAAAAATTTTGAATTATATTTATTTTAATATTTATAATATCATTTATTTGATTCTATCATTAATAAGGAAAATACTACATCATTATTATGTCATAATTAAATATATTTATTTTATATCTAAAAATTATAAATAAAATAAAATGATGTAGTAAATCTTTTTTTATTTCTAATTAATATTTATAGTCTAAAATATCACTTATATAAATCTTTATAAAAATTGTTTTACTAAAAGATATATTTTTATGTTACATTTTCTTTAACTTTAAATTAATTTTTATAAAGTGTTATTTTCAATTAAAATTGGATCCATGGGGTCCAAAAATAGACCCAATGATGCCCACGGTTGGACATGTATCATAAAATAGTTTTAGGACATGTTTTAGGGTAATTTAATATTTATTATAACATTATTTTTTACCCTTATTTATCGAATTTACCCTTTAACCATGGTAAATAAAATAAAAGTTTCCTATTTACATAATTTAGACCTTATGATTCCAAATATAGAATCAATTTTCCCAAATTAAAAACACATAAGTTGTATAAATTAATTTAAAATTAATTCCCATTATCAAAACCAAAAAGCGGGTTTTTAAGAAGTAAAAACTATCAAAAGATCAACATGTGTTTATGTACAATTTAAATGTGAAATTACATCCAATGACCTAAATTATATTAAATAATAAAAATATAATATATTTATAATTTAAAACTACTCAGATGTATAATTTATCCCTATAAATTATTTTGATTAAAAAGTTGTTTTTAATTAAAATTTAGTATTTTTCACTATTCATTAAAATATGAAAGTTATCATAAAAACACCAAAACTTTACTCTAAGATAATTTTGATATTATGAATTCAAAAATTAAGTCCCATTTGAAAAATAAAATTTATAAAATTTTAAAAAGAGGGTATTACTATTCATAACTGCTTTTAAAATGGTTAGTTTGATAGGTCGTGGTGCACTTGAACTCAGTGTTGCGTACATCGCACGCTATTGTATTATTAAAATAGAAATGTGCCGTGAAAGCCTGGGGTGTTACAATGAATGAATGATAGGATAATACCCACTAGTTCTCAAGGGTAAAAAGTAAAATACTTGGGTTGATTAGTATCATTTAAGAGTGTGAAGTTGAATTGATGTTTTATGTGAATCTTGAAAGTTTGACCCCCATTGATAATAATTTTATTTAATTTCTTGGGAATATAAATATTGGTAACATGTTGTTCCTATTTTATTTGTGTTGAGATTAGGTGCCTGAGGATAAGAAATTTTTAAGTGTGGGGGAATTGACAGAACCATTTTATGCATGTATTTTTTGATATAAAATATTCCATTTGAATAAATTAATAGATTAAAATTATCAAAATATGATTGTTTTTATGTTATTTGGAAGGATATGAAGTTTGAAGAAAATTAACAAAAAGAGATGAATATAGTAAGCTAAAAACACATCACGATGTGTTTCTTCACAGCATGGAATGACTCCAGGATTTTGAAGGTAGATTATAGTTTTGATAGAGGAAAGGACCAAATTCAAATCTAAAAGATTATGTATCATATTGCAACTTGTAAAAACTGATTGGAAAATAACATTACATGTTGTTTAAATGATATTCATGGAATAAATCTCAAAAATTATAGGATGTGAAAAGATTCCATGAAAATTATAGCCCCGTACATTACACATCATGAATTTTATTTACATGATGTGAACCTTGAAGAATAAAAATCATGAAAAATAGTCTTAACCCTACATGTTATACATCATGAAACATTTACATGATGTGAAACCCTCTCCACTGACACAGACGTGGTAGTTTGATTAGAATTAATTCAATCACCACTTATTTATGAACCAAGAAACCCTCAGGATTGACCCTAATCCAATTATAATTCCATTATGATTCTATAGGGGTGTGATATAGTCTTATAAATAGAGGCCTAGGGGTGGAAATTAGATCAATTAGTAAGCGAATCTCTGGACGATTCCTGTTGTAGATTTATTTACATAATTTCCTTTTCTTTTCTTTTCTTTTCTTCTCTTCATTTTTTGATGTCTACCATATCCCAAATCAACTCAACTTCCCCATCCATGGAGGGTTAGTTCTTATGAGTGATCTATAAATGGGGATGATTTACCAACTAGTATGTTTTAGTTTCTAAATTTAATGGAATAAAACATTTTCTCTTTCTTCTAGCAACTAGTTTCAATTATTTATTCCATTTTTTACTCTGAATGCATCTACACTAGGGTTAGATTCATTTTATTTCAATTTTCTTGGTCAATTATCTATATATACCTCCACCAAACTCCATTTTTTCTATAGAACATATCATATTTGGGTGGTGAGTGTTCTGTGACCATCGTCACATGTGAGGAATTGTGATGGGGACTATTGTTAACTATATAATAACATTTTCCAATTAGTAATTTCCTTAATTTATCAAAATTAAATATTACAACACCATGCATACAAGATGTAGTGTAGACCAATTGAGGCCTAATTTGGTATTCCCTTACCATCACCATTTTACTAAGGGGAGATATAAATCAATAGAGGAATATCTCACTTACCATCCAGTAGAAGTAGAATTGATAAAAATTAGAAACAATGATATCATAACACTAGATTTATCCAAACCCACTCTAATCACTATATTTCATCAATTATTTTTAATCAATCAACTTAAACTACTTTTTGTCTTAAATTTCTCAAACCAATTAATGTCTATATTTCATAAAATCAAATAAAAGTGAAAAACCTATTTTGTGTACAATTATCTTTTGTGGACTACCTATGTTAGCTAGTATGTTAAACTAGGTAATATAAAAAATTCCACACCCAATGATAGGCATGAATCGCCCCACTTTTAGAGTTCTCCATACTAAACCTCTTTAGAACTTTACAAATATAAGTGTCCTGATTGATTCGAATAATATTCCTAGATCTATCTCTATAGATCTTCATACCAAATATATAGGCACCTTCACTCTTGTATGTCATTGATAATCGTTTACCCAACTTCATATTTATAGAGTGAATATTTAGGATATCATTTCTAATAAGTATTACATCATCAACATATATTATCCAAAATACTATACCAAGAAAGTACAGTCAAAAGTAAAGCTTCTAACCATTTATTTAAAAGAAGAAAAAATGTCAACAATAAAATAATACGGGGATATCCTTTTCCCACATCCGGCATAAGAAAAATTACATATCATAATATGATAGTCCATACCCATAACCATACTCATCAATAGTATCTCATTCATATTGATAATTACCTTGGTGGAAGATCTAGAGGATGTCATCATTGGCTATTTTTTACACCATAGAGGGAGATCTGGTAGTCACAGTCTTTGGAATATTAGAGTAGTCCTTCCTCTACCTTCTCTTAGAGGGGGGAAGAGATTAATCCCTCACTATCAATGATATTATTCTTTCCATGTGTCACAATATCCGTGAATGAGATTTTACTGATACCCACAACCATAAGGGGGGTGTTTTTCATCACTCTTTCATCATCAGAGACATGTTCCCACTTGTCTGATATTATTGAGGAGGTGTACATTTTCTAGATATCCTCTTGAAATTTATTATTTTGAGCACCAGAACTAAAGTCACCATCTTTTTGATCCTATGCTAACATATAAAAATATCTCAGTTGTATGAAACCACACCCCATAAACAAAGTTTGTGTGTTAGTATCCCCCAAACCCACACACTTGGTATCTTTACAAGAATTGTGATCAATAAGAGCTTCCAAATTTACCTCAGAAACATTAGATAAATATACCTCCCCCTCACCAAATCTAACAAAATTAATCTGAGACATGCTTCTATCCAGTTCAGTATCAAAGGCATCCCCTACTGCCTCATAGCATGCATATTGCACTGCACATGCATTAAGATAAACAAATCCTTAAAAACCACCACCCTAATAATATACAACACCCTGAATCATCACAACCCCTGGATAACTCTCCACTCTCATATCACATTTCAACCTATTGTAAATTTAAAAGACCTTCGGGTTAAGAGAAAGAGCCTTTATTTTCATTGACACCCCCTTAACCACCTCACAAAAAATCACATTACCATCATCCTGATTATGAGGTCAATCAGAAACAACCAACTCACTACCCACAATTGGTCCAATACAATCCACATCAAAGGAGCTACCTTGAGCAACTGACACCTTACTTGGGACAAGATTCATCTGATTTTCAATTGAGAAAATCTCATTATGCATTGATTTCCCATGCCTTCATACCTCCAATTTATTCCCTATTTTCTTGTACAAGGGACAAAATTCACACCACGATTAAAAAAAATTGATTTTTTATAGTGTAACTCTTCACCAATAGTGACCCAAAAAGACTCAATAGGTGTCTTTGACACATCAACTTCAATACATATTCTGGGTAAAATCAGATGGCATAAATACCTAGTACTACTATCCAAATAAAGGTACTGACCTATAATAATCCTAAGATACCTTTGAGGTTATTTTGTAACTTGAGTTAGTTATTCTTCTATAACACCTTTTTAGAATGGATCAACTTCTATCATAGGAAAATTTCCTATTTTTTGGTCTTGAATTTCTCTAAGTAGAACTTTTACCTCAATAACTCTTTGAATAATGTTATTCTTCTAAATTAATGAAACTAGTTGATCCAATAACATTTTTTCTTTAGTATGATTATAAAATTAATATCTTATGGTTTCTTTGGGATAACTAACAAATAATAATTTTTTTGATATATGGTTGATTTTATCAAAATAAAATTTTCATTCATCTACTTCACAAACTCAAATCCTCATAAAATACATATTGGTATGTTTCACATGTCATATCTTATGTGGTTTATTTATAATTTCTTTAAATAAAATGTGGTTAATTAGGAATGTATCAGTATCTGGAGCAAAACCCCAAAATAAAATGGGAAGGCCACACTAATTCATCATTGATTGAACTATATCCAACAGGGTAAAATTACAATTTTTAGATACACCATTCCACTATGGTATATCAGGATTTGTGAGTTAAGGAACAATTCCAAAATCTCTTATATGACCATTGAATTCTTGGATCAAGTATTCACTGCCCTCATATGATCATAGAATCTTAAAACATTTTCACCAATTGATTCTGTACTTCATTTTGAAACTCCTGGAAAATTTCAAAGGTTCCAAACTTATGTATCATTAGAAACACATAACCATGTTGACTAAATTAATCGGTAAAAGTAATCATGTACCAAAAACCACCACTTTCTTGCATACTCATTGGTCCACATACATTACTATACATAAGATCCAAAAATAAACTATCACTTTCACATTTTTCTCCTAAAAGGTTTTTTGGTCATATTTCCTAATAATAAATATTCTCATGTATCAAAAAATCATAATCAAATGATTCCAACAATCCATCTCGATGGATTATTTTAATATGTTTCTCATTTAAATGTCTAAGGAAACCATAAAAAGTTAGGTGGGATTAAAATCAACCATGTCTTTCTTGTTTTGAACATTATATATAGGATTACTCATATCGATAATGTATAAAACATTTATCATATTCCTCATTCCATGAAACACCTCATTCATATATATAGAACAACTCTTTTTATTAATAGTGAATGAGAATCCCTTATTATGTAAAAAAATACAAAAATCAAATATCTATTTACATAATTAATAGAATAATGGTTCTCTAATTCTATTATTAATCCACTTGGTAAAGCTAGATCATAAATTTTAACCTCTAATGCAGCAACTCCTACCCCATTTCTGGCACACATAGCTACTTCACCCTTTATCGATTCCCTTCTATCTATAAGTTGGTGTTTATCATGAAAAATGTGTTATGCACACCTGATATATAATACCCATGATTCATATTAGGTGGACTTGATATCTATGAAATTCACATTAAAATGTTCATAATGATTCTCTTTGATAACATTTATCAACCCTATATATCAATGTATAATTTTATTGTAGGTTATACTTATATGAGATCTCAGTATGATTATAATATAGTAAGATATAATCTATAACAAAGACATATATATGGATGAGTATTGGGAATTATATTATTTCAATAAGGAATTTTAATTAAATTACTCTTTACAAAATAATTACACCCAGCATCATATATATTTATTAATCCAAGATCCATATTTCATTATGTCTTGTACCAGGTATCATGTAAATAATACATTACTATATGTAGTGGATAAATATTTACCTATCTTATTGGATATGATTCTTGAATTTTTTTATTGGATAAAATTCTTTATCCAAATACATATCATGGATTTAATTAAATATATTCTTCTGGTATCTTAACAGTTAGGGTTTCCTGGCTATGTTTAACCAAAATAAAATGTCAAAAATAAGGCACCTTATGGTTAGGGTCACCTCAATATTTTCTTTTCATATGCAAGATAATTCATGGGAACCTGATGGTTAGGTTAACCCATATTGAATGATCAATGTCTTAACAAGTTCATTTTTAGAAGAAATCTATCACCTAGTATTTTATAGGTTTTCTATCAATGTATCACTAAATCAATATACATTGTATACATATTATGTTAAAAACTATTGCATCATATGTAATCTTTAAATTCACATGTATTATTATTTTCTGTATCAATGAATCTAAGTATTTAGTTCTAGAATCCATATTCATACACAATATCAATGCGTTCACACTACAATAATGTGTGACTATTTACACAACCCACAAATTTTTGTTATTCACCCAAAAATATAAGTCATGTATATTCATACATATCTATATGCATCTCATGCATAAGGTACATGAACATTATCATGTAAAATCATAGTGTTGTATGAAATTGACCTTATCTACATATAAATTGATGATCAACCCCTCACTTTATATAATAATTCATAAGCCTCTAATCTAGTGGGTAGACCAGCCCCAATTCCAACCCTCTAGGGTAACTTTACCAAAGAGAGAATTCAAACCATGATATATATAATACCTAATATACACAATCTATATTCAATAACTTTTTTAATTATTATAACCTTAATTACAAATGAGTTCATTGTAGGTGAAAACTCAATCTTATAGATTTTTAAATATCATTTTATGTAAGGATATATCTTCTAAAAGAAAATTATCACATAAATATAAGCATATATGTTATTCACATTATATAAACAATGTAAAAAAGGAATAGTATAAAGGAATAAAAAATTAAATAAATACTTTATTTAACATGACAAAAAAATATTTATTTTTCATATTTAATTTTAGGCATATAAAAACACATTTTATAAAGTCTAACACTTCTCATTTATAAACATTTTAGAAACTACAATAAAAAATAACAAGATATATGAATTTAGTTTCTCTATTGTCACTCGACATTATATTTACCCTCAATGTTTTTTTCAATATAGAGGACTAGGGTGGGTTGGAACAAGGAGGAAGAGCATGAAGTGGTGTAAAGAGGTAGGGCCACTATGCAAGGTGGCATGATGGAAGTGGCAATGTAGTGAGGCAGCTACATGGGAATTCAACGACCCCCTATAGAATGCCCAAAGTAATGGAGGTGCCACTATCGAGTTAAATTCAAATGTGGGAATCACTTAGTGGTGGAACTATTCATCAATAAATGTGTGTTCCACATTCCATTATCAACATTGTGTTATCTTGCAATATAATATCACGCCAATACACAACATTAAATCAATACTCAATGTAAATTTAGGAAGATCAAAAATGGTTCTATGTTTTCTCATGGTTAGGATGTAGACTATGGTATCCTTATAAAGAATATAGTTCCTCTAACTCTATATTAAATTAACCCTATAACATAATGTAAAGTAATATTTGATATTATGAAAACTAATTAATGTAATTTCAAGATGTTATTACTAACATTATGTTATTATATAACATAATGTTTCATAAGAAATTATAATGTATGTTTTATAAAATCTATTCTTCATTTAATAGTGAAAAAAAACAGTGATTCATTGAAGATAATGGAATTGATATCACTGATGAATTTTTTTGGATCATCATATGATCTTAGGTTGTAGAATAAAACTAAAACACAGCCTGATATATCCTTGAAAAAAATAACATGAATATGAAATGAAGAAAAACATAACTAAAATGTTATTGTAGTGGCCTCCGTCATGATGGAGCAAGTTTGATTATGATCACTAAAGAAAAAAAATAATTCTTCCTCCCTCTAAGGTATTACATAAATCTTTGTCTCTTGGTTCATAACCTGAGGATTCATGTATGTCGAGAAGGGTTATAAGGCCTTTGTTGTTCATGAAAAATGATGTTATAGGAATGAAGATGTTTTCAAAAATCTCTTTATAAATGTACTGATAATTTTAACACTATTAGGTGTATGGAAATTATTTCTTTTTTATAATCCATTCACAATGCTCTTTATTTAATGAAATCACATTAGTAATGTGAAACATATTATATTTCATCCCATACATTAATTCCCATTAGCAGAATCAGACTAAAAATTAAATTTTTATTAGAAAGGAAAGTTCTTAAATCATGCAAACCAAAGAAGAGAACTGGTTCATGGGGGATGAAAGTGGTGGAGGCCAAGGGAATCACCTTGAATTATGTCCTTGAACTCAATAGGTAGGTAATTGAAGTTGGTGTAGACAATTAACTTCTCATTAGTTATTCCTCCCCTGGCTAGGATATCCACCGCAAAGTTCCCTTCCCTCCAATAGTTTCCAACATGATTGCCTTAATGGATTTTCACTTTAAAAATCCTAATGAGATAATTCAAATACCAAGGTGGATCTTCTTTCCATTTGATAAGTTGGACCTACACCATTATATTGGATTCAACATCCACAATATTCATATTTTAATGATCACAAATCATGAGACTAGTATGCATGGATCTTACCTCCACAGCAATGGAATTACCTGGTCCATAGAATGAGATAAACCCCAGAACCATTGACCCACTATTATCTCTTACCAGACCTCCCCCCTCATAATCCCAGAAATACATGATCCATCAATATTAAACTTTAAACCACTCATCTAAGGGTTCCATTTGATCCACCCTCCCTTCATCTTCTCACTTGTTCTCATATCCATAAAGTGAATGGGTAAGAGTCTATGAAGCGTGACAAATTTCACCCATCCTTTAAGTAGTACCCCCAACTACATGAGTAAATCCATCACCCAAACCTGAATAAAAATAAAGGAAATCTTCCTACCCTCTCTATCCTTATTTATATCCTCCCATAGATTCCAATAAACAGTAACCAAATCTACACTGCAAACCTTACCTTCAACTTCGTTTTGATCTTCTCCTTGAAACCATACCTAAAGGAAATCTTACATAGAACATCCTCCACTTTCAATGTTCATGAGATACAGCATGTAATCCCAAATTTATTTTTCCCAATATCCTTTAAAGAATAGGTTCCATGAATATTCTTCCCATGGTCATGCATAGAAATAATAGTGAGATACCAGGGTGACCCCTTTTTTCAGAATATTTACATCCATCAGGAGAGCCTAATTTCTTATCTTCCACACTAGAAAATTCATATTGGTTGGGATCACTTTTTACTAAAGATAGTGTGTATAGTTATCCAAACTATCATCAATATGAATCAAATACCTTAAGTTTCAACTATTGAAACTGCCAGATGTTGAACCCGTAAAAATGTATATGTCTAGATCATTCACCAGCCGAATGAAATTGTAAACATATTTCTACTCTTGTGTGAGAATGGTATCCATCAACACAGGGAATCAGATTACTTTGATGTAGGATATGGTTGGGGTAGGGAATCTAGGGAAAAAAATTCTCACCTACCGAGTTTGATATCCAGAGGTAAATTTCGTTGCACCCCACAATCCATTTAGAATGGTACTACAACTCCTCCATGTGATTCATAAAGAATAAATAAATGATTTAGATTCTCTATGTATTAGTATCTCATTCCTACAATCTCCCCTAGTTCTGTCTCTAAATAAATTTTTCACAAATTTAGTTCCCTTCGATAGCATCCCAATCCAAACACACCTTCATGGTGTGCATGGTCTTAGATATACTGCAAAGACCAACACCACCCTCCTCCACCGGTTTGTCCAGACATCTCCATGAGGCTTAGTGGAATCTTCTTGTCTGATTTTCATCCCATAGGAAATTAGTCTTGGTATTTTCCAGCTTGATAATCATTCCCTTGGGTGGGTTAATAATGGAGAGCACATGCATGGGAATAGAGGTTAGGATACTGTTAATTAAAGTAACCCTTCCACTAAATGATAAAAAATTATTTTTCCAGTTACCAATCCTTCCTGTGATCTTCATAAGAATATCATGAAATAGGGCCTTTTTAATCCTTTTTTTCAATATGGGGGCTCTGAGATAAATCATTGGGAGTTGAAATCTTTGTATGACCAACTTCCCCTGAATTACACAGTTGTGTATTTGTGAACATTTATTTGAAATAAAGATATTTCTCTTCCTTTGATTGATACTTTTTCCACTCAAGTTACCATATACTGACATGTTTTTTATGAAATCATTGATTGAATTTTGTTTCTCAATAATGAAAAATAGGATATCATCCACAAATATTTGATGAGAGATAATCCCATTTCCACCCTTGTTTGTGTATGGTAGTATCCTCCCTTAAAAATTTCAGATACATGAACTTATATTCTATTATTTTGAGTGAAACATGGTCAAAGATTTATTTGCATACAACCATATTACATTGGAACCAACATAATGTTGAGCTCCAACTTAAGGATGCATTGGCACTAATATATCCTTAAATCCTATGTATTATATATATATGTTTTTATTGTATTTATAACATGAAAATAACCTTAAAACATACCAATGGTGGTCTTACTTTTGATTAGTATAAATGATTTACTTTCACCACTTCCAACATAGAAACTTGAACCTAAAGGTAGTGAACTTGAGCTTAAGAGACTCTGGGAGTTCAAGGAGGTTAATGGTTTTCTCAATATTCTCTAGCCACTCTTGCACTTCATGTGAATCCTTATTAATGTGGAAAAGAGGAGGAACCATGTTCTAAAACTATTGAACATGGTATCTATATTGATATAGAATAGTAATAACACTATGCTACATATCTGGATCATATGGAACAACTAACTCATATAAACTATGTTCAACTATAGGGTTCTCTTTAAGAGAATAAACTATAAATGCCTCTTGATGTTTCATAAGGAATCGGTGGGGTTGTACTTTAAAATAATAAAAACATAATGAACAATAAAAATAATCCTTAAGATCCAAAACATCATAAACCTAAATATACAAATAGATGAACTAGTCTCAAAATGTTTAGAGAAATCCATTTACACTATAATAATAACCATCATTTCATATGTAAGAAAACCAAAAAAATTATATTATGAAATAATCTTTTCTACTTTTTAATACTGTTCAATGTTAAGAATAAACTTTTTAAAAAATTTAAAAACCAAAACGATCAACAAATCTCAAAAAAAACATACCAAAATACACATCAATGTTTTTAAAACATTTTAAATTTTATATTTGAAATAATTTTATAAAACTGAATGAAAAGATAAATTAACAAAGAAAATAGAATCAAAGATACATAAATAACACCCAATTCATATTAAATAAATAATATAATAGAATGGGGACAACAAGAACATAAGGAAACATAATCTCAAAATTTTGAAAACTATAAAAATTAACAACAATTCATAGTTTAGTTTTATGAAGTGTAAAACCATGTTCTAACCGTTAGAATTAAACTAGAAGTTACCTCAAATGGGTTTAAAAGTATATGAATGGTTTTAAAAACAATTCATAGTAACCATTCGACCCTAGGATTCTTCCTATTTTCCCTGAAAATCATAGAGTTCCTAAAAAACTCTTAAAATCTAAAATTAAAACATGAATGATCAAATAAAGACTAAACATATTGAGAATAATATAGAACAAAACTCAAATTCTAGACACATTAATCTTGAACATCCTTGATAACTGAAGTTTCAATACAAAAAGTGTTGACTAGACGCTTACTCATACCCACCCCTTGAGCTCCAACCATAATATCTATTATCTATTATGATGCCCAAAATAACAACTTGGTTATGATACCATTTCAATATGACCAAACCCAAGAAACCTCGGACCTGAGAACTTGATCCAGTTCGATACATAGCATGAAGCGTATTCCTAAACCTAACGGTATAGAAACTAGTGCCTCTACATCAAAAATATACAAAAGTGGAAATGAATTCACCTGATATAATAAGAATAAACACGGATCTCCCATCCATAAGTCTGGCATGACCACTCCATAAATTGGATGATCACACATATAAAATAAAGAAATCATAATAAAAATAAAAATAAGGTATAAGAATATATTATAACTCATAAACTATATAAATATCCAATGAATAAGTCCAACATATCATAAAGACATCAAAAACACAACTTTCATTGCAAGACTAACATAAGACTAAGGGTAAATAAGGAAAAATAAATTCAAAATGGATTAATAAATTAAGAGATCAAAATTAAAAAATGATAACAAGGACCATAGTCATCCATATTTGCCTTCCAAGTGAAATATCTACACTTACCACCTCCAACATAGTCAAACCGAGATCTAATAACCAACAACTACATCTAATCAGATCTTGTACTGAACCTATAATATGATAGGCATGAGAAAATAATTCCAAGTAGGTATCATCCCCACACCCCATGTACAAACTCAAAAATTGAATCTATTTCATATTGGTTTGAAATATAATAGAAGGAAATATTTTCCTTTTTCAATAAATAAATTAATATGAGGCCATTAATCAAAACCAATCCTTTAATGTTATTTAGATTCCATGCTTTTAAACAATTCATACCTTTAATATTTTCATGAAAACCTAAAATTTAAAAATTAAACAGATTGTTTTAAAATATTTTTAAAAAAATACACAAGTTAGGGAGAATATATGAGAAAACTCAAGCTTTAATAAATTTCTCATGTTAAATAGATATAGTAATTAAATTTTACTATACTTTTAAATATAAGACATCAAAGATAAAAAAACATATAAATAGTAATAAGATATCAATATAAGATACCCATAGGTAAATTACTATAGTAAAAGTTTAATCATGATCATCACAGGAAACCCTAGGATCTCTGGGGATAATCTAAGGCAAAACTAAATGAAAATTCATCTAATTGATGCCTAGTGGGATTCAATAGCTCAAAAAATCATTTTACCCTAAATGGAATGATTAAGGGGGGAAATCATATTCAACATGGAATGATCCTAACTTTGGTCCACTAGACATAGTGAAAGCATAACTAGTGCATCATGTGTACATATATTTCCTACCAAGATATCCATGGCTTCCCGTGACATAATATGAAGGTGACCAAATAGTGTAAATCATAAAGTATTAATTATAATAATAATAATAATAACACACCATTATCTCTAATCACACTTCATTTAAGTATCCCATTTTCAATCAAGTATATAAATAAATAATAATGTACCCTATCTGAGAAACTTTTATCCATTTTAAACCAAATCAACATCATATCCACTTTTATAGATCAATGTGAAGGGGAACACTTCTTGGGTATACTTACATCAAGAAATACCTTTTTATCAGTTTTCAACTGTCCATTCAGAGTATCTTTATAGAAACCATGTTATAAAAAAACTAAAAAAAATCAAGGAAACATCCTCAAATAATTTAAGAAAACTCTAGAAGATACCAAATAAAAACTTTAATTATTTAAATCATTTGAAAATATCCTGTAAGGAATTTAAAAAAACACCAAGTGTGTGACACCCACATGTCTCTGTTACTTTATATTTTATACTAAGTTATCTTATTATTTTTTAAGTTATATTTTTGGAGTGTTTTTATTTAAATTTTAAAGTTTTAGTAATTTTTTCAGTTTCTACACAGCTTCCACGCAGTCACCGCATTATTTAGAAAACCATGAAAATAACCTTTATGCAAGGATTTACTTATATAAATGGTTTATAAAACCAAGAAGAGTTATATTTATATAGATTTTATCATATGATAATTTTATATTTTATTTCTTTCATGCACATTTTTTCCTACATGAGTAGCACATGTTTTGGTTTGAATAGTGATATTCCTATAGTAAACCATTTAAATTACCTTTTCATGGAATCAATCTATCACATGGATTACATATGGTTTTTGAGTAACCATTAGAAAAGTGTGTAGAGTATTTTCTTATTAGTAAATTAATTCTACATAGGTTTTTCATGCTTTTTCAACTATTTATCCAAAGAGTGTGAGTGAGTTTTTTCTATCGAGTGAATTACACATGGTTGGAACATGACATGACAAAATGTGTAGCCTAACTGTGCGAGCTACCTAGATTCACTTAAGATTAAATTTATGGTTTTTACCTATGAGTATAACCTAATTTTTTTCCTACCTCTTCCCTATTTTCATTCATATTATCATTGGTGTTTGGGAGCTTCTCTTATCCCTTACCAATTGATTCTAAACTTTTTTTATCAATTTCAAGTGGATTTTTTGGTATTTTCCTACCTATTTTCTTCCCATCTCTTTCCTTTCTCCTTTTCCCTTGATTTTTTCTTTCTCCATCAAACCTAATCAATGTGTGGGTTGATTTTAATGTTTATATGTATTTTAATCATGGGTTTTTAGTTGTGTAGGGGTTTTGGGTGGTGTTTCCTTTGCCTGTTTTTTGTTCTCCATTGAAGGTGATTCATTGTGATGAGTTTTTACTTGAATGAGGTAGGTGTTTTTTATCATTCCTTTATATTACATGCTATGAAATGCATGGATATTGAAATTGATTTTATTTAAAAATTATGTCACGACCCGACCCTACCTGGGCTCGAGCCGCAACTACCCCAAGCCCGCCTCCATAGGCCAGGGGCTGGCAACCAGCGCCAAAGGCACAATAACTCGGGGAGGCCTTTGCCTAAGCACCTGTACAAACACACGCAGCAAACTCAATGAAACAGTGCAGAGTAAAAGTAAATACAAACAAAGAAAAGGAAAGGGGCAACTGCTATATAAATACCACAAAGTGCATCGACCTCTACAAGTACAAAGTACAAACTGAAAAGAAAAGGGGAAAAACATGCGCCCAACCAAAAAGTGCCACAACCCGGCAACAGGTAAACAAAATAAACTACTGACGGGTCTCCCACCTGGAACCTGGCCACGACCACCACATGCGGTCCAAGCTCCCAAGCTCCTACGCTCCACTAAAGTCACGCTCCACCTGTCCATCGTCTGCAAGGGCACACCAAGTGCGGGCAAAGCCCAAGCAGGTGTGAGTATAAAAATACTCAGTAGGATACCCCGAAGGCTCAAGGGAGCAAAAAAAGAGGTACCGAAGGGGGAGAAGTAGAGAGAACAAGAAAAGTAGAGGAGTACAACTGAAAGTGCAGTAAAGAGTCCAGCTCAACCCAACAAGAGGAAAGGAAGTAGACTCATCCAGACACAAGGAGCTGGAAACGGTGAGAAGATGAACTTCTCGTCGAGTCTTCGCTACCTATAGCAGGATAGTAGACTCATCCAACCACGAGAATCTAGACACAGAAAGCACGTGGCATACCCTGCGCGTCTTCGCCTCTCCTGGAAGGCGAGTAGCCAAACCCAAGTAGTGGGTATCGGAAACAAGGTATATACACATGTATGATCTGTCAAGAAGCTCGAACAAACTCGTAAGGGGATCTCCATCCCCTAGATCAGCCCAAGAAGGAGTAGCCAACAGTCCTAGAAGTAACACCATCGATGCCCAGCATCCCGCACGTCTGCCCCAAACTGCAAGCCAAGGGGCTCAATCACCACACCTCGACACTATTTGCTTTGGGCAACACTGACTCGCCCGCACGGTTTTAGGTCGCGTCACAAGGACATATCTCAGTGGGGGAAAGTGCTCCTCGTACTTGAGAGTTCTAGGGGAACGTCAAACCACACCACGTCACTACCCCACATTCGAGAGATCTGCTCAAAGTCGACAGGCGACCCCCTGCCCAGCCCCGCTGGAGGATCCCTTAAAGTCAACGGGTTCCCACTACAGGGATACCCGGAAATTCGACTGGTGCCTCACTACCCAGTCTCGTAATGGGGTAATCCACTAGAGGGAGACCCGGCTAAAGTCGGCGATGGGACCAATGCCCAGCCCAGCTGGAGGTAACCCGGCATCGGGGACCACTGCCCAGCCCAGCTGGAGGTAAGCCCAGCATCGGGGACCACTACCCAGCCCCGCTGAAGGTAAGCTCGGAACTGCTCTGGCCATCCCTGCTGGATGGTACTGCTCGGTAAACACCACTGTACTGGTCATCCCTGCTGGATGGTAACCCACTGGCGAGCCCTGCTCGAAACCACCTCAGCTCTGCTGGAAACAACCTCAGCCCTACTGGAAAAACCTCAGCCTTGCTGGAACAACCTCAGCCCGGCTGGAACAACCTCAGACCTGCTGGAACAACCTCAGCCCTGCTGGAACAACCTCAGCCCTGTTGGAACAATCTCAGCCCTACTAGAACAACCTCCTGGGTAGAGGATCGGTGCCCGCGTAAAGTATTGGTCACACCGAAACCACAAGCTCTGCTAGGTAACACGGAGCAATGGGAGAAACTCCCCAGGCCTCACAAGGCGATCCCACCCCAATCCACTGAGTCACTGTCGAAGCGGACCGAGACACCTCATCCCAAAAAGTGGGGAAAACACCCACACTGCACGGACACCCGTAGTCGCAGACGGTGTCGCAGTCCGGTGAAAGGGCATAGTACTGAAACCCCTCACAGCCAAAGAATCAGAGGAACCAAACCATCTCTGCCGGCCAAACCATCGAGCACAAGACTAGGGGGAGACCGCTCACCCCTGCTGGTCAGACAAAAGAGCACCACGCCAGGGGAATCTCCACCCTGCTGGTCAAACAAACGAGCACAAAGCTAGGGGAAAACTCCACCCTGTTGTTTAAGCAGACGAGCACAAAGCCAGGGGAACACTCCACCCTACTGGTCAAACAAACAAGCGCAGAGGGACCCTCTACGTCACGAGAGGTCAAGGTACGTAAAGCAGATCATGGAACGCATGTGGGTCCCACACAACGTGTGGCCCCAAGTCAACCCCAACTAAGAGCACAACCTCCTCAGGTACAAACGACCACGCGTACCTCCAAGCGCTCCCGTATACTCCCGGAGTATACCTCATTCCAGCCCAAAGGCTATCGTGCACACGGCACCCAGCGTCAACGCGAAGGCGTGACGTAACAACTCCACTCAAAGGCCCAGGCATGGCCAACCACACCTCGTGAACCATTTGTATCACTCTCCCAAGAGTGCGCGATCACACACTAAGGGTCCGCTACAACAAGGTAGGGAGAACCACCACTGGAGCACCTTCCACATTCCACATTCAACAAGATCGTGCAAGAGGCTCCGCACAACCAAACGGATTGCACCGTTGTAATCCTCATGGAAAAACATGAGAGATTGACTACTTACTCGCCTCAAATGGATATCCAACAAAAAAGTCACCAACACCGCCTCACGCCCGAACGACGTCCCGTGATCCCGAGCCTCGGCCCCAAAAACAGTCGGGTGCATCGCACCATTGCGATCCCCTCAGGAAAACACGTCAAAAGCACTAATCACATGAGTGCAACGGATATCCAGAGAAAAAGGTGCGTCCCGGCGCACCGCACACGAGCGGTGCCACGTGGGACCCGCATCCCGGTCCCGAAACTCAACGAACGGATCGCACCGTTGCGATCCTCTTGAAAAAGTACAGGAAATGGACTACTCACTTTTCCAAAACGGTCGCCCGGTGATAAAGCTGGAAATCACCGTCAACTCCCGAAACGGCCCTCTCGGGGCCCACACCATCGTGCGGAATTACAGCGGGCAGACTGCGCCAATGCGTTGCCCTCGAAAAAACACCAAACATTGACTGCTCGCACGCCCGGAACGGAAGTCCGAGGAAAAAGTCGCTACTAGCTGCACGCACCTCAAAAGACGGGCCGCGGGGCCCGCACCTCAACTCTGACCTCAACGCCTGGAACAGCACTGGAAACCTCCGCCTCAGTGCCAGGGTCACAACGCCGCTGACGGCGCTCAAAACGGATGTCGGACGCGTCTGCGCCTTCCAAAACAAGAATCCCGGAAGAAAACACTCGTCTACTTAAAGACACGTCGCGCCTCCGCGACCCCTCGTTTCAGGAATTAAAAATTCCTGAAACCATCTAAGAAAGATCGTCTCGTCAATACGGTCCCACCACTGCAGACATCACTCAAATCAGACACCTATAGCGGAAAGTACGGGTGTCCGAACACCGAGGGGGCATAACCCCTGGGGCTGGACCGGCCTAGACCGGCCGGTCCACCCGGCCTGGGCCGGCCCACTGCTTAGCCGCACGGGCCGGCCGCGGATACCCGGTCCCCGCACAGACAGGCCACGAGGGCCTGTCACGGCCGCCGCGTGAATACCCACGCGGCGCGGGTCTTCGTCGCCGCACAGGGGTCGCGCGACGCGACCCCGGGGTCGTCGCTCCCTGGCGACCCGCTGGCGCGCCGAGCGCTCTGCCAGACGCCCGCGGACGCCCGCCAGACACCCGCGGACGCCCGCCAGACCCCCCCGCTGATGCCCCTGCCTCGCCCGGACGCCGTACCCCTCGCACTGGCCAGACTCCGCGACACCCTGCTGCCGCGCCCAGCACCTCCACCGGACACCCGCGGACACCCCTGCCGCGTCGTCCGCCCTCGCCGCGCCGCCGACCGATCCCCCCATTTCCCGCAAACTACGGCGATCATCCGTGAGCAGCTCGGGACTCGGAATTGAGATCCGAAAGATGAATCGGAAAGACAATTTACTCTACTACGCATTCATGTGCTTTGATCAAAATTTTGATGATGAATCGATTGTGCAAAACAAGCTCAAAGTAGGTACGGGAATAGAAAATGCAAACGCAACATCCTACCTCGCGGGGATTCGCCCGACGCTTCGCGACGATCCGCCAGCCACCACGCCTCGCCAGAGCTGTCTCGCCAGACTCTCACCGGAGATGGAGGAGGAGGAGGGAGAAGAGGGGCTGCCAGGGGAAAGGGGAATGAGAGGAGGGAGGAGGGTGTGTTAAGCGCTTAAATAGAAAACGCTTAACCACCCACCCGTCGGCCCGGACCCGAACTCTCAGCAGGGTCGAGGTTAAGCCTCCTCTAGGGTAAAAACTACCTCCCGAGCAAAATGGTGGTCTCGGAATTTTAATCCGAGATCCCGTTCAAAAGTTATAAAATTTAACGTCCGAAGTCGCTAAATTACGGAAACGCCCCTGGGGCCATTTTTCACAAACGGCCCGCACCCGCGAATCTTATACACCTCCTATGGAAAAAGGCACACTCTGAACTCAACAGTGCCCTCGTTTTTCCAATCTGAGCCACCATTTAAGAGATACCTGCATTTCAACATTAAACGAATAAATTAATTAATTAATTTATCTGTTTAACCTTCCGAAAGCGAGCGAGGGGTCCAAACATCCCGCGCCGACAAGTTTTATGTCGTTCTTAGGGTAAAAACCCCATTCCGGACCCATCCATACCCTCGGATCCCTGATCCAGAACTCCTTTTAGGAGTTATCTCATTTATTTAGCATTTCCAGTGTGAACGCACTGAAAATTTAATTCCAGCCACTCCGGGGCTCGGAATTGCACGCCGTCTGAAGGCGCTGCTCTTGAATATTATCAAGAATATTCCAAAGTCTTTCGTAGCAAAAACCGTTTTCTTACATCATTCCCTCCTTCAATATTTTCGTCCTCTAAAATCAAAACTAGGGAAGAACACAGGGTACTAAGCTCACACCTAGCTTTCCCATACCCAGAAGAACCCACGCACAGCTCTGTGTCACCGCACACAGCCCAAAGGATCGATCTGTTCATGCTAGGTCAGCCCTTTCTGACGTCGTTCACCCATTCCAGACTTTGGGGTTAGGGAAAGGCAGTATGGTACATCGCCATCCCTTTGCACGGTCTCAAGCGGCCCGAAGGCCCTCGAGGGTAGCTCACCTCCCCGGCCAAACCTCTACGCCGCACGCCACGACTGGAATCACCGCCCACACCTGAAACAAGGCCCGGTGATTCCCTCCTTCAGAATATCCATATGGTGAAACACCCAAAGATATCTGGTCATGCAACGTTCCACATTCAATGCTCTCTTACACGCTCAAAAGGCGAAAGAGTCAACACCATCGTCTAAAGGAAAAGGTCTCACGCCTTTTTCCTTACACACACAAGGTCACACCCGACGCCCTGCGTCACCCTGGTAACACATCAAACAAGGAGCAAGGAGGAAAGAAGATCACAGACAGAGTATAACAATTCTACTGCAAAAAGGGTAGAAGAGTTGTAGAGCATACCTCTTATCTCCTCATGCTCTACAGGATCGTAGACATCCAAAGCTCGCGGCTGCCCGCGGTCCCAACTGTCAGCTCCGGGAGCCTGGCATGGACCCCCTAGTGGTGATGGGAAGACCTCGTAATGTCGTCCCCCACTACTAGCTCCTCCCGTTCCTCTGCTAGCACCACCTCTCTGGGTACTACTTCGATCATGGCGTTGCCTCTGTCGTGGTGGTGCACCTGCTGCCTGCACGAAGCTCCCAGCAACTCGGGTCAGGTAGACTCGTGCCAAGTGACCTCGCCCGTCACAAACATAGCACTGATTCTCTCTGGGCTGCACTGGTGCCCTCCAGTGCCACTCTGGTGTACGACCATGCCCCTGAGTCCGGTTGTCAGAAAGCCACCTACGTCGAGGTCCTGCTTGTCGATGACCACTAGTTGCGGCAGACGTCTCGACTCCAACGTGCCTGCTGCCACCACCAACACTAGAACGTGACAGGAAGCACTCTGTCACCAGCGCCTTCTCTAGCACCCCGGCATATGTGGAAATGCCCAAAGGTACTATGACAGCACGAATCTCTCGGCGGAGACCCTGCTCAAACTTCCGCGCTCGGAGGTTGTCGTCACGGACCAAGTCTGGGTAAAAGCGTGCACGATCTGCAAAACTAGCCGCGTACTCGGCCACCGTCATCCCTCCTTGCTGAAACTGCAGGAGCCCCTGAATCTGAACGGAGCGCAAGCAGGAGGGGAAAAACTCCTCACGAAACAACAACTGAAAGTCGTCCCACGAAAGTGACGACTCGTCAAGAAACTGAGTCACCAGACTCCACCAACGCCAAGCTGCTCCACAAAAAAGGGTGGCTGCCAAAGCCACTCTCTGATCTGTCGGCGTCTGTACAAGCCTGAAAAGGCGAACCACTACCTCGAGCCAAACCTATGATGCCTGAGGGTCTGGCTCACCACTGAACCTCAGCGGTCTCTGCCGCTGGAACTCACAGAGCACGCGCAACCTGCGCTCACGCTCAGCCTACTCTGTTGAAACTGTCTGCTACTCAACAGGTGGGGGTGCTGCTACCAGCCCACCCGGAGAAAGGGGCTCACATGATGGGTCCTGGACTATGGCCTCATAGCTCACAGGGTCGTCGTCACGAACCATAGCAGGTATCCTGGCTAGCTGTCCTCGCGGAGACATCCTGAAAATTATCAAGGAGTGCCGCGGTCAGATTAGCATATATGTATATACCAATACAACAACAACGATGGGGAGCTGACTCAAGAAGGACGGTCAAAGACTCGATCCTATGTGATGCACAAACAAATTTCCCTGCAACAAGTGTCTCGGTATGCCGAGTCGACAAGAGGGTTATCAAGGTCCTGGTGAATGGATACGTCGGCCGTCGCACCATCACTGGACTCCCTGGCCTGAGAGCCGCTCTCGAGACATGTTAACATTGTTTCCCTATATCCCAACCAAATCCTTTTGTTTTAGGGATGTCCGAACAAAGTCCCAAGGAACGAACCACCTCTGATACCACTTTGTCACGACCCGACCCTACCCGGGCTCGAGCCGCAACTACCCCAAGCCCGCCTCCATAGGCCAGGGGCTGGCGACCAGCGCCGAAGGCACAATAACTCGGGGAGGCCTTTGCCTAAGCACCTATACACACACACGCAGCAAACTCAATGCAACAGTGCATAGTAAAAGTAAAGACAAGCAAAGAAAAGGAAAGGGGAAACTGCTATATAAATACCACAAAGTGCATCGACCTCTACAAGTACAAAGTACAAACTGAAAAGAAAAGAGGAAAAACATGTGCCCAACCAAAAAGTGGCACAACCCAGCAACAGGTAAACAAAAGAAACTGCTGACGGGTCTCCCACCTAGAACCTGGCCACGACCATCGCACGCGGTCTGAGCTCCCAAGCTCCTACGCTCCACTGAAGTCACGCTCCACCTGTCCGTCGTCTGCAAGGGCACACCAAGTGCGGGCAAATCCCAAGCAGGGGTGAGTATAAAAATACTCAGTAGGATACCCCGAAGGCTCGAGGGAGCAACAAAAGAGGTACCGAAGGGTGAGCAGTAGAGCGAACAAGAAAAGTAGAGGAGTACAACTGAAAGTGCAGTAAAGAGTCCAGCTCAACCCAACAAGAGGAAAGGAAGTAGACTCATCCAGACACAAGGAGCTGGAAATGGTGAGAAGATGAACTTCTCGTTGAGTCTTTGCTACCTATAGCAGGAGATTAGACTCATCCAACCACGAGAATCTAGACACGGAAAGCACGTGGCATACCCTGCGCGTCTTCACCTCTCCTGGAAGGAGAGTAGCCAAACCCAAGAAGTGGGTACCGGAAACAAGGTATATACACATGTATGCTCTGTCAAGAAGCCCGAACAAACTCGTAAGGGGATCTCCGTCCCCTAGCTCAGCCCAAGAAGGAGTAGCCAATAGTCCTAGAAGTAACACCATCGATGCCCAGCATCCCGCACATCTACCCCGAACCGCAAGCCAAGGGGCTCAATCGCCACACCTCGACACTATCCGCTTTGGGTGGCACTGACTCGCCCGCACGGTTTTAGGTCGCGTTACAAGGACGCGTCTCAGTGGGGGAAAGCGCTCCTCATACTTGAGAGTTCTAGGGGAACGTCAAACCACACCACGTCACTGCCCCGCAGTCGAGAGGTCTGCTCAAAGTCGACAGGCGACCCCCTGCCCAGCCCCGCTGGAGGATCCCTATAAGTCAACGGGTTCCCACTACAGGGATACCCAGAAAGTCAACAGGTGCCTCACCGCCCAGTCTCGTAACAGGGTAATCCACTGGAGGGCGACCCGGCTAAAGTCGGCAACGGGACCACTGCCCAGCCCAGCTGGAGGTAACCCGACATCAGGGACCACTGCCCAGCCCAGCTGGAGGTAAGCCCGGCATCGGGGACCACTGCCCAGCCCAGCTGGAGGTAAGCCCGGCATCGGGAACCACTGCCCAGCCCCACTGGAGGTAAGCCCAGAACTGCTCTGGCCATCCCTGCTGGATGGTACTGCTCAGTAAACACCACTGTACTGACCATCCCTGTTGGATGGTAACCCACTGGCGAGCCCTGCTCGAAACCACCTCAGCTCTGCTGGAAACAACCTCAGCCCTGCTGGAACAACCTCAGCCTTGCTGGAACAACCTCAGCCCTGCTGGAACAACCTCAGCCCTACTGGAACAACCTCAGCCCTACTGGAACAACCTCAGCCCTGCTGGAACAACCTCCTGGGTAGAGGATTGGTGCCCGCATAAAGTGTTGGCCACACTGAAACCACAAGCTCTATCAGGGAACATGGAGAAATGGGAGAAACTCCCCAGGCCTCACAAGGCGATCCCGCCCCAATCTGCTGAGTCACTGTCGAAGCGGACTGAGACACCTCATCCCAGAAAGTGGGGAAAACACCCACGCTGCACGGACACCCGTAGTCTCAGACGGTGTCGCAGTCCGGTGAAAGGGCACAGTACTGAAACCCCTCACAGCCAAAGAAGCAGAGGAACCAAACCATCTCTACCGGCCAAACCATCGAGCATAAGACCAGGGGGAGACCGTTCAACCCTGCTGGTCAGACAAAAGAGCACCAGGCTAGGGGAATCGCCGCCCTGCTGGTCAAACAGATGAGCACAAAGCTAGGGGAAAACTCCACCCTACTGGTCAAGCAGACGAGCACAAAGCCAGGGGAACACTACACTCTGCTGGTCAAACAAACAAGCACAGAGGGACCCTCTACGTCACGAGAGGTCAAGGTACCTAAAGCAGATCATGGCACGCATGTGGGGCCCACACGACGTGTGGCCCCAAGTCAACCCCAACTGAGCGCACAACCTCCTCAGGTACAAACAACCACGCGTACCTCCAAGCGCTCCCGTATACTCCCGGAGTATACTTCATTCCAGCCCCAAGGCTATCGTGCACACGGCACCTAGCGTCAATGCGAATGCGTGACGTAACAACTCCACTCAAAGGCCCAGGCACGGCCAACCACATCTCGTGAACCATTTGTATCACTCTCCCAAGAGTGCGCGATCACACGCCAAGGGTCCGCTACAACAAGGTAGGGCGAACCACCACTGGAGCACCTTCCACATTCCACATTCAACAAGATCGTGCAAGAGGCTCCGCACAACTAAACGGATTGCACCGTTGTAATCCTCGTGGAAAAACACGCGAGATCGACTACTTACTCGCCTCAAACAGATATCCGACGAAAAAGTCACCAACACCGCCTCACGCCCGAACGGCGTCCCATGATCCCGAGCCTCGTCCCCGAAAACAGTCGGGCACATCGCACCATTGCGATCCCCTCGGGAAAACACGTCAAAAGCACTACTCACTTGAGTGCAACGGATATCCGAAGAAAAAGGTGCATCCCGGCGCACCGCACACGAGCGGTGCCACGTGGGACCCGCATCCCGGTCCCGAAACTCAATGAACGGATCGCACCGTTGCTATCCTCTCGAAAATGTACACGAAATGGACTACTCACTTGTCCAAAATGGTCGCCCGGTGATAAAGATGGAAATCACCGTCAACTCCTGAAACGGCCCTCGCGGGCCCACACCATCATGCGGAATTATAGCGGACAGACTACGCCAACGCGTTGCCCTCGGAAAAACACCCAACATCGACTGCTCGCACGCCCCGAACGGACTTCTGAGGAAAAAGTTGCTACTAGCTGCACGCAGCTCAAAAGACGGGCCGCGGGGCCCGCACCTCAACTCCAGCCTCAACGCCTGGAATCACATTGGAAACCTCCGCCTCAGTGCCAGGTTCACAACGCCGCTGACGGTGCTCAAAACGGATGTCGGACGCATCCGCGCCGTCCAAAACAAGAATCCCAGAAGAAAATGCTCATCTACTTAAAGACACGCCGTGCCTCCGCGACCCCTCGTTTCGGGAATTAAAAATTCCTGAAACCATATAAAAAAGACCGTCTCGTCAATACGGTCCCACCGCTGTAGACGACACTCAAAACGGACACCCGTAGCGGAAAGTACGGGTGTCCGAACACCGAGGGGGCATAACCCCTGGGGCTGGACCGGCCTGGACTAGCCGGTCCGCCCGGCTTGGGCCGGCCCACGGCTTAGCCGCGCGGGCTGGCCGCGGACACCCGATACCCGCACAGACAGGCCACGAGGGCATGTCGCGGCCGCCACGTGAAGACCCGCGCGGCGTGGGTCTTCGTTGCCGCACAGGGGTCGCGCGACGCGACCCCGAGGTCGTCGCTCCCTGGCGACCCGCCGGCGCGCCGAACGCTCCGCTAGACGCCCGCGGACACCCGCCAGACAACCGCGGACGCCCGCCAGACACCCCCGCCGACGCCCCTGCCTCGCCCGGATGCCGCCCCCCTCACACTGGCCAGACGCCGCGACACCCTGCTGCTGCGTCCATCACCTCCACCGGACACCCGCGGACACCCCTGCCGCGTCGTCCGCCCTCGCCGCACCGCCGCCGATCCCCCCATTTCCCGCAAACTTCGTCGATCATCCGTGAGCAGCTCGGGACTCGAAATTGAGATTCTAAAGATGCGTAGGAAAGATAATTTACTCTACTACGCATTCATGTGCTTTGATAAAAATTTTGACGAGGAATCAATAGTGTAAAACAAGCTCAAAGTAGGTACGGGAATAGAAAATGCAAACGCAACATCCTACCTCGCGAGGCTTCGCCCGAATCTTCGCGATGATCCGCCGGCCACCACGCCTCACCGGAGCTGTCTCGCCGGACTCTCACCAGAGATGGAGGAGGAGGAGGGAGAAGAGGGGCTTCCAGGGGAAAGGGGAATGAGAGGAGGGAGGAGGGTGTGTTAAGCGTTTAAATAGAAAACGCTTAACCACCCGCCCGTCGGCCCTGACCCGAACTCTTAGCAGGGTCGAGGTTAAGCCTCCCCTAGGGTAAAAAACACCTCCCAAGCACAACGGAGGTCTCGGAATTTTAATACGAGGTTCCTTTCAAAAGTTATAAAATTTAACGTCCAAAGTCGCTAAATTACGGAAACGCCCCTGGGGCCATTTTTCACAAACGGCCCGCACCCGCGAAACTTATACCCCTCCTAGGGAAAGAGGCACACTCCAAAGTCAATGGTGCCCTCAGTTTTCCAATCCGAGTCACCATTTAATAGATACCTGCGTTTCAACATTAAACTAATAAATTAATTAATTAATTTATCTGTTTAACCTTCCGAAAGCGAGCGAGGGGTCCAAACATCCCACGCCGACAAGTTTTATGTCGTTCCTAGGGTAAACACCCCATTCTAGACCCATACATACCCTCGGATCCCTGATCCGGAACTCCGTTTAGGAGTTATCTCATTTATTTAGCATTTCCAGTGTGAACGCACTGAATATTTAATTCCGGCCACTCTGGGGCTCGGAATCGCACGTCGTCTGAAGGCGCTGCTCTGGAATATTATCAAGAATATTCCAAAGTCTTTCATAGTAAAAACCAGGTTCTTACAAATTATACCTATATGTATTACTTGAGTGGGGTTTGAAATGGTTTCCAAATGATTTTAACACTTAGCATGAAATTTTCAAATGTTAAGTGTTAGATAGAATGTATGAGTGGATCTTTCAAATGGATTTAATTGTTTTGAAATTTTTTTTGAAACAGGTTGATTTTCAAAGAAAGTATAAAGGGTTGAATTTAAAATGATGTAAAATGGATTTTCTTTCAAATCATGTTTTCAATGGATTGATTGTCACTTTGTTAAAAAGAGTTTTTTTTAATTATGATTTCCTTAATTGTTGATCCCCACTTCATCTTGTTATGTTTTTTATGGATTGTGATCGTATGAGGGTATTTATTGTTTATTCTTATATTTTCGTGTGAAAGGGTCTATTTTGTGTAAGGGTGTTTGAGTTGAGATGAGGATTATTACTTTTTTTTAAAGGTTTATTTGTGTGATGGTATCATTGTTTGTTGTTCATCACCTCATTTTTTATATCATGAGAACCCTAGGTAGCTAAGTAGAAGGTATAGATTCATGTTACTACATATTAGTTTTTTTAGGTTGGATAGTGTCCTAGGAAAGTTATTCTTAGTGACCCCAAGGGGTACTAAGATGTATGTAATGGTTTCACATAGGGGACCTCTGAAGATATTTGACCTGGGGAGACCAGGTCCAATATCATTGATATTAGAGCCTAGTGAATTCCCCATGATGTTTGGATCTATATAAGGATTATTTAGCGGATCCTAATACATATTACTTATTTTTATCCTCTTGATTTCAATTTGGTTTAATGAAACCATGGATTGGCTATGAATTGTTTGATTTTTATTCCATTGATATCTCGGTGGCATTGTTATGCCTTATACTTGATTGTGATTTTGGTTCACTTTCAATTTGATTTATAAATGGTTTGGAAAATGTGTCTTTGAAAAGTAAAGTGATGTTTATTTTAAAAAAAGAGTTTCTAAAATTATTTTCTTGTTTATGAACTAAAATTTATTTTTTTTTATTTTTAAAATATTTTTAACGGAGGATTTTTATTTATTTATTGAGTTTAAAACTATGGTTTTAGGTCTTATGAGCCTCCATTTTTTTAAATGTTTTACCCTGGTTTTGGAAATAAAGTGTTAAAGGGTGGTATTTTTTCCTTATTCTTGTCCATATGAAATCAAATATTATAATTTATGGTAAAACAAGAATTTATGGGATGTAATATGAAAGGAAATTCATAGAATCCTTTGTGAAATCCTATTAGGAATGTTTGGATCACACTATACAGATACACTTGTGTGTGTGTGTGTGAAACTCTTATGTTTCCTATTAGGTTATTTTTATTTGATCATGTTATTTGGATAATCATTGGGTATATTGTTGGTCATATTGGGATGTGTTGAGTGTTCATGAATCACATGGAGGATTTATTAGATCTATTTTGGTTCCATTTTATTTTTTAGATATTATATTATTTAGTTCGGACTAGCATATTTAATATCACTTCCACTGTATTTCTTTTCGTAATCAAGATGTATTCCTTGGATGGATGTTTATTTCATTATACCGTGTTTTTATCATTTATTCAATTATTTCTACTTACATGATATGCATGGATGTCCAATTCGTGGATAGGTTATACTAGATTCTTAGTAGTTTGTGTTGTTTGTATATATATTCATTTTAGTGTTAAATTATTCCCATCGATATGTTCTTGATACCCAAGAACTAGTTGTTATACTATGGGGATCAGGACCACCCTTTGATCCCAATGAAGAGATGGGTCAATTGATGTGTCAGATCATCCATGGTAGGTTTGTTAAAAATGATATTAGAGCCTAGGTTTCTCAATATGGGGATAGGTTCTAGGAATTCATTCTTATTTATTGGGTGTGTCGTGGTAGATTTTTTTTAGGATTGTCATTGGGACATGGGAGGTTGGTCCTGAGTGGGTTATTTATCACCACTCTTCATAACATCACTTGAGTTACCATGGGTAGTGTGATTTTTGTTCTGTTTTAATTATTCTTTTTTGATTGTGATTTTAGATTGGTGGTTTTTATCCTCATTGATAATGTATGAGTTTCCATGGGGGTTATGTTGGATTTTGGGGTGAAACCCAAAAAAAAGATCAATGGAATGATGTTGGATTGCATGACCTAATAAATTGGGAATTGACCAAACAGTTGGTCTTGGAAATGTCTCAAGAATTATTTCATGACTAGACGGTGGTCTATCAAACCATGTGGTTGAGTCAAGCATAATCCTACATCCCAATTTGGCCTGATACTTATGTTTTATATGCACTAATATATATATATATATATGATATTATATATATATATGTTTATATTTAATAAATGCATGGGATGCGGTTATTTTTATGCATGTATTAAATATACAGGAGATTATAAATATATATATGATATATATTCATTTCTTCTAAATGGTTTTATTATCAGTTTCAAACCATTATGAATGTTTTAATGGATTTATATTAACTCATTGAAAATTTTCATTGAATTAACCCAAAATTTTTAAATGAATATGATTTGAGGGTCCTTAAGCTCTACCTTTATAAGAGGATGGTGTCATCTTCTATTGGCTGGGCGTATTCTATGTTCCTCTCATATTGTTTCTCATCACTTGAGATAAAGGCATTAGAACCCCTTTAAAATTTAGGTATCCCCATGACATGATCACAGATCTATTGGCTAGTGTTCCCCTACCCCCCTCAAAGGAAGTGTACTTTGGTTCACTACTTCATGATCTTTATCAAGCATTCTCCTTCACCAAGGAAGAAGAAGACTGACGTTGTTGGCATTTTCTAGGTACTCTATTTTATAGTTTTATTTACGCATTGATTCTCGGAGATAGATCGGTCTGTGTTTGGGTTGTCTTCCATTATATATGGTCATATGATGATCATATGAAACCCATAAATTGTATTATAGTGTAGGCTTATTTGACGAATCAATGTGTTTATTAAGCTAATCACGATGCAGATGCTGGGGAGGAGCAGTTTCAAGTTTCCATAGTCTGTATGATTTCCTTAAGACCTATAGGTCATGTAATGTCTCCAAGCCTACAGGAAATGTAATTCCTAAGCCTACGGGCCTTGTAAGGGTTCCCCCTCATCCATTGAAAGGGGGGTTATCTGAAAGTCAATAAAAAAGAAGTCCTTTGGGCCATTCAAAAAAATGTGTTTATTATTTTATGAAAAACATGTTTTACAAATTATAAAATGAGAAATTTCAAGCCTTGAAATAAATATGACATGTTCATATTTAGTAATAAAATAAAATTAATTATTTAATTATTTATGTTACTCATATTTATATAATGGTTTATAAAATGGTAATAACATTAATAATCTAGTCTTAAGAAAATGTGTTTTGTTAATCTTTTTCAAATATGAAAAAGTTCATATTTATTACTCTTATTTATAAAAATAAATAAAGTATTTATTTGAATAAAGATAATTCAATTATGAATAGAATTATATAGTTTATAAATTGTTTATAAATAATGATAATATATTTTGAAATATTTATAAAAAAAATTATAAATGTGTTTTGTAAATTAATTAACTATAAAATATTTATGTTTAATTGATAAATATTTTTAAAATATGCATGGTTTGAAAAAGTTTAAAAATCATATAAATAATGGTATTTTAGGAATATTTTAATTTAAAAATTGTTTTTAAATTAATTAATCATAATTTTTTTTAAATAATCATATAAATGTTTAGAAATCATTTATCAACATAATATTAAAAATATTAATTTTTATTTTTTAAAATACCTTTTGATAAATTAAATAGAATTATTTATTATATAGAAATAAATGGTTTATTTAGATATCATAAATGTTTATTAATAAATTTTTATAAATTAAAACATATATGACATTTATATTATATAAAAATGTTTATAAAATAGATATTGAATTATAAAATGTTTATAATTCATGAAATATCATATAAGTTTCATTTAATATAAAATATGAAGGGGTTTATAATGAAATGAATATAAAAATTTTATATTCTTTTTAATTTATAAAAAAATATAATTAGAATTTATTTATGAATTTTTTATAAATGTCTCGTGTTTTAGAAAATAAATAAAAAAATTATTTGTTAAATTCCCTAGATATTCATTTATAGTTCAAAATTAAATAATTTTAAATTGTTCAAATTAAAGGGGCCTTATTTTGAACATTATTTAAGCATTGTAAAATAGTTTTTTATAGTTTATGTGATTAATGTTTAAATAATAATTAATTATATGATATTTAAATTATGTAAAAGGTTTACAAAATAAAAATTGAATTATAAAGAGTTTACAATTCATATAATATCATATATTTAAAAAGGAAATGCCATATAATGATAAATATGAAAGATTTGATATTTTAATGAATATAAATAATTTATATTCAAAATTATGGAATGCACGTAATGTTAAATATGAAATTATAAAGGGGTTTATAATTATCTTTTATTTATGAAATTGTTCATAAATTTTTATCTCAAGTTTAAATATTTGAATAGATCATTTTTTAAAGGTTGTTTCCTATTTTATTTATAGTTATTAATTATTTATATTATGAATGAATTTATTCCAAATATTATATGATAAATTGATTCTAGGATAGATACTTTCATTACATTCTAGTTTTGATATCATTAATTTTAGTTTTTATCTACCTTGACCTCAGTTTGTATTTTAGTTATGAGAATGAGATTTGTTGTTGGGCATAGTTTGTACAAAATAGGTGTTAGATATATTATGATTTGAAATCTATATTGATTAAATTATCCCTGGGTAAAGGGGATTAGGGTCATACCACCTACTTTCCTAGAGTCTTTTCATTAATAGGAAAGTAAATTGGGTTGGCTATATGTTGCTCAAGGCTCGCTCATGTGTAGTTTTTCAATCTTATATAACTTAATGACTTTACATGAACTATTCGTGTACCTTATTTATATGATGCATTTGGATATGTATGGATATACTTGAATTATTTTTTTTAAGTGATTGACATAGTCTTGTGGGTTATGTCAAGAGTTACACATTAATGTGGTGTGAACACATTAATTTGGTTGTTGGAATAGGGATTTCAAAACTAAATCATTATAAGAATACATACATAGAAATGGAAGAAAATATGAGAATATAATTATTAAATAGGATGTAATAATTGTGAATTTAATATTCATATGATGTATATTAAATTTGTGAGACTTTAAAAATGAAAACCCCTTAAATACTAAGTGTGAGATTCCTTTCAAAGTGAAACTTTCCAACACCATGATCATCAAACTAGGTAGGCCAGGCCATAACTGGGTTCCCATGGATTGAACTTTGTTAACCTATTTTTGGAATTTAATTTCTGTTACACCATATAAGAGACCCTAATAGGATTAGGTTACTTGATTAATAGAGTTGATTAAATCCATATAATAGATTTGGATGAAGGGTTATCCACTCAACTATCCAAGAGTCACAAATGTTGTGATTAGGATGACTCCCTACCTAAATATCTAAGTGGTGAGTGAAATTATATAGAGAACTCATTACTTAGTGAAATATGGATATTTTCTCAATAAAATGTATATTATATATGGGGTCATAAATTTTAGTGGGAGAACTTTCATTTGATATTGTTTGATGAAACAATTGAAGGTATAATATTCATCTGATAAAAATTTATGTTATAAATAAATACATCATCATAAACAGCTAAATTTTATATTAATCCTTGAAATGGGAATATTAAAGTAAGAAAATCCTAATATTGGTATCTTAAGAAAATTTCTTGAGCAAGTAAAATATTATATGTGTCAGAATAGTTTCTTCCTATATAACATATAGTTAAAATTATTAAACAAGTGAATATAGTTTCTTATGGAAGCATGAAATGATTTATTTAAGGTCTCAAATGAATTTAAATCATAATTTTCCAAAGTATTTATATTCTCATAGACTAAATATGATTGGGTATGTTTATTATATTCAATATGATTGAATATGTTTTGAAATAATGAAGAATTACTATAAGGCATGTAATAGTAATGTAATTTATCCTATTTTCATCAATGGAAATGCTTTGGTAGGATAGATAAATTCAAGATATATTTACCCAATATTCTAAAAGTGTTGATAAGATATAAAAAAGGCATATGATGTCTAAGTTTCAGTATTGTAAAGACAATACAAGTAGAGAAAACGTCAAAACCATAATAAGAAATGTTTGAATGTAAAATAATATTTATTCAAGAATCCAGTTAAGGTTATTTTAAACATGATGGTATTATAAATAAGAATTGATGATTCCATAAGAAATGATTATCTAAAATACCTAAAGGGGTTTAGTAACTCCATTGAATTTCAATGTCAGGTAGTAATGTTACTAGAATTAATTCATCAATTTTAAAGGGTATGTGATACCGAGTATATATTTTACAAGTGTTGTAAATATAAAGGAGTTAGAAATCAAAGGAAGAATTCATTAATATTGTAGTTTATATTCATGAGATGAATTAAATAGTTACTACATAAATAATTTGAATGCAAAGGAATGTGTTAATCTTGTATGAATCTATATCAATGATGTATATATTCATCCCACTTATCTTATATGATAAGATAGGATATTCGATAAAAAAGTTTTTTTATGTGATGAATAAATTTAAACACATGGTTTAGGATTCATCAATTTGTATAACATTTTTTTGATAATAATATTTGGATAAAAAAATTATCTAGGATAAAAAAATTTATACAAATATTTGTTAAAATATGTGGGAAGGATTTCTTGTCACCCATCGGGTGTATATTATAATAAATTATTATTTTCAAATAGAAAAAATTTAACACATAGAATAAGATATATGATATGGAAATAAAAAAAATATTTTTTAAATATTTATAGTAAAAGGAAATAATGGTTATTTATTAAAATAAAAAAGTAGTTTGTATTATATCTTAGAATGATATTCTGAAGAGAATATAGTACCTAAGAGGCTATTAAGAGTATGTTTGAACTTTGAGAAGATCAAAGTTAACAAAAAAAATATTATACTATATTTAGTTTAAGTTATTTTTTACATTATATCCTAAAGAGTTAGGATATGATACCGCAAATAAAAATATTAATAGTTACCTTTAGTTATTATGATAAAGAAAATATCTGTGTTTTCAAAACTTATTTACAGAGTGAAATTAACTTGATTTATCAAAAGTTTTAGGAAATAATGATAAATATAAATGTAAATGGTTACATATTTTTACCATAATAAAGTGAATTATTCCTTGTCCTAAAAGATTTTAGGATATGCTGGTTAAAAATGTAAAAGTTACATTTTTTCATCATAACAAGTGAATGTCACCATTCCTGAAAGGCTTATACCATCTAGTACACAAAGTGTATCACTTGGTATCCAAAAAGTGATTATGGTATTCTAGTAAGGAGAAATTTAAAGAGTTAAATTAGTTAATATAATAATGTGGATATCACTTTATCCTAAAAAATATTTTAGGATGTTCTGGTAAAGTAATAATGTAAATAGTTACATTATTTACTAAATATTTCAAGGAAAATTTTTGAACAAAAAGGTTCCAAGGATATTTATTATGTACTTATAAAGATTTTTAAGCTGACATTGTAATATAAAATTATATAATTTTATGTTATAAAGTTAAGGAGTTTAAATATAAGTTCAAAGTGTTGAACTTAAGGAATATAATTCCTATATCTCAGCATTATTCAAACTAGCTTGATTCATAAATGTTGCTCACAATGATGTTAGTGGGATTATTTTATCATATACTCACATAGGATTGTGATTCCCATTATAGGATGATCTAGGATAGAGTTTGTGTATCCCTACAGGAGGTCGATGTGGGATATTATATCATATATTTTTTACAAGATTGGGTCTATGGTGTCGTTGTGACCAAATATACATGGACGAGGGTCCCCTATCTGATCAATATGATCTTCAGGGTATTAGATTGGGTTTTTAGCATCCCCTAGAGGTTCTAGGTGTGATCCCATATCTGATTGAGATCTTATTATTTACTATATTGGGTTTATTGTGTCCCCCAACGGTCATGGGTGTGATCCCCTATCTGGGTGAGATATTTTGAGTTACCATATTGGATTCATAGTGCTCCCTATATGGTATGGGTGTGATCCCTATCTATAATGAGATGAGATGAGATGATATGATATGAGATGAGATGAGATGAGATGAGATGAGATGAGATGAGATATTTATATTTCTAGATTAGGTTCATGGTGCCCCCCAGTGATTCTGGGAGTGATCCCCTCTCAGAGTGTTGATATCTTATAAGGTTTCGGTAGGGTTAGAGGAGTCCCCCATTTGGGATGGGTGTGATACCCTATCTTAGTATCAATATCCTAAGGGTTTTAACATTAATTCATTTATGGAGAGACCTGGTGAGTGTTCTCTCTCAGATGTATGACATGAGATGGTGGCGATGTTCCATTAGTTTAGCGATACCTGATGGAGAATGTTTAGTCAAATGTTTCATTGGGGATAGAAGGGTTATTCCCAATGAGTGATATCTATTGGACAAGTGTCATATGGGATGGAAGGGCTCATGGAGTGTGTTCTCCTAGATAGTCGTTGTCATAAATCCTCGAGTAGAAAAATGTGGTTCGCAATGAGGTCAATACCTCATGAGACTTGGAGTATAAGAGGAATATATATGGGTTTATTTTGGGATTCCTTATGGTGATGTAACATTTCATGATTTAAACACCTAGTGGAGATGAGTTGGCAAGTCATTTATATTTGAGGCATCATCAAGATGGAGTTTCTCTCTTGTTTGGGTTTCCTCCTATGGTTGGATTAAGTGGATTTTTTCCTTTTAATTTATCTCATTTATTTTGGGTTTTTTGGAACCTATTGGATATTTTTATAATTACCCATTAATGATATTTTCCCACACATGATGTGACTTATGAAAACTAAAGGCCTTTCTATGGAGCCCCAGGAAGACCCAGATCAGGCAGAGAATAGAAACCTAGATAGACCAAGGACTATACCACTACTGGACCAAGGTGTGTTCCAGTGGTTTATTTTGATATTGGTCCCCTTTTTCTAATAAGGTCGGATTATTTTATAGTTTTTCGTGGGATTATATTTTTTTATTTTAGTGGTTTCTTTATTTCTATTATACTCTGTTTCCGAAGCTTTTGTTAGGGTGCACATCCGTTTGTTGAGGACGTGCTAATTGTTTCCCCACAGTCCTGCTTTCTAAAGATAGGTGGCATATGTTGCTTATTAAGGGATATTGGGTTTCTCCTTATTTAGATTCCTCCTCATAAATTTTTACCTAGTCTGGCTATCCCTTAAATATTAAGACGTTGTTCGTGAAACTCTTCCCAGTTCCACAACTTTGTGGACACTGGTTAATTACATTTCTTCTGTCAGGACATTCCAAGGGGACTTGACAGGGCAGTAACCTTCAATCAAGGGAGTAGTCATGTTGGACATCATTGGCATGTCTGGACACTAAAATGCTGATGCGTCTAGGTTTCTTCCCTTTATGATAGGGATTCTCGAGGGTACAGAAGCCCGAGGCATCCCACATCGTGTATAGGGAATTATATGCTATAGGAATGTCCTTGAGGTTTTCCTCAACTTCCCATATTTAACACATGGTATGCTGCGATTTTAATGTCTAGAGGAGATGAATCGAAATGATCAGAACATTGATGGGAGTGGATAAGATGGGTACATCCCCGGGAGGGAGAACCTAATAATCCTACTAGATGGGTGGATCAAGACGTCTAATGAATATAGATCTGAATCCTACTAGATGGGCTGGTCAAGATGTCTAATGAATACAGATCTAAGGATGCTCTGGTCCCTATAAATAGGATTCCAATGTTTACCATTGGTTGGGATTGAACCTTAGGGAGGTTTCTTACGTATCTTGTCCCGAGGGATAGGGATAAAACCTGTGTAGTTAAAAGGGGTGATGAATTGTGGTGTGCACAGAGGACATTGACCCAAAGACATGTTGGGGATTATGTGTGGATAACAACCCATCACAAGAGGTGTGCTCTTGGTTGGATGGTTATGGATTGTGTGGAACTTATACATGGTTAGCTTCCCGATTGTAGTTAGGGGTGGTGAGGAAGTGGGTGACATGATCTCACCAGGATGTGGTAGTTTGGGTAAGAATCTGGATGGATATGGATGGTTGAGTGAAGTGAATGGATAATGAGATGGAACTGATGTGAAGGTGATGGTGATGTTGTGATTGAGCCTCGAAGAGACTTCTTACATATCCCTATGGTAGGTAATCAGTGTCCACATAGTTTAGTGGAGCGATGGGACACCTTAGGAGGTGACCTATGATAATGGATGTGTGGATGGGACCCAGAGGAAGTGGAACCTCCAGTTTGGGGCATGAACTTCCTGAAACATAGAGGCTCAAGGGTGAGACCAAGGATGAGACATGGGTGATGGTCTTGTACCTCAAGGAGTTTTTCTACATATCCCCATGGTAGGGAATCAAATTACATGTAGTTCAAGATGGGGCATGGAATTGGGGTGTACGTAAAGGATAGCAATCTGATGACATACTAGGGCTAACATGTGGTTAGCAGCCTAGGAGTGGGTCTGACGTCTAGGGGGAGGACCAGAAAGGTGGGTCCCAACAAAGGGGACTAAAATGGCTTACCATCAGTTGGGGACTAAAACAGATTAATTTCGGTTGGGTTTGAATATCAATGAGGCTTACTACGTACTTTTTCCAGGATACAAGGATCAAACCCGTGTAGTTTGAGGCGAGACATGAAATCAGGTTGTAAGTAGAGGATAGAGACCCAATGAAATGATGGGGATTACGCATGTTTAGCATCCCTATAATTGGTCCGACACTATGGGGGTGGACTAGATATGTGGGTCCCAGCAAAGGGGACACCCGAGTTTACCAGTGCTTGGGTTTGAACCTCATGGAGGCTTCCTACATACCCTATCTAGCGTACAGGGATCAATCCCACATATTTTGAATACATACAGTTTAACATCATGTGGGACTACAAAGAGGTGTACAATTTAACATCATGTAGTAAGATGGTGAACCGATGTGAAGTGGTTGGGACTGATGGGTGTTGGGATTTAACCTCATGGAGTCTTCCTATGTACCTTGCCTCAAAGGGGAAAGGATCAAAGTCCACATAGTTTAGAAGGGGTGTGGGGCTTACATTATAAGGTGGACCAAGGAGTATGACATGGTCAATGCTTACTCTAATCCCACGTGAGTCGTGCTCAGTGTGAGAAAAAAGAGGCATAAAATACCTGATGATCACATTATGAAAGGTGTGTCTGTGAGGAATAAGGATGGGTCTATGTGTGGTTAGTAGCCTAGGGAGATGGATATTAGGACCTAAACCAGGATGAAGTCCCAATTATGAAAAATCCTAGAGGGAGAGGGAAAGGGTAACAAGGGTCCATGTTCCCCTCTCTCCTCCAGCCTTTGTGCACCGAAGAAGAAAGGGGGAGAAATGATGATACCTCCCACAAGAAACGCTAGGGGTCTTACACCAAAGTGATTTACCTTCCCCATGGAAAAATTATATTCTAGAAAAGAGGATCTCATTCCATGTGAGGAATGATTTCACTCATGTGGAGACAAGTGGGAATGAAAAATTTGTGAGGCAAGGTGCCCCGTATGCATTGCACAGGGTGAGGCTATAGTTTAATGTCATGTGATGTAGACGATGATGCTTGGTAGTTTTATGTCTTGCGTCTTGGATGAGGCAGGTTCACTTTTCACCCCTAGTATTTACATAACTTATAGCGACCCAGCCTTTTCTTACATTACTATTACATCATTTCAAAGATAAACAAAATAATAGTATTACACATGGAGGATACATAGGTTTAGTGTCTTGGGCAAACTAGGACTACACATAACAAGTACAACATCAAGCATAAAAGTTCATTTAATTTCTTCTTGTATAGCTTCTTAGTAGCACTTGTCCTCTCCTTAGTACATGTAGCCACCTGAGGATATACATCAAAAGGGGTGAGCTAAAAGCCCAGTAAGAGGATAGATAAGAACAATATAGCATGGGGTGAACATAATCATGACATAGGAAGAAGATCTTGAACGTGAGAGGAGCATAAACAATAAACTTGAAATGTGGCAAAGAATAAAAATGTAACATCATGTCTTAGTGGTTAACTACCACACATAATTGTGAACAAAGATAGCATCATGTTCACGCATAATTCCACATTTACTCATGAGATTCATCACTTTACCCAATGCATTGGAGCGCTATATAATTCCGGGCGCACCCGTCACATTTGAACATTCATATTGCGCTATATAATTCCGGGCGCACCCGTCACATCATAACATTATCATTATCATGCTTTACACAAAGAAAACATATCAAACATGTACATAAATAACCCATGGAAAGGAATGGGTTTCATCTCATAATAACACATTCATAAGCTTTGGGTTCCCAAAAGAAAGAGGGAACAACATACTTGGTATAAGAACCATCAACCTTGAATGAGAGGTAAAATGTGAGATCTTGAAAGAAGAGTTATTTTGGAAAACATTTTGATGGACATAAAAACCAGTGACAAACATGTATATCCCAGAAAAGTAAAGGAAAAGATGAACAAAAGACCTTTGAGGAGTAACCATATCAAAAATGGAGTGAAAGAGGGAGAACCCGAAGGAAGAAAATTGGGTTCGAGATTTCCCCTTACCTTGTACTCGAATGCCTCCTTCTCTTTAATGTCCTGTATAATGACATTATATTCATTAATTAGAAATTCCAGAACCTTTTATACATTAATAGGGTTCATTATGGTTTCATTATTTCATATTATGTTCCTTTGGATTACTTATAGAGTTTAAAAACATTGTTCGGGGATGTTCTTTTTCATGGTTTTCTTGAGCGGTCCACTTGTATTCTTAATTTTATGCTTGGGTAGATCATGGTTAAACATCCAGAACTGATATTACATGTAATTAATGATATTACAGAAGCTTGGATGATTTTATAATAAGTTATATTAGATCCATGTGGCCGAATTATTAGATAAGAATTAAATGAAGATTATTTGGGCTAATTTGAGCGGTTTTTGGATCACAACGATCTTGTTTTAACATTTATCTTAGTAATAAGGCCATAGGTTATTTCCAGAACTAAAAATAGAACATAATACATATAAAACATTCTGGTTCAACCATAAAAATGGTTTCATGACCAGATTGAAGTTATAAATGGAAGAAGAGAGCATGTTGTTTTTTTGAAGGTGATAAATTATCACCACATGAACAACGTTCTCTTTAATAAAATAAAAGGAAGGGGGAAAGGGTGAGGGGTGATTTAATATAACATTAGAATCATAATATTACAGTATATATATAATACTGGATTTACAGAACAATTTGGATGAAGATAGATAGAGGGAGATCAAGAAAGGAACTTGGACAAGAAAGGAAATTAAAGGAGAAGAGGGAGAGAAATTACCTTTAGAATCCTCCTCTTGAGTTCCTCTTTAAGGAAGCTAGGCTTGGTATTTTGATGAGACCAGCAGATTTTGGACGTGGGGGATGAGCTAGGGAAGGTGTTTGGGCAGAATTTAGAGAAGTCTTGGAGCTTGAGAGGTGTGAGGAAAAGAGGGAGTGAAGGGTGGCTTTTATAGTGGAGGGGAGAGGGGTTTTCTTAATATTAAATTGATTAGATTATTAATTCCACCAAGGACAAGGAATAGTGAGTCTTGGATGACCAATAATAGTAATTTTATAATGTAATCCCGAACCAAGTGGGCTTACATCAGCAGAACATCAGCAATGACTCAATTAATGCATTATTTAGCTTTTATTGTGAATTATCGGATTCCACTATTCATCAAAAATTCAAGTATCTTTAGAAAAAATCCCAAAATTTTACCCCAACCATTTTTCGACGTGTAGAATCCAAAAATGAATTCCATTTTTCAAAAATAATTTTCTAAATATTATTAATTTAATATTTAATTAAAATCATAATTTACTTAAAAAAACAGTTTTTAAAATTAAAACTGATTTTACAATTCTTTCAAAAATTACTTAGGGTCTTATAAAATTATCTAAAAACTACTAGACATTGATTCAATAATTTATGAATATATTTCAGGAAAATAAATATTCTTTTAAATTAATTAATTAATTATAATTAATTATTTATGACTTATAAAATACCAAAAAAACGTTTACTAAGGTCAAATTATCACCTTCTATGATGTCTAAATTTTATTTTATTATTCATAGGTAATGTTACTCTTATTTACTATTCATAAGGTTCATATTACTATTCATAAGGGTAGGTTACTATTCATAAGGGTAGGTTACTATTCACCAAAAATTATTTTTGTTTCATTAGACTCCAAAAACTATCTTGAGAACAACCGTGTATGCCGGATTTTTAAAATTCCAAACATAGGGTTGACAAAATTATGTTTAAAGGTCACTTATTACTTAGTAGTTCATTATTTTGTGTTTTTATGACATAGATAAAAGAAGGGAATTTTCTATTGAAAAACTTTGGGTCGTTACATTCTTCCCCCCTTAAGAAATTTCGCCCTCGAAATTTCACTTTACACAAACAGTTTAGGGTACTTCTCCTTCATTGCCTCTTCCAGTTCCCAAGTTGCTTCGTCAAACTTTTGGTTCCTCCACAACACTTTGACAAGGCGGGTTGTCTTGTTGCGTAGAACCTTATCACTTCGGTCCAGAATTTTTACCGGCTGCTCCTCATATGAGAGATCATCTTCCAACTGTACCACCTCTGAGTTTAGTACATGTGAGGGGTCTGGAATGTACTTCCTCAGTAGTGATACGTGAAACACGTCATGAACTTGAGTCATATTCGGTGGAAGTGCCAGACGATAGGCCACGGCTCCTATACGATCAAGGATCTCAAAGGGGCCAATGTACCTTGGGCTTAGCTTCCCTTTTTTCCCGAATCGCATGACTCTCTTCCATGGAGATATTCGAAGGAAGACTTTATCTCCAACGTCAAACTCCAAGTCCCTTCGACGATTGTCAGCATGGCTCTTTTGCCGACTTTGAGCAGCTTTGATATGTTTCTGAATGGCTTGAACCTTCTCTGTCATCTCTTGAACAAGATCGGGACCAAGTAGTTTTCGTTCTCCAACTTCATCCCAACAGGTTGGAGTTCTACATCGCTTCCCATAAAGAGCTTCATACGGAGCCATCTGAATACTCGAGTGGAAGCTATTGTTGTATGAGAACTCAACCAATGGAAGGTGCTGATCCCATCCACCTTTGAATTCAAGAGAGCATGATCTTAGCATATCTTCAAGTGTCTGAATAGTCCTTTCAGACTGGCCATCAGTTTGGGGGTGATAGGTCGTGCTGAAGTTTAATTCAGTACTCAAAGCATGTTGAAGGCTCCTCCAAAATTTAGAAGTGAACCTTGGATCACGGTCAGAGACAATCGAGAGTGGAACACCGTGCAACCTCACTACTTCCTTCACATATATCCTTGCAAGTTGTTCAAGTGAGAGGTCTTCCCGAATAGCGATAAAATGGGCAGTCTTGGTGAGTCGGTCAACCACAACCCATATCGCATTATTTCCTCTTGACGTTTTCGGGAGGCCCATGACAAAGTCCATAGTGACATTTTCCCATTTCCACATGGGTATAGGCAATGGCTGCATCATACCTTTGGACTTTTGCCGCTCAGCTTTAACTTGCTGACACACCAAGCACCTTGATATATATTCTGCAATCTCCTTCTTCATGTTATCCCACCAGAAGTGTTCTCGGAGATCACGATACATCTTGGTACTTTCAGGATGAATAGAGAAAGTTGAGCTATGTGCATTATCCAATAGCTCCTTCTTTATTTCGGGTGATGAAGGCACACAAAGCTGCGTTCCAAACCGGATCACACCATCATCGTCGATATGGAACTCTTGCAGCGTCCCTTCCTTTACTGCATTCACCCTCTTTTGTATCTCCACATCATCCCTTTGTGCTTCCTTGATCTTCTGTTGGATGGATGGTTGCGCAATCATTTGGGCAAGGTAGGATGTATCCCCTGCCCTTACGATTCCCAAATCCATCCTTTGCATATCCAAGAAGATAGGGTCTTTCTCAATCCTCAACATGGATAGAGTAGCAAGTTCTTTCCTGCTTAGAGCATCAGCTACCTTGTTCGCCTTTCCAGGATGATAGTGAATAGAGCAATCGTAATCCTTGATTAGCTCTAACCATCTCCTTTGATGCATGTTGAGCTCCTTTTGTGTGAATATATACTTTAGGCTCTTGTGGTCGGTGTATATGTCATACTTCTCACCATAAAGGTAGTGCCGCCAGATTTTTAAGGCAAAAATCACGGCTGCCATCTCTAGATCATGCGTCGGGTAGTTCTGCTCATGGATCTTCAACTGTCGTGAGGCGTAGGCTATCACATTATCATTTTGCATGAGTACACAACCCAAGCCTTTCTTTGAAGCATCACTGTATATCACAAAACTTTCTCCACTTTTTGGTAGTGTGAGTACAGGTGCAGTGATCAGCCTTCTCTTTAGCTCCTTGAAGCTTCCCTCACATTCTTCCGTCCATACATACTTTACCCCTTTCCTTGTTAACTTAGTTAGCGGGCTTGACAATCGTGAGAAGTTTCTCACAAAACGTCGGTAGTACCCAGCTAATCCAAGAAAACTACGGATTTCTGTGACACTAGAGGGCCTGGGCCATTCTTCAATCGCCTTTGTCTTTGAAGGGTCCACAGAAATTCCCTCGCTTGTGATCACATGTCCCAAGAACGTGACTTGATTCATCCAAAAGTCACACTTGCTGAACTTGGCGTACAACTTCTCCTTTCTCAATGTCGCCAACACAAGTCTTAGATGTTCTTCATGTTCCTCCTTACTCTTGGAGTAAATGAGAATATCATCAATAAACACTACCACAAATTTGTCGAGGTAATGTCTAAAGACTCTATTCATCAAATCCATGAAGATTGCAGGGGCATTAGTAAGTCCGAAGGGCATCACCAAAAACTCATAGTGCCCATACCTTGTACGGAAGGCAGTCTTCTGAATATCTTCCTTCTTCACCTTTACTTGATGATATCCAGAACGAAGATCCACCTTTGAGAAGTATTGATCTCCTCTTAACTGATCGAACAAGTCATCAATCCTTGGGAGAGGATACTTGTTCTTTATGGTGATCTTTTTGAGTTCCCGATAATCGATACACAGCCGCATGGTACCATCCTTCTTCTTCACGAAGAGCACTGGCGCACCCCAAGGTGATTCACTAGGGCGTATGAACCCTTTGTCAAGATGCTCTTGCAGCTGCTTCTTTAACTCCTCCAGTTCGATAGGAGCCATCCTATAGGGGCACTTCGAGATAGGAGTAGCTCCGGGTATGAGTTCAATTGAGAACTCTACCTCACGATCCGGGGGAATTCCGGGTAACTCTTCGGGAAACACATCGCCGTATTCCCTTACGATGGGCATTTCCTCAAGGTTGGAACTTTCCCTTGACTCAATCATTTGGGAGAGGTATGCTTCTTTATAGGGAATCATCACCCACACCATTGAAGGATTTCTCAAAGGAGATTCATGATCTTCCTTGCATTTGTAGAGGAGCATGGGATGGTTTGGAATATGAAAATATATTTCCTTTTCCCGACAGTTGATATGTGCTCTATATAACGAGAGCCAATCCATTCCCATTATAGCGTCGAATTCCACCAAGGGAAGTATTACGAGATTTGCCGGAAGAATCTTCCCACATACGTCAATAGGAGAAGAATCAAACACTTGGGTTGCAATGATTGCACCACTTGGTGTTTTTACAGATATCTCTACTTCAAGGTTTCGGGGCTTCGATTCTATAGTTCTAGCAAACTTGCAAGATATAAAGGAATGCGTAGAACCAGAATCAAATAAGACTTTTGCCATTCTTGAGTGAATAGGAAGTGTACCTTGTACGACTTCATTATCATGTTCCACCTCCGCAGTAGTGATGGCATAAGTCATCCCTTGTTCCTTTGGCTTTGGTGGTTGTTGGCGCAGATTACCCTCGAAAGCTCGAGGTTTAGTGCACTGGTTTGAATAGTGCCCTAGCTCCTTACAGTTGTAGCATTGAACCACGAGTGGTTCTCTCCTTTCATCGGCTACATTATCCTTCCTTTTCATGTCTCTTCGACACTCGTGAGCTAGGTGTCCTTCTTTCCCACACTTGAAGCATTTCCCCGTCCCTTTGAGGCAGTTCCCACTGTGCAACTTCCCACATTTTTGGCAAGTGGGTCGTTGTGTTTTCTTCCCATCTTTATCACTAGATCCACCAGCTTGAAACTCCATCTTTCTTTTCCTATCACCATAGCCATGGGACCATTCTCCAAACTCCATCTCCACTTTGAGAGCACACCGAACAACTTCTTCATAACTCCCAAAGTCTCGAATTGCAAGAGCTTTTCGAAGATGTGGTTTTAATCCACTAAAGAATCTATCAATTTTGCTATCATTGTTGATAACAAAACCCGAAGCATACCTTGCGAGCCTTGTGAAATTTGCTTCATAGGTTGTAACAGATTCTCCTTCTTTTTGCTTGAGCTCTATGAATTCTCTCTCCATCTTTGTGCGAAGAGTTCGTGGGATGTACTTATTAAGAAACATTATCTTAAAGTCTTCCCATTCCATCTCTTCAATTTCTTCCCTTGGCTTGGTGTTCTTAATCAAAGCCCACCATTGATCAGCTTCTCCATCTAGACGATAAACGGCTAGAGTCACCTTCTCTGTCTCAGAACAGTGAAGAACAGAAAAGATCTTCTCCATGGAGTTGACCCACTGTTCCGCAACTAGTGGATCGGAAGATCCACAAAACGTCGGTGGTCGTTGCCGCATAAAACTTTCGATAGCTAGCTGCTCCCTCTTTGGTGAAGGAGGACGCTCCCCATTATTATGGTTATTATTCATAACCCGGGATAAATGGGTAAGCATCGTCATGAAGTTTTGAACTCCACCTCCAAAATCATTGGGGATGTCATTCGGGCAATCGTTGCATTGGCCTTCACAAGAGTTGTTGGCCTGATTTCTCCTGGTTCCCTCCATTTTCTAAAATAGAAAAGGTTAGAACAAAACATAAGTAAACAAGTCATGAATAACTTATCCTTTTAAACAATTATACCAAAAACATAACATATGGGATCCCTAGGTAAGTATAATTGTGTGCATATTTGTACTTAGTCTCATGCTAGAGGTTTTCTTTAGGGTTCACTAATCCTAATTCCCAAATTAACTAAACCTTTCCTCTGATACCAACTATAGCGACCCAACCTTTTCTTACATTACTATTACATCATTTCAAAGATAAAAAACATAATAGTATTACACATGGAGGATACATAGGTTTAGTGTCTTGGGCAAACTAGGACTACACATAACAAGTACAACATCAAGCATAAAAGTTCATTTAATTTCTTCTTGTATAGCTTCTTAGTAGCACTTGTCCTCTCCTTAGTACATGTAGCCACCTGAGGATATACATCAAAAGGGGTGAGCTAAAAGCCCAGTAAGAGGATAGATAAGAACAATATAGCATGGGGTGAACATAATCATGACATAGGAAGAAGATCTTGAACGTGAGAGGAGCATAAACAATAAACTTGAAATGTGGCAAAGCATAAAAATGTAACATCATGTCTTAGTGGTTAACTACCACACATAATTGTGAACAAAGCTAGCATCATGTTCACGCATAATTCCACATTTACTCATGAGATTCATCACTTTACCCAATGCATTGGAGCGCTATATAATTCCGGGCGCACCCGTCACATTTGAACATTCATATTGCGCTATATAATTCCGGGCGCACCCGTCACATCATAACATTATCATTATCATGCTTGCCACAAAGAAAACATATCAAACATGTACATAAATAACCCATGGAATGGAATGGGTTTCATCTCATAATAACACATTCATAAGCTTTGGGTTCCCAAAAGAAATAGGGAACAACATACTTGGTATAAGAACCATCAACCTTGAATGAGAGGTAAAATGTGAGATCTTGAAAGAAGAGTTATTTTGGAAAACATTTTGATGGACATAAAAACCAGTGACAAACATGTATATCCCAGAAAAGTAAAGGAAAAGATGAACAAAAGACCTTTGAGGAGTAACCATATCAAAAATGGAGTGAAAGAGGGAGAACCCGAAGGAAGAAAATTGGGTTCGAGATTTCCCCTTACCTTGTACTCGAATGCTCCTTCTCTTTAATGTCCTGTATAATGACATTATATTCATTAATTAGAAATTCCAGAACCTTTTATACATTAATAGGGTTCATTATGGTTTCATTATTTCATATTATGTTCCTTTGGATTACTTATAGAGTTTAAAAACATTGTTCGGGGATGTTCTTTTTCATGGTTTTCTTGAGCGGTCCACTTGTATTCTTAATTTTATGCTTGGGTAGATCATGGTTAAACATCCAGAACTGATATTACATGTAATTAATGATATTACAGAAGCTTGGATGATTTTAGAATAAGTTATATTAGATCCATGTGGCCGAATTATTAGATAAGAATTAAATGAAGATTATTTGGGCTAATTTGAGCGGTTTTTGGATCACAACGATCTTGTTTTAACATTTATCTTAGTAATAAGGCCATAGGTTATTTCCAGAACTAAAAATAGAACATAATACATATAAAACATTCTGGTTCAACCATAAAAATGGTTTCATGACCAGATTGAAGGTATAAATGGAAGAAGAGAGCATGTTGTTTTTTTGAAGGTGATAAATTATCACCACATGAACAACGTTCTCTTTAATAAAATAAAAGGAAGGGGGAAAGGGTGAGGGGTGATTTAATATAACATTAGAATCATAATATTACAGTATATATATAATACTGGATTTACAGAACAATTTGGATGAAGATAGATAGAGGGAGATCAAGAAAGGAACTTGGACTAGAAAGGAAATTAAAGGAGAAGAGGGAGAGAAATTACCTTTAGAATCCTCCTCTTGAGTTCCTCTTTAAGGAAGCTAGGCTTGGTCTTTTGATGAGACCAGCAGATTTTGGACATGGGGGATGAGCTAGGGAAGGTGTTTGGGCAGAATTTAGAGAAGTCTTGGAGCTTGAGAGGTGTGAGGAAAAGAGGGAGTGAAGGGTGGCTTTTATAGTGGAGGGGAGAGGGGTTTTCTTAATATTAAATTGATTAGTTTATTAATTCCACCAAGGACAAGGAATAGTGAGTCTTGGATGACCAATAATAGTAATTTTATAATGTAATCCCGAACCAAGTGGGCTTACATCAGCAGAACATCAGAAATGACTCAATTAATGCATTATTTAGCTTTTATTGTGAATTATCGGATTCCACTATTCATCAAAAATTCAAGTATCTTTAGAAAAAATCCCAAAATTTTACCCCAACCATTTTTCGACGTGTAGAATCCAAAAATGAAGTCCATTTTTCAAAAATAATTTTCTAAATATTATTAATTTAATATTTAATTAAAATCATAATTTACTTAAAAAAACAGTTTTTAAAATTAAAACTGATTTTACAATTCTTTCAAAAATTACTTAGGGTCTTATAAAATTATCTAAAAACTACTAGACATTGATTCAATAATTTATGAATATATTTCAGGAAAATAAATATTCTTTTAAATTAATTAATTAATTATAATTATTTATTTATGACTTATAAAATACCAAAAAAACGTTTACTAAGGTCAAATTATCACCTTCTATGATGTCTAAATTTTATTTTATTATTCATAGGTAATGTTACTCTTATTTACTATTCATAAGGTTCATATTACTATTCATAAGGGTAGGTTACTATTCATAAGGGTAGGTTACTATTCACCAAAAATTATTTTTGTTTCATTAGACTCCAAAAACTATCTTGAGAACAACCGTGTATGCCGGATTTTTAAAATTCCAAACATAGGGTTGACAAAATTATGTTTAAAGGTCACTTATTACTTAGTAGTTCATTATTTTGTGTTTTTATGACATGGATAAAAGAAGGGAATTTTCTATTGAAAAACTTTGGGTCGTTACATAACTGATACCCACCCACCCATGGGGAAGGGATGGCATCAATAATTCCATGGTGAAGTGGTGCTATAGAGTGATCCATTGAGGGGCTCACATTAGTGTGGTTATGCGAAGAATTAATATCCATTAGTATGATTATGAAAAGAAGCATGAGGCTAAGAAACACAATATGAAACATCACCCAAGGGACCTTGATATCGCTTTGTACAAACCTAGAGGTTCATACGGGAAAAGGGTTTGTGAAGAAAAAGGGTTCACATGAAGGGACTTTGCGAAGCTCTGGTGCTCCATAGAGTAGAAAGACTCTGTGAAGTGGTATGCTTCATGAAGTGGAGTGGATTATCTTAGGTATGGAGTATATATGCATGTGAAGGGTGCTTCGTGAAGTACAAAGGATTTCATAGAGTAGGACTTTATGGATCACGGGTGCCTTGAAAAGCCTAGCACTGCAAAGCAATGTACTTCGTGAATCACAGTGACCCTTCCTTATCTTGTGGTTATCAGGTACATGGAAGGTACTTAGTGAAGAATGAGTACTCAAGGAAGACTCGAGTTCCACTAGGGATCTCCTTCCTTTTTAATGGCATGTGGGCTCTGCGAAGGGCATCCCTGCTTGAAGAGAGGTTATATTGAAGCTAAGGGAAAGGTACTTTGCAATGATCAAGTACCTAGAAGAGCTAATTTTTATCAATGACTCTCATAGTAGAGGTTAATTCATGATTTGAGAGATGATAAGAAAAAAAGAGAGGTATTCGTTCTTTGGGTCCAAGGGAAACCTCATATTTATAGGAAAGAGGTGGCATAGATCTCTGACGGCTCGTTGCGGATCCACGTGGTGCTTCGCAGCCAAAATCAGATTGTATCAAGTTCATTGTAATCGTAGAGTCAACAGGAATCCCCTCCTCAGTGCAGAGGTCTCCTTAATTCCCTTCACGGCGCTCACAAAGGCTTCTGTCAATTTCCCCAGGATTGCAGAGTCGATCTGGTTCCCTCCTCGATGTGGAGCTTTCCTTTAATTATGTCTTAACCACGGATCCTCCCACCTATTTTACTCTATGATGATTGTAGAGGGGTCTTCATCTTTTCACCGGTCGCATTGCTAAGGGGCTACGTGAAGTAGCTTCATGAAGCATCACCATTGGCATCAGTTTCCTATTTGAATATTTCCATTTGCCCATATTTTGGCACCAAAAAATGCCCCCCCTCAAACTTGGATCCAAGAAGAAAATGATGGTTGATGTATGAGATTAGATCGCCAAAATTTTTAGGCTAATCACAAATCAAGATCACGAAGCAGGGTCATGATGCAGAGAGGCAACGCACAGGTTGAGAACGTCATGAAGCTCGCAATGGCCAGGCGTGCTGTGAATCTATGAGGTCTTCACCTATAAATAGAAGAGTTTGACCCCTATTTTCCCTTTAATTATCTTTACATCTTCTTAATTGGGATCTTTATTCGCAATGCTCTATGCTCTATATGACTGCTCTTTACGAATCGGGCCTTCATTGCTCTGCGACACTCTATGAGTCTTCTAACTCCATGATTGTGTGCTCTATAGCTTGTTCCTGTGAGGTCTATGTTAGGGCTCTGTGACCTACCTTTATAACCGATCTCTGTGAACGATCTCTGTGAATGACCTCTGTGAACCAAAACAAAAAAATCTAAAAATTTAATACTGAATGGGTCATCAAGGAGTTGTCAAGTGGTCCTTGAAGATGCTGCCCTGAGGGATGAGTTGGCTGATAACATGGAAATTGGGGAGTATGTGGGGAGACACTTAGACCAAAAATATCTGGTGGAGCTATTATCGGATAGCTAGAAGAACTACCCCTTGTGAAATATATTTCCTTTATACAGTTTTGTTTTGAGGGATGATATTCTCATCCCCAGAGCAAGTAGGGTCGAGCCGACCTATTGGTTCAGGAGTACATCATGCCAGCACCAGTGGTTCACAGTGGCTGACAATCATACTTGGGAGGATTATACATTCATCAATGTCTACTGCTTGTATAATCACATAAACAACATTGATGGAAAGGTGTTGCAGCCAGAGGCCTCTCCCCCGTAGTACTACACTATTCTGAAGGCATCTTTGGGGAACCCAGAGAAGGGGTGGACTGATGAGTGGGATTTGTGCCAGTTCATCAACTTCACAGACAACTGGGCCTGTGATTATTGGTTTTGTGACTCCTACAAGGAGTTTGGGGAGAAGCTGAGGTGAGTAGGCCTATATGAGGTGGCATGAGCTTACCAGTTCGACATTTACCAGCTGAATAAACTGATGTCGGAGTTACTGATCAGGTGGTCGTTGAGGACCAACACTTTCCATTTTCACCATGGGGAGGTTGGTATTAGCCAATGTGACCTGCAAAAAATCCTAGGGATCCCTATATTTTTGGTGATGTATGATGATTTCCCCCCCCCCCCCCCCCGCGCGAATACTTGGGAGGACCTGGAGCAGATGTTGTCACTAGAAAGGGTTTTGATGGACCTGGTTCTAGGAGAGGACAAGAATTTGGTGAGGGGAGTCTAGTGCAGCAAGGATCACTCCTACTAGTGACACTTTGAGGATAGTCAGTGGAAGATGTGAGAGTTCAGTATCAGAACTAATCATCAACCGATGTTTAGGTTGTCTACGTTCATTTCGGTGCTGATCTGTGGCTATATTATTCCAATAAGGGACACGAACATGGTCCTACAGCCGAGAACTTTTATAATGGCGTCCATATTGGTGATGGGGGATCGGTTCAATCTGGGGATCCTGATGTTGGTTAAGATGTACAGAGTTTTGTGTTATATTATCAAGGGGAAGAATCCACATAGGGTGTGTGGGTCGCTCCATCTTCTATATGGGTTGATAATGGCGCATATGGGTGACTACAAATACCCAAACCCCATTTCCCCTCTAGGTTCGGACTTCTGACCGTCTATTCTGAACATGGTGGGGAGTTTTCCAACTAAGATAACATCGCCGCTTGTGTTGAACCGATTTTGTAAGGAAGATGAGTTCAAATTCCATCCATACCCTTTTCCAACAAGTTTGTTCACTTATGATGGCCAGGGAATAGAGGAACATTGATCCTACTTCCTATCCTTCTAGGATGGCGTTCTTGTGGCTCGGGTTGATTGTGAGCCTCTCTATGAGTCATACACCCTGCACTATTTTGCGAGTCAATTCCAATGCATGAAGAGGCTCACCTCATGGGTCTACATGGGAGTACGCCATGATGACCATTTTTCTGTTCTAAGGAAGATGTGGCTCATGTTCACATAGGAGGATGGGAAGATGTGAAATGAGCTGCCTCCGCCCATAGTTGTGTATGGGATGGTGAAGGAGTACGCCAAGATTTGGGAGGTATCTTAATTGGGGGAGACGCTGAAGCTACATACCGATTATGATAGTGATAGGGTTACCCCTCAACCTTGAGGATAGGTCCGAAAGGTGGTGAGGGAATCTCAGGGTGGTGAGGTTGTATTAGCAGTGAGGCATGCGCTAATCAGGAGGCAGGTGGCAGCAGTGGACCTGGAGGTCCCTAAGAAACAAATTCATCCAGAGGGGAGGCCACCCAAGGGGTTATGTAGGATACCCACTCAGGCTCTGGGGAATCTGTTGTGCCACATAGATATGTTATAGGATGCTATATTCCCATAGGCTTGGGACATTTGGGATGTCAACAGACAATTCCTCAACCCTTCCTAGATGTGTCCCCATATAAACCATCTCGAGATGGATTTGGCGGGGATTGGTCACACCAGTGTTGAATTTTCAGTATCTCAGACATAGGGGAGAAGTAAATTTTCGAGCTGGAGGACTTTGTGCACTCTCAGGGTGCTCTATGTCCAATGACGGATCGGGTGAAAGTGTCGCTCGATCAAACATTCCCTCTGCAGCTTTCTGCCACCGACTTGAGGGAATTATTCCCCCTACTAGAGGAATTGGAAGAGTCCTCATTAGAGGAAAAGGCTAGTAGGGGGAGCCCTCCAGAAGAGGTTGAGGTCTTCAATTCAGACCCAAAGCTGGAAGAGTTTGCAAAGGCTCTTTAGGTAAACCCTAAATAATTTTCCTATGGTATTTATCCAGGTCACTTAGGCCTTCTCAACTAATATTTTTCCTATTCAGTAGGGCCTCATATGCAAGACCCGCTCTTGCGCAATAGTAGATGCAGCTTCGAGATCTTCAGGATCTGCACCCGCGATGAAGGAAATTGTCATGCTTAGTAGAGCTGTGACACCCAAGGTGGTTCTCCCAAAGTCTTTGGACTTCTCAACTATATATAGAGGTCCATGCCTCAGGGTCCCGATGGAAACAGCTTAGGGGAGAGACCAAATATTTGACCTCTGTAAGTCTGTTTCACAGAATTTCTAACTATCGTACATTGAATCAAGTCAACTGACGTCTATGTGTTTTTTACATGCACAGTTATTCAAATGGAATGGGCCACCTTGGAAAGGATGTCCAAATCTCTTGGCTTTGTCTTTCCCAGGGTAATGTTGGTGGTCATGGAAGAGGATGCTCAAACTAAACAAATTGTTGCGCTCCTAATCACAGGTGGGACTATCAGCAGGACCGATCCTGAAATCATTGAGGTAGAATCTAATGATAGGGGTCAATCATATGAAATGGGTCCTAACCTACCTGACCAAACACCAGATAAATATCCTGTTGATGAGTTCCTGGAGGTGTTCCCTACATATGAACCCATCGACCCTGAGGACCGGAATGAGATAGCTTCTGATGAAGAGGATAGAAAGGTCACCTATTGCAGGTCATGGAAGCTGATTAAATGCTTCATTGGGGAAACCCCACATGTGAAATGGATATATCAAATGGTGAGGCTTTTTTCTCAATTGCACGAATTATGTGCTGGAAAAGTGGATTCCTAGAGTCCTCATATGATCATCCGAGACTTCATGGCAGAGAAGATATGGGAACATGACCATGTCCTTGGTGTGGGCCAGTAGTGGAGGAAGTCTATGAACCTCAGGAGACTTTAGGAGGCTGATAATGAGATCCAGTGGTTGAGAGTGCGGGCGAACGAGTAATCTGCTTTCCTCATTGCACAATCGGGGCTCGTATCGCACCTGATGGCCCAACTGGAAGAGGCTGAAGAACAAATGAAGTGAGCCTATGAGGATATGGATATCATTCAATCCAAAGAAGAGCGGTCCCGAATTGCGGCTAATGAACTATGTCCAATCACCATCGAGAAGGATCATGAGCTTAACAGGTGATAGTAGATTCTGGAAATCACCATCCATAGAGTGTCAAAGCTAGGACGCTCTATTGAAGAGGTCAACCCATCCATGGGAGGGTCCAATCCTTAGGCATTGTAATGTGTGTAAACTCATAAATGTGCTTTCATTATTAATTTGTTTATGTTTACTGTGTTCATGAGTTCTGTTAGTTGTCTTTGGTTTTCTAAATTTCCATCACATTCATGAAATATCCAGTGATTTAACCCTAAGTACACATGGGTCATGTCCGATGTGAGAAACAACGGATGACCGCATCATTATTCCATCTGAGCTTGAAGGCTCAAAGTTGTGTGAGGAGGAGAGGGAGGAGGTGCCCTTTTATAAGGGAGGAGAGGGGAACCTTTGGAAAGTGTGGAAATATTATTTTATTATAAACTTATCTTCGGTTTCAAAATGTATAAAAATCATTAAAGATGAAGATAAGATGACTCATGGTCGAAATAAAATCATCCAATCATAATTGGATATGTTTTGTAAAATATTTTAATCATTATAATCAAATTTATTTAAATCATTTATTAATGAGGTAAATACTTTATCATTATTGTGTCATAAATAATTTAATTTATTTGATGTCTAAAAATTATGAAAAAAATATCATCATGTAGGAAATCGTTTTAGATTTCCAATGAATATTTATAGTCAAAAATATAATTTATATAACCCCTTATAAAAATTAATTACTAAAAGATTTTTGTTAATGTCAATTTTGTCTTTACATTAAATTAATTAATCCAAATTGTCATTATCACTACCAAGTGGCTCAATGGGGTCCCAAAATCGACCCAAGGATGCCCATGGTCAGAGAATACTCATCCAATAAGGTTAGGACAAGTGTAAAGGTAATTTTGAATTATTATAATATTCTTTTAACCTTGAATTACCCTATTTACCTTCAACCATAGTAAATAAAAATTACAGTAGTTACTATTCATAATATCAAAAAAAATAAAAGTAACCTATTAACATAATTTGGACCCACTGATTCCAAATATGGAATAAATTTTTCAAAATTCAAAACACAACAGTTGCAGTAATTAATTTAAAATTAATCTCGTTGTTAAGCAAACGGGTTTTAAAAGTTAAAACATTGCCAAAGATTGAAATGTTTTTACCTATGAATTCAATGTAAAATTAATAGTAATGACATAAATTATATTAAATGGTAAAATTATATTCTATTTATACTTTAAAACCATTAAATATTATAATTTAACAATATAAATTATTGTGATGAAAAAAGTTGTTTTTAATTAAAATATAGCGTGTTTTTACTATTCATCAAAATATGAATGTTACCATAATAATATGAAAATTTTATCCAAAGTAAATTTTTATATCCTGATTCCAAAGAAACATTTTATTTTTTCAAATTGAACTTATAAACATGTCAAAAACTAGATTTAAAATTGGTGTGCCATCAAAAGGTGGCAAAACATCATTTTTTGAAAAATACTTATTTTACCCGAAAAACTGATTTTGTTTTCATACCTCATTCTAGAAAATGTGTAAGATTAATTATAATGATATAAAATTAAAAATTAATTTAATACTATTCATAATGTGTAGTTTATAATATTATAATAATATATCGTTGTTTAGTGAAACTTTGTATTGCGTACTACACACGCTATCGAGGAAGGTCGCGATTGCGTGTTACGCAAGCCAAGCAAGTGTTGTGTGCAGTGAAAGATTCCTTTGCGTATAACATAAGAAATAAAAAAAATTCTCATAAAATCTTTGGGTGTTACAATTTGTCTAAGCCAAATGGATTTTCAGGTGTGAATTTGAGGGAAGGGGAAGTACCCTTTTATAAGAGAGGTGAGGGGAACTTTTGGAAAAACATGAAATATTATTTTATTATAAAATTATTTTCGATTTCTAATAGATCCAAATAAATTTATTTTGAGGATAACGTGAGTATGGGTCTAAATACTCTCAAAAAATAGGTTTTAGACAATTTATGTCACTATATTAACCTTATCTTTTAGATTTAACTCTTAGTTAAATAGTTTAACTTTTACCATGTGTTCTTGTATTTTTATACTACATGGTTAATATAGTTACTATAAAATTCCAAGAGAACCGCAAGTGGTTAATTAATGAAATATATAAAATTATCTATGTCCTTTGGTCTAATATTAGATTTTTATGAATATTATATCATTTAATAATATAGTATTTGTTTTAAAAACTCATTTATGTCAATTTTGACACTATTTAGTATTTGGTTTTTGTGAAATTCATAATAACTTGATTACTTCGAAAAAAATACATTGAATCAACCCTAACATGTCACATTATCCTACAAAATTCATGGATGGTATCAAAAATATTCAATTTACATTTATTTTAATATTTATAACATCAATTATTTTAATCTTTCATTAATAAGGTAATTACTGCATCATCATTGTGTCATAAATAAATTTAATTATTTATTATCTAAAAATTATAAATAAAATACAATGATTTAGGAAATAGTTTAATATTTATATAGTTAAATTTATCATATGCATAACTCTATATTAAAAATGGTTTAGTTAATAAAATTTGAATTTAACACTATAAACACTTCTTTAAATAAAATATAATAAATGTCCTAATATAATCCAAGTGGATCAAAAAGGATCATAATTTTGTCCAGAGGTTGATTTTGGTCGAAATTCACTTATCCAATAGAATTAGGACATGTGTTAGGGTAATTATAATATCATTTTTACCTTTAATTACCCTATTTACTTTTAACCGTGGTAAATAAAATTAAAAAGTTACTATTCACCAAAAATTCTTTTCATCCTATTGAACATCATTTTACTTACTGATTACTACCATGTCTGTCAAATTTTTAAAATTCAATTCACAGAAGTGGTAAAATTATGTTTTATGCAGATTTTCAAATGTGCCTAGAAGGTGGGTAAAAGACATTAAAAAGTTCAATAAAATTTTATATATCTAATCTTATTATAAAATGACTCCAATGAATTACATTGGACTAATATGAGTATTATGTATCTATTTTTACTTTAAAATAAATATAAATTTAAAAATAATTATTCAAATTAAAAGTCAGTTTTAAACAATAATGTAGTGTTTCTCACTATTCATCAAAAATTGAAAGTTTTTAGAAAAATACCAAAAATTTACCCTAATCTAATTTTGATATTCTAAATCCAAAAAAAGCCCATTTTGAAAAATAAAATTTATAAAATTTCAAAAATTGGGTATTACTATTTATAACTAATTTTTAAAAGGCTAGTTTGATTGGGCGTGTTGTGCTGGAACCTGGAGTTGTGTACAGCGCAAGTTGTTGTATTAATCAAAGAGAAGTGTATCGTGGAAGCTTGGGGTGTTACAATTTCTTTCATCAACACATTTTTAATGCTGATAAAATAAAATAATTAAATAAATACACTACTGGAAATATCACCTATACACATGGTTTAGAACCGTGGGTATAGCCCATGAAACCGTGGGTATAGGCTTTACCCACGGTTTCATGAACTGTGGGCTAGAGTGGCGTTGCAATAGCTCTATACCCATGGTTCCTATAAAACTGTGGGCATAGCCCAAGAAAAACTCAGACTACCCACGGTTTACCAAACTGTGGGTATATATCTATACCCACGGTTTGGTAACCATGGGTATACAGTTTTACAGCATACTAGCAAAGTAGAATTACCCACAGTTTACCAAACCGTGGGTATATATCTATACCCACGGTTCAGTAACCATGGGTATACAGTTTTCCAGCACCCAGAATTACCCATGGTTTACCAAACCGTGGGTATAAACATTTTACCCCAGAAACTGCAGCTTCTAGCTTACCATCCTGCACCTCTACAACTTCTAGCTTCCTACCATCCTCCACCTATTCCTACCATCCTTCACATAAAAACAATAGAAACCAAAATAAAAAATAGATGGATTTCAATCATGGTGGTGGGAAAATTAAAAATTCCAACTTGGATGGAGAAAAAGTGATAAAATTCCAGCATTCCAAAATGATGCATATCATAAAATGATGAAAAAAAAGACATTCTCTATTTTACTAAGGTTATTACTAATCCAAATTCAATATTCCTATTGGTGTTACAATCAAAAGAAAATGTAGGAAAAATCATGTCCCACAGGAGTTCCTAGAACAAAACTGACTTACATTATCAATATTGATTACTAAAAGACTGAGTTAAATCTAGGATATTATAAACCAACACAATACATACCATTTATATTGCCTCATGTCCAAGATTGTGTAACCATCTGTATTGCCTCATACTAACTGCAAGAACATAAAAAAAACTAATTATGAACCTTTATTGCAAATGCTAACAAGAATGAAGTACGATAAAATCCAATACTGAACTTGTATGAATAATAAAAGATCATTTTTGGTCAAGGATCATGGAAATCAATGAGGATCTATCCCAAATGAAAAGAAAAAATATAATGGAATTTCTACTATGTCAAAAAATTAAAATCAAAACAATAAGACCATGTTTTTAGAAAACTCAAGTGACCATCCAGATTAAGGAAATTTGGAGTCCACTAACTTGAATATAGAAACTTCTAAAAAAATGAAGAAAAATATAGCTAATAATATGTTGAATATGAATATGGAAGATTCAAACGTTCACCAAAATTCTGGTTTTTATAGAGGATCTAAAACTAATTGTGGGAAGAATTTTGATTTGTGTCTGGATGTAGTGGGTATACAGTTAACACTGCAAAAATTTATGATGAAATGGTCATGACCGGGTTTACTCAATATATCAATACTTATAATGCCCTTCTAAATGAATTGGCTCAATTGGGAAATTAGAAAGCAGTAGAATCCATCTTTCTAGACATGAAAATAAATAACACTCTACTCTCAGACACTCAAACTACTCACTAAATCCATGCTTCTTATTGTCCGACTCTACACTATCAAATAATGAATTTACACCAACATAGGTGTATCAATTCTTCTCCACGTTCATCTAATGATGAACTCAATGAATCTCCAAAAGGAATACCTCCTAGATCTCCTTAATCTAACTTTACATCCCACATATGGAAATCTTTAGTTCTCTCTTTCTCCATGCTTGTTGTTGTCCTACTCTTCACTAACAATGAATGAATTTACCCCAACATTGGTGTATCAATTCTTCTCTACAATCATCTAATGATGAACTCAATGAAAATCCAATAAGAATACCTCATATATCTCCTTTCTCTGACTTTCCATCCCACATATGGAAATCCTTAGTTCTCTCTTTGTATCTTTGAGATCTATTTCTATAGGTATATTCCAAGAGATTTCTTCCTTATTTTGAAAGAGAAATATATCTATTTCTTATATCTATAGAATCACCATGTCACCCTCCAAATATCGAGTCATGATCACCAATTTAATCCACTGATATTCTTTCTGAAAGATATAAATTTTTAACCTACAGGCCTGTTAAGTCTATTCTAAAATAATGTGTTCATTACCACCATGGTGTGGAACCTTCATCTTCCAGTAATACCTACAAAAAATTTCATGTACATTACTTCGAAATAAACCTCTAACATGAATACCACAAACATCAACTCTATGACTATATGAGTGAACCTCGTTGTATCAAACATGAAAATGATGAAAAAAATCCTTTGATGATGCATTTGTTGGTTGACTCAGAAACCGTATTCAGGACTATTTGGACTTCTGAATTTATGAAGACTTTTCTTGGGAAATCTGATTTCAAGTACTTGGGAGAATTTGGAAATATATGTACAGAAGCCGATGATGAGTAATCAATTATAGTACTCAACCCATCATAGCGGTTGAAGCATTATAGAATTTATTTTCCTAAAGTTACAAGATGAGTTATTGATGCTAATCTAAAGTGAATCTAAAAGATGATAGATGAAGAAAGGTGCACATTTGGAAGATATGTTGAAGTGAAGAAAGAATGAAGATACATTTTCAAAAGATGACTCGTAGACAAAAGCCCTCCACCTGCCCAGCCCTCCCCATCCCTCCCCACTGCCCAGCCCCTCCCCATCCCTCCCCACTGCCCAGCCCCTCCCCATCCCTCCCCACTGCCCAACCCTCACCCTCCCCCCTACCCATCCCTCCCCCTCCCCCCTGCCCAGCCCTCCACCTGCCCAGCCCTCCCCCTCCCCCCTGCCCAGCCCCTCCCCCTCCCTCCCCACTGCCCATCCATCCCCCCCTGCACAGCCCTCCCCCTGCCAAGCCCCCCTCCCCCTCCCCCTCCCCCTCCCCCTCCCCCCCTGTCCAGCCCTTTCCCTACCCAGCCCCTCCCCATCCCTCCCCCATGCCCAGCCCCTCCCCATCCCTCCCCACTGCCCAGCCCCTCCCCATCCCTCCCCACTGCCCAGCCCTCACCCTCCCCCCTGCCCAGCCCTTACCCTGCCCAGCCCTCCCCCTCCCCCCTGCCCAGCCCTCCCCCTCCCCCCTGCCCAGCCCTCCACCTGCCCAGCCCTCCCCCTCCCCCCTGCCCAGCCACTCCCCCTCCCTCCCCACTGCCCATCCCTCCCCCCCCCCCCCCTACACAGCCCTCCCCCTGCCCAGCCCCCTCCCCCTCCCCCTCCCCCCTGCCCAGCCCCTCCCCCTCCCTCCCCACTGCCCAGCCCTCCCCCTGAATCTCCCTGCATGAAATATGTAGATGCATGAAATGTTTTATTTGGATGTAGACCCAACCTGGTAAGGTACTGTAACTATTAGAAAACATCCTAAAATTTTGATAAGGTACTACAACTCACTGTATTACAGAACAGATTATAACAGAAAACAAATCTAAAATTATATGTCCAACTAAATATGTTCCCTTAAGGTATGTTTATTTAAGTTAATACAACTCACTGTAATACAAAACAGATTATAACACAAGAAATACCAGTCAAACTCATGAAGAATGTGATTATCACTGCATCATTTACTACTTGAGTTGTAAACAATATAAACTTCCATACATCCTATCCTATTGAAGAGTTAGTTGGGGAAAAAATACCTTCATCAATCCTCGCTGAGACATAAATGATACACATCTCTTAAGTTTCTTCTCCATGCTTGTAAATCGAAGGCATTCATTCCATCAGCCCATGCACATTCACCAATATTTCGGTTCATCGCTATGCTGGGATGAGAACAATCAAAGTATGTCTAGAAACTCTTAGACATGACCCACAAAAATCAATATACAGTGGAGTCAACAGTGAAAACATATCACCTGCATTCATATGTTGGATTAAAGGGAGGTTAACTCGATTATTTTATGACCAATAACCTGCATTCATATAGTGTGTAAATGAAAATGAAAAATGATGCATGTTAGGGAGGTTAATTCCACAATTTTAGGAAAAAATACCTGTTGTAGAGATCTGGCACTTATTAGTGTAGGATTCCCTTGATCTCTTCATGTGCAGAGTGAGTCACCTGCAATATATAAATAAAAAATAATCAATATTCATCTTAAAAGATTAAGTGCATAATAACGTATGAAAAAGTATTATGCGAAGTGAAATACTACAAATTTTCTAGGAGATTATTTCAACGATATTACGAGAACATACCTATTGCAGGGTGAGCAACACATCGGTCAGGATTTGATTTAAGTGGCTACTTTGGGTGGTTTTTTTAACATCCACCTCACCTGTGCACTTGCTTTGTGTTTCCAGCGCACCCTTCAAGAACACTTTCAGCTTCGAGAATGTTGATTCACTCTGCATCCCACATACCAATTATGGCCGGAAATATAGAGGAAACAGAGCATTTGTGCAACAATGAATAGTTCGAAATGTCAGGTTTAATGATAGAAACTAGAAGTGTTGAACTTCAACTGGAAGACAGTGCCCCATTGATGATTGTTCAGAAGGCGCTGAAGAAAGGTGATGTCTTGGGAGTGGTCGATCCTCTAATGCGCCATGGTAATCAACTAAATCAGCTACAAATTCATTTCTGGGACCACTTGAAGTCCTACTGCATCATATTATGAAAATATGAGTTTGGGGTTAAATTGGATATTTGAGGATGCAGTTGAGTAAAAAGAAAACTTGTCATGATGTAAAAAATGGTGTGGTAAAACCATACCTTTAGCGATGGTGGATAAGTCGACACCGTGTCCAGCTCCTCCCCCAGCCCCTCCCCCTCCTTCCCCACTGCCCAGCCCCTCCCCCTCCCTCCCCACTGCCCATCCCCCCCTGCCCAGCCCCTCCCCCTCCCTACCCACTGCCCAGCCCCCCTGCCCAGCCCCTCCCCACTGCCCAGCCCCCCCTGCCCAACCCCTCCCCCTCCCTCCCCACTGCCTAGCCCCTCCCCCTCCCCACCTACCAAGCCCCTCCCCCTCCCTCCCCACTGCCCAGCCCCCCTACCCAGCCCCTCCCCACTGCCCGCCCCTCCCCACTACCCAACCCCTCCCCCTCCCTCCCCACTGCCCAGCCCCTCCCCCTCCCCACCTGCCCAGCCCCTCCCCCTACCCAGCCCCTCCCCCTCCCTCCCCACTGCCCAGCCCCCCCCTGCCCAGCCCTCCACTGCACCCCCCACCCCCCCTCCCAACCTTCCCCTTCCCAGCCCCCCCCCAACCCTCTACTGCAACCCCCCATCCCAAGCCTCCCCTCCACTACTAAGGCCAAGATTAGATGGAGAGATAATAATTAACACACCAAACCATAAAAAAATGGCATGTGAATATTAACTGAAGAATTGTCAAATAACACCCCCGATGAAAACATAATCCAAAATGCATTTCATTTCATAAAAAAATTCACATACAAGCAGTCCACCAGTACAAAAAGAATTAAAACTCCAACACAAGTCTCTCTGCTAAGTCAAAAATGGAGGGGATTAATATCCCCCCCATCACCATCACCGTCATCCCCATGTCCAGAATCATCAACCTCAGCAGTAACATCATTAGCATCATCATCACCAGTAGCAACATCTTCATCATCATCATCTGCAGCAGCAATCTCATCACCAACAACAGCATCAACAACAACCTCGCCAGCTCTATCTCCACCACCGTCATCACCACTAGGACCCTTATGGGAATCACCCGAGGCATTATGTAAAGAGCGCATTGATGCTATACATGAATCAAAAGTGGAAGCAACCTCTGGTGGTAGTGACTGACTCAACATTGACATAGCTTTCATGAATTGTTCATTTATTAGCTTACTTTTTTCACGCTCCTCTAATACTATTTTCTTTGTCGCAGCTAATTCAGCACGCGTACTTTCCAAATCAGAGGCCTTAGAGGCATTAGAGGAATCCGATGATGACCAATACCTAGAGGGGACAATGTTTTTTCCTGGTCTACAATGGACTCTTCCTGGATTCTCCACACCTAACACCTGACCCAAATAATCATTTGGCCCTAAGTTGTCAGCTTCCTCATCCATGGCCTCCAAGGCAGACTGTTGAAATTATACACATATTAAATTATGAATTTCGTATAAATGTTTGAAATATATATAAAAAAACATACAATTTTTTCTTGTGTTTGTGAATTAACTACAGTTCCATCTTTTCTTTTCCTACTGAAGCAGAATAATTTGGCATGAGGTACAAGACCTTCAATGACCCATTCAGCTTGCTGCATATGAGAAATGCACAAATTTGGATTACAACCATTTATGATAAATGAAAAAAATTGGATTGAATGTACCAGCCTATTCTCATGATCGGGCATTGTAGTGCGCCCCAATGTGTGTAGATATATCATTTCATCTTTGTTTTTTTTTGTTTTTCGCTGACACTTCCTAAGAAACAAAAAAAACAATACAAGTAATAAGAATTAAATTTTATATAAAATCCATTAAAGATGGGTAGTACCTTATACTGTTTAGTCTGCCAATGTGTGGTCATTTTTTGATATTGACTTTTTCGACAGTCAGGGTTTGTGGGTACACCCTCTAACTCGGTACCCACTTTGCTCCTCCAACCAATATGTAAATCATACTTGTATGACTGCCAATACTCTCTAAGATCACTCAACCTAGCAGCTTTGGCAGCTTCACTGTTAGGCAAGTTAAATTGACTCTGCAACAAAAATATTAAGTCATATAAATACATTACTAATATAAATATAAATTTATAAAATTTCTGTACCCATATCTGCGCTCATGCCCTATCCTTGATGTCAGCACTGATATGTCTCCATGAGACCGGTTCCACCGGAACGATATCATGATATTTGGCTAAAGTAGCCATGAAACTTCTACACTCCTTATTATTTTTACCTACCATTTGATTTTGAGGATTGTAATCCACCATAATCTGAGTTTCGCGATTCCAGGCATCCCGCATTCGAGTGCGCCCACGTCGCCTACTAGAAGATCCCACTAAATAACAGAAGAGGTGAAAAGAGAAGAGTTAAGTGACAATACAATAAGTCAAAAGTGAAATGATATAATTTGAAACATTTATAATAAAAAAACCTGATGCAGGCTCCTGAATAGGCTGTGAGGCATCCGTGGACTGTGCTGGATCAGCATCCTCCGAAGGAAGTATCTGTTCCACAACATGCTCCAGCTGATCTTCTTGAATAGGAGTGGAAACTGAAGGAACAGACTCAATATGTGCATGATGGATGGTAGGAAAAGGAGGTGGTGTAGACGTGTCAGAATATGCGTAGTAGGTCTGGGGATACATGAATGGATATGGAAATTGTGGAGGTGAGAACATCGGTCGAGTCAGCGTGGACATGGAATGGAAAAAAGAGGGTAAATGGGATGATGACGGAATCATGTATGGGAACATCCCAGGGGTCTCAAGCGGAGGGCGGACATGTGTGGTAGATGGGATGTCCACTGATGGGTCAGTGTGGGGAGTGGTAAGACGGGAGCTCTGCCTAGGTCTAGGAGGATCCCTGCTCGGTCCCATACTAGGAAGAGGAATTTCTGAAGTTATATATCCCTAAAATAAATTTGATCAAAAATATGAACTTCATATTATATGTAATATGGAAGATAAATATTAGAATTATTATACTCACTGAAGACAACTCACGCTCGCATCTAACAGGACCAACATCAAATAATCTTTTCTTGCGAGCTTCTGTAGTTTTCTTCATAATCTGTATAAAAATGAAATAAATATTTTTTAGCAACAATTTTTACAAATCATACATACAACTTAGAATCCAAAGAGGAAAAAAAATGTCATAACATCTTTCAGTAATGATATTTTACAACCAAGTTATACAATTTTTAAAACCACATTTTAAACCCAGTTTTCTGGATTGAAATAAATATAATTAAATGAAACGAAACCAAACAATACTAAAACAGACATATCATTCCAAAACAAAACTAAATTATAATAATTACATTCGTACCAACCTGAGAAACTCACATCAATGTAAACTGAATGAACTCTGAATATATATGGTTACTTTTATATATTACCATCCACTACCTCAGGTTCAACATCATCTCTCACAATGGGAAAATTTGTGTCATCAAATACAATATTTTGGCTAACACTGATGGGGGCGTCAATGGTGACAATTTCATCCCCAGCATCATGAAAAATATGTCTTGGGATTACTTCATTAATGACACCGTAATCAGGTTTCAGATAATCTTTCACATAAAACACTTGTTTTTCCTTTGATTCCAAAATGTATGGTTCATCGGTATGCAGGAATAGACTCATGTCAATAACTCTAAATCCGCAATCATCAATAAATGTACCATGTCGCATCATTGAATCAAACCATTTACATTTCATCATAGTGACTCGACCTTGAGAGTAGTAATCCAATAACAATATTTTCTCAACCAGCCCATAATAATACACATCTTCATATCGAGGTCGACTATCTGATGCACTGGCATAACAATCTGTTCTAGCAGTTAACATAACGCCATCATGTTGTGTTCTCATTTTCACCGCTTTATCAGTTGTAACAAATTTATATCAATTGATTATTAAAGATTTTCAGTCACGAACCAAAGAATTGGGACCAAAATCCAACGCTCTTAATTATTGAGAAATGAAGTCAGTAGGTAAACTCAATACCTGAAATACATATGAGTAATATAATTAAATATATATCTATATTTTAAGGTATATAATGTAATGGTCATACCTTTGATTTCAACCAAGCTGGGAACTCTTGCCTATGCATAGCCTCTCTCCTTCTCAACGGCAAACACCGATGAACTCTACTTATAATTTGTTTATGTTCTCTACATAAAATGACAATAAAAGTATAAGGTATATGTGATATGATATCGTATGAGATAACATATATATATTCAAATTACTTACTTGATATAGGCATCGAACAAACCACAATTAAACAAGACTATTCAATGTTCCATATTCCGCTCTTCAAAGCTCAATGTAACCAATGTATATGACCCGACAATTCCACCTGTTTGGGGAAGAGATGTAAATGAGGGCTGAATTTCCTCATACTTCTCATCTTCATTTCTCATTGGTCGATTATGTCTTGTGCTCACATTAGACAAATACATTGAACAAAAATCCATAAATTCTTGGGCCAGATAACTCCTTACAATAGAACCTTCAGGATAATTCTTATTTTGTACATATGATTTCAAAGTGCACATATTTATTTCAGTGGGATACATCCACCGAAAAGTGACTAGTCCCCCAAGAAGTCTCTCAGTTGGAAGATGAACTGTTAAATGCAACATGCAAGTGAAAAAGGATGGAGGAAAAAAATTTTCCAACTCACACAGAATTAACGGAGCCTCTTGCTGCATTTTTATCAAAAATGATTTGGATAACCTTTTAGCACAAAGGTCTCTAAAAAAATGACACAACCGAATCACTGCCACTCTTACATTATTGGACAGCAAATGCTGAATTGCTATTGGAATCAATTCATGAAGCAGGATGTGATAATCATGAGTTTTTAGGGATTTCAATATCAACTGTCTTCTGTTGACTCGTTTAGATATGTTGATGGAATAGCCATCTAGAACCTTGATATTCTCCAATATTTCCAGAAATCGATCTTTCTCTGTCGGTGTCATCACATAAGAAGCACAGGGAACTTTCCATTTGTTTTCACCGATACAAACAGGATGTAGTTCTGGTCGAATAACCCAATCCAATAAATCCCGATGAGATCAGAGGTCATCTTTGGTCTTCCCCTTAATATTAAAAAGAATTTCAAGAAACATTTCACATATATTTTTCTCAATATGCATTACGTCTAAATAATGACGTAACAAATTAGTAGACCAATATGGCAACACAGAAAAAATACTTCTCTTTTTCCAATTGTAAGTGACTTTAGTATCATCATTCTTCCTCTTTTGAGATTTCAACTGACCTTTCCCTAATGAAAAGCTAAAATCTTTCAATTCATCAAGCACATCACTTCCTGACATACGTTGAGGTGGTTCTTCAGTTTCAACATTATTATCAAACCTCCAATGATTCTTCCTGTATTGATGATCCATTGGCAAGAATCGGTGATGCCCCATGAAACTAAAACTATGACGATATTTAAGCCTTATCGATCGTGTATTCTTCATAAAAACGGGACATGATATTTTTTACTTCGTGCTCCACCCATACATCATTGCATAGGCAGGGAAATCATTTATGGTCCATAGAAGGGCAGCACGCATCTGAAACGTATTCTTTGAAGAAGCATCAAATTTCTGCACACCTAAATCCCAAAGTTCTTTCAACTCTTTTATTAAAGGTTGCAAGTAGACATCTATATCATTACCAGGATCCAAAGGTCTAGATATCAGTATACTCAAGAAAGTGAAAGGTTTTTTCATACACATTTATGGAGGAAGATTATAAACATGAATAAAAACTAGCCACGTGCTATGAGCAGTAAGCATCTGACCAAACGGATTAAAACCATCACATGATAGGCCCAATCTGACATTACGCACCTCAGCTGCAAAATTAGGATGTTGTGCATCAAATGTCCGCCATGTTAATCCATCTTCAGGATGGACCAGCTCATCATTACCTTTAATTCTCTCAACATCATGCCATCGCATATTAACTGAGATTTCTGGAGACATGAATAGATTTTAAAGTCTGGGAATCAATGAAAAGTGCCACATGAATTTCTGTGGCACACGAGATGGTGTTCCATCTGCATTTGTCTTCCATCAAGATGTACCACATTCTTTAAAATCATTACGGTCAGTTGTTTCCTCCAAATATAAACTACAATCTTTTAGACAAGCATGGACTTTATTAGTAGAAAATCCAAGCTGCTTAATTAACTTCCATGCCATGTAATGATTGGAGGGAATATCTACACTATCAGGAAGCAAGTCCTTAAGAAATGTAAGAATATAATCATTGGCGGTATTAGAAATCCCATACATGGTTTTTCCATGATATAACCACATTAAAAATTCCAACTTGGTCATTTTAGTACATTCTTGATATACTAGAGTTCTGGCATCATCCAATAAATTTTTCACTCTCTCAACATCATCGTCTTCAACATTTTCCTCGTGTGTAATGATATCATTGTCTTCTTGCACCGGCATGTTATCTCTCTCGGAATGATGCACATATGGAAAATGATCAAATATCAAATTTACCATGTCACTTCGTTCATTTCGTTTATGAACAATCGAATATTGACTCGTCTCTCCATGGTGAAACCAAACATTATAGTTAGCTTGAAATCCAAATTTCGTTAAATGGTAACTAACTTCTTCTTTTCTTAACCATGGTCTTCCAACATAATTATAGCAGGGACACTGTATACATCCTCCATCTGACGCATTGTTAAATGAAAAATCTAAAAAATTCTCCAAATTACTTTGAAACTCGGTTGAAATCCGATCGGTACGATACATCCAGCTTCTATCCATTCTATAACAAGAAAAAAATTATAATGTAAATCATATTTAAAAAATTCATTACAACCAATTTTATTATTAAATTAATCAATTAATATTAGTAGCTAACAAAACATATTTAATGACAAGAGGAGTCCATGATTGAATAAGTAGCAATAATAAGAATGATCAGGATAAACCATCTTTCCATATTTATTTTCCATGTAAATCTAGAAAGGATCACATTGGATATCATTGTAAATCCTAAACCTAGATAATAAATCCAAGATCTATTTCCTTTAAGGATAATAAATAATATCTATCAATAATAAGAATGACAACAAACAAATGATAAATTATATTTAAATCTCAAGGACTGATTAAATTCTATGTAAATGGTTTGGTTTATTGGCTTAAAAAAATCATGCTCTAAACAGTTACATGTTGTTCAATTCAACTTTTAATATAACATTGAAATGTTACGTTAATACATAGTAAAAAACTTTAAATTTAAAAAAAAAAAATAATTGTTTTTCATAATTTATGGAACATACATTATCAAGATTTGAAGATGATTTCCATGTGTTACTGGTCATAAAATTTAGAATGTTAATTATGAATCATTCCATGATTGGTTTAAGAATTATGTATGTACTCATATAATTATGTTAAAAATAAATTATAAATGGTATTTTCAGATAAAGCACTATATATGATCATAATGTGTCTTATATAGTCTAGCATGCTTAAATAATTAATTGAGCATGATTTTCCAAATGCATTCAACTAAAATGTTATTGTACCACTCAATACAATAATGAATTATTTATTTTGAAATACAAATGACTGTTAATTTCTCATTATTTAGGTTGTTCAAAATAGTTCAATACAATACAATAATATTTTGGAGTTTGTTTCAGCTTGGTATTTAGTGAAAAGTAAGATATCAAAGATAAAAAAATTAGACATAGAAAAAAATCTTGGTGTGTTACAATGAATATTAAATTATTCCTCCCTATGTGTTGTGATCATTATTGGTTTGAAAATATATTCTCTTAGGATGGTATGAGCTTGGTCTTCCTAGTTTCGCATCAGATGGTTTGCAACAGGTCATGACCACATGGAACATCCCCAAGAGATGATTTAGATCTTTCAGTTCATCTATGCAGAGTTTTTTGGATTTGGTAATTTGAGAGGGTATGGCATCAGCCATCGGATCGAGACTGTGCTTTGACACAGGACACTTGCTTGTTGAATCACTTTGCAATGGTGGAGAGCTTCATCACATTCAAATGTTGGGGAGGGGTAGTTTTGATGTTGTCAATCTGCTTTTATTTTCCTTGACCCTTAGGGAATTATTTGTCCCAATTCATGATGTCTTTGGGTTTTCCCATTCATCCCTTAAAATTCAGTCTTATCTTAATAAAAATTTGAAGGCCTTCAGGCCATTGGAGGAGGTATGAGCTCGGTCAAGTGTCTTTCAAGTCATCTATTTATCGAACATTTTTTCCACACATAGTTAGTTTTTCTTGATAGTCACCCTCTTCTTCTAGTATGGGTAAAGGTTAAATATGCCACCTATGTTGGGTCCTTCTCTAATATCATCTATATATAATCAACTGTGCACTTCAGAATTTCATTGAAGACAAATCAGCCTTAAACGGTGTGGATCAATCTCCTATAAAAAGAATAGTAGACATGATGGTCTGTGAGGTTGACCTCATTAGGTTTCTTAGGTTTTTGTATCTTGATTATGTTATTTTCCATGTATGTAAGAAAATAATTGTAAAACTTCTCCTTTAATAAGTAATACACTTTTTCCATCCGTTCCTCAAGTCATGGGTGACCCAGATCACTTTTTTCTTCCATTCAAGGGAGAATTTGTTGTTAATGCCGCTCAATGGGAGGTGTCATGTGATTTAGGGCCTTCCTAGGTGCCTGAATTGGAACTAATATTGTTTTTAGGGTAAGAGAAGTATTATCTACCACATTAATGCCTATACGCAGGGGTGTGGAGACACTTGTCCATTTCATTCAAGTAGGTAGCTACCACATTAGGCTCTTCTTTGGTCAAAATAATGGTAGGAGAAATTGCTCCCCAAAAACCTAGAAGGTTGAAACATCCTCCCGGAAGAAGCCTCCAGATATCTTCATGTTAACCATTTACCCTTAATTCATCCTAGTCACTCCAAGCATCCAGAAATGCAACCATGATTGGGATGACCATCAATGGGAGGTTGGTGTAGTAGAGCGGAGTAGGTTTTGACAACCAAAAATGTTTCCTAGGTGTCCCCACAAGCTTAGGACCTCGATAAGATAAATTCTTAGAAGACGTTGGGTGAAAGTAAGCATCTTTTTCCACAATATCCACAATAGGTGAGTCATCAACATCGTCGTACTCATCACCATTTTTTGGCCGCAGCATGGAAAGTACTCAATGAGAGTATTTGCAGTGACCACTTCAGGAATGTATGAGGGCATAGAGGTTCCCAAGGTAATGACCCACATTTTCATGATTCTCAAAAAAAGAAATGACAATGGGCACTAACACATAACCAATTATAGTAAGATAAACATCCTTAATTTAGAGGAGCTTCCATAAAGCACTACGGGACCGGTCGCGAGTGGATGGGTGGCCTTTGAAAAGGTCCCATTACGTCCATACCATTGGGAAATCAGCCTCAGGGGAATGAGTGTTATACTCCTAGAAAGAGCTCCAGTAGCTTGTTCGGACTCCCTTGAGGTCATGACCCCATATTTTACAATTTTTCTCAGGGGGCGGGGACGAGTGGATTTCAAAGGACTTTTCCTAGACAAGAGTTTCCAACAACTCCCTTTTTCTTATCCTTCAGCTTTTCACCATATGCCTTGAAAGTTATCACGAGGGTAACTAGATTAACTAATTGTTCATGGGTATATGATTTAACGCAGGCCTCAGCATTGTTATTGGTGAGGAAGGGTACGAAATCCCCAGAGTTCGGATGTTTGGCCTGGCACTGGGTGTCCTCCTGGGTGAACATCATCCATAATTGACAAGCTATCATAAGATGCTTCTCTTGACAGAAACCGTTGAGAGTTGGAGGGAACAACTTCAAAACATAGTTAAATTGAAGAATAAATTTATAGGGTGAATATCCTTTTCAAATAAGATCTCCTCCAATATGGGCTACCCAGATGCCTTATCTCAAAAAAAATAAGTAACCTTGGTTGACAAATTCATCAGATGCATTATTCGTAATAGTAGTGGTAGGGAAATCATAAGGATGATAATTGAAATGCTAGTAGATTTTGAGATAAGAAATTAATTCCTACTCATTCTTTATAGTTTTCTCATCTTTCTTATCCTTTGAAGCCCAAACTACCAACATAACCCCACTAGTACTCTGAAGATACGGTCGGAGGGTGGAAGGCAGAATTAGTAAGGATTTGATAATGTTATAAACTCTTATAATCAACCGAGAATCATTGATATCCTCCCATAACATTAATGGAGCATCACAAGTAAAATTACCTTGTTTAAGAGATGTCGAGGCGGAGGCGAAGGCCAGGGGATCCAGGTCAGGAGCCGGGAGGCAGAGCCGGGACGCGGAGCAGGGACGTGGAGCCGGGACGTGGAGCCGGGACGCGGAGCCGGGACGCGGAGCCGGGACGCGGAGCCGGGACGCGGAGCCAGGACGCGGAGCCGGGACGCGGAGCCGGGATGCGGAGCCGGGACGCGGATCCCGAATGCGGAGCCGGGATGCGGAGCCGGGACGCGGAGCCGGGACGCGGAGCCGGGAGGCAGAGGCCGGGGAGGGGAGTCGGAGAGGGGAGGAGAGGGTCGGGGGGTGGTGGTCGGGGAGGGGAGGACAGGGCCGGCAGTAAGGGTTGGGGAGGTAGGGTTGAATGGGGGGAGTGCTGAGTGAGGAGGAGCCCGAGGAGGAGCCCGATAGTTCGGGCAGTATGCTCTTTTAATACCCACGGTTTTAATAAAACCATGACATACAAGTTTAAACTACATCTATAAAGATAATCATTTTCATTTTTAGTTAAAACAAAAAATATGGGAATGGAATTTTAAGGAAGCTAGTAACATTTAAAAAATAGTAAATATAAAAAAATGAAAATTAATTGACATGAAATTTCTTAAATTAAAGTAAATTGAAATCCAAGAACATGCCATATGAGAATACTTATGTGTAGAGGTTGAGAAGACTAGGATCCTTACTAAAAAAATTGCCATATGCTATATTTGTAGAGATCTACAAGGTATATTCTCATCATGCCCTAGTGTTCACCATCATGGGAAGTACAAGTAACATCCACTAGTCATGACTTATCATGCACTAGCATGCGCCCGGTGGGAAGTCCAAGTAGCATCCACAACCCATGACCTATCATGCACTTGCATGTTCCCGATGGCCCGTGCAACCAATATTTGTTGGGTCGGGAGGTCCCTTAAACCTAGAGGAGTACTTGTACTAGGTTCCCCCATAAATACCCAAGGCTTCCCATGTGCCACTATTTTGGTACAAGTAATCCAAGAAGTTCAACCATGATAAAAGGTACCATCTATAATAACAAAATGCTAAGATTCCTTAAAACTGGTTTTCCTTACATAAAACAAAGTCCTTAGCCCATAATAGACAAACCCAGCATTAATTTGGTCAATACTATCCACTTTGGCCAAACAATAGATTTCCTAAGAAATTTCTCTCCGGAATTTTTTTTACAAATCATTATAAATCAAGGGTAATCATTCCACTAAAACACAGCCTTGTATTTCATGGAAAGTCGTATGATGCATTACATCAAACACATGGTGGGCGACATGTAAAACCAATGTGTTTTTATAATTTTAAACAACCCTTACACCACAGATTTAAGAAATCAAGAGTGAAAGTATGATTAATAGTAATCTTAATGAACATTAAATACCATAAATTTATATTAAAAATTCTTTTAAAATCATCAAGAATGTGTGGTTCGATAAATGATAGAAAATACATAGAGTCACCTACCTTTATACGGATCATGATCAATTTTAGAGGGCATCATCCATGGAATAATACTCTTAAAGACCTATGAAGACATCTTTAACAAATTAGAAACCTAGATACAAAGAATCAAGCAATTTATTGGGACCCCAGAAGTGAGAACACTTACCGACAAGCCATGGGTTAAAAGCACCCAACTGGGTGTGGATGACACATATAGGGCTAATATAACTCCCAAGATCAAAATCCCTATAAATTTTTGGTCATCGATTGAGTGAGGAAGTCACTCGACCTAGGAGAAATTGCTCAACTTCAATATGCCGTCAACTGTAGGATGGGGGAGCACGCGGACCAGAGCAGGAGGGGGGATGCGCATGGACAAGAGGAGGATGAGGATGGGGGATGTGCGCCGTCTGGAGGAGGGGTGATGATCGCCGACCGGAGGTGGGTAAGGGGATTCAATTGAAGGAAACATAGGGGAGGGACTAGATGGGGGGAGTTGTGGCCCGACGAGTGAAGGAGATCGAGCAGGGGTAGGGCAAAATATCAGGCCCTCTATTTTGACGGTTCAATAAAAACTGTTGGGGTAGAATTTCTATACCCATGGTTATTAATAAACCGTTGGTATAGGTTACCTTGTATCAGGCTATTCCCACGGTTTAAAAAACCGTGGGTATAGCTCTATGAGGATAACCCCTCTTTCCAGTAGTGATAAAAAAATAAAAAATGTGTTAATTACAAATTATTGATAAAAATGAATTTATTGATTATACATTATTAAATATTAAACATTTTATTGATTAGAAAATTTTGATAATTAATGTTATTAAATTGTATATATTAAATATATTGATGTATATTAATGTATATAAATATGATTTATATATTACAAAATATTTATGCACTTTACATTAAATAGTCATATATTTATTGAATAATGGTATATAATTAAAAATTAATATGATTTAAAAATATTGACTAATTTCATAGTACTCGACATATAATTGACTTTAGTTTGATTTTTCAATTTAATATAGGTCAAATGTGTGCTATATTTATTTCACAAATATGTAATTAATGCATTTTTATATACAATATGCACACAGAGAGAACTTATCCATTTTTCCAGTATTTTTATAGTGTACTTATATTCTTAATTTATTCAATTTCATTTGTTTTTAACATATATGAATGCACTCAAAATTAGATTCTCATTAATAAAGTTAAAAAAATATTTGTAAAAAAATTTTAATACATAAATATATTTATAAATGTATAGTCACTATATTTATACAAATATATATTTAGAATTATAAATAAATAAATATTTTTTTTAAAGTTTTTATATAATAATAAATAAATAATTATGTATATTTAAATAATTATTAAATTTATAATAAATTTACTTAAATAATGAATATATTTAATATATTTATATTTATATATATTTATTTAATATATTTGTATAATTATATAAATATATATAGTGATATAAATAATATTTTTTAAAAAACTATTTCTATCATTAAAAATAAATAATTATAAAATTATAATAAATATATTTAAAAAGGAATACCTTTACTATATTTATATTTATATTTATAAATTAATTATTTATAAATTTTTACAATTTGTTTATTTATATTTATAATTATAAATCCTTTAACAGTTCTTGAGTAATAAGTGATGATAAAAGAATATTTATCAGTGATTTTTTCACACTGATAAAGATGAAGATTTATCAATGTTAAATAATGCACTGATAAAATGAACATTTATCAGCACTCTAATTTTAGCGCTAATAAATATTGATTTTATTCCTTTTTTAGCACCAATAAAGATAGGTCTTTATCCGCGCTTATTTGTAAGCACTGATTAAAGTGTCCCGATCTATTTTAAAAACCCTAACCATTTGCAAACCCATTGTGATATAGAGCTTTCCATGGAAGCCACCCACTGTCGGAGCTCCTCCTTAGTGAATCGAAGGTCGAATCACACCACTTGACTGCCTCTGAACATCTCGTCTAACATTCAAAGAGGGTCTCCAATTTTCTTCAACCTAGTAAGGTTGGCCTTCGAATTTTATTTGTGTGATTTTTGTTTAGTTTTTGATTTTTTTTCTTCAATGATTTGTTTAGTATCATTTGTTTATGATCTGTTGTTTATGATTTGTTTGTGATTCATTGTTTAGGAAATGATTTGTGGCTTGTGGTTTATATTGACTACCAATTTAGGATTGGTTGTTTATACTAAATCATCAATTAGATCTTGATGAAAAATAGGACACTACCTTATGTTGGTGTGATGTCTCTTGTTGCCCTCATGCACAAGAGATTTTAGATATAGCAAGACATCTCATTCACTACTTGTAATTAGTGTACTCCTACTAGAAAATCGGATGGTGGGTTTAATATATCTATCCATATCATGTGATCCACTGGTTGTTTTATTCGTTGGAATTGTTCCAATGACACATGTATGCAATGATACTACTCGTTTGTTGATCATGGTGGAGGATAGATAAAGAGCATTTTTCTATGCGCACCCATTGCTGATCTTCAGTGTACATCTATAGGAAGTTAATGATCAAGCTTTGTATCAACTTTCTTTTGCATCATGATGGCTTGTTCTCCACTTTTGATGCTTCCTGTACTTTTAATATTCTCATTTTTTTTATTTAAACTCAATACTAGTGCAATAAAATTGCACATCGTGCATCCTCATTATATTCTTATTTAATAATTTTAGGCTGTGTGGGTTTGGAAACGAACTCATGGTAAATCTTTCTCAAAAAAATCACTACTTACAATCATCATTTATAACTTCATAGTATTTCTTAATAATAATTTTCATCTTTTGATGCAATTTTCAACTTTTAGACCTCTTCTTGAAACCTCTTTCAGCCTAGTGACCTACTTTAACCATCCCATGAAATCTATTTCTCAAACTAATATACTTTTCATTGAGTCACATTGGTTCCCTACTTCTATTCGAGTTAAATACCACCTAATACATCCACTAGAGACGCAGTTAACATGGAAATAATTATTTGAATAATATCCATAACTACATTAGTATAATTGGTAAATTTATTTTATAAATCATCCTTTAACTTCAAAATAGTGAATATATTCCAAATAATTAAGGGAAAACTATAAAAATACCTATAAAATCCAAAATAAAATCACAGGTATTTTTACCTTCATATATAGCTCATCTGGTTGTCCTTACTTTTCATACAGGTCAACTGGGGTGTATTTAAAACATATCCTCTATTTTAAAATTTACTAAGAACTTCCAAATCTCTTTTTATGAACACAATAGGATGTATATAAACCAAAAATGGATTCACACTAATCATTTGACAAAAAAATATGAAGATGGAGTTAAAGAGTTCATCAAGTTTTCAAAACATCATGCATACGACCCTTCTAAAATCCTACATCTGTGTTTACGTTGTTTTTATTCAAGAAACATTAGTCTGTAAGAGATAGAAGAATGTTTGATTTGTCACAGAATAGATCAAAGCTATAACCATTAGACTAATCATGGGGAAAACTAAATGTGGACATCAATTGGGATGATACTATAGTTTATGAATCATTTGTTATGAATACCTTTGTAAAATATGATGGAGATTGCATGGAAGAAATGAAAATATAAATTAAAGATGACCTTTGTGATTGTCCAAAGTTGTTTAAGGAGTTAAATAGCTATTATAAGAAACCATTGTATAATGGTTGTACTAAATACACAATATTGTCAGCTTTATTGAAGTTATATAATGTGAAAACTAGCAATAGATGGAGTGACACCGACTTTACAGAACTATTTGGTCTTCGGAAAGATATGCTACCAGAAGAAAATGAAATACCATATTGAACATATGATGCTAAATTAATGTTACTTTCAATGGGAATGATCTCTAAAAAATAAATTCTTGTCAAAATGATTTCATATTGTTTCGCAAGGACCATTAATCACTCCTGAAATGCCCTAAGTGCGACGCGGATCGATACAAGAAAAATGAATCAAGTCCTTCAAAATTTGTATGGTATTTTACTACCATTCCATGTTTTATAAGACTATATGGTTGTCAAAATACTTCAAAACAATTAACATGTCATGCAGATACAAGAATTAAATATGGGAAGCTACGTCATCCAGTAGATTCTCCTTAGTGGAAGAAAATTGATTATTATTTTCCTGAATTTGGATATGAGTTAAGAAACATTCATCTAGTGTTATCTACAAATGGAATAAAACCTTTTGGTGAATAGAGTAGTACTCATAGTATATGTTCTTCCATGTTGGTAACTTATAATTTATTGACATGGTTATGCATGAATCACAAATAAATTATGTTGTCTCTGCTTATATCTGAACCAAAGAAACCTGGTGATGATATTGATGTCTATTTTGATCCACTGATTGAAGATCTAAAATTGATGTGGGATACATGTTTTATAATGTATTATGCTCATAGAAGTGAAGAATTCAAATTGAGTTCCATGTTGTATGGAGTGATAAATGACTTCCCCACTTATGGAAATTTATTAGGCAATAGTATTAAAGGTAATTTAGGGTGTCCCATTTGTGAAAAACACAAATAATCAATTTGGTTAAAACATTCCTCAAATACTGTGTTTTTAGGAAATAGAAATTTTTTACCTCAATGAAATAAATATCGATCCTGGATGACAACATTCGATTGGAATATTGACCAAGGTACAACATCGTCTCTAGCAACAGGTGATCAACTGTACAAAAAATTAATAAACATTAACACTATTTTTAGTAAACCATTTTTGAAAAACCTTAAAAATTCAGGTTGGAAGAAGAGATCAATTTTATTTGAATTACCATATTGGAAATTTTTGTTTGTCAGACATTTTCTTGATGGCATGCATATAGAAAAAAATTTATTTTATAGTGTTATTGTCATGTTACTAAATTTTCTTAGAAAAATGAAATATGGAATCAAGGCTAGGTTGGAAATGATTGAAATGTGGATAAGGGAAGAGTTGGAACTAGTGAAGGGTAAAAGGTGAAATTTTCTTCCTTTAGCATATTACACTCTATCCAGATAGGAAAATTTTCAATTTTTCCTTTTCCTTATGAGTGTAAAAGTTCTACAGGTGTATTAATAAAATATCAAGAATGTTGTGTTAATGACTAATTTGAAGTTACAAAGACTAAAATCACATGACTGACATGTTTTGATGCAAGATTTAATGCATGTTTATTTCAGTTGCATTCTACCTCAAAATGTACGACATACATTAACCAAACTCTGCTTCTTTTTCAAAGCCATATATAGAAAATTTGTAGACCCGGGGAAGTTTCCCATCACGAATAAGGATATTTCAATCATATTATGTGAATTAGAAATGTTCTTCCCACCATCATTCTTTGATATAATGGTCTACCTGATGGTTCACTCGGTTAGAGAGGATCATATATGTGGTCATGTCCATTACAGATGGATGTACCCCATTGAATGGTATATGAATATTTTGAAAGGGTATGTCAAGAATCGAAGTTAGTCAAAAGGTTGTATTGCAGAATGATATTCTTTTGTTGAAGCTATTTAATTCTGTACTAATTACCTATCAGATTTTGAAAGCATTGGTCTCCCAAAGTCTCTTCATAGCTAACTCCTTATGGGTGAAGGCATTTCCAGAAGAGATGTTGTTATAATTACCTTGAAAGAGTAGGAGTAAATACATCCTTACATATTACATAATAATGAATATGTTGATCTATACATTGAATCAAACAAAAAAATTATTAGAGATTTTAATCCATCAAGGGATGAAAGATGGATATCAGATACAAATAATCAACACTTTATAGGATGGTTTAGAGATCAAATTTATAATGATTTTTCTAAAATTCTAAATTCAATTTCCGAATGACTTTAATGGCTATCCAAAGGACCAAATACAAATGTTATATCTTACACTGATTTTGTAATCAATGGTTATACGTTCTATACAAAAGAACATGATGAATTCAATATAATGAAAAATAGTGGTGTTACACAAGTGGATTAAGTGATGCAAATATCTTTTTCCAAGGATATAAATCCAATTTATGCAAATATGTCATATTTTGGCATTATCGAATAGATATAAAATTTGGATTATACAAAATTTCAAGTGTCACTTTTCCATTTCAAATGGTTTGACAATATCAATAGAGTGAAATTTGATGAAATGGGATTTTTGAAGGTGAATTTCAATGTAGAAGGGGAAAAATACAATCCATTCATAATGGAATCATAAGAAATGAAATTATTTTATTCTCTGATCCAAAAAAATTAAGAATTTGTCGATTTTCCTACTTGTGACTAAAAAAATGTTGACTCAAATGAAAATTCAATTGAGGATGACCCTTTCATGGGGACATCACAATCAGTTCATGTTGGTCCCAATGTAGATAATGTCTTGTACATTAGAGGGGACCACAAAGAGGGGATTTGGATTCTCAAAAGAGGAACCAAATCCTTGAAACCTTTTAAAAAAGAAATAGAGTTTAATGATCAGGTAAGTTTTTTGTAATATATTATGTTTTTCCTCATAATATTATATGTTATATACTAAATTAACATGACATAAATTAAATGTTTGACTATTCATGTAGACAACACCTTCGGTACATGATGATGTTACCAATCCCTTAGAAGAACAAACTATAATGAAGGAATCCCTTTGGAAATATGTACAGGTAATGTTATGATATACTTTTTATATTTTATTTAAAAATTATACAATGGAGTGTTGATTTCATTTTCATTATTCCTCGAAGAGTTGTTTCATATTATTACTAACATAATAATAGTTTTCTTATATAGTTGTGTTCATTGGCTTGAGCAGGGGGTGTCTTGTTCGGAAATAGAATGAGTCATTTCATGATTAAAAGAAAAGGAACATTGATGTCTATGAATGTATTTAATAATTTTTATTTATGTAATTGTATAAACCAATATTTGAAATTTCTATAATATAGTGTTCTTTTTTGGTATTTATGTTGTAAATTTCATATCATTTAAATTCTGTATTGGGACTTGTTTTTTTATATTATATGTGTTTTTGGTGTGTTTTTGGTGCTGTAGTGTTTTATTACATCACACTACTATATGTCACTTTATCATTGCTTTTGGAAGTGCTGATAAAAGAGACATTTATGAGTGCTTTTGAAAGAGGTGATAAATGTATACTTTATTATCACTTCTATTAGCACTGATAAAAAGACTTTATCAATTATTTTATAAGTGTTGATAAAGGAATCCTTTAGCGGAGCTAAATTAAAGTGAGGATAAATGAGATCTTTATCATTGATTTTAAAAGAGCTAATAAATGTCCTATTTATGAGTGATTTTTTATCACTAATAAATGGACCCTTTATCAGTTCTTTTTCAGTGCTGATAAAAGTCCTAGGCTTTTAACATCACTCAAGTTATTATCTCTTTTCTAGCACTGATAAAGTCTATTTATACTGCTGTTAAAGGCCATTTTTATAGTAGTTTTTGACAAATGACCTTATTGTATTCATAGATATTATGAATTTAATATTAAAATAATATTTGGAAAAGTTTTTTGTTGTTTTGATTGATGATATTTTTCTATTTTCAAAAAGTTATTAGGATCATGAAAAACATTTATTGACTATCTTTCAAACTCTCAAATAACATAAGTTATACAGAAAATTTTGCAAATGTGATTTTGGGTTACAATAGATTTATTTTCTTATGAACATTGTAAATAAGGATGGAATAATAGTTGATCCTATCAAAATAAATGTGGTTGATGAATGGCCAAGACCTAAAAATGAAATATAGATTCATAGTTTTCTTATATTATAAAGTTATTAATAATGTTTTGTTAAAAACATTTCATGTTTATCTAGTCTGATAACTAAGTTAACTCAAAAAGCATTTAAATTTAGTTAGACATAAGAATGTGGTGTTTGTTTTTAGAAACTTAAGAAGAGATTGGTAAATGGTCAAAATTTGGACCTTCCTTCCAGAAATGGTGAGTTTTTCAACTACAGTGATGCTTCATGAAATGGACTTGGTTGTTTTCTGATGCAAAATGACCATATAGTTTCTTATTCTTAAATGAAATTGAAACTTCATGAGTTAAATTACCCCAAACATGATTTCGAATTACAAATTGTGGTTTTTTCTTTGAAAATTTATAGGCATCATTTATACATAGCCAAATGTAAAATATAAACTGACCATAAAATTCTGAAGTATATATTCACTCAGAAGGAATTAAACATGAGGTAGAGAAGATAGATTAAACTAATAGAGGATTATGATTTCACAATCAATTACCATCTTAGAAAATAAAACAAAGTGGTAGATGAGTTGATCCAAAAACATCATGCTATATTAACCTTGTTACATTTGAAACATGATCCCTTGATTTATGATTTGATGAATTTTGTCTTGGAAGTTGCTGGTGTGGGAAATTCCTCTATTTTTTCAGGTGTCAGTGCATTCATCTCTGTCAGACATAATTAAGCAAGCATAGAAAGAAGACAATGAGTTATAGAAAAAGGTATAATTGGTGAAAAGGGGTAAGTTTGCATAATTTAATATTTTATAAATATTGTGTTTCAAGATTTAGAAAAATATTATGTGTGCCTTTTGATTCCCAGTTGAAGAAATAATTTTTGTGTGAAGCTCAAAGTTCTCCATTTTTCAGTTCATCCTGAAAGTACTAAGATGTAGAGAGACATTCAGGAGTATTACTGGTGGGATGGAATGAAAATAAATATTTCAGATTTTACCATGAAAAGTTTTACATGTCAATAGGTTAAAGTAGAGTGAAAAATACCAAAGGGGTGCTTCATCCATTTCTAGTTCTAGAGTGGAAATGAGAAAATATATCCATGGACTTCATGGTGGGACTATCAAAGACTTATTGAGGTAAATATTCGATTTGGGATGACGGACTGACAAAATATTCATATTTCCTTCCTATTAGAGATAATATTTCGTTGGATCAGATATCTAGATTTTACCTCAAAGTGATTGATAGGTTACATGGATTTTCTATTTCCATTGTATCTGACCATGATCCTAGATTCACTTCTAACTTTTGGAAAGGCCTTCGGAAGCCATTGGGCATAGAATTAAATTTCAGCACATCCTTTCATCCTCAATCTAATTAACATACTAATTGAATGATTCATACATTGTAACAAATTATTATATCTTGTTAAATTGATTACCAGGGAAGTTTGGATCAACATATTTCTCTAGTTGAGTTTTCTTATAATAACATTTTTCATTCTAGTATACATATGGAACCTTTTGAGGAATTATGTGGAAAGTGGTTTCAAACTCCAACTATTTGGGATGAAGTTAGGGAAATTAAGTTTATGGGACCATAATTAGTAGAGGAAGTGGATTAGAAAGTGAAGATGATCCAGCAACACATGAGGACAGCTTTGAGCAGGCAGAAAAGTTGTGCAGATAATAGGAGGAAAGGTTTTTATTTTGAGGTTAGTGATCATGTTTTCTTTAAAATCTCTCATTAGAAAAGTGTTATACATTTTGGTAATAAAGGAAAAATAATTACATGGTTCATTGGACTTTTAAAATCTGAGAAAAATTTGGACCATTCACCTATCAAGTAGCTTTTTCTCCAAGTTTATCTCAGGTACAAAATTTTTATCTTGTTTCGATGTTGAGAAAGTATGTGCCAAATTTATCTCATATTTTGAGACCATAAGTAGTTCAGCTGGAAGAAAAACATTCTTATGAAGAGAAACACGTTCATATTCTTGATCATAGAGAGTAAGTATTGTGTAATAAAGTAATCCACCGGGTTACGGTTTTGTGGAGAAACCACATGGTTGAAGAAGCAACATGGGAATCTGAAAATGCTATGAGGTAAAGGTACCCTCAATTGTTTAATAAGTAAATAAAAATTGAGAGGATGAAATTTATAGAAGGTTGGGAGAATGTGAAAACCCAGGTACTTATAAAATATTTTTTTTCATCATATAATTAAATATTTAAACTCATTATAAATTTATAATGAAATAATCAATATTTATAGAAATTAATATTGATGGAATAGTAACTTGACCTTAGAAATAGTAACATGACCATTAGGAATAGTAATTTGGCCAATAGAATAGTATCCTCACCTATGATAGTATAAATAAAATTTTTTTTTCTTATAATTGTAACCATGATATATTTATATCATAGAACAAGTTAATAAATATTTTAAAAATGATAAATTAATGGTTGGTATTTTTGTGAAACATAAATGTCTATTTATAATTTTATAATTAATTTAATGATTTTATAGATATTTTATTTTCATAAAATATATTCATAATTTAGTATTTTATTTTCTTATTTTTATAAGATAATTTTATGAGACCTTGATTAATTTTTCATGGTGTTATAAAATCAGTTATAGTTTTAAAATTGTTATTTTTTGAATAAATTATAATTTTATTTAAAAATTAAATTGATCACATTTATAAAATTATTTTGTTAAAATGGAGTTCATTTTTTAATTCTATAAATCAAAAAATGGTTGGGGTGAATTTTTGGAATTTTTTTGAAATACTTGAATTTTTCTGAATAGTGAAATATAGTAATTTACGGTATATTTACATTATAAGTTAAATACATTATTACAAACATCAAGATTGATTTAAGAAAAATAATCTTGAACATAACTTTATTATTTTAATATAATTTATTATAATTATCAAATTATTCATAATATTGATCAAAATTAACAGACTAATGAATAAAATAATAAAAAAAACCCTCCTCTTCTCCACTATAAATACCACCCCTCACCCCCTCTTCTCCTCAAAGCTCTCAATATTTGAGAATTGTCCAAATTTTTCCCAATAATATTTCCAAGCCTCTTCCCCACATCCAAGACCTTCTTTTCTCACCAAAAGTCCAAAACCAAATGCCTTAAGAATGTTCTCAAGGAGAATAATTCGAGAGGTAAAAACCCTTTCATTTTCTTTTATTCCATTTTCAATTATTTTTTTTATTATACTATATTAACATCCACTTATCCAGGAGGCATTAAAACTACATTATCTTATATATAATTATATTTTATCTTGTTTATGGAAAAAATCATCATCATACCTTTTATCCTCTCCCTTTTATTTTAAAAATAAAAACATCGTTCGTGATGTGTCGAATTACCAACATTATGGATGATGTATTTTCAATTTAAATTATCTCCTTCATGGATGGTCATAAAACCATTTTCATGGTTTAAAAATATTTTAAATTTTATTATATAACCACTTTTGTTTTATGTAATTAACATATATACATAATATTAAATTATATAACGAAACTAGTTTATGATTATCGAAGAACTGCCAAAGTGATCTAAACTAATATCATTAATCTTTTACTTAATTATTCATCATAATATAAGAAAAAAATGATTTATGTTATCATTTAATATTATGAAAATATATTAATACCATTTAATTCTACTTATTTACTTTCTCCTCCATTCTATAAGAAAATCTATTACGAACCGACCATGGAAATCTTGTAAAGAACGCATCTGAAAAAATAGAAATAACAAAATATTATTAATAAATGGGTAGAATGATGTTATAAAATGATCGTATAAGGTATTATAAAAACAAATATGTATCTGTAAAATATTAATAACACTCTTTTAACCATTATGAAGGATGTTTAAACACATTTGAAGTAAAACGAATTTGAGGTAAGGGAACTCTTAACCCAATTTCCGTTCTTTGGGTTAACCTTCTACTTCATTGATTATATGGTAAGAAGTTTATTTGTGTAACTAATTTTGTTTATACTATGTTTTATTATGTGTATTTATAGTGTATACACATATTCTATTGTATTTATTAACTCTCACTTCAAATATATAATATTTTCAAGGTGTTTTTCTTTAAAAATACTCTTTTAATTTCCTTTCTTTTTTAAATGGAATGATTTATATGATGTAAGTATTCTGGTTTTATGATTATATTTTGGTTCATGGAATTTTTTTATGATTAAGGTTTGGACCTATATCTCCATCCAATGCATTGGTTATGTTTAAGTTGTAGGTTGATCATATGGTTACTCCAAATGTAACTGCGATGGTTACACTATAAGGTAGCCGTGAGGGTTACATTTTAAGGTAGTTTTAAGGGTTACATATCATTAGGTAGTCACTAGGGTTACAATATTAAGTAATTAATGTCCCAAGTTACCTATAAGGTTTATTTATGTTTTTCTATGCTTTATGGAAATCTCATTTTTTTACAAGGAACTATATGATACTTATTGGGTGAAAAGTGTGTCTTTATGAGAATGATTTCAAATGTTTATAAGTATTTATGTACTAATGGTTTATCTCCTTATTTTTATATCCCTTACTAAGATTTTAGTTCTCATACCAAGTTTTAAAATGTTTTTCACAGGGTTTAAGTATGGGTAAGAGAAAAGGAGAAGCCAAGATGAATGTTGTGAATAATTTTTATGAAAAGAATTCATATTTTTATTTAAAAAAATTGTATTATGAAAATATGGATATTGTTTTAAGTTGTACCAACTTTGTATGATTGTGGGTTGATATGTATGAATTATGTCTTTAATTTCTAAAACTCTAAACCAAAAATATATTTTTGAATATAAAGAACTTAATTCTAAAGTATTTTAATAGATTATGTAATGTTTAAGGTTGGGACCTTATAATCGGCCTACTAAGTATTGTATCTCATACTCTATTTGGGTCACCATTGTACCAGCGTACCTAAGTAGACCTTATGTTTGTAGGACTATAGACTACTGCTTGAGTTGTCTTGATTTTACCTAGGAGTTAGGAGCAGAGGACTAATCTGGTTCTCAAGATGCTCATGGAGCTAGTCATTGGTAGGTTTTTCTTTTATTACATTGCATTACTATTGTAATTCTTACTACTTGTACTTGTAGTATCATCTTTCATACATTCATTATTGTAAATTGTAATTAGACACTTTTATATTCAATTAATAGTACATTTATCTTCTATTGATTTGTCACTAATTTATACTTATTTTGTACTTGTCTATTATTTATTATCTGATGAACCACTATGCTACTCTGATATGAGGGTATAGTCTCTCCACTATCAGCACCTTACACCCTCGTTGTTAGTAGGTAGCCTCTGGCATACTGGGAGGCATTCTTGAGGCATGTGACCAATCAGTATGGCTACCATATTAGTGTCCAGCTGAGATAATATGTTACAAAGTGGTATCATAGGATAGTTATCCCTTTATCATACTATTTTGGATTGGTAGATAGGATATTGGGAATGTGTTTGTGCTTGGAAAATAGTCATGTTTGGGACTGATCACCCCACCCCTAGGGAAATGACCCAGTGGCCAAGAATGGGGTTTTTTTCATGATTTTTGATGTTACAGTTGAAATTATTTCACCTTTAGTGACTGGTTTACTCTTTGTTCATTATTGATTTATGAATTTATTGTATTTTACCCTTGGCCTGGTATGGCAAGGAAGAAGAATTATACAAATCATCATAGGCACATAGAGAATTAATATGCCATGCATATGCCATACCATGTAGTTATATTTTTAGTGATTCTTAATGAATGGGATTATGTGCCTTGAGTTCTATTACATGATTTTTTTTACCTATTTAGGTTTTTCTTCATCGTTCCTATTTGTATAACATGCTTGGTGTTTTTATTTAGCATGTTTGTCTGCTATCAGGATTCAGTGATTATATGCCATGCTTCCTATTTATTTATCATGTTTTTCTAGTATAACATTCTTATGTGTTTATAGAATGTTTCTATATGTTTACTGCTTGTGATAACATTCTAGTTTTTTTTATGTAATTGGTTGTATGGGATAAATTTATTGGTTTCAATAATGATAAGAGGTAGTTTTTAGTTGTAAGGTGTATGGGCGGCTTATGATTGGGAGAAGGTAACCCATGTATTCAAACCACCCTTGAGCTTTGAAAATATATTTAAGACCCCTGTTAAAATGTAAAATAATCTAAATTTTAAAAATTAATGTGAATTGGTTGCAATTAGTGGGAGCCAAATGCTAACCGGTAAAGTGTATGGTCACTTTATGGATTGGTATATGGCCACCCATTTAACATAAACATTGTATATGGTAATGGTATACATTTTGGAAATGGTTTTAAATGTGGATATGTTTAATTTTAATCTAGAATGATTTAATTAACCTCTAAAATGCACAACTTGATACAAGTATGTTAGTTGAGGCATATTTTATATGAGATGACCTTTTTGGGTGTTTGAAATTTTAATAATTAAGAAACTACTATTATGTTTATTTTGAAATAACCCAGTTTCTCTTGGTGGGACCCTTGTAGGTTTCATTATCTATTAAAAAGGAATTTATATCATAAATTTCCTCACTTCTGATGGGATGTCAACAAATGTTTAATGTTTAAAATGGAATTTTGTAATAGCTTTCTTATATGTCTCAATGGTTTGTTTTAAAACTTTTAAATTTTTAAAAGGTTGGATGATAATCAATGTAATGGATTAAAATAGAACCCTAGGTAGTGACCTTTGATAAAACCCTTATGTAAGGTAATTGTAACCTTCTCCTTGAGTATCCATGGAATGGGAAGGTAAGAATTTTCAATAGGCCTTCTCCTTTTTAGAAATGGATTATATGGTAGGATCTCAAGTCAATGACTTCTGTTAGGTGTGACCTAGTGATATGGTTGAAGCTTGTGTTATGTTAGAGGATATCTTATGGTAGGTATCACCCATAGAACTTAAATGTCTTTCTAATGCTGTGAGTTTCTGACTTTTGGTGTCATTTGGGTGTCGTTTTCCATAGTAGGATTTTTAGTTTTCAATGACACCCTTGTTCGGACAGGTGTTCATGTTTTAAATGGCCCTGTTATGGGCATGGAAATTGATAAATGCTCAGATTTAATAGGTTAGACGTTCCTCGAGCATGGTCGACCACTTCTTAGGTCTCTTGACCCTTTCTCTTCCTCAGTGATTAATGAATTGGTACGTCGTTATCCAGGTTAAAGGTGGTATGGGGAAATATGACTTGGGGATAAATATCTTGTATAACCCATCTGATAATTTAATTCATAGTGAGGATAGCCTATGGATAGTATCTAGGATGTGTCAGCTTGTTTCTAAAATATTAGGGTAGTATTAATTCATGTACATGGTTCCCATCGAGTTCTAAATGACAAAAAAACCCATTTGAGTTCGGAGAAATCGTCGAGCCTTATGCTATTGAGTTTAGTCTCAGGTCATCTCTAAGGTAGAGTGACCTTGGGAGTTAAAGGGATCAAGTTTTTTCCAATGATAGGGAGGAATTTCTAGAGACTTGAGTGTTTTGACACACCATTTGGTTTGGTTTTTCTTTTTATTCCAATTGTTTAGTGTCAGTGATGTGGTGATCATGACTCGGAGGAGTGACACACATGAGTTTAAAAGTGAATCTAGATCTAGCCTTCTTGTAAGTGGATAGTCTAACTTTATTATTTAAATGGATGGGACACTCCTAAGGTGGGGAACGTTGCATCGGTTCTAGTGAATATGTGTCCATTCGAGTGGAAGGAACCCAACCAAAGAGGACCATTTAGAAATAGTCGATCACACTTGAATGATTTTGGGGCCTGTAAGTTTCAAATTGTGTCAGTTCTTGATTAGTAGAACAAAATTGAAGTGGTTGGAAGTGTATGTGACCTTTCAGAAATATTTTTGGTCTTTAATGGACTTTTATGGTTTGGCTTGATTGATCATGATATGTCTCAGGTGGTTAAGGAATCATAGTTTTCTTAATGGAGGTGCATTAGTAGGTGAAGTCAAGCTTCTTTAAAGAGGTCGACTAGTAAGGTTTCAACTATTTCTTTAGATTTTCTTGGTGGGTTGTAAACCATTCAAATCCTCTTAGTGTACTATTACTTTATAGATTAGCATGTCCCCTATCTTGACTTCATCTTTGACTCACTAAGAGAGCATCGATCTTACGCCACACTAAAGATTTAAAAAAAATTTGGGCTTGATAAGTGGTATTAATATATGATTCACAATGATAGAATGGTTCTTATTGTGGATTGGTTATTTCTGAGTGATACATGGTCTCCCAAGAAGGAACGCCTTGGACAGACACTTGGACACCAGCCCTTCCTCTCTTTGACTGAACCACTAGGTGGATGCAATTATGGGCTCAGTCAATGTTTTTAGGTGGATGTAGTGGCCCTGTGAAAATGTCCCATTTATCAACATGGAGGATGGACTACTTAGGGTATGTTACTTGGAATCCTATTAGAAGAATCTAAGCATACCCTAGACTTATTTTTGGGCTCATAGGTACCGCTTAAAAAAGGTAATGATTCCAGTTGCCTAAATCTGGTTTACACCATCATGTTGTGGCATAGAAGTTTAAGGGGTCAAGTGATGTTTTTTCCAAGGAACGTCACTAGAATTAGGGTATGGACTTCGGTGAACCTGCCTATTTTAAATGTGGAATACCTTGGATGAATGAATTGCGGTTTAGTTTGTAAACTCATCAGCCGTATAATTTGAGAATTTTTTTGAAAATTTTATCTAGAGGTGGAACTACTTTTTTTCTTATTATTCTTCTATATGGTCATAAGGAACCAGTTTAAACACATCACCAGGTGAAGGATGGTGTGGTTTAAATCTTGTCTGTTTCTTCTTGGAAATATTGTGCGGCCAATTTTGGTTATGTACTCGAAAGTAAATTGGGTTTCCCCTATTAATGAAAACATATATAGAGGATCACTAGAACTCTTAGAGCAAGATTTTTAGGAAATTATAATGGTGGGGTTACCATGTATTTTAATTGGACCCTTTTTAATGTTAAAGCCTAAGGTGGGGAGAACCTTTGGCCAGATGATTAATGAGACGATTTTATGATCATGTCTCTAAATAAATAGTATTAGGTAAAATATTTTTCTATGTTTCTTTTGAAAAAAATCATTGTCTTGAGTTTTGATGGCTTAAGTGTTGTGTGCTTAAATGAATTCCCAGAGGAACCTTGGGCATTTGGAAACAAAACACTACTATTTCAACAAACCTTCACGACCCTTACAGGTCAGGTGATGTTTTCATTGTTCATGAAGGAATTTTAGGGATGAGAAATTCTAATGTGGGGTGGTTTTAATGACATGTGTTTTGAACCAGATGAAAATCCAAAGGAATTTGTACTTTTCCATTTTCTGGATGGATAGATTTTAATACTGATCTTTGAAATGTATTTCAGAGACTTGGAAGACTTCTATGTGTTTTTTTTTTGGACTTGGGTGAGGTATAAGGTGTTCATTGGGTTCTCCATTGAGTTTTGGGAGCACCAGACCCTAGAAACAAAAGATTTTGGTGCTCTGAATAGTGTTTTTATGAAACTGTGCATCCCTCAACAGCAAACTGTGTGGCTACAATAGAGGAGAAAAAACACCCCACATAGGCTTTTCATATTTTACCCAAACTGGGTGCCTAGCTCACATGGGTAGTTCTAAATAGGCAATACTTATTCACTATTCATAATATGATTGGTGCATGGTTTGGAAAAACATTTAACCTAAACCGTGAATAGAGAGTTTCTCTTAAAATGAATTAAATTAATTAAAATAAAATAAAATAAAAACTAAAACCTAAATCTACCCTCCCTCTTCTTTATTCAAGTGCAACACCCCCTCACCCTTCCTCTCCAGTGTAAGTAATGCACCCCTCCTGGATCCTTCTTTGGTCGATGAATCCACCTAGATTTATTAATTTTTCTCACTCAATCCTTCAAGGTAAGTTCTTAGTCTCTCTCTTATTTCCTTTTTCAGAAATTTTTTATTCTTCTCATTTCCCAATTTTAGTTCAACCGAACCCTAGGGTCAAGGTTAATCAGATTTTTGTTTTTTATTCCATTTTTAGGACGTCTAGTGTATCTCTTAGGACCTCTTCGTGCATGTTTCGGCATCAACCTCCAAAGGAAATGCATTTTGGATCATTTTGGTTTGTATTTTCCACTTGAGTTAGGGTTTTATCCATCTTATTGATCTATACCAATTTTATTTAGGGTCTTTCAGTGTTTTTGGGCCCCTAGTATTATTTGTACTGAGTTTTGTTCATCCTTAATGTGGGTTCGAGTCACCATAGTCAAAGGCGACTTACTGTGTATACATAGGTAGGCATATATATATATAAGTTACCCATAATATATATATTCACCCATGGTAGTGAATATATATATATATATATATATGGGGATAAGTGAGGTCATGTATATATATGAAATATGCATGCTGGTGTAAGTAGAAATGGGTGTATTTATGTATAAGTATATATTTAAGGATCTCCTTTTACATATTCATGGACATGTGAATATATACATAGGGAATATGTGTCCTTAGGTATATGTGAAGGTGCATATGCTCAGAGGTAGAAAATATCATCTTCGAGTTGTCACCAATGACAACGTCATGTGCCAAAGTGTTTGACATGGCCTTCTTCTTCTTGAGTTAGGATCTAATTCCATTGCCCTTTAAATTTAAGAATAAATGAATTTATTTCTTTTCTGACCTTCATAAGGTTTTAATTAGTGTTTTATGGTTTTTAGAATAAATTATTCTTTAACATGAATTGAGTATGACTCTTGAAATGACATTTAAATATGTTATATTAATAGATTTAAGAACAATGTCATGTTTTTATAATAGAACCCTTTGATGGTGGTGCGCTGTGTTCTAAGAAAAAAAGTATGGATTCATGATATAAATCATGCCTATATAGTTGTAACGTTTTTACTATATGATTTAATTTCTTTGGTAGATAAATGTAATTTTTTGGTACATGGCCTTCATTCATGCTTAAATGGGGTTTACCTCCTTTAATATAAATGTTAAATTAACCAAGGCATAATCTACGTGCTTGGCCCAAATTTTAATTGTAATTATCCATGTAGGTAACTGTCTATTTTCAATGACACCTCCTAAGTACTCATTGAGATTTATTAATTTCTATGTCTTGATTTTGAAATCTAAATGTCATGTATTAATGTTTTAGAATGTTTGTAATTATTTCCTTCTTTGAGTGAATTAAATGGTTAATTTGAAATGGGGATGAAATGGGTTGTATAACCACACCTCTTGTTATAATTAAATAAGAATAGTTTATATGAAATTTTATAATTAAATTATGTGACATAATATTTTTGAACGGTATGATTCATGATTATTTTCATACTGTGATTGAATTATGAATGGTGGAAAGGCCACACTGGTCATAACATACTTATTATATGTTATAGTTAATATAATGCCTTTATATGGGCCTAATAAACACAAGGCATGCGAGGTATTGAATCATGGACATTTATTATATATATGATTATTCTTTAAATTGGTTATGGAATTATGGTAGGGTATTGTTGAGCATGGGATATAATCATGCTCCCTTACATTAAGTATTGAGTTCATGGCGTCTCACACTAGTGATACTAGTAGGACATTGGGTTGAGGTGCCACGCTCCCTATTTAGAGTGTTTTCCTAATGAAACAATTTCCATCCCAAGTGTTGATTTTATGGAGTCTCACACTCTATTTGGATTTAGGACATGTGCCTAATTGCATTAGCTTATATGATCATTTAGACTAGTTTTGGATGTATGAGTTGCACCTGATCCATCCAGTAACTAGTATTCCAGGTGTATGGCCATTAGGCATCCCCATTCACTTAGTTCATATAGGTGGATGAAATATATAAATAAACTATATATATAATTTTTAATTTATATATAGTTATTGGTTAGACATTCTTTCTAGTAGTGAACTGAAGTCGGTAGAGTCGACCAGGTGTCTGAGGGGAACCTGGGTTGACGTATGTTGTTATTTTAGTAATATTTATTATTTCATATTACCTACAATCTTATTAATTTATATTTCACAAAATGGATTGGTATAGAAACCATATGTTTTGGCCTACTAATATTTATATCTCACACCCTTCTCAGATAACCATTTCACTAGGGTACCCAAGTATACCTTTTGTTTGTAGGACCATGCACTATTTCTTGAGTTGTCTTACTTATAACTAGGAGTTATGAGCATAGTACCGATCTAGTGCTCAATATTCTTTTGGAGCTAGTTGTTGGGATGTTTTTCTTTTATTATATTTTATTACTATTTTAATTCTTAATTCTTGTAATTTTAACATCATATTTCATACATTTATTGTTGTAAATTGGCATTGACCACTTTTATATTCAGTTGATATTACATTTATCTTTTATTGCTTTATCACTACTTTATACTACTTCCACACTTATCTATTATTTTTTTTATAAACCATTGTGAAACTATAATATGGGGTTATATTCCCCCCACTATAACCACCTCACACCATCGCTACTAGTCAGTAGCCTCTGGTGTTTGGGGAGGCTCACTTGAGGCCATGTGACCCACCAATCTAACTACCAGTTTAGTGGTAAGTTAGGCTGGGACATTACACTCATGGCTTTTATAAGTAAATTAAATTCTAATTTTTATATTAATTTTTCATTTTAAAGAGTTATTAATGAAAAGGATATTTCTTCTTATTTTTATCTGATAATTATAAGTGTTTATACGTATGGGTTCAAATGAAATTTTTTATGAGTTTTATGGTGAAATTGAAAAACCCTATGTGTTTTATTCATGTTAAAATTGTTATAAATTTTATATACTGATATTTGGGTCTGATATATCCCTTAAATATATTTGGTAATGATTTATTCTCTATAGAAATTATGTTGGAATTAATTGGTGAAGTTATTCCATTATAAGGGTGATTCTAAGAGTCAGGTAAATATTACATAACAAATAAGCTTCATGATTATTTTTTGGACTATATGATTTCATATAATATGTTTTAAAAACTATTTGTGTAATGAAGTTCATTTCCTTAGTAAGTGAGTGATTATTTGCGATCAAATTTCAATATATAAAAAGGTAAAATTTCTCATGGGTTTTAATTTTTTTCAATGGACTAATGGTTTTGATTTATTTGTATATACCTTAATAATATTTATTTTATGATACAATGTTTGAAAATAATTTTACAATATTTAAGGTTTATTAAGAACTATGGAAAGGTCATTCTTTCAATTATAAATACCCATATTGAATAAATAAAGGGTGTCCTAAATGGAACATGAGTTAAAAATTAAGAAAATTACATTATGGAAAAAATGAACACTATGTGGAAGTATTATATTTTATTATGTAATGTTTTTTCTAATTATCTAAAACTTTATACCAAAAAAGTCATGGTTATGTTGGGAAATTAAATCCTTTCAATAAAGCCTATAATTAAGAGCTGGTTATATATAAGTTGTTATAGTTGGTATTAGAAAAGGTTTTAGATTACTTTAGAGGTTAAGATATTGATAAATAAAGACAATATATGGATGATAATATATGGTTATATTATTATGGGGTATTTTTTTTAATTATCTAAGGGTTTACATGTTTTTTTGTCTATTCTATGACTGTTTTAGAATGGTTTTCCATGGTGGTAATAGGGTGATTGAATTTAAAAGGAAAAAATATAACAATATCCTTCTGAATCAACAACTTGAAATGGTTGGAGTTAGAGTTGAGTAGTTTGTGGTTGTGTTAACTCAATTAATGAAATCTATAAATTGTGGTACCAATTCAAGAGAGAGACCAAATTATCTATATAGGAACATGTTAATAGTGGATCATTTCATTAAACAAAACCCTCCATCATTTGGTGGAACCTCAAACACTAAACTATGGATCAATTATTTAGTGATGATATTTGAAGTTTTAGTTTATTTATAGTATATAAAGTTAACTCATCTATTTATTACCTTAAAGGTGAATTTAATTAATTGATTTATTTGATAAAGAATACCAAGGACATGAATGATATTTATAACATGTAATGGATAATATTTAGAAATATTTTTATTGAAAAATATTTTTTGAAAGTTCTTTTACTTGATATGGAAAGGAAATTTATAGAGTTAAAGCAGAAGGAAGACTCAGTTACATGTTATGAAGAAAATTTTATCATATTTCCTGGGTATGAAATAAATTTTATTATGGACCATTAAAGTTAAATTGATAGATTTTACAAAAGATAAAAACTAATTTAATAGAGGGATTTGGTTACTCAGGAATTTAAAAGTTGTAAGGAATTTTTCAATGTGACAAGAAGGTTTAGATGAGTTTTATTAACTTTTTTGTATCTCATAAAAATAAGGATAAGAAGTAATCAATATAGAAAGAAATAGGGAATCAATAAAAAAGGAATTCATAAGGTTATAGATTAAAATTTCCTTATTGTCCTAAAAGTAGTAGAAAAATTTCAGAGGGTGTATCATGAGATTAGGAATGCGTTATTGGGGCTTCAAAATTATCCATTTGTCTCATACCACTAATAAATGAGTGGTGTTTGGATCAATAATAACCAAAAGGAAGATAAATGTTTTAAATATAATGATATGGGATATTATGAAAATTTGTTTCTAAATATTAGTATGGAAGGTGTAAATCATTAATACCATAATTAGAAAGGTGTGAAAAAATCATTTTCTACTACCTTAGTAGATGTTGGTCCCTAAAATGAAGTGGTTATGAGTATATAACTAGTTTACTGAAATTATTAAAATTTATTGTTTTATTTGAGATCTATTCAGTATATTATTTCTAATAAATTTGCTTGTAAAATAGAAATATCATCTCAAGAAGTAGAAATAGAACTTTTGGTAAAAACTCCTGGTGGAAATATTAAGTCAATAAGGATTTATAGGAATCTTCTTATTATTATCTATGGAATGTTTTTCCTTAAAATATTATTATCTTACCCATAATAGAGTTTGATATTATTTTGGGTGCGTATTTGGATTTTAGTTTACCATTCTAATATAGATTTTAGATCTATGTAATTCATATTCAATTTTCAAAATGAGTTCAATTTTTATATAAGGGTGAGTTCATAACTATGATAACATATCTAGAAGATAACAAATTGATAAATGATTTGGTAAAATTTATCTTATTGATATCATTAAAAACAAGGGAACTATTTAACTTAGTGATATGTATATGGTATATGAATATTTTGATGTATTTATAGATTATTTCACAAATATATTCCCTATCTGGAGGTTGAATTCACCATTAAACTAGTTATTGATGATAATTCAATTTCAAAACCTCTTTATGGAACGACCACAATGGCGAATTTATATTTTAAAAGGTAATTACAATAATTACTTGATAACGGTTTAAATCACCCTATCACTTAATTTTTTTCTGCTTTTGTTTTTTTAAGAACAAATATGGTTCTATGAGGCTTTTCATTGATTAAAGAGCACTTAGTAACATTTATATTAATAAAATGTATCATTTTTCTATATTCATGACTTGTTTGATCAACTCCATGAAACTCGATATTTTTCAAAGATTAACCTCAAGTATAGATATCATTTACTAAATGTAAATGATGAATATGTTCTAAGGGTGATGTTTTAAAATTGGTATATCCATTAGGATTTTATGTTTATGACATTTGGGTTAATAAATGAACCCATTTTATTTATAGATCTTGTGAATAGATTATTCCATTAGTATTTGGATAAATGTTTGGTAGTATTCATTAATGATATTATGATATATTCTAAAAGTTATGAGGATCATGGGAAACATATAAATATTTTTCTACAGACCCTTAAAGAAAATAACTTTTATAGAAAAATTAGTAAATGTGAATTTTGGTTATAGTATATTTCATTCATTGGGAATATTATAACTAAATATGGCATAACCGATGATCCTATTAAAATAAATTGGTAAAATAATGGTTAAGGACTACAAATATCTCTAAGGTATGAAGTTTTCTTGGAATAGTGAGATATAAAAGAGGGTTTTTTGAATGATTTTCTAGGTTAAAAAAACCACTAACCAAGTTTACTCAAAAGGGGATTATATTCATTTGAAAAATCGAATTTGATAAATTTTTCATGAATTAAAATGAATATTAGTTATTTATATGGTATTATATTTTCCATTAGAAAATGGGGAATTAATTATTTATATTGATTCTTTATTTAATGTACTTGGTTTTATTTTGATGTAAAATGATCAAGTAATTTCATATACATCATGAAAATTTAAAACCCATGATCAAAATTATTAAATTCATGATCTAGAACATGATGTTGTAATTTTTTCTCTAAGAATTTTAAGGAATAATTTATATGGGCAGAAAAGTTATATATAAATGGATCATGAAAGTTTAAATTATATATTCACTCAGAAAGAGTTGAACCTGGCAAGAGATGGTTAGAACTAATAAAGGATTTTTATTGCATGATTCACTATCATTTAGGTCAATAAAAACCAGTACCATATGGTTTGAGTCTAAAGGATAACAGTCATTAACCTTGTTAAGTTTTTAACATGATCCAATGGTTAATGATTTAATGAAACTTGAACTAAAATTTGTGTATTTGAAAACCTCTTCTACTTTGGAACAAGTATAAATACAATCATCCTTAATTGAAATAATTAAATAGGATAAAAAGTAATATTGTGGTTTGTGAAGAAATATAGAACTATTTATGGAGGATAATTTTCCTCATTTTAATATTTAAAAATATTTTTTTATAATATTTGGAAAGAGGTTATGTGTACAGGGTGACTCACAATTGAAAAAATAATTATTGAGTGAGGAACATATCTGTATGTATTATATTCATTCTATTAGCACTAATATGTATAGATATATTCAAAAATATTATTATTGGGAAGCAATGAAGAAAAATATTATTAATTACACCTTGAAATGATTAATTTTTCAATAGGTTAATGCTAAATAAAAACTACCAAAGGGAATTATTAAGTTTTTTTAAATTATAGGATTGAAATAGGAGTATATATCCTTGGATTATATGGTGGTATTACCAAATAAATCTTAAGTAAATAATGAAATATAGGTTATTGTTAACTATTTAACTAAATTTTCTCAGTTTCTTCTTATTCAAGATGATATGTCATTGTATTAGATGTCTCGATTTTATATTAATGTGATATTTAAGTTACATGGATTTCATTTATATATCTTTTTTATCTAATCATTATCCAAGGTTTACATACAATTTTTAGTAGGGAATTTATAATTCATTGGGTACTAAATTAAGTTTTCGTATAGTTTTTCATCCTCAATCTGATAGGAAATCAGAGTGATAAATTCATACATTATAGGACATGATTTGGTATTTATCATTAGATTATAATTTTGGTTGGGATAAAAACATTTCATTGGTATAATTTTCTATTAAAAAAATTTATTCAAGTATTCATTCAACACCAATTGAGTCATTATATGGAAAACGATGTTGGGATTCATCATATTGGGAACAAATTAGAGAGAGGAAATTTTTTAGGACGTGAATTGGTAAAAGATAGGATTGAACGGGTAAACAAAATTCAGTACCATATGAGGGTAGATCATATCATAAAAAATATATATATAGATAACTAGATGAAATATCATCTTGTTGAGTTATGTTTCCATGTTTTTCTTAAAATATATTTATGGAAAGGTGCGATGTGTTTTCGATAAGAACGGGAAATTAAGTATGTGGTTTATTGGTCTATATGAAAATATATAGAAAGTGGGATCATTTTCTTACTAAGTATCCTTACCTATAAATTTATCAAAATTAAATGATTTATTATATTTTCTATTATTATGTAAGTATGTACGTGATGTTTCTCATGTATTAAGCCCTGAAATGGTATAATTAAAGGATTATATTTCTTATAAGTAGAAATAATTTATGATTATTAATAATAGAGAGTATATGTTTCAAAATAAAGAAACTTACTTGGTTAAATTTTTATGGAAAAAACATCTGATTTAAGAAAAAACATGGGAACTTTAAAGATCTTTATATGAAAAATATCACCACTTGTTTATTAATAAATAAAATTATGACAATACAATTTTCTTAAAGAGGGGAGAATGTGATGACTAGGGTTTTTTATAATGAATTAATTCTATATTTTATTCATATTAAATATATGGATTCATATTAATAGTTATTATTATAACCTTACAAATTATTTTATTCAGTTATGGAACATGAATATGGTTTTTCATTTGGAAAAAGGAAGTATTTTTTATTATAACAAAATCGTTTTCTATGTGTCATATGGTTTTCTCTTAAATAAAATTTATACATTTTAGAATATAAATTTGATAAAATAAAAATCATATTTTTAGAATAAAATTTTTTTATGGTGATTTTTTGGAAAAGCTTGATTTTTTTATGAATATTAAAAAAGTACAATATTTGCATAAAACCATAACATCTATGACATCGCTATTATATAATAATAACTTAAAATATTATGAAACATTTTTATTGACCAAAAATGTATTTAAGGAGTCAAATAATAAGTTTTAAAATAATATTTCGAATTTAAAAACCTATGTTTAATATTTTGGAGCCTGAGTTATATTTTATTCTAATAAAAAACTATTTTTGGGTTTTTTATTTTAATTAAATATTCACAAGGTAACATTCATTTTTTACTTTATTTTAAATTCACATAACTCCCCTTTTTAATAAATAAACCAATAAATTTCATATAAACCAATACTATAGATAATTTTGGTGTATATTCATTTGTATGTTTAAAAAAGAATTTCTCAAAAATTAGTTTTGTTGCGTTAAGAATACTTCTATTAAATTAATTTTAAACACCCCTAGAAATTGAATTTTGTAAAATGGTTTTCAAATTTGGAATCATAATTTTCATATTTTAAAATTTGTCACATTTCATTTTTACTCATAAAAATAGGTTACCATGGTAAAAGTTAGTCACCTCGGTAATGGTAAAATGTGTTAAAATGGTTAAATTATGGGATAAGGTCACATAATATCACAAAAATAATCATTAAATGATAGGATATAGGTTTTATAAATCTCCCCTTATCTATTATCTATTTTTATTCATATTTTATCCACTTTCCTTAAAAATTAATTCCCCTTTTATATTAAGAAATTGATAATATAAAAATGTCACCCCTTATCTAAAAAAAGGACACTTTCACCACCTCACTTATCCACACACCTTGAGCCTAATATATCAACCAATTCCTAAAATAATACTTCCCAAATTCTCTTTACCATGTCCTAGAGGTCCAAATATCACCAAAATATCAATCTGAAAAGGATTAAGGAGAGTCCTAAAGAAGGATATCCTATGAATTGGTCATTGTGTCAACCGAGTTCTTTAAAGTTTATTTCTTCATACACCTTCTAAAAATATATTATATCCATAATAATACAATTAAATTATTGTAATTATAATACCTAAATGTTATTATGTTTATTTAAAAACCATTATCTACCTTTATATCATTCATTGGAAAATGAAAACATTGCTCGTATTATGTGAATACTACCTCTTTACCATGTCCTAGAGGTCCAAATATCACCAAAATATCAATCTTAGAAGGATTAAGGAGAGTACTAAAGAAGTATATCCTAGGAATTGGTCATTGTCTCAACCGAGTTATTTCAAGTTTATTTCTTCATCCACCTCCTAAAAATATATTATATACATAATAATACAATTAAATTATTATAATTATAATACCTAAATGTTATTATGTTTATTTAAAAACCATTATCTACCTTTATATCATCCATTATAAAATGAAAACATTGCTCGTATTACGTAAATACTACCAATTCCATAAATGATATATTTCAGTTTTCATTGTTTCCTTACATGGATAGTTCTAAAAATGAAATAAAGGAATCAATGTTATATTTATATAATTATTAAGGTTCTATAAATATAAATTTTACATTATAGGAATAATATTAATATGAAATTATCATTATAAAATTTAACCTCCTAAAACAAGCATGTTGAGACACTTTTCCTAATTTAAATCTATTTTTAAAAACCTATTGAATTTTATAAAAATTTTCATAATAGAATAAGAAATAATATATATATATATATATATATATAACTATGTTCATTGTGAAAATATTTTAAATACCCTTTGTCCATGTTCAAAATACCAAATTGGTTTTGAAGGAATTGACTGAATGACACTAAAAAGACCAACATTGATTTAGTTCATAAGTAAAGTATTATAATAAATGAAATAAAATGGATAATAATAAGGGAATGAACATGAAAATTTTTATTAATAAATAAAAAATTGATATAGTTTTATTACTATGGATGGTATAGGACTTTTGAAATGATTCAGGACTTAAGGTAAGGGATTTTTATTCTATACCTTATTTTAAATGTTTTGATGTCTTCCTTTCAACTTTTTTCCCTCCATGTTTTTTAAAGAATATTCTATCTATAATTAAATTATTTCTTAATGTTTTTTTATATTATATTTTAATTACATTAAAAACGTTTTAAAAAAATTATATTTTAATGTTTTTAGTATAGGTCATTTTTTAATTTCTTTATAAAGGTGTAAAAATGTTTTTTAAAATTTTTACAGGTTGACCATATTTTCCCATCATCATATATGTTATTCATTATGAAGATTCCTTTTTAAGTTTTCATGTTTTTACCAAGTAAATTTAATTCCCATTTCTTTGTGAATTTTTCATTTTGAATAGTTATCAAAGAAAGGTATATTTCCTTTTGTTTTTATGTGATAACTTAAAGTTCTTATACTTATGAGTTTAAATGAATTTTTTTATAAGTTTTATGATGAATTTGAAAACAAATATTTTTTTATTCAGGTTATGGTTATTGTAACTTATATATGATGACGTATGGGTCTGATATATCCATTCAATGCATTAGGTAGTGACTAATTCTACAAATAAATTGTGTTGGAATGTACTGATGAAGTTATTACATTATAAAGATGATTATAAGACTGATATGAATATAATATCCCAAGTAACCTTTAGGATTATATTTTTTCCTTTATTATTTATTTTGATATGTTTATGGAAAATTTTGGGCAATGAAGTTGATTTCATGAGTAAGGAAGTGAATGTTTTATCTTAAAGTTTATTGTATAAAAAGTCAAACTTTCTATTAGGTTAATATGTTTTCCAATGGAATAAATGGTTTAATTTCTTTTTATATCTCTTAATAAGAATTGTTTTATAGTACTATGTTTTCAAATGATTTTCCCAGATTTAAGGATGTGTAAGAAATACATCATGGTCAGTATTTCAGTTATGAGTACTCATCTTGAACAAAGCAATTGTTTCATGAATGAAATATAATTTTCAATTTAAGAACCTATTTTGTGGAAATGATATACAATATATGGAAGTGTTATATTTTTTAATGTAATTATTTTCATAATTACCTAAAACATTAATCATAAAATATAATAGTAATTTTGGAAAATTAAATCCTTACTATAAATCTTGTAATAATGGGTTAATCATGTTTAGGTTGTCTCACAACTGCACCCTGATTAGCTAAGTCACAATTATTTGTGTAAAAATGGTAACAAATTATGAAGCTTTTCATGATATTTATCTTACCAAAATCAGGTAAAAAATATTGATAATAATCCTAAACTTGTAAGTATATTTATGGTTGTATGAAATTCCATGAGATATACATTGGTGGGCCAGTCCAAATAATAAGTATCTTATTATAACATCATGAATACATTCTTCATACTTGTATAAACCCCTTTATAATGATTAGAGTGTTATATTGATGTTAATATTAACATATCATTATGAACTATAATATGTCTTGTTGATCATCAATTTGGAATAACTCTTGGTTTTACTTTGAGTGGATTTTAACATTTGACTGCTCATGTAAAGTAAATTATAGGATAGATGAATAATAATAAATGGGGGTTTCCTTTATTATAAAATCATGATACACTATATATCCATTACAATAAATCTCTCAAATATCTAATATCAAGAGACTTAATATGACCCTTAACATACTATTATGGTAATGGATTCATCAGCAGATCTGTTATATTGTTCTATATAACCACTCAACAGATCCTAACACCAACCCTCTCAATGATTTATCATATGAGGTTATATTTTAGAAAAACATTGTTGGTCCATGATGTAGATATAGAACACACTATAATAGAGGGTGAATTGTAGTTTAAAAAAATTATAATTTTTTATCCTCTTCGTGTATTAAAACTAAATGAAATAAATTTTATAATTAATCCTTAAAATAATTAAAATAATATCAGAGTAAGTGAAGTGGTAAGACAATCAATATTTATCAATTACTTATGAAATTAATAAACATAGAAAAAAATTATACTAATTTTATTATAACAACAACTATTAAAAGTATTGGCACACTGGAAATTTAATCAAAAAAGGAGTATTGATTTACCAATCAAGTACCCCTAAAGGATATTATTAAAACCATCACTTTTAAACAAAAGTTAATAGCGGATTATAATCTAAATCCAAGGTAACCTAAACTATAAACCTAAAATTGTCATTCTTTTATTTAATGTTTTTATATTCTGAATTCATCAAAGATAAAACAACAAGATAAATTTAAATCAAAATCTTAATAAAATTTTTCATGATTCTCAATAAATAAATATGATAAAGTTGGTTTTTTACTCAAAACAATTCTCCTTTTTGAAAATCAAAAACACATATAGAAAAATTGAAGCTATACAAATTTAAAAAAATTCCCTATGATTTCTATAGATTCTAATAAAATTAGTAAGACTATAATTATCAAATAATATAAGTCTCCCCTGTTATAAAACCCAATTGGTAAATATTTTTATCCCTCTTTATGAAAAAGATATAAAGAAATATTTTTTAAATTTCTAAAATTTTTCTAAAATTTGTTCCCCTTTGTGTTTTTAAAAAAGAAAATATAAAAAGAAAAAGAAAATACATATAAGAAAATATAAATTATCCCCCTTAGAATATTCATGAAATTATGGTGATGAAACTTTTACATTTTTAACATAATAATAATGATTAAAACAAAACAAAACCATTCAAACATGTTTTTAGATAAAAACTTTACTTAACTAAATAATTATAAACATAAAACATAAAACTATAATTTAAAAAATTGAAACATTCATACATCGATAATTAAAAGATCTATTCAAATTTACAAACAACATTAGTTGAAAAATCAACCTTTCTTAATATATTTTTCAATCATATGTTTTAGATTTTTGGGATACATTCATTGTTCTATAATAATATCATCTTTTGTATTGAACTTCTAGTCTTGATCTATAATTTTCTTGGAAAAATCTTCTTCTCAAGACTCTAACTTCTATCTCAACCTGGCCAATTATTCTTCCTGATACTCAAACTTCTAAAAAATTTCCTCATGAACTTTTATTTTTTAACTTTACTCAATTATTTTATGTTTCTATAAAGCCTATAATTTATTTAACTGATTATTAATTTTATAATTCTCATTAATTATTTATGATATTTCTTTAGTGACTTATTCAAACTTAATTTATCTTTTATATAGAATCTAGAAATCTTGTTATAATTAGTTATTATACTCCTCAGTATAACTAATGTCCTTATCGTGATATTTTTAATACTTCAAAAATTTTCTCATAATTCAGTCATAGAGTTAACAAATTTCCTTGACAACTCTCAAATTTCACTCAATTTATCTACTGATTCAATTAACTGAATTTTCCACTTTGATTTATGAAATATAACCATTTAGACTTAAATCAGATCAAATGTTTCACATAGTTTGAGTAAAAAAAATGATAACATATCTACTATCACCACTCAACCTTATAGATCCATGAACTCAGACATATGACCTCATGAGTATCTTGAAATTCCTTGGTTACCTTCCCCGCACACCACGGGCAATTATCCATTGGGGTTAGTTATCAAACAAATTATTGTCCCCACAAGCCAATATTTGTTATTTCATTATACTTTTATCATCACTCACAGGCCCTAGGAGACATTCCAAGTGATCATGTAACACCCCAAGCTTCCATTGTACATTTCCATTTGAATAATGCAATAGCTTGCATTGTACGCAACTTTGAGATTCTAACACACTGAGACCAATCAAACTAGTCGTTATGAATTTTAATACCCACTTTTTGAAATTTTGTAAATTTTATTTTTCAAAATGGACTTCATTTTTGAATTTAGAATATTGAAATTATCTTAGGTTGAATTTTTGGTATTTTTCTGAAAACTTTCAATTTTTGATGAATTGTGAAAAACATTACATTATTGGTTCAAACTGCCTTTTTATTTAAATAAGTATTTATTTTATTTACATTAATTTAGGTCAAAATAGATATATAATACCTATATAAGTTCAATCTAATTCATTAGAGTAATTTTATAATAAGTTTAGATATATAAAAAATTTATTGAACTTTTTACCGTCTTTTACCCACCTCCTAGGAGCATTTGCAAATTCACATAAAACTTAATTTTACCACTTTTGTGAGTTGAATTTCAAAAATCTTATAGACAAGGTTAATATTAGTAAGTAAAATGTGGTTCAATAAGATGCAAATAATTTTTTGTGGATAGTAACTTTTGACTTTTATTTACCACGGTTATAGGTAAGTAGGGTAATTACGGGTAAAAATGATATCATAATTACCCTAACAAACATCCTAATTCTATTTTATAAGTATAATTCGACCAAAAACAACCTTGGGAATAAAATATGATCCTCTTTGGTCCACTTGGATTATATTAGGACATATATTATTATTTTATTTAAAGAAGAGTTAAAAGTGTTATATTCAAAGTTTAATAACTAAACCATTTTTAATATAGGGTTAAACACAATATAAATTAGACTATAAATATTCATTAGAAAGATAATAATATTTCCTACATAATTTTGATTTATTTATAATTTTTAGACATTAAATAATTTAATTTATTTATGACACAATGATGATGTAGTAATTACTTTATTAATGAAGGAATCAAATAAATGGTATTATAAATATTAAAATAAATATATGACATACACGAATTTTATAGGTGAATATTACATTTTAGAGTTGATTCTATGTATCATGATTTAAGTAATCAAGTTTTGATGACTTTCACAAAAACCAAATACCAAATAATGTCAAAATTGACATAAATTAATTTTTAAAACAAATACTATATTATTGGTTGATATAATATTCCTAAAAATCTAAGGTTCGGCCAGAGGTCTTAAATAATATTAAATATGTCATTAATTAACCACTTTATGTTATCTTGTAAGTTTAGAGTTATTTTATTAATCATATAGTGTAATAATATAGGAAGACATGGTAAAAGTTAAAATATTTAACTAAGAGTTAAATATAAAAGATAAGGTTAATATGGTGACATAAACCTGTATAAAACCTATTGTTTGAGTGGATTTTGACACATTACCACCTTATCCTAGAAATAAATTATTTTGGATCCATTAGAAACTGAAAATTATTTTATTATAAAATAATATTTCAAGATTTTCCTAAAGTGATCCTCACCTCTCTTATAAAAGGCCACTTCCCCTTCTCTTAATTTCACTCCTCCAAATCATTTTGGCTCGGTCAAACCCTACCCAAATATCCTCTCAACTATACTTCATTCAACCTAGAGGACTTCCTTTGATCATAAGTCCAACCTATGGATCCCTTTTGATCAAATCAAAAGGAAGAACCCAAAGAAGAGGTAAATGTTTCATCACCTCTTTCATGTTCTTTTGTTCTTCCACTTCCTATTCATTTGTTGTTTCCATTATAAAATAATAACTCAATTATATTCTATATACTATGATGTTATTAAAATGGTACAAACATATTCACTATGTTGTCCATCGTATGAATGACAAAGTCACCATACGTGTATATGTACGGCTTACCGTCTCCACGTCGTGGTGTAGTTTGTTATTCAAACACTTTATTATTTGGATGGGTATAATAATGATTATAACTGATGTAAATAATAAATATAAAATTTTATTAATTATTTATATATGATATACTATCTAATTACATATGATTTCACCATCAATTTATTGATATTGTTACTCGTACGTACATAAGGATTACCGTCTCCACGAACGTGATGAGATTCATCCCCATCATAATCATTCAATAATAATTTTCATTTTATGATTAAAAATAATGATTAAGAACTTAATATAATTCTAGATATGAATAAAATACATCCTATTCATAACAAACATGGCTTACATAATCAATCATATAAAGGAAAACGGATCATTTAACACCCGAAACGAGGATATTACTAAAATATTATTAACAAAGCTATATTAGAGGATCGTATATGATATCATTTTTATCTATATAGTTTTTGTATAATTTAATAATTATTATTTAACTATTATATAGGAGTTTAATGTACCCTCAACCAATGAAAAGTATAAGGTAAGGGTTAATTCTACAATCTATTTACTTATCTGAGGTTGTTGATACATAAGTATCTACTGGGACTTCTTTATCATCCGCATTCATGTTTTTTTAAAAATATATTTCAAAAAAAATTTACTATTTACTAGAATATGGGTTAAAGTAATTTATACCCTTATTTTACCATATATGTTTTGAAAGGAACATTTTCGTTGTTTTCCAAACAAGATACTTTATAACCTTTTCGACAAAATTAAGGTAAGAATGTATTTTTTTAGCTTATACGGAGGGTGCGGATATTTTCCGCTGTTATAACATCTTCAAAGATTTATATAAAATATTATAATAATATTTTAAAAATAAATGTTTTCTTTTATAATTATATGACTTTTAAATGATTTCAAAATAGAAAGAGATATTTCTCTTAAAAAGTTTTGATTTCATCTATGTCAACATCCTTTGATGGATTTTAAACTTGTTTGAAGTTGATTTATTATGATACAAATATTCCATATTGTATTGAAGGATTTGTGATATATTTGACTATAGATGTTTTATTTTTATACCATTCATGGTTTATAGATAAAGTATTTACATTTAGTATGCTAGTTTTAATAAGAATGTTTATGTTATGTTTAAACCTTTTCTTATGAGGAATGCATTGGACTTAGAAAGTGATGGGTGGAGCCTGCAATTGATCCTCGATGCAACGCTCGGTCTCATGAGACAAACTAGTGTCTTGACACAAGGCCTTGACGAAATCTTATTTGTAGTCTTGGCACAAGTCCTTTACTATGTGTTTATGAAGTCGGGCATTATGCATTCCATCATTATGAAAGTGGCTATTGATATGGCATGTGATTATTTGACTAGTAGAATATCAATGTGAATAAGTAAATGGAATTATTTGATTTTATATTTTCCATATTAAGCTTAAGTTTAAGTTTAAAAGGTATTTATTTTAGTCTTATACATTTACTTAAATTTTTATGCTTATTTATGAAATTTTCCTCTATATTTTTATCCTTATTGAGCATCTGAGATCACCCGTTTCTATGTTTTATTTTTTCTAGGATGCGAATAAGTATATTATGACTAACCTGTAGGGATAGTCTAAGCGATGAATGTGGTCAATGGAGATAGTGTTTTTGTTTTTTTTTTCATTTGATAATGTAATATAAAACTTATGAATGTATCTAGTACTTCCAAGGATACTAAACTAATTAGTCTTTCGGGATTTTGATCCCTTGTGATCATGAAAATGTTATGTAATAATGCACCAACTTTGGGTAACTAGGGTTGGGGCATTACAGACCACTCATCCTAACACTACTCTAGGCCAAGAATGCTTAACTATGGAGTTATAATTATATAGGATCTCAAAAAAAGGTTCACCTTATTGATATGGGTAGTAATATTAATCCTTTTAAAACATTAACTTTCTAGAGTGTTACATTATCCCAATATTTATAAAATAATTTTCCTATTTTGAACCCAATATTTTAACCCTGGTAGTGTCACTACACATTGGGCTAGGTATCACTCTAATACCACTATTATGAACTGACCTCCAATAGCCATGAACCTAGTAATCTGACCTCATGGGTACCCTATAATACCTTTTTTTTCTTCATAGAACACAATAGGATATTACCTATCATGTTTACTTATCAGACTAATGATTTCCCCCACATTCCAAAACATATTCTTTTATTTTGATTTTTTTTCTCACACACACACACCATGGGAGAGTTCCCATGAGACCTTCTATCCTAAAACTTATCTAGGCAAAGAATTCTTAAATGTGGAGTTCTAATCAGGTATTCTCCCAAAAATAATGATGCACCTTTTTGAAAAGGGTAGTAACATTTATCCTTTTAACCATTAAAATTTCAATGGTGTTACATTATATAGCTTATAACACCCCTATAAAAGTGAAAATTAAAAGGATAAATATTACTACCCATGTCAACAAAGTGCACCTTTCTTTTAAGGAGCCTAATTGATTAGAACTCCATATTTAAGAAAGATTTTCCTAGATTGTTGTTAGGATGGGTGACCACCTAGGAAGTTTTCTAGGGTGTGTGTGAGTGATGATAAAGCACACTGGAATAACATGTGTTGGAATTTGGGGAGGTAATTATTCTAGTAAGTGGCCTTGGCAAGTAGTATCTTGTGGTGTGCTAGAAAGGCAACCAAGGTATTATGGGGGACCCATGGGGTCAAGTGACCATGGTTTATGGCTCGAGTAGGTTGGGTCCTAAAAAATGGTATCAGATCCAATACTCATCCTAAAGTGTACAGGAGCTATCTGGATTTAAGGTGTGGGGTCCACAATGAGGGCATTGTACTATAAAGGGGGATTTTTAAACACCCCTATAAAATTGATAATTAAAAGGGTAAATATTAAAAATCACCTCAATATGGTGCACCTTTATTTTTAAGATCCTACCTGATTAAAACTCCATAGTTAAGAAGGATTGACCTAGAATAGTATTAGGATGGGTAACCTCCAAGAAATTTTCCAAGGGAATATGTGAGTGAGGAAAAATCACATTAAAATAACATGTGTTGGCTGGTAGGGATAGTCATTAGTCTAATTAGTGGCCCCATTAGGTAATATACAGGTGTTTGTTGGGATGGAAACCAAGGTATTTTGGGAGACCCATAGGGCTGAGGAGTTCAATTCATTTCATATACTTTTTTTACTAACTCAAAATAAGTATACATTTCTAATCCAATATTTTATATAGACATACTAGTTTGGTATTTTAAAGAACAATCAAATTTTTATTTTTATAGATCCTTCACATTTAAAAATATTTTAAAACTACTGGTGCTTTAACTCTTTCTAGGTAAAACCCCTCAATATCAATTTTTTCATCTTATTTATCAACATCAACTACATTGCAGTCATTTTCAACTTCTATGGGAGAATCATTCGATAACGATATTGAAAACTTTTTGGATGAACTTTATTTTTTGGAATACCTAATTAATGGAGATGAATTTTTATATACATAAGTTTGAATTTAATATTCTATTAAAGAGATATATTTTAGATAAATATTATCATACATTTCTTTGAAAACATCAACTTTTGGATTTTCATCATTTTTATTCTATGAAATTTTATCTACTAGAGTGGACTCCTCATAAACAAGAAGTTTGAATATATTTTAATAAATTTTCATGATATTTAAAATGAGTGGGTCTATGAGGAAATTTTTTATAGCTTTCCAAGATGGTTCTCCAACTTCCCAATTAGGTGAAGATAAAGATGAAGATTTATTTAGTTCTTTTTCCACCCTGATATCTTTTCTTTTTTCACCAAAATATATATTCCACATAAATGTTTTATCCCCAATAATATGTTTCTGAATTGTCACTAATGGTATAATAGATATATAAATATGATATTACATTACTTTTAAAATATATTTTTTATTCTTTTTCACCTCATCTAAATTATATTCAGTGTCTTCTTTGATGGATTTTTCCTTTGTTTCGCCTACTCCAAAATATGTATTCCATATATCTCTATTGTCCTTCTATATATTTTCTTCTTCTACCTATTCTTTTAGGAACCCTATATGATTTTCAAGAAAAATATGAATTTTTTTACCACTCCCTCATTTAAAGAAATGTTTCTTCTATAGATATTTGTTTTTTTTAACCTCCTTATGATGAACAACTTTTTACTAAACCTAGATTACTCTAGTTTTTTACTTCTTATTTTATGGTGACTTAAAAATATTTGTAGCATCCTATGTTTTCCTATTTATATCCATGCCATATTTAATGGTTTTTTGAACATTTTAAGATATAGGTATTGATTTATTTTCAATAAACATTTTTTCTTTGAAATCATAAGTTAATATCATCCTCAATATTTTTTTGGTATTAATTAATTTTTCATTTTTACTCTCATAATGCACCACATTGTCCACATTTTCTTCTTTCAATAGTTTTACAAGAACCCTTTTGATGATCAGTCTATATAAAAATAATTAATCTTGAAAATACCATTACAAATTAATTTTATAAAAGACCAGATAAAATTCACAATATTTTACTTCTATAAGATTACCAGAAATTATAACAAATAACCATCTTGGATCTTAATAGTATCCCTATCTATCTTCATTATAAGTAAGAAAGAATGTTCCCATTGAAATACTATGTGTATTCCCAGTGATAAGTGTCATGTATTTTGAACTGTCTCATTAATAAAAAACAAAATCCTCTCTTCATGAGGTTTAATAAAACTTCAACAATATTCTAGTAGTCTTTGTGAGACAAACAAGGATTATACTTCAAAAAAACATTAATAAATTGATCAAATCTCTCAATATTAAACATAAACTTATGAATAAAAATAAAAAACATAACCTATTTGAATCCATAGACCTCTATAAACTACAAAGATCTATATAAATCCCTAATAAGTGAAGTATAAAACAATTTAGGATCTTTATTTGGTTGGACCAACTTTTTTCAACCTTGAAATTCAATTAATTTCATTGATAAAAATCATACTTCTTGAATAGTCTTAAATTGATAATTATTTATCTTATAATATACCTCATTTATAAATTTTTGAAAGATTTCACAACTAAAATTTTTGATGAAAATTTATTTATGAAAATTCAATAGATATTCACAATAAAACCATTGTGAATACATCCAACAAAAACTAAGTCCATTCCTTTATATGAGAGTCAAAGAACATTTGATATTCTTATTAGTGGTTATTGGTTTATAATGATAAAAAGTATATGATTTCTTTAAGTTAGATTCATATTATATCATATTTATTTTATAAATTAATTAATTTTCCAACTAAAATGGATTTATCTTTCAAAAATTTATTTTTCTTAAAAAACTAAACATAGTTCTTAATAATTATATACTATAAATAGGTATTAAAAATATAATGAATTTAAAAAGTAGTTAAAAACTAACTAGAAGTTATATACCATAAAAATGGCTTGATCGTATTATTTAAAAAATAATTATAGATTATTCTATCATATAAAATATAAGTTCTTCAAAAAATTAAATTTCTTAGTTTTCAAAGTTAGCTTAAAAATAAATACTCCCCTTGGATAGATAGAATTAATGTTATATATAAAGATAAAACTAAAAAATATAATGTATCTTTGACAAATATAAAAAATAATTTTTTAACATTAGAAATAGGTTTTCTATTATTTATGTGTGGTTCCTTAATGTATTATAAATTAAGTCTTTGGTAGTTAGACCTTATAAGTTCTAGAATTAATTTTGAAAATAATCACTAAAATCCATGCCTTCATAGACTTTTTTTCTCATAAGAAGTTATTCCTTTATAGATAAAGGGATGGGATCTTCAAATCATTGTACTTTATTCAAGGATAAGTTTTTTCTTCAACATCCTCTACTTTGACACACAGAACAAAAAATTTTTTACTTGGAATAAAATAATCCTTTTTGTATGTTAAACTTTTGGTGGTTTTCCTACCCAAACTAGATGAAGTTCTATTCAGCCTTATCTATCCATTAATTTTTTCAAAATCCTTTATTCCATCAGTAAAATTTTTCATAAAATTATTTAAATACATAATTTGGAAATTGAATTTGAAAACTTAATTCTTATATTAACAAAAAGTTAGGCTATTCACTTCTTCTTATAATTTTTTTATCATGGTATTCTGTCTTAATATTATATTATAGTGGTTTAACTTTTCTTTTTTTCTTTCAAATCAATGGTAAGCTTTGTAATATTTTCCTTTGATTTATCCAACTCAAGAACAAGTTATCTATTATCCTTTCTCGCATCAATGTTTTTATCCTAAACATTAAAAAATATATCTTTTTATTTTATCAGTTTCATATTTAAGAATAATTTAATTCATATAAAAATTTTGGTACATGTTTTCACATTCAATAATATAAGATTTCATCTCTTTATAAGTTTTAATAATTTTTTCATCATTATATTAACAAAATAAACTCTCATCATTAGTATCATTTTTAGAAGCATACAAACATTTTGAATCTAGAGTTAGATTCATAAGAGCTTTAGTATTCATTCTTCCCATAAAAAACTTTTCCGTATTTGCATATAATTTAGTGATTTTTATAATTTTTTCATAATCATTCAATTAACAATCATATGTTTTATTTGCATCTCTTGTACTCCATGTGTTTATGGATTTCAAAAAATATATTATCTTCTTTTAATAATTTCTTAAAGACTTTATATATTTTATTTTTAATTCTGAATAGTCAGGTAAAATATGACCTTTCTTTATTAATTCATACAATATCATCTCAATTTAATCACTTTTTTATTTTCTGTCTTTTAAATAATTTATATAAAAAATATTATTTTTATAATATATTTATTTCCATAATAGAAATTCCACCATCCATTAGCTCACAATCACTATCATCAGAAACTTTTTTTGTATTTCTCATAGATATACTTGGTTTAAAAGTTGTGATATTTAAATTTTTGGTAGATGCAAAGAAAACATTAAGTTTTTTTGTCTATTTTTTTATCATATCTCTTCAAAAAAATTCATTATATATAAGAGTTCTAGTAAGATCATCACGGCTTATCTTTTTATTATTCTTAGTATCATTAATAGGTTTTTGTTTCAATTTCTACTCTTCAAGAAGTATATCAATCACTTTATCCACAAGCGGTCATCTTATAAATCTTTTTATCTAAGTGATTGTATAATTTCTAAAAAATTATCAAACTTTGATGCATTTGAGACACACTTTAACCAGCTAAAAAATTGAAAGCTTGGTAGTCAACCCTTAAAATAGCTTGTTTGGTATCAAGAATTTTTTATGTTCCAAAATTAGTAACTTATATCTATTTACAAATTCCATGTGTTTTTTATTATGAATAAAATTGACTATATATATTCCTTTGAATAGAGAATAAAAGAGTATTTTGAAATTGAAATTTCAATTGAAATTCATACTTCTATTCTCTATTAAAAGTAAAAACCTATTTTTCTTAAATTTTATAATTTATCATAAGCATAAGAAAATTATATACTCTTGTATTTATCACAAATGTTTTTGTCTAATTTTTCTATTATTCATAATCATTCCCATAAAATACAGGTGTTCTATTAGGATTAAGATTGTTGATGGATCCAACATGAATTCATTCTATTATAAAAAATATTTTCTCTATTATAGGTTGGTGTAAGGAAACTGATAGGCTCATAAATTTGATAAAGTAATTGAAATTTAAAAAGATTATATTATGATCAGCCATAAGTATAGAGTCATTCTTTGATATCAAATATCAGTCCATGACGTAGAAACAAAACACACTATAAGAGGGGGTGAATTTTAGATTAAAAACTATTGTTTTTATCCTCATTATGTATTAAAACTAATTGAAATACAATTTTTTATAAACCTAAAAATTAATCATAATAATATCAGAGTAATCATAGTATTAAGGAAATCAGTATTTCACAATTACTGATGAAGGTAATAAAAATGGTATAAAATTTAAACTAATAGTATTGTAACAACATATGTTAAAGGTTTTAGCATGGTGGAAACTTAAAAAATGAGTGATGATTTAAAAATAAAGTAACTATAAAGGATATTATTAAAAACCTCAATGTTATTCCAAATAGAATAGGATATTGTAAAACTGGTCTAAGGTAACCACAACTATAAACCTATAGAAAGGTATATGCTTCTATAAATTGGAATCTTTGATCTATCTTCCAATCCCTGGGAATCCTTTGACTAAATCTATCTATAGGTTCATAATTTAACAAAACAGAATTTTAGTATTCAAGATTCTATAAACTAGAATCTCTATTATATCTTCCAATCTTGAAACCCTTGATCATCCTGATTGGAAACACAATGATTATAGTAATAAATACAAGATATCTTATAATGAAACCTCAAAATCATAATATCTTAGAAAAAACTAAAAATTAAATCAATCATAAGTGCACTAAATAACAATCAGTTGATGGATTCAAGTTATTATAAATTTTTTATTATTTTCATAAATGTCTTGTGTCTTTCCCATGTCTATCTCATGTATACTATTTATAGGTAGTGTTGTAAAAAAATCTAATGGTCAGATTCTGCAATCTTCATGTTTAGTTATAATGGAAGCAAATCGAGTTTACAATTTGTCTTCTGATGGACTTAGAATCCTGAAAAGTCTACTGATGAAGTTATATAGGCACCACTATAGGGATTAAACAACTAATTTTTCATAATAAATTAAACAATCATTATTTAAAAAAATTCAAATCATAAAACTTTAACAAATACTCAAACCATCGTTATTTTTTAAATCCTCAAGTTATTGGTATTTCATTTAATAGTTTTATATTATAAATTAATCAAAGAAAAAAACTAAAGTTAAATAAAAATATTAGTAAATTATTTTGTGATTTTCAAAACCAATAGGATAAATTGATTCTTTTGATTGACATGTGTTTAGTAGTTTGGTGAGACCACAGAACCTTAACCTGAGAAATGGATCCATTATTGTACCAGTATAAATAGATTTCTCCATAAATTTTAAGAACCTATATAAGATTAGAAATCAACTTCTTGATATGAACAATTTCCCTAAAAACATATGATATATCAATGCATTCAGCCTCTATTGTCGAGTCAATAATGGGGGACTGTTTGGAAGTCTTCCAACTAAAAACTCTACCATTTAGGAAAAACGCAATACTTTATTGACATTTCATATCATATTTTCATATTAGAAACTATTATTAGTGTAACCCTTTACAAAAATATCATCTTTTCTCTAAATATTAGGAACATATCATTATTCCTTATCAAGTACCTAATAATTTCTTTACAACAATTTAGTGACTTTCACTAAGATTGGATTGGTATCTTCTAGTTATGATAAGAGTATAGGTGACATCATATTGGGTAAAAAACATTAAATAAATGATAAAACATATATTGGATTCAATTTAATTATATCCATATTTTAAAAATGACTAACAATTTGAATCATTTTATTATGATAGAGAAAAATAGTTACTAGGAAAAACAATCAACAATATCAAGGTGGACAGAAGTGATGAATCCCAAGAGAATAATTGAAAATGAAATCCTTAAAGTACCTATGGATGGATTCAACACTAGAATAAATAATCAATAACTTCTTTTGAATGCCTTTGGAAGCTAAGAAATCTGCACAAAAAATTACCCTCATGCCATGACTACAGAATATCTACTTCTTAGTGGATTAAAATCTATACATGCTCTGATTGTGTATACTAAAATCCAATGGAAATAAAGGATCCCTAACATATAATAGAAAAATCATATTGAGTATAATTCAGTCACTGGTAATAAAATATTTTTTATGATAATATATATAATCTAGTAAATAAATCATAGTCTTCGGTGATATGATAATTCACATCTCTATAGAAAGTCAAGAAAGCTATAAGCACAAATCCCCTATAATCTAAATGAGACTACCTCCTCATATGATTCTATTAACATTATAATCAGCTAAGTTAATATTTAAACTCTAAAAAGATTCTATAGAACACACCCAAATAGATAAACCTTCCATGGACTGGGTATCATTCAAACACAAAGTAGGAGGAGGCCATATCTTGATAGATGATGGGATATCATATCTTCAGGAGAGAGAAAATGGATAAAAATATTTATATGATTCATACCATGTAAAATTGTTAAATACACCCAATAAAACCATTTTATTCATGTTTATTTGTATTTGAAATAGACCATATGAATAAATTAATTGATTGAAATTATCAAAATATGATTTCTCTTATGTGTTTTGGAAGGATACATAGTTTGAAGAAAAATGTACAAAAAGTGATGAATATATTAAACTAAAAACACTTTTTGTCGAGCTACACATAAATTTAGATTGTAGTTGCAGAAAAGTAAATGACCAAATTTCGATATTATAAATTAATAATCGGACTAAAACTTAGAAAAACTAGATGAAAAATAAGATTACATGTCATTTTAATTATATTCACGAAGTGAATCTCAAAAATTATAGTATGTGAAAATAATCCATGAAAAGTCTATCCCAACACATTAAAAATCATTAATTTCATTTACAAGACATGAATATTGAAGAATATATAGATTAAAAGATTTTCATGGCCCCACAAGCTACACATCACGCAACATTTACATTATATGAAACCTTCATTACAGACACAGAAATGGAAGTTTGATGAGAATTAATTTCGACACCACTTATTTATGAATCAAGCACCCCCCCCCCCCCAGTATTAACCCAAATCCATTTATGGAACTATTATGTTTCCCTGAGGGTGCGATGGAGGCTTTTAAATAGATATCTATAGGGTTTTGAAACCGTATTGATCGGTGAGGGAAGATCTAGATGACGTCCTACTACAGATTTATTTTTATTCTTTCCTTTTATTTTCTTCATTATATGATATCTCCCCTCTCCCAAATCAACTTGACTTCTCCATACATGGAGGGGTAGTTCCTATGAGTGATCGGGAAAGGATGATTTTTTAACAACTGTTATGTTTTAATTCCTTTATTTGATGGGATAAAACCTTTTCTCTTTCTTCTTCCAACTGGTTTCAATTGTTTATTCAGTTTTTAACTCTGAATGAATCTGTACTAGGGTAAGATTCATTTTATTTCTATTTATTTGGTAAAAGATCCAAATATACCTCCACCCAATTTCTATGTTTTTTTGTACAAAACATATTATAGTTGTGTAGAGAGTGTTTTGTGATCGCCGACACATGTGAGGAATTGTGATAGGGGATATTGTTACATAGGGAATAAAAATTTCCAATTGGAAATTACCTTAATTTATCAAAATCATTTATTATAATTCCATAAACATAGTAAGGAGGTTATAATGATTGATACTTGATTATGGATTCCATTATCATCACTATTTGACCAATGGAGAGATATGAATTAATAGAGGAATGTCTCTCTTACCATCCAATAGATGTAGAATTGGAAAAAATTGGAAAGAATGATAACATAGCACTAGGTTTATCTAAAACTTCTCTGATGACCATATTTCATCAATTTTTTAAATAAATCAACTTAAATTACATTCTTTATTATATTTATAAAACCAATGAAAATCTATTTTTTCCTCAAATCAAATAAAAGTGATAAGCCTATTTTTTATACACTCCTCTTTCAGAGAATATCTAGGTTTACTAATATACTATACTAGGTTATAGAAAAATTGTTTCTCCATGCCCCATAACATGAGTGAATAAAACTTTCTTCCATTTTAGGGGAGACAGTACCTAAAAATTGAAAAAATTAATTAGCATTGCATGAAACGTAGTTCTCATAAACAATTAATGTATTTTGAACTTGAAATTTAATAAAAGATAACCCAACTAAGAAAAATAAAATTTCATGAATACTTTGAGGAAATTAATTGGTTAGATTCAAGTGACACTTTTAGTATTCACTCTAAACTAGACATAATGGCTAGAAATCCCAGCCAAACCAAGTGTGACATCTATGCACCTCATTTTTTTTAATCAAAATAACCAACTACCTATGACTACTACACATAATGATTTTAATCTCTGAGTTAACATGATTTTAGTACTACCAAAATTTCATGGTCTTGAAAGAGAAGACCCAAATTGGCATATCCAAGAATTAAACTTCATCTATTCAAGATTCAGACTAAAAGGAGCACCTGAAGACCAATTCCAATGGAGTTCATTCCCATTCTCACTCTATGGAGTAAATAAGGAATAGTTATATAGTTTACAACCATGAGAGGTTAGTGGTTGGGAATATCTAAAAATATGCTTCATGTAAATATTATTTCCCACATCCAGGAGCCCCACAATAAAAAAGAAGATTTATATCATACAACAATCAACTGAAGATACCCTCTACGAGTACTAGGAATGGTTCAAGAAGCTTTGTTTTTACTACCCACATCAAGAAATGGAGGATTAGTATTTCATTAAGGAATTTTAACAAGGAATGATCAATAATGATTGCAACCTATTGGATGACTCATCTATAGGGGCCCTAATTAATAAGTCATCAGCAGATCCCTGAGGTATAATTTAAAATATTTCTTGAAGTTCATATAAATTTTTCACTATAGGTGAAGGAACAAGAGGTATTCATGAGGTACAAACTTCTGATTCATCGCCTCTAGTTATAACAATGATTGATGAGATAACTAGTTAAATATGAACATTTGTTGTGAATCATACAAGATAACAATCATCCCAACCTTAGGTATGTGGTATATATTCTTCCACAAATAATTACATTGATCAATGTCATAAGATACAGGGTATGGATAGTTATGCATCCACATTCCAGGAAAGGAAATATCAAAAAATAAATAATGGAGATAAGGGAAGCCTAAAAAGGATTTGGAGGTCAACAAAACCAGGTCATACACCCTTTTCCAATAATACACCTTTCCAGAAGAAATATCAAAACTAGAACCACTCCAATAATTATAAAAACATACCTTTCAACAATAATAATAATTTTAATCAACACCTTTCTAGGGAATGACTTATGTGAAAACATCCACCATTGCCCTAAAAACTGAAGAGTAGCAGCTACATATCAAATTTGTAGGATTGAAAGATATAATTGATAAGATCATAGATAAAACCACATGTTTTATGGTCATTATAAGAAATAATCAAGGAAAACTACCAAAAAATATAGTTCCAAATCCCATGTAAATTCTGAGAATTATTATAGTACTAAGTATAAAAGGGATCCATCCACCTGAAAATGTAAGGATAATGATTCTGAGAAACCTTCTGAAGCTCAACCCATCCATCCAAAGGATGGAGACCAAAATGATAAAAGATCTGAAACCAATTTCAAGAAGGAAAGGTCAGAAACACCATTATAGAAATAAAAAAGGGAAGAAAGGACATCCAAACATTGTTCCCTTCTATATTAGTTAAGTCAAAGAAAGGTGAAGAGGATAAAATTCAATAAGAAATTTAAGAAAACTTCCAAAGAGTATAGATAAACACCCCACTACTAGATACCATCTAATAAATCCCAAAAGATGAATAATTTATTCATGAGTTATTCATAAAAAGAAGGTGGTTGTATAGAAATGAGAGTATCATCTTAGGAAGAAGCATCTCAGAACTGATCACACCACTGATACTGCAAAAATTTCAAGATCGAGGGACATTATCTATTCTCTACACCATTGGATCTTTGAATTTTACTAATGCATCATGTGATCTAGGGGATTTAATAAATATTATCTATCACTTGGTATTTTTATCATTTCATGTAAAATAATTTAATCCTAGATGAGTGGTGGTATAGTTAGAAAATACATCCATGGTTTTCATAGCAAGAGTTGTAGAAGACCTATTGGAAGGAGTAAGAGGAATGATCTTTCCATTGGACTTTTATATCCTTACCATGGAAGAATTTAGAGCACCAGGACACTCTACCATCATCCTTGAGAGACCTTTCTTAAAGACATAAAAGTCCATCATCAATGTCCATGATGGAACACTCATAATGGAACTTGGATATAGTATATTAAAATTCAAATTTATTGATGTGATGAAACATCCTTCGAGTAGTCACTCACTTTATGCTATATCCCATGAATAAGTTATGGATCTAGTTGATGATTCAGGTATGCTTCTTGAATTCTTAGTTTTAGGAGAACAATTCTCATTTGAAAGTATCATTACCCAGAAATATGAACATTCTAATTTCTAGTTAGAAGAAGAGATTAATTGTTATTTTTTCAATAATCTATTTAGAAAAAATGAAGTGATAGAATAAACCTAAGCTTTATAAGTAGGAATACTGAATTCAATACCATCCCTCAAACAACCCCAAATTCTGGATTTAAATCTATTCCAAGTGATTAAAACTATGATTACCTTATCAAAGGTGAGAAATTACTGGTTATCATTTCCATTAACCTACCCCATTCCTAAGAACAATATCTAATTAACCTAATCAAAGAAATTTCCAAGACATAGGATGAATTTTATGTGATATACCCAGAATTAACCCCAAAGTCTTTCCTCATAGAATATTTTTGAAAAGTGATTCTCAACCTATTTTTCAACCTCATAAAAGACTTAATCCCATATTCATGGAGGTTTCTAAGAAAGACATAGAGAAATTTATAGTGGCTGCTATCATTTTCACAATCTTTAGTTCTTATTGGGTTATCCCTATTCATGTTGTCCCAAAGAAAACAGATATTACCACTATTAAAATTGAACATAATGAACTGATCCCCATGAGAGTGAAAAATAGTTGGAGATTGTGTATAGATTACTGAAAGATAAATCAAGTTACTCAAAAGTAACACTTCTATATCCCATTAATTGACAAAATTATAAAAAATTTAGCCAAAAAATATCATTATTGCTTTTTATATTGTTTCTTAGGATACTTCCAGGTACCAACTACACCAGAAGACCCATAGAAGATGATATTCACCTATCATTTTGGCACTTTATCCTAAAATAAGATGTCATTTGGGAAATGAAACACCCCAGGTATATTTCAATGGTTTATGGTGAGTATTTTCTCAGATCATATTAAGTACTGCCAGGAGGTATTTCCTGATTATATCACTATTTTAGATAATTCTTTCGATCATTACTTAGGGAATTTTGAAAAAATTTAAAAATATTCATTGAGAATAATCTTTTTTTAAACTTACAAAAATTTCATTTCATGGTCTAAAAATGAATCGTGTTATGCCACATAATCTCAAAGAAATGAATTGAGGTAGATAAGTCAAAGGTTTGTGTAATTAACTCACTTCCATATCCAACTTTTCTTAAGCATGTTAGATCATTTTTAGGCCATGAAGGTTTCTATTTAATATTTATAAAATATTTTAGAAATATTTCTATACCTCTATGTTGGTTACTATCAAAATAATTAGAGTTAAATGTTAATATTATGTGCAAGGTGGAATTTGATTAATCAAATAAAAGGCACCGTACACCACCAATAATGCAACCACCTAAATGGAACCATCCTTTAGAGATGATCTATGAATCATCAAATCAATCTATGGGATCCATACTCTAACAAAAAATTTAAAGAAATAAACAATTAATTTTCTACACATCAAGGAAGTTGGATTCCACGCAGGTCAATTATACAACTATAGAAATAGAGATCCTTGTAGTTGTATTTTCTCTGGATAAATTCCAATCATACCTATTGGGATCTAAATTTTTTGTTTTTTATATCTATGAATCCCTTTAGTATCTAATGAAGAAGGACAATTCTAATCCATGACTGGTGATATGGATTATTCTATTATAGGAGTTCCCCTATAAGATCAAAGAAAAAATCATACCAAAAATCAAGTGGTCGATTATCTAAGTCAAATAACCAACACTAATGAAGAAGAAATTCCAAACCAGAACCCACTCAATGATGATATTCCTAGAGAAAAACTCTATATGATTGATGGCAAAATACCATGGTACACCAACAATTTCAATTATTTGTTCACAAATCAGGTACCCTCTTGTCTAAACTCTCATCAGTAGAAAAAAATAAAATCTGAGTCTATGTTATACATATGGTATGACCCATTCTTTTGTAAAATATACACTAATCAAGTAATTAGAATATGTATTCCTAAAATTAAAATTGAATCATTTTATAAATTTTGTCATACATTGGTTTTTGGAGTCCATTTTGGATCCCAAATGATGGATAGAAAAGTATTAGAATCTATAATTTATTGTCCCATGTTATTTAAATATGAATGTGAGTTTTTTAAAAAATGTGCAATTTTTTAGTTTTTTCAAAAATCACAAAAAAATCCCCAAAAACAAATTAACATATGTGAAAATTTTGAAGTGTGGGGTATAAAATTCATGGGACCATTTCTAATGTCATGTGGTTATTCATATAATCTACTCGATGGAGATTATGTTTAAAAACGGGTGGAAGAAAAATCCACAAAAATTAACGATGCTAAATTTGTCTAGGATTTTGTCAAGACTAAAATACTTTATAGGTTTGGAGTACTTCAATCCATCATTAGTAGCCAGGGGACCCACTTCTATAACAATAAAATGGAGTCATTACTAAAATGGTATGGGGTGCACCATAAAACTTAAACCTCATATCATTCATAGAAAAATGGATAATAAGAAGTTTCTAATAGGAATTTTAAGGGAATTTTGGAAGATATGATAAAACCTAATAGGAAGGACTTGATCCAAAAGATGGATAAATCCCTATTGGATTATAGGCCTGCATATAAGACACCCATAAGAATGAGCCCCTGCGGATTGATTTTTGGGAATAGCTTCCACCTTTTGATAGAATAGGAACATAAAAACTACTGGGCCGTGAGATAGATTAATATGGACCTTGACAGAGCTATTAAAGAAATGATATTGTAACTATAAGATCCAGAGGAAATAAGGGGATAATATTTTTAAAATTCAAATATTTTCAAAGAAATAAGTATTTCCCATGAAAATATGATTCAACTAATAATCTTAAAGCCTATAGATTAATTTTTTTTATAAAATGCTAGAATCAAACTAATTCTAGGTAAATTTTGTTCCAAATTGGAAGGAACTTTTACTGCAATTAATGTATACCCTTTTGGTGTTGTGTAGATCTCAAAGGAAATATGAGTAAACCCATTCACTATAAATGGATAGAGGATGAAGAAATACCCCGAGAACATTCCTAAATAACTAGTGGAGGATATAACACTTTTTGACCCTAATTATTAATAAAGATCAACCAGGTTTTGCCTTCCCTTTACATTTGATTAAATATATTAATTCCATATTAAAGTTTTTTAATGGTAAAGGGGACAAGCCCCCATTTATTGAACAAGAAAGAAACTCCTTTTGAAGGGAAGAAGGAGGAAGCCATTATAGAGACAAATGAAAAACATCTTGAAGAACAGGCCATGCGGCCAACCAGGATCCAAGAGTCAAAAGGAGAAAAAAATCAAATCAAGATCAAGTGTGGGGGAGGGAATCTTTTAGTCTAGGGTTTTTCAAAAAAAATCATTTTTTGAGTTGATTCAATGATGTTAAACAAAAGATCTTCTGGGAGGAAACCCATATTTTTTGCCTTAGCCTGCTCTTCCCTTCAGTCCTATTTTAGAGTGATTGAACATGCATGAATATCATTTTTATTATTATTATTTTATAGGCCAATTAATAAATATGGTTTATCTCTGGGGAATGTAGAATGTGAACATAATACACATTATAAAATGTATACATGTCTTGAAGGTGATATAGAACTGAAGGAATATTCCCTATGCAACCCAACTAAAGCATCATTTCAAAAGGAGGTTTTATTTTACATTACATATAATTTAAATTACCTATATTTTTGTTTGAATATATATATTTGATCTTTAAAGTGACATTTCATACTCACAATTAGCTTTATTTCATTACTTGATTGATCTAGAATATAATAATCTCTTAGGAATCCCATGATTCCATGTTTTATATATTTAAGTTCATGAGTTTGAATGGGTAAAATGGTAAATTGACTAATTAGAGTGAATCATGGATATTGAATTAATGAATCATTATTTTATGGATATATTTGATTCAAGTAAATGAAATTTCCCTACCATTTTTCATAGTTTTAATTTCTGAAATATATTTGGACTGATTTATTTTTTTATTACATTCCTTGAGTGATTGTCCCAAATTACATGTTCCATTAACAATAGTATTTCTAGACCAAATACTTCATATTTATATCTTGATAATATTTATTGAGTGATCTTGGGGAATTACACCTACTATAAATGTCATTAGAACATTTCAAAACTATGACTATGAAAACCCACATTTAAAATGATTGACGAAATTTTTTATTAATACCTTATCCTTGGACCCACCAATACATTGATCCTTGTTTTTTTCTATCAAATCCATGAATGACCTCGCTATAAATAATTGACATTATAATCCATTTTTATTCATTTATACCATGCTTAATTTATATTTCATGATATTTTAAATTGTGGGGGTGTGGGAATTCTTAGTAGTAGGTATGTATTACATTGTATGGAAAAGTGTGGGGGGTTCTATTTTAGGTATTGGGAAGGTATCATGTTTCATCCATTGTAATTATTGTTTTCCCTTATTTAAAAAATGAAAAAAAGTTGATTTATGTTTTGGGAAAATCAAAAATCACCATTATGTGACTAATCGTATATCAATCATATGTGGTTAGGTGGTGGATGTGAGATTTTTTCTAAGCATGATTTATGAAAAAGAAAAAAAAACAAAAAAGTCAAGAAGGTGAAACTCTTTCATTCATACACTAATTATGACCTTACTCTAAATTTTGGGGATGGGGAGTTATCATTTTATAGAAGATATTTTCCTTACACTTTAATTTTTATATCATGCGGTATTCTTTATATATAACCTTATTTTTTAGACTTAATATTTTGAACATCAATACTACCAAACTTAAGACTTAGATTCATCAGAACCTTTATTGAAAATCCATCATGATTTTATGTGAATAGTTTCTTTATATGGTGTATAAATTAGTTCCATTGCATGCCTATGTAAAATGATCATGTATTCATGATAAGAGCATAACTCTACTTGAATATTTATCATGAGTGATGAGAGAAAAGAATCCATTATGAGGTAAATCATGACATGGAATGTGTGATAATAATAAATTGTAATATATGAATGTAACGCCCCAGCCCTAGTTACCCATAGATGGTGCATTATTACATAAAATTTTCATGAACACAAGAGATAAAGTCTCAAAAGACCGATTAGTTTAGTAGACTTGGAAGTACTAGATATATACATACATTTTACATTACATTATGAAATGGAAAAAATACAACATTGTGTCTTCTTTGAACACACTCATATCCCTCAGCCTATTCCTATAGGTCAATCATAATATATTTCTTAACATCATGGGAAAGATAAAACACAAGAAAGGGGTGATCTGAGATCCTCCGAAAGGATAACAATATAGTAGAAACTATCATAAGAAAACATAAACATTTAAGGAAATGTATAAGACTAAATCACAAGCCTTTTAAACTTAAACATCAGCATAATATGGCCAAGATAAATCAAATAATTCCATTTACTTATTCACATGGATATTATACTAGTTGAATAATCAATGTAATATCACTATCTAATTTCATAATGATGGAATGCATAATATCGAACATCATAACCACATAGTCAAGGCCTCATACCAAGACTACAAATAAGATTTTGTCAAGGCCTTATTCCAAGACACTAGTTTGTCTCATGAAACCTACCGATGCATCTAGGGTTTATAGCAAGCCTCTCCTATCACTTATTAAGTCCAATTCATTCCTCATATGAAAAGGTTGAAACATAATATAAACATTCGTATTAAATCTAGAATATGAAATGTAAATACCTTAAACATAAACCATGAATGGTATAAAAATATCACATCTACAGTCAAACATATCACAAAACCTTCAATAAAATATGGAAGATTTTATTGTAATAAATCAACTTCAAACAAACATAAAATCCAACGAAGGATGTTGACATAGATGAAATCAATCTAAAAACTAATTGAGTGAGACATCTCTTTATATTTTGAAATAATTTAAAATTAAAGAAAACATTTATTTTAAAAATATTCTTATAAGCTTTTAAGGGAATATTAAAAGGTGTTATAATAGTTGAAAATAGCAGCACCCATCATATAAGTTAAAAAACCTTCTTTCCTTAATTTGTTGAAAAGGTCATAAAGTACCTTGTTTGGAAAATAACGGAATGATTACTTTAAAAAAATTTAATAAAAAGTAAAACAAGGGTATAAATGACTTTAAAACATAGTCTAGGAAATAGTAAAAATGTTTTGAATTACATTTTTAGGAAACACAGATGTGGATGATAAAGAAGTCCCAGTAGATACTTACGTATAAACAACCTTGAATAATAAAGAGATTGTAAATTTAACCCTTAACTTGTACTTTTCTTTAGTTAAGGGTATGTAAAGCTCCTGTAAAATGGTTAAATCATTTTTATTGAATTATATAAGAAACACATACATAAATATGATATCATATATGATCCATTAATGTTTCTTTGTTAAAAATATTTCAGTAGTATCACTGCTTCGGGTGTTAATTGATTAATTTTCCTTTATATGTTTTGTTACATAAGTCATGATTATTATGAATATGATGTATTTGATTAATATTCATAATTATATTAAGTCCTCAAACATTATTTTTAATCATCAAATGAAAATTAATCTTTAATGGTTATGATGGGGAATGAAATCTCATCGCGTCGTGGAGACAATTAGTCGTACGTACGTACGAGCGACAATATCATTCTATTTATGGTGAAATAATATATAATATGGATGGTATAATATATATAAATAATCATTAGCATGTTATATTTATTTTTTAAATCAATTATACTCATTATTATACCCATCCAAATAATGAAGTGTTGAATAACAAACTACACCACGATGTGGAGACGGTAAGTCGAACGTATGCACGCATGATGACTTTGTCATTCATAGGATGGATAGAATAATGAATATGGTTGTAACATATTTATAATAACATCTCAATATGTATAAGGTACTGTAGTTATTATTTTTTATGGAAAGAACAGATAAAGAAGAAGTGGAAGAAGAAAAGAACTTTGAAAGAGGTGATGAAATAATTACCTCTTCTTTAGGAGCTTCCTTTTAATTTGAACAAAAGTGATTCTTAGGTTGGATTTATGATCTAAATAAGGCCTATATGTTGAATTAAGGTTTTTTGGGAGAATATTTGACCAGGTTTTGGCCAAGACAAATGGCTTGGGAGGTGTGAATTTTAGAGAAGGGGAAGTACCCATTTATAAGAGAGGTGAGGGTCACTTTAGGAAAAGTTTGAAATATTATTTTATTATAAAATCATTTTATATTTCTAATGGCTCAAAAAAGATTAATTTAGATTATAAGGTGGATATGGGTCTCAAACCTCTCAAAAAATAGGTTTAGACAAGTTTAGGTCACCATATTAACCATATATTTTAGATTTAAATCTTTGTTAAATAGTTTAACTTTTACCATGTCTTCTTGTATTATTATAATACATGGTTAATAAACAAAATATAAAATGACAAGATAACCTCAGGTAGTTCATTAATAAAATATCTAAAATTATATAATTCCTTTTTCCAAAACTTATATTTTTAGGACTATTATATAATTTAATAAAATGGTATTTGTTTTAAAAACTCATTTATGTCAATTTTGACACTATTTTGTATTTGGTTTTTGTGAAAGTCATAACAACTTGATTAATTAGAAAAATATATATTAAATCAAAAATAACCTTTCATATTTACCTAGAAAATTTTTTTATGGCATAAAAATGTTCAAATTATATTTATTTTAATATTTATAATATCATTTATTTGATTCTTTCATTAATAAGAAAAATATCGTATCATTATTGTGTCATAATTAAATATATTTATTTTATGTATAAAAATTATAAATAAAATACCATGATGTAGGAAATATTTTTATATTTCTAATTACTATTTATATTCTAAAATATCACTTATATAAACCCTTATAAAAATTGTTTTACTAAAAGATATATGTTTATGTTACATTTTCGTTAACTTTAAATTAATTTTTATAAAGTTTCATTTTCACTTAAAAGTGGCTCCATGGGATCCAAAAAATAGACCCCAAGGATTCCCATGGACAGACATATATCATCCAATAGGGTTAGGAAACGTTTTAGGGAATTTAATATTATTATTATATTATTTTTTACCTATATTTACCAGATTTACCCTTTAACTGTGGTAAATAAAAAAAGTTACCAATTAATATAATTTGGACCTTCTGATTCCAAATATGGAATCCATTTTTCCAAATTCAAAACAAAAAAATTTCAGAAATTAATTTAAAATTAATTCCCTTTTTCAAAACCAAAAATCATGTTTTTAAGAAATAAAAACTATCAAAATATCGACATGTGTTTATGTACAATTTAAATGTGAAATTACATCGAATGACCTAAATTATATTAAATGATAAAAATATAATCTAATGATACTTTAAAACTAATAAAATTTATAATTTAACAATATAAATTATTTCAATTAAAAAATTTGTTTTTAATTAAAATTTAGTATTTTTCACTATTCATTAAAATATTAAAGTTATCATAAAAATACTAAAAATTAAACCTAAGCTTATTTTGATATTAAAAATCTAAAAATGAATTCCAATTTGAAAAATAAAATTTATAAAATTTCAAAAAGTGGGTATTACTATTCATAACTACTTTTATAACAGCTAGTCTGATAGGTCGCGGTGTCCTTAAACTCGGTGTTGCGTACACCGCAAGCTATTGTATTATTCAAAGAGAAATGTACCATGGAAGATTGGGGTGTTATATTATTCCCTCCTTCAAATAATTTTGTCCACAAAATTTCACGAATACTACTACATAAAAAGATTAAGGTGGTTCTTCATCATAAGTTCCTCTGGTTCCCATGTTGCCTCTTCTATTTTAAAGTTTCTCCAAAGAAATTTTACCAGATGAGCCATTTAGTTTCTCAAAACTTGTTCTCCAGTATCAAGAATCCTGATAGTCTCTTCACAATAAGACATATCGGGTTCCAGTTCTATTTCATTATAGGTGAGTACATGTGTTGGGTCAGGCATGTATTTTCTCAACAGTGATATGTGGAACACATCATGAACTTTGGAGAAACCTGGAGGCATTGCCAAACGATAAGCTACAACTCCAATTCGTTCTAGAATTTATAAAGATCTGATGTACCTAGGAATCAATTTACCCTTCTTGTTGAATCATACAACACCCTTCAATGGAGATACCTTCAAGAAAATATGATCTTATACTTAAAATTCCAAATCTTTCCTTTGGTTATCAGCATATATCTTTTGCCTACTTTGATCTCCTTTGATGTGGGTTTGGATAATATTCACTTTTCCCATTTTTTCCTCAACAAGTTCAGGTCCTACGAGTTTTCTTTCACCAAAATCATCCCAACAAGTTATTGTGTGACATCTCTTTCTATATAACGCTTCATATGGTGCCATTTGAAAACTTGACTGGAAGCTATTGTTATAGGAAAATTCTACCAGAGGTAAATATTGATCCCACATACCTTGAAATTCAAGTGAGAAAGATCTCAAAATATCTTCTAAGGTTTTAATAGTCCATTCTGATTGTCCATCGGTTTGAGGGTAGTAGGCAGTGCTTAAAATAAGTTTAGTATGTATGGATTTCTGAAGACTTTTCTAAAATCTTGATGTAAAATGGGGATCATGATCAGAAAAAAATCTATAAGGGTACAACATGAAGTCTTACAACTTAATTAATATATATTCTAGATAAACGTTCAAGTGGTAAATCTTCTATTATAGTAATAAAATTTTCTCACTTGGTAAGACGATCAACAATGACCAATATTGTATCATTCCTTCTAGGATTATTTGGTAACCCCATGGAAAATACCATCATAATATCATCCCATTTCTACTCAGGTATGGGAAGAGGTTTCATGACTCCTCCAGGATGTTGTCTTCCATCCTTCACCTGTTGAAAAACCATACATCTTAACACATAATCAACAATCTATCTCTTCATGTTGTACCAAAAAAAAATTTCCTTCAAATCTCTATGCATCTTAGTGTTACCAGGGTGTATAGAGAAATTGGAGCTGTGAGAATCATCCAAAAATTCCCTTTTTAGATCAGGTATATCAGGAACACAAATCCTCCTCCCAAATTTCAAAATCTCATCTTCATATATGAAGTTAATAAATCTTCTATAATTCACAGTTTTAATTTTCTTTTGAAGCTCCTAATCATCAGCATGAGAAATTTTTATCCTTTCTAGTAAATATGGTTTGGAAACAATTTGAAAAAATTATTGATGTCTCACCTTCCATAATTATTCCCATATCCATCTTTACTAGATCCATGAACATAGGATCCCTATAAACTCTCATCTTGTTCAGAACTCCATGATCTTTTCTGCTCAAAGAATCTGCCACCTTATTTTCCTTCCCCGAGTGGTAGTGTATAGTGTAATCATAATCCTTGATTAGTTCAAGTCATCGTCTTTGAATCATGTTGAGTTATTTTTGTGAGAAAATATACTCCAAACTCTTGTGATCGGTATATATCTCACATTTATCACCATAGAGATAGTGTCTCCATATATTCAAGGCAAAGATTACAGTTGCTAACTCAAGATCATGAGTATGATAGTTTTGTTCATGAATTTTTAGCTGCTGTGATGCATAGGCAATAACTCTATAATTCTCCATAAGGACACAACCAAGTCCTTTCTTTGAAGCATCACTATAAATAACAAACCCATCATTCCCCAATGGTAGATTCAAGATTGGAGAATTAAATAATATTTTCTTCAATTCTTAAAAACATTATTCACACTATTTTGTCCAAACAAATTTAACCCATTTACATGTGAGCTTGGTTAATGGGTTATCCAATTGGGTAAAATTATGGATGAAATGCCGATAATAACCTATTAAACCAATAAAACTGCATACCTCAGTTATACTCATCGGTGATAGTCATTCTTGCATTGCTCTTATCTTAGAAGGATCAATAGAGATTCCATCCTTAGAGACAATATGGCCAAGAAAACAAATATCTTGAATCCAAAATTCATACTTGCTAAAATTCCCATATAATTAATTTCTTCTAAGAGTCTTTAGAATTATGCGTAAGTGATTTTCATGATATTCGTAGCTTTTGGAGTATACCAAGATATCATTAATAAATATAAATGAAAATTCATCAACATCTTCCTTGAAAACTATATTCATTATATCCATAAAGACAAAGGGTACATTAGTCAGTCCAAAAGGCATTATTATAAACTCTTAATGCCCATACCTAGTATGAAATGTTGTCTTTAGAATGTATTCCTTCTTCATGCACAACTGATGATATCCATATCGAAGGTCAATCTTTGAAAAATATTTAGCTCTATGAAGTTGATAAAATAAATCATCAATGCGAGGTAGGGGATACTTGTTCTTCATTGTTATAGAATTGATATTCATGTAGTCAATGCACAACTTCATAGATCCATCTTTCTTCTTAAAAAAAATAATAGGGGATCCCCATGGAGAAACACTAGGGAGAATAAATCCTTTATTACTCAATTCCTAAAGTTGTTTCTTTAGTTCCACTAATTCCATAGGGGCCATTATATAAGAGGTCTTCGATATGGGCCTTGAAACAGTAATTGAGTTAATAGAAAACTCAAATTCTCATTTTGGAGGATGTCCTGGTAAATCCTCTAGAAACACATCAACATATTCTTGAACAATAGGTACATCCTCTATTTGAAAATTCATTTCCTCGCCCATAGTTATTTCACTCTCTTTGTCCCCAATAATTGAATTTAATAGAGCTACAGGGGGTGGATCTTGATGAGAATCAGAAGGTGATGTTTCTGATCTAAAGATAAGGTATTCCTTATCAAAATCAAGAATTATAACGTAATTTTTAAATAAATTTTCGCATCATGGTCCCAAATCCAATCCATACGGAGGATTATGTCAGATTCAATCATGGTTATGATCATGAGATCAGCAGATAAAGCACGTTTATATGCCATAATGGTAATTTATTCACAAAACTTTGTTGCAATGATACTTTCCATAGGAGTTTTTATTGAACAATCCCTAATTAAATCAAATTAGAAATATCTTATTTTCTTGTAAAATTGGGAAGATATGAAAGAATGAGATGATCCAGAATCAAATAAAGTATTGGCTAAATTTTAGGAAATGATTAATGTGCATGCCACCACATCATTTGGAACCTCAACCTCTGTAGTTGTGATCACATAAACATGGAATTGATCCCTTGGACTTTTTTTAGTTAAGTTTCCTTGACACTTAGGACATTAATTTGAATAATTCCCCATTTCTTTACAATTGTATCAATCAACATTGACAGCCTCTTTCTTCCCCTTTCAATCACGAGCTTGGTGGCCTTTTTCTCCACACTTGTAACAAACTCTCATTCCCTTTAGTCAAGTATCGTGGTGTTTCTTCCCACATTTACTATAGTATGGAAATTAAACTTTTTCCTTCTTCCCCTTATTTCCATTTCCAAAATGTTCAGCAGATATCTTCTTCTCTTTCTTTGCTTTAAAGTTGTAAGACTTAGAGAATTATTTTTATGTCTTGATAGCACATGAGACTATATCTTCATATGAAGAGAAGGATTGTGAGACTAATTCTTGATGTAGAAATGGTTTTAATCCATCAAATAATTGATCAATATTACTCCTTGGGTTACATATATAATTTTAATTATGCCTTTATAACCTTGTAAAGTTAGCCTCATACTTTGTGACATTCTCATCCAATTTTTTCCTTAGACTCAGAAATTTCCCTTCCATATCCACATGATGTTCACAAGGAAATTATTTTTCTAATAAAATCTCTTTAAACTCCATCTATGATATATTTGATACTTATTCATCATCCTTTGTGATGTGAATTAATGACCACCATTGATCTGCATCTCCTGTGAAGAGATAAACATCCATGAAAACCTTTTCCCTTTCACTACTCCCCAAAGCATGAAATATTTTCTCTAAGGAACTTATCCATTGTTTAGCTACAAATGAATTTGTAGTCCCATTGAATATTGGTGGTTGTTTCCTCATGAAGCAGTCTAACATTTATCCTCTACATTGTGGATCAGTTTGCTCTATATGGGTATGGTTATTATTCATAACCTGAGTGAGTTGTCCTAGTATAGTTATAATTGGTTTAGCACTGTTTGTATCACCAGCTCCAATATAATTATCTTGAGTAGGAGGGAAATCCCTACATGGATTAAGTTCATTGATATAGTTTTCATTCCTTCCACTAGGTGTCATTTCTAAACAGTGGCATTCACTAGATTAGTTTATGAATCACAATACATAATTCCAAACTAGTAAAATACCTAACATAAATTGAACAATTTGTGTATATAATCCATAATAATAATAAAAATGTTTTATTTGAGGAAGTATTTACTCTTAAATCTATCATAATGGCTTATAAAGAAAATGTGAATTATCCTAAGCATATCCCCAAGGAGTGTCGTAACCAAGAGTGCAGCAAAGCCCGTTGTCGTGCACCAGTTCCCGTTCGAGTCTAGCTCAAATAGGTTTTTTAGGGATTTACCCCTAGATACATTAGTGCCAAAGCCTCCTCTACCTGCTCATATCCAGATAGGGATTTATTTCTTGGAAAATTCAAAAAAATTCTACATTACCAAAATTCTAGGAAATTATTCTATATTAATCCTCAAAAGTATATCATAGGTTAATGTTCTCTAATCCGAGTTTTTCTAAATCTAGTTTCCAAGGTCTATACTAAAATTCTTCTAATAACAACTATAATCCCTTGACCCTAGTTACCCAGAGTCAGTGCATCATTACATAACATTATCATGATCACAAGAGATCAATTCTCAAAATACTGATTAGTTTAGTAGCCTTGTAAGTACTAGATACATACATGTGTTTTACATTACATTATGAAATAGAAAAACTAAAAAATTATGTCTCCTTTGAACACACTCATATCCCATAGCCTATTCTTTCAGTTCAATCATAATATAATTCTTGACATCCATGGAAAATAAAACATAATAAAGGGGTGAGCTCAGATGATCAGTAAGGATAACAATATAGCGGAAACTATCATAAGAAAACATAAACATTTAATTCAATTTATAATACTAAAACACAATCCTTTTAAACTTAAACTTTAGCATAATATGTAAAAGATAAATCAAATAATTTCATTTACATATTCACATGGATATTCTACTAGTCAAATAATCACATGTAATATCAATATCTAATTTCATAATGATAGAATGCATAATATCGGACATCATTACCACATATTCAAGGCCTATTACCAAGAATACAAATAAGATTTTGTCAAGGCATTGTGCCAATACACTATTTTGTCTCATGAGACCTACCGATTCATTGAGGGGCTATAGCAGGCCTTGGCCGTCACTTACTAAGTCCAATGCATTCCTCATATGAAAAGGTTGAAACATAATATAAACATTCATATTAAAACTAACATACAAAATGTTAATAATTTAACCATAAACCATTAATGGTATAAAAATAGCACATTCACATTCAAACATATCACAAAACCTTCAATACAATATGGAAGATTTTATCATAATAAATCAACTTCAAACAAACGTAAAATCCAACGAAGGATGTTGACATAGATAAAATCAATCCAAAAACTATTTGAGTGAAATATCTCTTTATATTTTGTAATAATTTGAAAGTAAAGAAAACATTTATTTTAAAAATATTATTATAAGATTGTAAGGGAAGATTCTAAGGTGTTATAATGGTGTAAAATAATCTCACCCACTGTATAAGTTAAAAAAATATTCTTTCCTTAATTTTTCGAAAAGATCATAAACTACTTTGTTTGGAAAACGATAGAATGATTCCTTTAAAAACATTCTATAAAAAGTCAAAAAAAGGTTTAAATGAATTTAAACTATATTCTAGGAAATATTAAAAAAAATTGAATTTCATTTTTAGGAAACACTGATGTGGATGAAAAAGAAGTCCCAGTAGATACTTACGTATAAAAAATATCAGATAATAAAGAGATTGTAAATTTAACCCTTACCATGTAATTTTCCTAAGTCAAGGGTATGTTAACCTCCTTTATAATGGTTAAATCAATTTTATTAAATTATACAATAACCACATACATAAGTATGATATCATATATGATCCTTTAATATTTCTTTGTTAAAAAAATGTCAATAGTATCATTGTTTCGGGTGTTAATTGATTCATTATCCTTTATATGTTTTGTTACATAAGTCATGATTTTTATGGGTAAGATTTATTTGATTAATATACAAAATGATATTAATTTATAAAAAATTATTTTTAATAATAAAATGAAAATTATTCCTGAATGGTTATGATGGAGAATGAAATCTCACCGAGTCGTGGAGACAGTAAGTCGTACGTACGCGCGGGCAACAATATCATTATATTGATGGTGAAATCATGTGTAATTTGGATGGTATATTATATATAAATAATCATTAACATGTTATATTTATCATTTATATCAATAATACTAATTATTATACCCATGCAAATAATGAAGTTTTGAATAACAAATTACACCATGATGTGGAGACGGTAAGCGGTACGTACGTACGCATGGTGAATTTGTCAATCATAGGATGGATAGAATAATGAATATGGTTGTACCATATTTATAATAAAATATCATTATGTATAAGGTACTGGATTTATTATGTTGGTATGGAAAAAAATAAAGAGCAAGTGGAAGAAGAAAAGAGCTTTGAATGAGGTGATGAAATAATTACCTCTTCTTCGGGTGATTCCTTTTGATTTGAACAAAAGGGATCCTATATTGGATTTAGGATCTAAGTAAGAAATATATGTTTAATTGAGGGTATTTGTGATAAGATTTGAGTACGGTTTGTCTGAGCTAATTGGCTTTGGAGGTGTGAATTTGAGAGAAGGGGAAGTACCCTTTTATAAGGGAGGTGAGAGTCACTTTAGGAAAAGCTTGAAATATTATTTTATTATAAAATAATTTTCGGTTTATAATGGCTCCAAATGGATTTATGTTGAAGATAAGGATTTTATGGGTCTAAAAACACTCAAAAATATGTTTTAGACAAGTTTATGTCACCATATTAACCTTATCTTTTAGATTTAACTCTTAGTTAAATAGTTTAACTTTTACCATGTATTCTTGTATTATTATAATACATGGTTAATAAACTTACTATAAAATTAAAATATAACCTCAAGTGGTTAATTAATGAAACATAAATAATTATATAATTCCATTGGATGAACTTTATATTTTTAGGACTATTATATAATTTATTAAAATAGTATTTGTTTTAAAAACTCATTTATGTCAATTTTGACACTATTTTGTATTTGGTTTTTGTGAAAGTCATAAAAACTTGATTACTTATAAAGAAATATATTGAATAAACTATAAATTTTCATATTTACATATAAAATTTTTGTATGGAATTAAAACTTTTGAATTATATTTATTTTAATATTTATAATATCATTTATTTGATTCTTTCATTAATAAGGAAAATACCGCATCATTATTATGTCATAATTAAATATATTTATTTTATATCTAAAAATTATAAATAAAATAAAATTATGTATTAAATCTATTTTTATTTGTAATTAATATTTATAGTCTAAAATATCACTTATATAAATCCTTATAAAAATTGTTTTACTAAAAGATATATTTTTATGTTACATTTTCCTTAACTTTAAATTAATTTTTATAAAGTGTTATTTTCACTTAAAATTGGATCCATGGGGTCCAATAATAGACTCAATGACACCCATGGTTGTAAATGTATCAGAAAATAGTTTTAGAATACGTTTTAGGGTAATTTAATATTTATTATAACATTATTGTTTACCCTTATTTATCAAATTTACCTTTTAACCATGGTAAATAAAATAAAAGTTTCCTATTTACATAATTTAGACCATATGATTCCAAATATAGAATCAATTTTCCCAAATTAAAAACACATAAGTTGTATAAATTAATTTAAAATTAATTCCCATTGTCAAAAACAAAAAGCGGGTTTTTAAGAAGTAAAAACTATCAAAAGATCAACATGTGTTTATGTACAATTTAAATGTGAAATTACATCCAATGACCTAAATTATATTAAATGATAAAAATATAATATAATTATAATTTAAAACTACTCAGATGTATAATTTAACACTATAAATTATTTTGATTAAAAAGTTGCTTTTAATTAAAATTTAGTATATTTCACTATTCCTTAAAATATGAAAGTTATCATAAAAGTACCAAAAATTTACTCTAAGATAATTTTGATATTATGAATTCAAAAATTAAGTCCGATTTAAAAAATAAAATTTATAAAATTTTAAAAAGTGGGTATTACTATTCATAACTGCTTTTAAAATGGTTAGTTTGATAGGTCATGGTGCACTTGAACTCAGTGTTGCGTACATCGCATGCTATTGTATTATTAAAACAGAAACATGTCGTGAAAGCCTGTGGTGTTATAATGAATGAATGAGAGGATAATACCCACCAGTTCTCAATGGTAAAAAGTAAAATACTTGGGTTTATTAGTTTCATTTAAGTGTGTGAAGTTGAATTAATGTTTTATGTGAATCTTTAAAGTTTAACCCCCATTGATAATAATTTTATTTAATTTCTTGGGAATCTAAATATTCTTAACATGTTGTTTTTATTTTATTTATGTTGAGATTAGGTGCTTGAGGATAAGAGATTTGTAAGTGTGGGGGAATTGACAGAACCTTTTTATGCATGTATTTTTTTGATATAAAATATCCCATTTGAATAAATTAAAAGATTAAAATTCTCAAAATATGATTGTTTTTATGTTATTTTGAAGGATACAATGTTTGAAGAAAATTAACAAAAAGAGATGAATATAGTAAGGTAAAAACACATCACGATGTGTTTCTTCATAGCATGGAATGACACCAGGATTTTGAAGGTAGATTATAGATTTGATAGAGGAAAGGTCCAAATTCAAATCTAAAAAATGAAGTATCATATTGCAACTTGTAAAAACTGATTGGAAAATAACATTAAATGTTGTGTAAATGATATTCATGGCATGAATCTCAAAAATTATAGGATGTGAAAAGAGTCCATGAAAATTATATCCCTACACATTACACATCATGAATTTTATTTACATGATTTGAACCTTAAAGAATAAAAAACATGAAATATAGTCTTAACCCTACATGTTATACATCATGAAACATTTACATGATGTTAAACCCTCTCCACTGACACATACGTGGTAGTTTGATAAGAATTAATTCAAGCACCACTTATTTATGAACCAAGAAACCCTCAGGATTGACCCTAATCCAATTATAATTCCATTATGATTCTATAGGGGTGTGATATAGGCTTATAAATAGAGGCCTAGGGGGTGGAAATTAGATCAATCGGTAAGGGAATCTCTAGATGATTCCTATTGTAGATTTATTTACCTACTTTCCTTTTATTTTCTTTTCTTCTATTCATTTTTCAATGTCTACCATATCCCAAATCAACTCAACTTCCCCATCCATGGAGGGGTAGTTCCTATGAGTGATCTATAAATGGGGATGATTTACCATCTAGTATGTTTTATTTTCTAAATTTAATGTAATAAAACATTTTTTCTTTCTTCTAGCAACTAGTTTCAATTATTTATTCAATTTTTAACTCTGAATGCATCTACACTAGGTTTAGATTATTTTTATTTCAATTTTCTTGGTCAATTCTCTATATATCCCTCCACCAAACTCCTTTTTTCTATAGAACATATTATATTTGTGTGGTGAGTGTTCTGTGACCATCTTCACATGTGAGGAATTGTGATGGGGACTATTGTTAATTACATAATAACATTTTCCAATTAGGAATTGCCTTAATTTATCAAAAATAAATATTACAACACCATGCACACAAGATGAAGTGTAGACCAATTGAGACCTAATTTGGTATTCCCTTACCATCACCATTTTACTAAGGGGGAGATATAAATCAATAGAGGAATATCTCACTTACCATCCAATAGAAGCAGAATTGATAAAAATTATAAACAATGATATCATAACACTATATTTATCCAAACCCACTCTGATCACTATATTTCATCAATTTTTTTTAATCAATCGACTTAAACTGCTTTCTTTCTTCAATTTCTCAAACCAATTACTGTATATATTTCATAAGATCAAATAAAAGTGACAAACCTATTTTGTGTGCAATTATCTTTTGTGGACTACCTATGTTAGCTAGTATGTTATACTAGTTAATATAAAAAATTCCACACCCCATGATAGGCATGAATCTCCCCACTTTTAGAGTTCTCCATACTAAACCTCTTTAGAACTTTACCAATATAAGTGTCCTGATTGATTCTAATAAGATTCCGAGATCTATCTCTATAGATCTTCATACCCAATATATAGGCACCTTCACTCTTGTATTTCATTGATAATCATTTACCCAACTTCATATTCATAGAGTGAATATTTAGGATATCATTTCTAATAAGTATTACATCATCCACGTATATTATCCAACATACTATACCAATAAAGTCCAGTCAAAAGAAAATCTTCTAACCATTTATTTAAAAGAAGAAAAAAGGTCAACAATAAAATAATATGGGGATATCCTTTTCCCACATCTGGTATAAGCAAAATTACATATCATAATATGATAGGACATACCCATAACCATACTCATCAATAGTTTCCCATTCATATTGATAATTACCTTGGTGGAAGATCTTGAGGATGTCATCATTGGATATTTTTTACACCTTAGAGGGAGATCTGGTAGTCACGGTCTTTGGAATATTAGAGTAGTCCTTCCTCTACCTTCTCTTATAGGGGGGAAGAGATTAATCCCTCACTATCAATGATATTCTTCTTTCCATGTGTCACAATATCCTTGAATGAGATTTTACCGATACCCACAACCATAAGGGGGGTGTTTTTCATCACTCTGTCATCATCAGAGACATGTTCCCACTTGTCTGATATTATTGAGGAGGTGTACATTTTCTATATATCCTCTTGAAATTTATTATTTTGAGCACCAGAACTGAAGTCACCATCATTTTTATCCTATTCTAACATATCAAAATATCTCAGTTGTATGAAACCACACCCCATAAACTAAGTTTGTGTGTTAGTATCCCCCAAACCCACACACTGGGTATCTTTACAAGAATTGTGATCAACAGGAGATTCCACATTTACCTCAGAATCATTAGATAAATATACCTCCCCCTCACCAAATCTAACAAAATTAATTTGAGACATGATTCTATCCAGTTCGGTATCAAAGGTATCCCCTAATGCCTCATAGCAATAATATTGCACTGCACATGCATTAAGATAAAAAACTCCTTAAAAACCACCACCCTAATAATATACAACACCCTGAATCATCACAACCCCTGGATAACTCCCCACTCTCATATCATATTTCAACCTGTCATAAATTTCAATGAACTTCGGGATAAGAGAAAGAGCCTTTATTTTCTTTGACACCCCCTTAACCACCTCACAAAAAATCACATTACCATCATCCTGATTATGAGGTCAATCAAAAACAACCAACTCACGAACCACAATTGGTCCAATACAATCCACATCAAAGGAGCTACCTTGAGCAACTGACACCTTACTTGGGACAAGATTCATCTGATTTTCACTTGAGAAAATCTCATTATGCATTGATTTCCCATGCCTTTATACCTCCAATTTATTCCCTATTTTCTTGAATAAGGGACAAAATTCACACCATGATTCAAAAACAATTGATTGTTTATAGTGTAACTCTTCACCAACAGTGACCCAAAAAGACTCAATAGGTGTCTTCGACACATCAACTTCAATACATATTCTTGGTAAAATCAGATGGCATAAATACCTAGTACTACTATCCAAATAGAGGTACTGACCTACAATAATCCTAAGATACCTTTGAGGTTATTTTGTAACTTGAGTTAGTTATTCTTCTATAACACCTTTTTGGAACTGGATCAACTTCTATCATAGGAAAAATTCATATTTTTTGGTCTTGAATTTCTCTAAGTAGAAATTTTACCTCACTAACTCTTTGAATAATGTGATTCTTCTAAATTAATGAAACTAGTTGATCCAATAACATTTTTTCTTTAGTATGATTATAAAATTAATATCTTATGGTTTCTTTGGGATAACTAACAAATAATAATTTTTTTTATAGATGGTTGATTTTATCAAAATAAAATTTTCATTCATCTACTTCACAACCTCAAATCCTCATAAAATACATATTGGTATGTTTCACATGTCATATCTTATGTGGTTTATTTATAATTTATTTAAATAAAATGTGGTAAATTAGGAATGTGTTAGTATCTGGAGAAAAACCCCAAAATAAAATGGGAAGGCCACACTAACTCATCATTGATTGAACTATATCCAACAGGGTAAAATTCAAATTTTTAGATTTACCATTCTACTATGGTATATCAGGAGTTGTGAGTTAAAGAACAATTCCAAAATCTTGAAGATGACCATTGAATTCTTGGATCAAGTATTCACTACCCTCATATGATCATAGAATCTTAAAACATTTTCACCAGTTGATTCCATACTTAATTTTGAAACTCTTGGAAAATTTCAAAGGTTCCAAACTTATGTATCATTAGAAACACATAAACATGTTGACTAAATTAATCAGTAAAAGTAATCATGTACCAAAAACCACCACTTTCTTGTATACTCATTGGTCCACATACATTACTATACATAAGATCCAAAAATAAACTATCACTTTCACATTTTTCTCCTAAAAGGTGTTTTGGTCATCTTTCCTAATAATAAATATTCTTGGGTATCAAAAAATCATAATCAAATGATTCCAACAATCCATCTCGATGGATTATTTGAATATTTTTCTCATTTAAATGTCTAAGGAAACCATAAAAAGTTAGGTGGGATTAAAATCAACCATTTCCTTCTTGTTTTGAACATTATATATAGGATTATTCATATCTATAATGTATAAAACATTTATTATATTCATTATTCCATGAAACACCTCATTCATATATATAGAACAAATCTTTTTATTAATAGTGAATGAGAATCCCTTATTATCTAAAAAAATACAAAAATCAAATATCTATTTACATAATTAATAGAATAATGGTTCTCTAATTCTATTATTAATCCACTTGGTAAAACTAGATCATAAGTTTTAACCTCTAATGCAGCAACTCCTACCCCATTTCTGGCACACATAGCTACTTCACCCTTTATCAATTCCCTTCTATCTATAAGTTGGTGTTTATCATGAAAAATTTGTTATGAACACCTGATATCTAATACCCATGAGTCAGATTGGGTGGACTTGATATCTATGACATTCACATTAAAATTTTCATAATGATTCTCTTTGATAACATTTATCAACCCTATATATCAATGTATAATTTTATTATAGGTTATACTTATATGAGATCTCAATATGATTATCATACAGTAAGATATAATCTATAACAAAGACATATATATGGATGATTATCGTGAATTATATTATTTCAATAAGGAATTTTAATTAAATTACTCTTAACAAAATGATGACACCCAAAATCATATATATTTAGTAATCCAAGATCCATATTTCATTATGTCTTGCACCAGGTATCATGTAAATAATATATTACTATATGTAGTGAATAAATATTTACCTATCTTATTAGATATGATTCTTGAATTTTTTAGTGGATAAAATTATTTATCCAAATCTATCTCATGGATTTAATTAAATATATTCTTCTGGTATCTTAACGGTTAGGGTTTCCTGGCTATGTTTAACCAAAATAAAATGTCAAAAATAAGGCACCTTATGGTTAGGGTCACCTCAATATTTTCTTTTCAAATGCAAGATAATTCATGGGAACCTAATGATTAGGTTAACCCATATTGAATGATAAATGTCTTAACAAGTTCAATTTTAAAAGAAATCTATCACCTAGAATTTTATAGGTTTTCTATCAATGTATCACTAACTCAATATACATTTTATACATATTATGTTAAAAACTATTGCATCATATGTAATCTTTAACTTCTCATGTATTATTATTTTCTGTATCAATGAATCTAAGTATTTAGTTCTAGAATCCATATTCATACACAATATCAATGCGTTCACACTACAATAATGTGTGACTATTTACACAACCCACAAATTTTTATTATTCACCCAAAAACATAAGTCATGTATATTCATACATATCTATATTCATATAATGAATAAGGTACATGAACATTATCATGTAAAGTAATAGTGTTGTATGAAATTGACCTTATCTGCATATAAATTGATGATCAACCCCTCACTTTATATAATAATTCATAAGCCTCTAATCTAGTGGGTAGACCAACCCCAAGTCCAACCCTCTAGGGTAACTTTGCCAAAGAGAGAATTCAAACCATGATATATATAATACCTAATATACACAATCTATATTCAATAACTATTTTAATGATTATAACCTTAATTACAAATGAGTTCATTGTAGGTGAAAACTCAATCTTATAGATTTTTAAATATCATTTTATGTAAGGATATATCTTCTAAAAGAAAATTATCACATAAATATAAGCATATATGTTATTCACATTATATAAAAAATGTAAAAAAGGAATAGTATAAAGGAATAAAAAATTAAATAAATACTTTATTTAACATGACAAAAAAATATTTATTTTTCATATTTAATTTTAGGCATATAAAAACACATTTTATAAAGTCTAACACTTCTCATTTATAAACATTTTAGAAACTACAATAAAAAATAACAAGATATATGAATTTAGTTTCTCTATTGTCACTCGACATTATATTTACCCTCAATGTTTTTTTCAATATAGAGGACTAGGGTGGGTTGGAACAAGGAGGAAGAGCATGAAGTGGTGTAAAGAGGTAGGGCCACTATGCAAGGTGGCATGATGGAAGTGGCAATGTAGTGAGGCAGCTACATGGGAATTCAACGACCCCCTATAGAATGCCCAAAGTAATGGAGGTGCCACTATCGAGTTAAATTCAAATGTGGGAATCACTTAGTGGTGGAACTATTCATCAATAAATGTGTGTTCCACATCCCATTATCAACATTGTGTTATCTTGCAATATAATATCATGCCAATACACAACATTAAATCAATACTCAATGTAAATTTAGGAAGATCAAAAATGGTTCTATGTTTTCTCATGGTTAGGATGTAGACTATGGTATCCTTATAAAGAATATAGTTCCTCTAACTCTATATTAAATTAACCCAATAACATAATGTAAAGTAATATTTGATATTATGAAAACTAATTAGTGTAATTTCAAGATGTTATTACTAACATTATGTTATTATATAACATAATGTTTCATAATAAATTCTAAAGTATGTTTTATAAAATCTATTCTTCATTTAATAGTGAAAAAAAACAGTGATTCATTGAAGATAATAGAATCGATATCACTGATGAATTTTTTTGGATCATCATATGATCTTAGGTTGTAGAATAAAACTAAAACACAGCCTGATATATCCTTGAAAAAAATAACATGAATATGAAATGAAGAACAATATAACTAAAATGTTGTTGTAGTGGCCTTCGTCATGATGGAGCAAGTTTGATGATGATCACTAAAGAAAAAAAATAATTCTTCCTCCCTCTAAGGTATTACATAAATCATTGTCTCTTGGTTCATAACCTGAGGATTCATATATGCCAAGAAGGGTTATAAGGCCTTTATTGTTCATGAAAAAGGATGCTATAGGAATGAATATGTTTTCAAAAATCTTTTTATAAATGTAATGATAATTTTAACACTATTAGGTGTATGGAAATTATTTCCTTTTTATAATCCATTCACAATGCTCTTTATTTAATGAAAAAACATTGGTAATGTGAAACATATTATATTTAATCCCATACATTAATTCCCATTAGCAGAATCAGACTGAAAATTAAATTTTTATTAGAAAGGAAAGTTCTAAAATCATACAAACCATAGAAGAGAACTGGTTCATGGGGGCTGAAAGTGGTGGAGGCCCAGGTAATCACCTTGAATTATGTACTTGCACTCAATAGGTAGGGAATTGAAGTTGGTGTAGATAATTAACCTCTCATTAGTTATTCCTCCCCTAGCTAGGATATCCACCACAAAGTTCCCTTCCCTCCAATAGTTTCCAACATGATTGCCTTAATGGATTTTCACTTTAAAAATCCTGATGAGGTAAGTCAAATCCCAAGGTGGATCTTCTTTCCCTCTGATAAGTTGTACCTACACCATTATATTGGATTCAACAACCACAATATTCATATTGTAATGATCACAAAGCATGAGACTAGTATGCATGGATCTTACCTCCACAGCAATGGAATTACCTAGTCCATAGAATGAGATAAACCCCAGAACCATCGACCCACTATTATCTCTTACCAGACCTCCCCCCTCATAATCCCAGAAATACATGATCCATCAATATTAAACTTTAAACCACTCATCTAAGGGTTCCATTTGATCCACCCTCCCTTCATCTTCTCACTTGTTCTCATATCCATAAAGTGCATGGGTAAGAGTCTATGAAGAGTGACAAAGTTCACCCATACTTTAAGTAGTATCCCCAACTCCATGAGTAAATCCATCACCCAAACCTAAATAAAAATAAAGGAAATCTTCCTACCCTCTCTATCTTTATTTATATCCTCCCATAGATTCCAATAAACAGTAACCAAATCCACACTGCAAACCTTACCTTCAACTCCTTTTTGATCTTATCCTTGAAACCATACCTAAAGGAAATCTTACACAGAACTTCCTCCACTATCAATGTTCATGAGATACTGCATGTAATCCCAAATTTATTTTTCCCAATCTCCTTGAAAGAATTGGTTCCATGAAGATTCTTCCCATGGTCATGCATAGAAATAACAGTGAGATACCAGGGTGACCCCTTTTTTCAGAATATTTACATCCATCAGGAGAGCTTAATTTCTTATCTTCCACACTAGAAAATTCATATTGGTTGGGATCACTTTTTACTAAAGATAGTGTGTATAGTTATCCAAACTATCATCAATATGAATCAAATACCTAAAGTTTCAACTATTGAGACTGCCAGATGTTGAACCTGTAAAAATGTATATGTCTAGCTCATTCACCAGCCGAATGACATCGTAAACATATTTCTACTCTTGTGTGAGAATGGAATCTATCAACATAGGGAATCAGATTACTTTGATGAAGGATATGGTTGGGGAAGGGAATCTAGGGAAAAAAATTCTCGCCTACCAAGTTCGATATCCAAAGGTTAATTTCGTTGCACCCCACAATCCATTTAGCATGGTACTACATCTCCTCCATGTGATTCATAAAGAATAAATAAAGGATTTAGAGTCTCCATGTATGAGTATCTCATTCCTACAATCTCCCCTAGTTCTGTCTCTAAATAAATTTTCCCAAATTTAGTTCCCTTCCATAGCGTCCCAATCCAAACATGCCTTCATGGTGTGCATGGTCTTAGATATACTGCAAAGACCAACACCACCCTCATCCACCGGTTTGTCCAGACATCTCCATGAGTCTTAGTGGAATCTTATTATCTGATTTTCATCCCATAGGAAATTAGTCATGGTATTTCCCATCTTGATAATCATTCCCTTGGGTGGGTTAATAATGGAGAGCACATGCATGGGAATAGAGGTTAGGATACTGTTAATTAAAGTAACCCTTCCACCAAATGATAAAAAATTATTTTTCCAGTTACCAATCCTTCCTATGATCTTCATAAGAATATCATTAAATAGGGCCTTTTTAATCCTTTTGTTCAATATGGGATCTCTGAGATAAATCATTGGGAGTTGAAATCATTGTATGACCAACTTCCCCTGAATTACACAGTTGTGTCTTTCTGAACATTTATTGGAAATAAAGATATTTCTCTTCCTTTGATTGATACTTTTTCCACTCAAGTTACCATATACTGACATGTTTTTTATGAAATCGTTGATTGAATTTTGTTTCTCATTAATGAAAAATATGATATCATCCACAAATATTTGATGAGAGATAATCCCATTTCAACCCTTGTTTGTGTATGGTAGTATCCTCCCTTAAAAATTTCATATACATGAACTTATATTCTATTATTTTGAGTGCAAAATGGTCAAATATTTAGTTTCATACAACCATATTACATTGGAACCAACATAATGTTGAGCTCCAACTTAAGGATGCATTGGCACTAATATATCCTTAAATCCTATGTATTATATACATATGTTTTTATTGTATTTATAACATGAAAATCACCTTAAAACATACCAATGGTGGTCTTACTTTTGATTAGTATAAATGATTTACTTTCACCACTTCCAACATAGACCCTTGAACCTAAAGGTAGTTAACTTGAGCTTAAGAGACTCTGGTAGTTCGAGGAGGTTAATGGTTTTCTCAATATTCTCTAGCCACTCTTTCACTTCATGTGAATCCTTATTAATGTGGAAAAGAGGAGGAACCATGTTCTAAAACTCTTGAACATGGTATCTATATTGATATAGAATAGTAATAACACTATGCTACATATTTGGATCATATGGAACAACTAACTCATATAAACTATGTTCAACTATAGGGTTCTCTTTTAGAGAATCAACTATAAATGCCTCTTGATGTTTCATAAGGAATCAGTGGGGTTGTACTTTAAAATAATAAAAACATAATGAACAATAAAAATAATCCTTAAGATCCAAAACATCATAAACCTAAATATACAAATAGATGAACTAGTCTCAAAATGTTTAGAGAAATCCATTTTCACTATAATAATAACCATCATTTCATATGTAAGAAAACCAAAAAAATTATATTATGAAATAATCATTTCTACTTTTTAATAATTTTCAATGTTAAGAATAAACTTTTTAAAAAATTTAAAAACCAAAACCATCAAAAATCTAAAAAAAAATCATACCAAAATACACATTAATGTTTTTAAAACATTTTAAATTTTATATTTGAAATAATTTTATAAAACTGAATGAAAAGATAAATTAACAAAGAAAATAGAATCAAATATACATAAATAACACCCAATTCATCTTAAATAAATAATATAAGAGAATGGGGACAACAAGAACATAGGGAAAAATAATCTCAAAATTTTGAAAACTATAAAAATTAACAGCAATTCATAGTTTAGTTTTATGAAGTGTAAAACCATGTTCTAACCAGTATAATTCAACTAGAAGTTACCCCAAATGGGTTTAAAAGTATATGAATGGTTTTAAAAATAGTTCATAGTAACCATGCAACCCTAGGATTCTTCCCATTTTCCCTAAAATCATAGAGTTCCTAAAAAACTCTTAAAATCTAAAATTAAAACATGAATAATCAAATAAAGACTAAACATATTGATAATAATATAGAACAAAACTCAAATTATAGACACATTAATCTTGAACATCCTTGATAACTCAAGTTTTAATACAAAAAGTTTTGACTAGAAACTTACTCATACCCACCCCTTGAGCTCCAACCATAATATCTATTATCTATTATGATGACCAAAATAACAACTTGGCTATGATACCATTTCAATATGACCAAACCCAAGAAACCTCGGACCTGAGAACTTGATCCAGTTCGATACAAAGCATGAAGTGTATTCCTAAACCTAATGGTATAGAAACTAGTGCCTCTACATCAAAAATATACAAAAGTGGAAATGAATTCACCTGATATAATAAGAATAAACACGGAACTCCCATCCATAAGTCTGGAATGACCACTCCATAAATTGGATGATCACACATATAAATTAAAAAAAAATCATAATAAAAATAAAAATAAGGTATAAGAATATATTATAACTCATAAACTATATAAATATCCAATGAATAAGTCCAACAAATCCTAAAGACATCAAAAACACAACTTTCATTGCAAGACTAACATAATACTAAGGGTAACTAAGGAAAAATAAATTCAAAATTGATTAATAAATTAAGAGATCAAAATTAAAAAATGATAACAAGGACCATAGTCATCCATCTTTGCCTTCCAAGTGAAATATCTACACTTACCACCTCCAACATAGTCAAACCGAGATCTAGTAACCAACAACTACATCTAATCAGATCTTGTACTGAACCTATAATATGATAGGCATGAGAAAATAATTCCAAGTAGGTATCATCCACACACCCCATGTATAAACTGAAAAATTGAATCTATTTCATATTGGTTTGAAATATAATAGAAGGAAATATTTTCTTTTTTGAATAAAAAAATTAATAAGAGGCCATTAATCAAAACCAATCCTTTAATGTTATTTAGATTCCATACTTTTAAACAAGTTATACCTTTAATATTTTCATGAAAACCTAAAATTTAAAAATTAAACAGATTATTTTAAAATATTTTTAAAAAAATACACAAGTTAGGGAGAATATAGGAGAAAACTCAAGCTTTAATAAATTTCTCAAGTTAAATAGAAATAGTAATTAAATTTTAATATACTTTTAAATATAAGACAGCAAAGATAAAAAAACATATAAATAGTAATAAGATATCAATATAAGATAACCATAGGTAAATTACTATAGGAAAAGTTTAATCATGATCATCATAGGAAACCCTAGGATCTCTGGGGATAATCTAAGGAAAAACTAAATAAAAATTCATCTAATTGATGCCTAGTGGGATTCAATAGCTCAAAAAATCATTTTACCCTAAATGGAATGATTAAGGGGGGAAATCATATTCAACATGGAATGATCCTAACTTTGGTCCACTAGACATAGTGAAAGCATAACCAGTGCATCATGTGTACATATATTTCCCACCAAGATATCCATGGCTTCCCATGACATAATATGAAGGTGACCAAATAGTGTAAATCATAAAGTAGTAATTATAATAATAACAATCATAACACACCCTTATCTCTAATCACACTTAATTTAAGTATCCCATTTTCAATCAAGTATATCAATAAATAATAATGTACCCTAGCTGAGAAACTTTTATCCATTTTAAACCAAATCAACATCATATACACTTTTATAGATCAATGTGAAGGGGAACACTTCTTGGGTATACTTACATCAAGAAATACCTTTTTATCAGTTTTCAACTGTCCATTCAGAGTATCTTTATAGAAACCATGTTATAAAAAAACTAAAAAACAAATCAAGGAAACATCCTCAAATAATTTAAGAAAAATCTAGAAGATACCAAATAAAAACTTTAATTATTTAAATCATTTGAAAATATCCTGTAAGGAATTTAAAAAAACACCAAGTGTGTGACACCCACATGTATCTGTTACTTTATATTTTATACTAAGTTATCTTATTATTTTTTAAGTTATATTTTTGGAGTGTTTTTATTGAAATTTTAAAGTTTTAGTAATTTTTTCAATTTGTACACAGCTTCCACGCAGTCACAGCATTATTTAGAAAACCATGAAAATAACCTTTATGCAATGATTTACTTATATGCATGGTTTATAAAACCAAGAAGAGTTATATTTATATAGATTTTATCATATGATAATTTTATATTTTATTTATTTCATGCACATTTTTTCCTACATGAGTAGCACATGTTTTGGTTTGAATAGTGATATTCCTATATTAAACCATTTAAATTACCCTTTCATGGAATCAATCTATCACATGGATTACATATGATTTTTGAGTAACCATTAAAAAAGTGTGTAGAGTATTTTCTTATTAGTAAATTCATTATACATAGGTGTTTCATGTTTTTTAATCTATTTATACAAACAGTGTGAGTGAGTTTTTTCTATCGAGTGAATTACACATGGTTGGAACATGAATTGACAAAATGTGCAGCCTAAATGTGCGAGCTACCTAGATTCACTTAAGATTAAATTTATGGTTTTTACCTGTGAGTATAACCAAATTTTTTTCCTACCTCTTCCTTATTTTTATTCATATTATCATGGGTGTTTGGGAGCTTCTCTTATCCCTTACAATTTGATTCTGAACTTTTTTCATCAATTTCAAGTGGATTTTGTGGTATTTTCCTACCTCTTTTCTTCCCGTCTCTTTCCCTTCTCCTTTTCCCTTGATTTTTTCTTTCTCCATAAAACCTAATCAATGTGTGGGTTGATTTTAATGTTTATATGTATTCTAATCATGGGTTTTTAGTTGTTTAGGGGTTTTGGGTGGTGTTTCCTTTGTCTGTTTTTTGTTCTCTATTGAAGGCGATTCATTGTGATGAGTTTTTACTTGAATGAGGTAGGTGTTTTTTATCATTCCTTTATATTAGATGCTATGAAATGCATGGATTTTGAAATTGATTTTATTTCCAAATTATACCTATATGTATTACCTGAGTGGGGTTTGAAATGGTTTCCAAATGATTTTAACACTTAGCATGAAATTTTCAAATATTAAGTGTTTGATAGAATGTATGAGTGGATCTTTAAAATGGATTTAAATGTTTTGAAAGTTTTTTTGAAACAGGTTTACTTTCAAAGAAAGTATAAAGGGATGAATTTAAAATGATGTAAAATGGATTTTCTTTTAAATCATGTTTTCAATGGATTGTTTGTCACTTTTTTAAAAAGAGTTTTTTTTAATTATGATTTCCTTAATTGTTGATCCCCACTTCATCTTGTTATGTTTTTTATGGATTGTGATACTATAAGGGTATTTATTGTTTATTCTTATATTTTTATGTGAAAGGGTCTATTTTGTGTAAGGGTGTCGGAGGTGAGATGATGATTATTACTTTTTTTTAAAGGTTTATTTGTGTGATGGTATCATTGTTTATTGTTCATCACCTCATTTTTTTATATCATGAGAACCCTAGGTAGCTATGTAGAAGGTATAGATTCATGTTACTGCATATTAGTTTTTTTAGGTTGGATAGTGTCCTAGGAAAGTTATTCTTAGTGACCCCAAGGGGTACTAAGAAGTATGTTATGGTTTCACATAGGGGACCTCTGAAGATATTTGACCTGGGGAGACCAGGACCAATATCATTGATGTTAGAGCCTAGTGAATTCCCCATGATGTTTGGATCTATATAAGGATTAATTAGGGGATCCTAATACATATTCCTTGTTTGTATCCTCTTGATTTCAATTTGGTTTAATGAAACCATGGCTTGGCTATGAATTGTTTGATTTTTATTCCATTGATATCTCGGTGGCATTGTATTTATTCCTTATACTTGATTATGATTTTGGTTCACTTTAAATTTGATTTATAAATGGTTTGGAAAATGTGGTTTTGAAAAGTAAAGTGATGATTATTTTAAAAAAAGAGTTTCTGAAATTATTTTCTTGTTTATGAACTAAAATTTATTTTTTTTTATTTTGAAAATATTTTTAAAGGAGGATTTTGATTTATTTATTGAGTTTAAAACTATGGTTTTAGGTCTTATGTGCCCCCATTTTTTTAAATGTTTTACCCAAGTTTTGGAAATAAAGTGTTAAAGGATGGTATTTTTTACTTATTCTTGTCCATATGAAATCCAATATTATAATTTATGGTAAAACTAGAATTTATGGGATGTAATATGAAAAAAAAATTCATAAAATACTTTGTGAAATCCTATTAGGAATGTTTGGATCACACTCTACAGATACACTAGTGTGTGTGTGTGTGTGTGTGTGAAACTCTTATGTTTCCTATTAGGTTATTTTTATTTGATCATGTTATTTGGATAATCATTGGGTATATTGTTAGTCATATTGGGATGTGTTGAGTGTTCATGAATCACATGGAGGTTTTATTAGATCTATTTAGGTTCCATTTTATTTTTTAGATATTATATTGTTCGGTTCGGACTAGCATATTTAATATCACTTCCACTGTATTTATTTTGGTAATCTAGATATATTCCTTGGATGGATGTTTATTTCATTATACCATGTTTTTATCATTTATTAATTTATTTCTACTTACATTATATGCGTGGATGTCCAATTCTTAGATAGGTTATACTAGATTCTTAGTAGTTTGTGTTTTTTGTTTATATATTCATTTTAGTGTTAAATTATTCCCATCGATATGTTCTTGATACCCAAGAACTAGTTGTTATACTATGGGGATCAGGACCACCCTTTGATCCCAATGAAGAGATGGGTCAAGTGATGTGTCAGATCATCCATGGTAGGTTTGTTACAAATGATATTAGAGCCTAGGTTTCTACATAAGGGGATAGGTTTTAGGAATTCCTTCTTATTTATTTGGTGTGTCGTGGTAGATTTTTTTTAGGATTGTCATTGGGACTTGGGAGGTTGGTCCTGAGTGGGTTATTCATCACCACTCTTCATAACAGCATTTGAGTTACCATGGGTATTGGGATTTTAATTCTGTTTTAATTATTCTTTTTTTATTGTGATTTTAGATTGGTGGTTTTTATCCTCATTGCTAATGTATGAGTTTCCATGAGGGTTATGTTGGATTTTAGGGTGAAACCCAAAAAAAAGATCAATGGCATGATGTTGGATCGCATGACCTAATAAATTGGGAATTGACTAAACACTTGGTCTTGGAAATGTCTCAAGATTTATTTCATGACTAGATGGTGGTCTATCAAACCATGTGGTTGAGTCAAGCATAATCCTACATCTCAATTTGGATTGATACTTATGTTTTATATTCACTAATATATATATATATATATATATTTTATTATATATATAAGTTTATATTTAATAAATGCATGGGAAGTGGGTATTTTTATGCATGTATTAAATATACAAGAGATAATAAATATATATATGATATATATTCATTTCTCCTGAATGGTTTTATTATCAGTTTCAAACCATTATGAATGTTTTAATGGATTTATATTAACTCATTGAAAATTTTCATTTAATTAACCCAACATTGTTAAACGAATATGATTTGAGGATCCTTGAGATCTACCTATATAAGAGGATGGTGTCATCTTCTATTGGCTGGGCGAATTCTATGTTCCTCCCATATTGTTTATCATCATTTGAGATAAAGGCATTAGAACCCCTTTAAAATTTAGGTATCCCCATGACATGATCACAGATCTATTGTCTAGTGTTCCCCTACCCCCCTCAAAGGAAGTGTACTTTGGTTCACTACTTCATGATCTTTATCAAGAATTCTCCTTCACCAAGGAAGAAGAAGACTGAGGTTGTTGGCATTTTCTAGGTACTCTATTTTATAGTTTTATTTACGCATTGATTCTCGGAGATAGATCGGTCTGTGTTTGGGTTGTCTTCCACTATATATGTTCATATGATGATCATATGACACCCATAAATGGTATTAGAGTGTAGGATTATTTGACGAATCAATGTGTTTATTAAGCTGATCACGATGCAGATGCTGGGGAGGAGCAGTTTCAAGTAGTCATAGTTTGTATGATTTCCTTAAGACCTACAGGTCATGTAATGTCTCCAAGCCTATGGGAAATGTAATTACTAAGCCTACAGGCCTTTTAAGGGTTCCCCCTCATCCATTGAAAGGGGGGTTATCAGAAAGTCAATAAAAAAGAAGTCCTTCGGGCCATTCAAAAAAATGTGTTTATTATTTTATGAAAAACGTGTTTTTCAAATTAAAAAATGAGAAATTTCAAGCCTCGAAATAAATATGAAATTTTTATATTTAGTAATAAAATAAAATAAATTATTTAATTATTTATGTTACTCATATTTATATAATGGTTTATAAAATGGTAATAACATTAATAATCTAGTCTTAAGAAAATTTGTTTTGTTAATCTTTTTCAAATATGAAAAAGTACATATTTATTACTCTTATTTATAAAAATAAATAAAGTATTTATTTCAATCAAGATAATTCAATTATGAATAGAATTATATAGTTTATTAATTGTTTATAAATAATGATAATATATTTTGAAATATTTATAAAAATATTATAAATGTGTTTTGTAAATTAATTAACTATAAAATATTTATGGTTAATTGATAAATATTTTTAAAATATGCATGGTTTGAAAAAGTTTAAAAATCATATAATGAATGGTATTTTAGGAATATTTTTATTTAAAAATGGTTTGTAAATTAATTAATCATAAATATTTTTAAATAATCATATAAATGTTTAGAAATCATTTATCAACATAATATTAAAAATATTAATTTTAAATTTTTAAAATACATTTTGATAAATTAAATGGAATGATTTATTATATAGAAATAAATTGTTTATTTAGATATCATAAATGTTTATTAATAATTTTTTTATAAATTAAAAAATATATGAAATTTATATTATATAAAAAAATTTATAAAATAGATATTGAATTATAAAATGTTTATAATTCATGAAATATCATATAAGTTTCATTTAATATAAAATATGAAGGGGTTTATAATGAAATGAATATAAAAATTTTATATTCTTGTTAATTTATAGATAAAAATATAATTAGAATTTATTTATGAATTTTTTATAAATGTCTCATGTTTTAGAAAATAAATAAAAAAGATTATTTGTTAAATTCCCTGGATATTCATGTATAGCTCAAAATTAAATAATTTTAAATTGTTCAAATTAAAGGGGCCTTATTTTGAACATTATTTAAGCCATGTAAAATAGTTTTTTATAGTTTATGTGATTAATGTTTAAATAATAATTAATTATATGATATTTAGATTATGTAAAAGGTTTACAAAATAAAAATTGAATTATAAATAGTTTACAATTCATATAATATCATATATTTAAAAATGAAATGCCATATAATGATAAATATGAAAGATTTGATATTTTAATGAATATAAATATTTTATATTCAAAATTATGGAATGCACGTAATGTTAAATATGAAATTATAAAGGGGTTTATAATTATCTTTTATTTATGAAATTGTTCATAAATTTTTATCTCAAGTTTAAATATTTGAATTGATCATTTTTTAAAGGTTGCTTCTTATTTTATTTATAGTTATTAATTATTTATATTATGAATGAATGTATTCCAAAGATTATATGATAAATTGATTCTAGGATAGATACTTTCATTACATTCTAGTTTTGATATCATTAATTTTAGTTTTTATCTACCTTGACCTCAGTTTGTATTTTAGTTATGAGAATGAGATTTGTTGTTGGGCATAGTTTGTACATAATAGGTGTTAGATATATTATGAATTGAAATCTATCTTGATTAAATTATCCCTGGGTAAAGGAGATTAGCGTCATACCACCTAATTTCCTAGATTCTTTCCATTAATAGGAAAGTAAATTTAGTTGGCTATATGTTGCTCAAGGCTCACTCATGAGGAGTTTTTCAATCTTATATAACTTAATGACTTTACATAAAGTGTTCATGTACCTTATTTATATGATGCATTTGGATATGTATAGATATACTTGAATTATTTTTTTAAGTGATTGACATAGTCTTTTGGGTTATGTCAAGAGATACACATTAATGTGGTGTGAACACATTAATTTGGTTGTTGGAATAGGGATTTCAAAACTAAATCATTATAAGAATACATACATAGAAATGGAAGAAAATATGAGAATATAATTATTAAATAGGATGTAATAATTGTGAATTTAATATTCATATGATGTATATTAAATTGGTGAGACTTTAAAAATAAAAACCCCTTAAATACTAAGTGTGAGATTCCTTTCAAAGTGAAACTTTCCAACACCTTGATCATCAAACTAGGTAGGCTAGGCCATAACTGGGTTCCCATGGATTGAACTTTGTTAACCTATTTTTGGAATTTAATTTGGGTTACACCATATAAGAGACCCTAATAGGATTAGGTTACTAGATTAATAGAGTTGATTAAATCCATATAATAGATTTGGATGAAGGGTTATCCATTCAACTATCCAAGAGTCACAAATGTTGTTATTAGGATGACTCCCTACCTAAATATCTAAGTGGTGAGTGAATCTCCATAGAGGTCTCATTACTTAGTGAAATATGGATCTTTTCTCAATAAAATGTATATTATGTATGGGGTCATAAATTTTAGAGGGAGAACTTTCATTTGAAATTCTTTGATGAAAAAATTGAAGGTATAATATTCATTTGATAAAAATTTATGTTATAAATAAATACAACATCATAAACAGCTAAATTTTATATTAATCCTTGAAATGGGAATATTAAAGTAAGAAAATCCTAATATTGGTATCTTAAGAAAATTTCTTGAGCAAGTAAAATATTATATGTGTCAGAATAGTTTCTTCCTATATAGCATATAGTTAAAATTATTAAACAAGTGAATCTAGTTTCTTATGGAAGCATGAAATGATTTATTTAAGGTCTCAAATGAATTTAAATCATAATTTTCCTAAGGAATTATATTATCACAGACTAAATATGATTGGGTATGTTTATTATATTCAATATGATTGAATATGTTTTGAAATAATGAAGAATTACTATAAGGCATGTAATAGTAAGGTAATTTATCATATTTTCATCTATAGAAATGCTTTGGTAGGATAGATAAATTCAAGATATATTTACCCAATATTCTAAAAGTGTTGATAAGATATCAACAAGGCATATGATGTTTAATTTTCAGTATTGTAAATAAAATACAAGTAGAGAAAACTTCAAAACCATAATAAGAAATGTTTGAATGTTAAATAATATTTATTCAAGAATCCAGTTAAGGTTATTTGAAACTTGATGGTATTATAAATAAGAATTGATGATTCCATAAGAAATGATTATCTAAAATACCTAAAGGGGCTTAGGAACTCCATGGAATTTCCATGTCAGGTAGTAATGTTACTAAAATTAATTCATCGATTTTAAAGGGTAAGTGATACCGAGAATATGTTTTACAAGTGTTGTAAATATAAAGGAGTTAGAAATAAAAGGAATAATTCATTAATATTGTAGTTTATATTCATGAGATGAATTAAATAGTTACTACATAAATAATTTGAATGCAAAGGAATGTGTTAATATTAGATGAATCTATATCAATGATGTATATATTCATCCCACTTATCTTATATGATAACATAAGATATTCGATAAAAAAGGTTTGTTATGCGATGAATAAATTTATACACATGGTTTAGGATTCATCAATTTGTATAACATTTTTTTGATAATAATATTTGGATAAAAAAATTATCTAGGATAAAATTTTTTATATAAATATTTGTTAAAATATGTGGGAAGGATTTCTTGTCACCCATCGGGTGTATATTATAATAAAGTCTTATTTTCAAATTGAAAAAATTTAACATATAGAATAAGATATATGATATGGAAATAAAAAAAATATTTTTTAAATATTTATAGTAAAAGGAAATAATGGTTATTTATTAAAATAAAAAAGTAGTTTGTATTATATCTTAGAAAGATATTCTGAAGAGAATATAGATCCTAAGAGGCTATTAGGAATATGTTTGAACTTAGAGAAGATCAAATTTAACAAAAAAAAATATTATACTATATTTAGTTTAAGTTATTTTTTAATTTATATCCTAAAGAGTTAGGATATGATACAGAAAATAAAAATATAAATAGTTACCTTTAGTTATTATGATAAAGTAAATATCTGTGTTTTCAAAACATATTTACAGAGTGAAATTAACTTGATTTATCAAAAAATTTAGGAAATAATGCTAAATATAAATGTAAATGGTTACATATTTTTACCATAATAAAGTGAATTTTACCTTTTCTTAAAGGATTTTAGGATATGCTGGTTAAAAATGTAAAAGTTACATTTTTTTCATCATAACAAGTGAATGTCACCATTCCTGAAAGGCTTATACCATTCAGTACACAATGTGTATCACTTGGTATCCAAAAAGTGATTATGGTATTATAGTAAAGAGAAATTTAAAGAGTTAAATTAGTTACTATAATAATGTGGATATCACTTTATCCTAAAAAATATTTTAGGATGTTCTGGTAAATTAATAATGTAAATAGTTACATTATTTACTAAATATTTCAAGGAAAAATTTTGAACAAAAAGGTTCCAAGGATATTTATTATGTACTTATAAAGATTTTTAAGCTGACATTGTAATATAAAATTATATAATTTTATGTTATAAAGTTAAGGAGTTTAAATATAAGTTCAAAGTGTTGAACTTAAGGAATATAATTCTTATATCTCAGCATTATTCAAACTAGCTTGATTCATAAATGTTTCTCACAATGATGTTAGTGGGATTATTTTATCATATACTCACATAGGATTGTGATTCCCATTATAGGATGATCTAGGATAGAGTTTTTGTATCCCTCCAAGAGGTCGATATGGGATATTATATCATATATTTTTTCCAATATTGGGTTTGTGGTGTCGTTGTGACCAAATATACATGGACGAGGGTCCCCTATCTGATCAATATGATCTTCAGGGTATTAGATTGGGTTTTTAACATCCCCCAGAGGTTCTAGGTGTGATCCCATATCTGAGTGAGATATTCTTATTTACTATATTGGGTTTATTGTGTCCCCCAATGGTCATGGGTGTGATCCCCTATTTGGGTGAGATATTTTGAGTTACCATATTGGATTCATAGTGCTCCCTATATGGTATGGGTGTGATCCCTGTATATAATGAGATGAGATGAGATGATATGATATGAGATGATATGAGATGAGATGAGATGAGATGAGATGATATGAGATGAGATGAGATATTTATATTTCTAGATTAGGTTCATGGTGCCCCCCCCCCAGTGATTCTGGGAGTGATCCCCTCTTAGAGTGTTGATATCTTATAAGGTTTCGGTAGGGTTAGAGGAGTCCCCCATTTGGGATGGGTGTGATACCCTATCTTAGTATCAATATCCTAAGGGTTTTAACATTAATTCCTTTGTGGAGAGACCTGGTGAGTGTTATCTCTCAGATGTATAACATGAGATGGTGGGGATGTTCCATTAGTTTAGCGATACCTGATGGAGAATGTTTAGTCAAATGTTTCATCGGGGATAGAAGGGTTATTCCTAATGAGTGATATCTATTGGACAAGTGTCATATGGGATGGATGGGCTCATGGAGTGTGTGCTCCTAGATAGTTGTTGTCGTCAATCCTCGAGTAGAATAATGTGGTTCGCAATGAGGTCAATGCCTCATGAGACTTGGAGTATAAGAGTAATATATATGGGTTTATTTTGGGATTCCTTATGGTGATGTAACATTTCAGGATTTAAACACCTAATGGAGATGAGTTGACAAGTTATTTATATTTGAGGAATCATCAAGATGGAGTTTCTCTCTTGTTTGGGTTTTCTCCTATGCTTGGATTAAGTGGATTGTTGCCTTTTAATTTATCTCATTTATTTTGGGTTTTTTGGAACCTATTGGATATTTTTATAATTACCCATTCGTGATATTTTCCCACACATGATGTGCCTTATGCAAACAAAAGGCCTTTCGATGGAGCCTCAGGAAGACCCAAATCAGGCAGAGCATAGAAACCTAGATAGACCAAGGTTTATACCACTACTGGAACAAGGTGTGTTCCAGTGGTTTATTTTGATATTGGTCCCCTTTTTCTAATAAGGTTGGATTATTTTATAGTTTTTCGTGGGATTCTATTTTTCTATTTTTTTTATTTTAGTGGCTTCTGTATTTCTATTATATTATGTTTCCAACGCTTTTTTTAGGGTGCACATCCGTTTGTTGAGGACACGCTGATTGTTCCCCACAATCCTGCTTTCCAAAGATAGGTGGCATATGTCGCTTATTCAGGGATATTGGGTATCTCCTTATTTAGATTCCTCCTCATAACTTTTTACCTAGTCTGGGTATCCCTTAAATATTAAGACATTGTTCATGAAACTCTTCCCAGTTCCACATCTTTGTGGACACCGGTTAATTACATTGCTTCTGTCAGGACATTCCAAGGGGACTTTATAGGGAAGTAACCTTCGATCAAGGGAGTAGTCATGTTGGACATCATTGGCATGTCTGGACACTGAAACACTAATGTGTCTAGGTTTCTTCCCATTATGATAGGGATTCTCGAGGGTACAGAAGCCCGAGGCATCCCACATTGTGTATAGGAAATTATATGTTATAGGCATGTCCTTGAGGTTTTCCTCAAATTCCCATATTTAACACAGGGTATGCCACGAGTTTAATGTCTAGAGGAGATGAATCGAAATGATCAGAACATTGATGGGAGTGGATGATATGGGTACATCCCCGGGAGGGAGAACCTAATAATCCTACTAGATGGGTGGATCAAGACGTTTAATGAATATAGATCTGAATCCTACTAGATGGGCTGGTCAAGATGTCTAATTAATACAGATCTAAGGATGCTCGGGTCCCTATAAATAGGATGCCAAGGTTTACCATTGGTTGGGATTTAACCTTAGGGAGGTTTCTTACATACCTTGTCCCGAGGGATAGGGATAAAACCTGTGTAGTTCAAAGGGGTGATAAATTGGGGTGTGCACAGAAGACATTGACCCGAACACATGTTGGGGATTATGCATAGATAACGACCCATCACAAGAGGTGTGCTCTTGGTTGGATGGTTATGGATTGTGTGGGAATTATACATGGTTAGCTTCCCGATTTTAGTTAGGGGTGGAGAGGAAGTGGGTGACACGATCTCACCAGGATTTGGTAGTTCGGGAAAGAATCTGGATGGATATGGATGGTTGACTGAAGTGAATGGATAATGAGATGGAACTGATGTGAAGGTGATGGTGATGTTGGGATTGAGCCTCGAAGAGACTTCTTACGTATCCCCATGGTAGGTAATCAAAGTCCACATAGTTTGGTGGAGCGATGGGACACCTTAGGAGGTGACCTATGAGAATGGATGTGTGGATGGGACCCAGAGGAAGTGGAACCTCCGGTTTGGGGCATGACCTTCCCGAAACATAGAGGCTCAAGGGTGAGACCAGGATGAGACATGGGTGATGGTCTTGTACCTCAAGGAGTTTTTCTACATATCCCCATGGTAGGGAATCAAATTCCATGTAGTTCAAGATGGGGCATGGAATTGGGGTGTATGTAAAGGATAGAAATCTGATGACATACTAGGGATTACATGTGGTTAGCAGCCTAGGAGTGGATCTGACACCTAGGGGGAGGACCAGACAGTTGGGTCCCAACAAAGGGGACTAAAACAGCTTACCATCAGTTGGGGACTAAAACGGATTAATTTTGGTTGGGTTTGAATATCAAGGAGACTTCCTACGTACTTTTTCCAGGATACAAGGATCAAACCCATGTAGTTTGAGGCAAGACATGAAATCAGGGTGTAAACAGAGGACAGCGACCCGATGACATGATGGGGCGTACGCATGCTTAGCATCCCTATAATTGTTCCGACGCTATGGGGGTGGACTAGATATGTGGGTCCCAGCAAAGGGGACACCAAAGTTTACCAGTGCTTGGGTTTGAACCTCATGGAGGCTTCCTGCATACCCTATCTAGCGGACAGGAATCAAAACCCACATAGTTTTAATACATACAGTTTAACTTCATGTGGGACTACAAAGAGGTGTACAGTTTATCGTCATTTAGGAAGATGGTGAACCGATGTGAAGTGGTCAGGACCGATGGGTGTTGGGATTGAACTTCAGGGAGGCTTCCTATGTACCTTGCCTCAAAGGGTAAAGGATCAAAGTCCACGTAGATTGGAAGGGGTGTGGGGCTTACATTCTAAGGTGGAACAAGGAGTATGACATGGTCGATGCTTACTCTAATCCCACGTGAGTCGTGCTCAGTGTGAGAAATAAGAGGTAGAAAATACCTGATGATCAAATTATGAAAGGTGTGTCCGTGAGGAATAGGGATGGGATTATGTGTGGTTAGTAGCCTAGGGAGATGGATATTGGGACTTAAACCAGGATGGAGTCCCAATTATGAAAAATCCTAGAGGGAGAGGGAAAGAGTAACGAGGGTCCATGTGACCCTCTCTCCTCCAGCCTTTGTGCACCGAAGAAGAAAGGGGGAGAAATGATGCTACCTCCCACAAGAAAGGCTAGGGTTCTTACACCAAAGTGATTTACCTTCCCCATGGAAAAATTATATTCCAGCAAAGAGGATATCATTCCATGTGAGGAATTATTTCACTCATGTGGAGACCAGTGGGAATGAAAAATGTCTGAGGTAAGGTGCCTCGTATGCATTTCACGGGGTGAGGCTACAGTTTAATGTCATGTGTTGTAGACTATGATGCTTGGAAGTTTTATGTCTTGCATCTTGGATGAGGCAGGTTCACTTTGCACCCCTAGTATTTACATAACTGATACCCACCCACCCTTGGGGAAGGGATGGCATCTGTAATTCCATGGTGAAGTGGTGTTATGGAGTGATCCATTGAGGGGATCACATTAGTGTGGTTATGCGAAGAATTAATATCCATTAGCATGACTATGAAAAGAAGCATGAGGCTAAGAAAAACAATATGAAACATCACCCAAGGGACCTTGATATTTCTTTGTACAAACCTAGAGGTTCATACGGGAAAAGGGTTTGTGAAGAAAAAGGGTTCACAGGAAGGGACTTTGCGAAGCTCTGGTGCTCCACAGAGTAGAAAGACTCTGTGAAGTGATATGGTTCATGAAGTGGAGTGGATTATCTTAGGTATGGAGTATAGATTCATGTGAAGGGTGCTTCGCGAAGTACAAAGGCTTTCATAGAGTAGGACTTTATGGATCATGGGTTCCTTGCAAAGCGTAGCACTGCAAAGTAATGTACTTCATGAATCACAATGACCCTTCCTTATCTTGTGGTTCACATGTGCATGGAAGGTACTTAGTGAAGAATGAGTACTCAAGGAAGACTCAAGTTCCACTAGGGATCTCCTTCCTTTTTGATTGCATGTGGGCTCTGTGAAGGGCATCCCTGGTTTAAGATAGGTTGTATTGAAGCTAAGGTAAAGGTACTTTGCAATGATCAAGTACCTCGAAGAGCTCATTTTTATCAATGATTCTCATAGTAGAGGTTAATTCGTGATTTGAGATATGATAAGAAAAAAAGAGAGGTATTCGTTCTTTGGGTCCAAGGGAAACCTCGTATTTATAGGCAAGAGGTGGCATAGATCTCTGACGGCTCGTTGCGGAGCCACGTGGTGCTTTGTAGTCAAAATCAGATTGTGTCAAGTTAATTGTAATCATAGAGTCAACAGGAATCCCCTCCTTAGCGCAAAGGTCTCCTTAATTCCCTTCACGATGCTCACAAAGGCTTCTGTCAATTTCCCCGAGATTGCAGAGTCGATCTGGTTCCATCCTCGGTGTGGAGATTTCCTTTAATTGTGTCTTAACCATGGATCCTCCCACCTATTTTACTCTATTATGATCATAGAGGGGTCTTCATCTTTTCACTGGTCATATCGCTGAGGGGCTACGTGAAGGATCATCACGAAGTAGCACCTTTGGCATTAGTTTCCTCTTTGAATATTTGCATCTGCCCATATTTGGGCACCAACAAATGCCCCCCTTCAAACTTGGATCCAAGAAGAAAATTATGGTTGAAGTATGAGATTAGATCGCCAAAATTTTTAGGCTAATCAAAATGCAAGATCACGAAGCAGGTTCGTGATGTAGAGAGGCGACGCACAGGTTGAGAACGTCATGAAGCTCTCCATGTCCAGGCGCGCTGTGAATCTATGAGGTCTTCGCATATAAATAGAAGAGGTTGACCCCTATTTTCCCTTTAATTATCTTTGCATCTTCTTACTGGGGATCTTTATTCGCAATGGTCTATGCTCTATGTGACTACTCTTTACGAAGCGGGCCTTCATTGCTCTGCAACACTTTGTGAGTCTTCTAACTCCACGATTGTGTGCTCTATAGCTTGTTCCTGTGAGGTCTATGTTAGGGCTCTGTGACCTACCTTTACAACCGAGCTCTGTGAATGATCTCTGTGAATGACCTCTGTGAACCAAAATAAAAAAAATCTAAAAATTTAATACTGAATGGGTCATCAAGGAGTTGTCAAGGGGTCCTTGCAGATGCTGCCCTAAGGGATGAGTTGGCTGATAACATGGGAATTGGGGAGTATGTGGGGAGCCACTTAGACCAAAAATCATTGGTGGAGCTGTTATCGGATATCTAGAAGAACTACCCCATGTGAAAAATATTTCCTTTATACAGTTTGGTTTTGAGGGATGATATTCTCATCCCCAGAGCAAGTAGGGTCGAGCCGACCTATTGGTTCAGGAGTACATCCTTCCAGCACCAGTGGTTCACAGTGGCTGACAATCATACTTGGGAGGATTATACATTCATCAATGTCTACTAATTGTATAATCACATAAACAACATTGATGGGAAGGCATTGCATCCAGAGGCCTCTCCCCCGCAGTACCACACTATTCTGAAGGCATCTTTGGGGAACCCAGAGAAGGGGTGGACTGATGAGTGGGATTTGTGCCAGTTCAGCAACTTCACAGACAACTGGGCCTGGGATTATTGGTTTTGTGACTCCTACAAGGATTTTGGGGCGAAGATGAGGTGAGTAAGCCTATATGAGGTGGCATGCGCTTACCAGCTCTACATTTTCTAGCTGAAGAAACAGATGTCAGAGTTATTGATCAGGTGGTCGTTGAGGACCAACACTTTCAATTTTCACCATGGGGAGGTTGGTATTATCCTATGGGACCTACAAAAAATCCTAGGGATCCCTATATTTTGGGTGATGTATGATGAGTTCCCCCCCCCCAGTGAATACTTGGGAGGACCTAGAGTAGATGTTGCCGCTGGAAAGGGTATTGATGGACCTGGTTCTAGGAGAGGACAAGAATTTGGTGAGCGGAGTCTAGTGCAGCAAGGATCACTCCTACTAGTGACTCTTGGAGGAAAGTCAGTGGAAGATGTGAGAGTTCAGTATTAGCACCGAGCATCAACCAATGTTTAGGTTGGCTACGTTCATTTCGGTGCTGATCTGTGGCCAGATTATTCCAATAAGGGACACGAACATGGGCCTGCGGCCGAGAACTTTTATCATGGCGTCCATATTGGCAATGGGGGATCGGTTCAATCTAGGGATCCTCATGTTGGTTAATATGTACAGAGTGTTGTGTCATATTATAAAGGGGAAGAATCCACATAGGTTGTGTGGGCTGCTCCATCTTCTATATGGGTTGATAATGGCACATATGGGTGACTACAAATACCCAAACCCCATTTCCCCTCTCGGTTAAGACTTCCGACCGTCTATTCTGAACACGGTGGGGAGTTTTCCAACCAATATAACATCGCCACTGGTGTTGAACCGAGTTTGTAAGGCAGATGAGTTCAAATTCCATCCATACCCTTTTCCAACAAGTTAGTTCACTTATGACGGCTAGGGAATACAGGAACATCGATCCTACTTCCTAGCCTTCTAGGATGGCGTTCTGGTGGCTCGGGTTGATTGTGAGCCTCTCTATGAATCGTACACCCTGCACTATTTTGCGAGTCAATTCCAGTGCATGAAGAGGCTCACCTCATGGGTCTACATGGGAGTATTCCATGAGGACCATTTTTGTGTTCTAAGGAAGATGTGGCTCATGTTCACATGGGAGGATGGGAAGATGTGAAATGAGCTGCCTCCGCCCACAGCTGTCTATGGGCCGGTGAAGGAGTACGCCAAGATTTGGGAGGTAGCTTAATTGGGGGAGATGCTGAAGTTGCATACCATCTATGCTAGTGATAGGGTTACCCCTTAACCTTGAGGATAGGGCCGAAAGGCGGTGAGGGAATCTCAGGGTGGTGAGGTTTTAGTAGCGGTGAGGTAAGCGCTAATCAGGAGGCAGGTGGTAGCAGCAGACCTGGAGGTCCTTGAGAAACAAAGTCATCTAGAGGGGAGTCCACCCAGGGGGTTACGTAGGATACCCACTTAGGCTTTGGGGAATTGGTTGTGCCACATAGATATGTCATAGGATGCTATATTCCCAAAGGCTTGGGACATTTGGGATTTCAACAGACAATTCCTCAACCCTTCCTAGATGTGGCATCATATAACCCATCTCAGGATGGATTTAGAGGGGATTGGTCACACCAGTGTTGGCTTTTCAGTATCTCAGGCATAGGGGGAGAAGTAAATTTTCGAGATGGAGGACTTTGTGCACTCTCAGGGTGCTCTATGTCCAATGACGGATCGGGTGAAAGTGTTTCTTGATAAAACATTCCCTCTGCAGCTTTCTGCCATCGACTTGAGGGAATAATTCCCCCTACCAGAGGAATTGGAAGAGTCCTCATTAGAGGAAGAGGCTAGTAGGGGGAGCCCTTTAGAAGAGGTTGAGGTCTTCAATTCAGACCCAAAGCTGGAAGAGTTTGCAGAGGCTCTTTAGGTAAACCCTAAATCATTTTCCTATGGTATTTATTCAGGTCACATAGGCCTTCTCAACTAATATTTTACCTATGCAGTAGGGCCTCATATATAAGACCTTCTCTTGCGAAACAGTATATACAGCTTCGAGATCTTCAGGATCTGCACCCGCGATGAAGGCAATTGTCATGCTTAGTAGAGCTACGACACCCAAGGTGGTTCTCTAAAAGTCTTTGGACTTCCCAACTATATATGGAGGGCCACGCCTTGGGGTCCCGATGGAAACAGCTTAGGGGAGAGACCAAATATTTGACCTCTGTAAGTCTGTTTCACAGAATTTCTAACTATCGTACATTGAATCAAGTCAACTGACGTCTATGTATTTTTTACATGCACAGTTCTTCAAATGGCATGGGCCACCTTGGAAAAGATGTCCAAAGCTCTTGGCTTTGTCTTTCCCAGGGTAATGCTGGTGGTCGTGGAAGAGGATGCTCAAACTAAACAAATTGTTGCACTCCCGATCATAGGTGGGACTATCAACAGGACCAATCCTGAAATCATTGAGGTAGAATCTAACGATGGGGATCAATCATATGACATGGGTCCCGACCTACCTAACCAAAAACCAGATAAATATCCTGCTGATGAGTTCCTGGAGGTGTTCCCTGCATATGAACTCGTCGACCCTGAGGACCGGGATGAGATAGATTCTGATGAAGAGGATAGAAAGGTCACCTATTGCAGGTCATGGAAGCTGATTAAATGCTTCATTGGGGAAACCCCACATGTGCAATGGATAGATCAAATGGTGAGGCTTTGTTCTCAATTGCACGAATTATGCGCTAGAGGAGTGGATTCCTAGCTTCCTCATATGATCATCCGAGACTTCATGGCAGAGAAGATACGGGAACATGACCATGGCCTTGGTGTGGGCCAGCAGTGGAGGAAGTCTATGAACCTCAAGAGACTCTAGGAGGCTGATAATGAGATCCAGTGGTTGAGAGTGTGGGCGAACGAGTAATCTGCTTTCCTCATTGCACAATTGGGGCTCGTATCGCACCTGAAGGCCCAACTGGCAGTGGCTGAAGAACAAATGAAGCGAGCCTACGAGGATATGGCTATTATTCAAGCCAAAGAAGAGAGGGCCCGAATTGCGGCTGATGAACTATGTCCTATCACCATTGATAAGGATCATGAGCTTAACAGGTGACAGTAGATTCTGGACATCACCAGCCAAAGAGTGTCGGAGCTAGGACGCTCTATTGAAGAGGTCAACCCATCCATGGGAGGGTCCAATACTTAGGCATTTTAATGTTTGTAAACTCATAAATGTGCTTTCATTATTAACTTGTTTATGTTGACTGTGTTCATGAGTTCTGTTAGTTTTCTTTGGTTTTCTAAATTTCCATCACATTCATGAAATATCCAGTGATTTATCCCTAAGCTCACATGGGTCATGTATGATGTGAGAAACAATGGATGACTGAATCATTATTCCATCTGAGCTTGAAGGCTCAAAGTGGTGTGAGGAGGAGAGGGAGGAGGTTCCCTTTTATAAGGGAGGATAGGGGCACCTTTGGAAAGTGTGAAAATATTATTTTATTATAAACTTATCTTCGGTTTTAAAAAGTCAAAAAATCATTAAACATGAAGATAATATGACTCATGGTCGAAATAAAATAATCCAATCATAATTGGACATGTTTTGGAAAATATTTTAATCATTATAATCAAATTTATTTAAATCATTTATTAATGAGGTAAATACTTCATCATTATTGTGTCATGAATAATTTAATTTATTTGATGTCTAAAAATTATGAAAAAAATATCATCATGTAGGAAATAGTTTTATATTTCCAATGAATATTTATAGTCGAAAATATAATTTATATAACCCCTTATAAAAATTAATTACTAAAAGATTTTTGTTAATGTCAATTTTGTCTTTACATTAAATTAATTAATCCAAATTATCATTATCACTACCAAGTGGCTCAATGGGTTCCCAAAATCAACCCAAGGATACCCATGGTCTGAAAATACTCATACAATAAGGTTAGGACAAGTGTAAATGTAATTTTGAATTATTATAATATTCTTTTAACCTTGAATTACCCTATTTACCTTCAACCGCAGTAAATAAAAATTATCGTAGTTACTATTCATAATATCAAAAAAAATAAAATTAACCTATTAAAATAATTTGGACCAACTGATTCCAAATATGGAATACATTTTTCAAAATTAAAAACATAGAAGTTGCAGTAATTAATTTAAAATTAATCTTGTTGTTAAGCAAACGGGTTTTAAAAGTTAAAACATTGCCAAAGATTGAAATGTTTTTACCTATGAATTCAATGTAAAATTAATGGTAATGACATAAATTATATTAAATGGTAAAATTATATTCTATTTATACTTTAAAACCATTCAATATTATAATTTAACAATATAAATTATTGCGATGAAAAAAGTTGTTTTTAATTAAAATATAGCATGTTTTTACTATTCATCAAAATATGAAAGTTACCATAATAATATGAAAATTTTATGAAAAGTAAATTTTTATATCCTGATTCCAATGAAAAATTTTATTTTTTCAAATTGAACTTATAAACATTTCAAAACTAGATTTAAAATTGGTGCGCCATCAAAAGGCGGCAAAACTGCATTTTTTGAAAAATACTTATTTTACCCGAAAAAACTGATTTTGTTTTCATACCTCATTCTAGAAAATGTGTAAGATGAATTATAATGATATAAAATTAAAAATTCAGTTAATAATACTCATAACGGCTAGTTTATAATATTATAATAATATATCATTGTTTAGTGAAACTCTGTATTGCGTACTACACACGCTATCGAGGAAGGTCGTGATTGCGTGTTACGCAAGCCAAGCAAGTGTTGTGTGTAGTGAAAGATTCCTTTGAGTATAACATAAGAAATAAAAAAAATTCTCATAAAATCTTCTGGTGTTACAATTTGGCTAAGCCAAATGTATTTGGAGGTGTGAATTTTAGAGAAGGGGAAGTACCCTTTTATAAGAGAGGTGAGGGGAACTTTTGGAAAAACATGAAATATTATTTTATTAAAAAATTATTTTCGGTTTCTAATAGATCCAAATAGATTTATTTTGAGGATAAGGTGAGTATGGGTCTAAATAATTTCAAAAAATAGGTTTTAGAAAATTTATGTCACTATATTAACCTTATCTTTTAGATTTAACTCTTAGTTAAATAGTTTAACTTTTACCATGTGTTCTTGTATTTTTATACTACATGGTTAATATAGTTACTATAAAATTCCAAGAGAACCTCAAGTGGTTAATTAATTAAATATATAAAATTATCTAAGTCCTTTGGTCTAATATTAGATTTTTATGAATATTATATCATTTAATAATATTGTGTTTGTTTTAAAAACTCATTTATGTCAATTTTGACACTATTTAGTATTTGGTTTTTGTGAAATTCATAATAACTTGATTACTTCGAAAAAAATACATTGAATCAACCCTAACATGTCATATTCTCCTAGAAAATTCGTGGATGGTATCAAAAATATTCAATTTACATTTATTTTAATATTTATAACATCAATTATTTTAATCTTTCATTAATAAGGTAATTAATACATCATCATTGTGTCATAAATAAATTTAATTATTTATTATCTAAAAATTATAAATAAAATACCATGATTTAGGAAATAGTTTTATATTTATAATGAATATTTATAGTTGAATTTATCATATGTATAACTCTATATTAAAAATGGTTTAGTTAATAAAATTTGAATTTAACACAATAAACACTTCTTTAAATAAAATATATTAAATGTCCTAATATAATACAAGTGGATAAAAAAGGATCATAATTTTGTCCAAAGGTTGATTTTGGTCGAAATACATTTATCCAATAGAATTAGGACATGTGTTAGGGTAATTATAATATCATTTTTACCTTTAATTACCCTATTTACTTTTAAACATGGTAAATAAAATTCAAAAGTTACTATTCACCAAAAATTATTTTCATCCTATTGAACATCATTTTACTTACTGATTACTACCGTGTCTATCAAATTTTTAAAATTCAATTCACAGAAGTGGTATAATTATGTTTTATGCGGATTTGCAAATGTGCCTAGAAGGTGGGTAAAAGACATTAAAAAGTTCAATAAAATTTTATATATCTAATCTTATTATAAAATGACTCCAATGAATTACATTGGACTAATATAAGTATTATGTATCTATTCTGACTTTAAAATAAATATAAATTTAAAAATAATTATTCAAATTAAAATTCAGTTTTAAACAATAATGTAGTGTTTTTCACTATTCATCAAAAATTGAAAGTTTTTAGAAAAATACCAAAAATTCAACCTAATCTAATTTTGATATTCTAAATCCAAAAAAAGTCCATTTTGAAAAATAAAATTTATAAAATTTCAAAAATTGGGTATTACTATTAATAACTAATTTTTAAACGGCTAGTTTGATTGGGCGTGTTGTGCTGGAACCTGGAGTTATGTACAGCGCAAGCTATTGTATTAATCAAAGAGAAGCGTACTGTGGAAGCTTGGGGTGTTAAAATTTCTTTCATCAACACATTTTTAATGCTGATAAAATAAAATAAATAAATAATGTGTTTATTACAAATTATTGATAAAAATGTATTTATTGATTATACATTATTAAATATTAAACATTTTATTGATTAGAAAATTTTGATAATTAATGTTATTAAATTTTATATATTAAATATATTGATATATATTAATGTATATAAATATGATTTATATATTTCAAAATATTTATGCACTTTACATTAAATTGTCATATATTTATTGAATAATGGTATATAATTAAAAATTAATATGATTTAAAAATATTGACTAATTGCATAGTACTAGACATATAATTGACTTTCATTTGATTTTTCAATTTAATATAGGTCAAATGTGTGCTATATTTATTTCAAAAATATGTAATTAATGCATTTTTATATACAATATGCACACACAGAGAACTTATCCATTTTTTCAATATTTTTAAAGTGTACCTATATTCTTAATTTATTCAATTTCATTCGTTTTTAACATATATGAATGCACTCAAAATTAGATTCTCATTAATAAAGTTAAAAAAATATTTGTAAAAAAATATTAATAAATAAATATATTTATAAATGTATAGCCACTATATTTATACAATTATATATTTAGAATTATAAATAAATAAATATTTTTTTTAAAGTTTTTATATAATAATAAATAAATAATTATGTATAGTTAAATAATTATTAAATTTATAATAAATTTACTTAAATAATGAATATATTTAATATATTTATATTTATATATATTTATTAAATATATTTGTATAATTATATAAATATATATAGTGATATAAATAATATTTTTTAAAAACTATTTCTATCATTAGAAATAAATAATTATAAAATTATAATAGATATATTTAAAAAGGAATACCTTTACTATATTTATATTTATATATATAAATTAATTATTTATAAATTTTTACAATTTTTTTATTTATATTTATAATTATAAATCCTTTAACAGTGCTTGAGTAATAAGTGCTAATAAAAGAATCTTTATTAGTGATTTTTTCACACTGATAAAGATGAAGATTTATCAATGTTAAATAATGCACTGATAAAATGAACATTTATCAGCACTCTAATTTTAGTGCTAATAAATATTGATTTTATTGCTTTTTTAGCACTGATAAAGATAGGTCTTTATCCACGCTTATTTGTAAGCATTGATAAAAGTGTCCCGATCTATTTTAAAAACCCTAACCATTTGTGAACACATTGTGATATAGAGCTTTCCATGGAAGCCACCCACTGTCAGAGCTCCTCCTCGGTGAATCAAAGGTTGAATCACACCACTTGACTGCCTCTGAACATCTCGTCTGACATTCGAAGAGGGTCTCCAATTTTCTTCAACCTAGTAAGGTTGGCCTTCCAATTTTATTTGTGTGATTTTTGTTTAGTTTTTATTTTTTTTATTCTATTATTTGTTTAGTATCAGTTGTTTATGGTCTGTTGTTTACGATTTTTTTGTGATTCATTGTTTAGGAAATGATTTGTGGTCTGTTTTTTGTATTGACTACCAATTTATGATTGGTTGTTTATACTAAATCATCAATTAGATCTTGATGAAAAATAGGACACTACCTTTTGTTGTTATGATATCTCTTATTGCCCTCATGCACAAGAAATTTTAGATATAGCAAGACATCTCATTCACTACTTGTAATTAGTGTACTCCTACTAGAAAATCAGATGGAGGGTTTAATATATCTATCCATATCATGTGATCCACTGGTTGTTTTATTCGTTGGAATTGTTCCGATGACACATGTATCCAATGATACTACTCGTTTGTTGATCATGGTGGAGGATAGATAAAGAGCATTTTTCTATGCGCACCCATTTCTGATCTTCAGTGTACATCTATAGGAAGTTAATGATCAAGCTTTGTATCAACTTTCTTTTGCATCATGATGGATTTTTCTCCTCTTTTGATGCTTCCTGCACTTTTAATATTCTCATTTTTTTATTTAAACTCATTACTGGTGTAATAAAATTACACCTCTTGCATCCTCATTATATTCTTATTTAATAATTTTAGGGGGTGTGGGTTTGGAAACCAACTCATGGTAAATCTTTCTCAAAAAAATCACTACTTACAATCATCATTTATAACTTCATAGTATTTCTTAATAATAATTTTCATCTTTTGATGCAATTTTCATCTTTTAGACCTCTTCTTGAAACCTCTTTCAGCCTAGTGATCTTCTTTAACCATCCCATGAAATCTATTTCTCAAAGCAATATACTTTTCATTGAGTCACATTGGTTCCCTACTTCTATTCGAGTTCAATATCACCTAATATATCCACTAGAGACACAGTTAACATGGAAATAATTATTTGAATAATATCCATAACTACATTAGTATAATTCGTAAATTTATTTTATAAATCGTCCTTTAACTTCAAAATAGTGAATATATTCCAAAGAATTAAGGAAAAACTATAGAAATACCTCTAAAATCCAAAATAAAATCACAGGTATTTTTACCTTCCTATATAGCTCATCTGGTTGTCCTTACTTTTCATACAGGTCAACTTGGGTGTATTTAAAACATATCCTCTATTTTAACATTTACTAAGAACTTCTAAATCACTGTTTATGAACACAATATGATGGATATGAACCAAAAATGGATTCACGCTAATCATTTGACAAACAAATATGAAGATGGAGTTAAAGAGTTCATCAAGTTTGCAAAATATCATGCATACGACCCTTCTAAAATCCTACATCTGTGTTTACGTTGTTCTTATTCAAGAAAAATTAGTCTGTAAGAGATAGAAAAATGTTTTATTTGTCACATAATAGATCAAAGCTATAACTATTGGACTAATCATGGGGAAAACTGAATGTGGACATCAATTGGGATGATACTATAGTTTATGAATCATTTGATAGGAATACCTTTGTAAAATATGATGGAGATTGCATGGAAGAAATGAAAATATAAATTAAAGATGACCTTTCTGATTGTCCAAAGTTGTTTGAGGAGTTAAATAGCTATTCCACGAAACCATTGTATAATGGTTGTACTAAATACACAATATTTTTAGCTGTATTGAAGTTATATAATGTGAAAACTGGCAATAGATGGAGTGACACCGACTTTACAGAACTACTTGGTCTTCTGAAAGATATGCTACCAGAAGAAAATGAAATACCATATTGAACATATGGTGCTAAATTAATGTTACTTTCAATGGGAATGATCTCTAAAAAATAAATTCTTGTCAAAATGATTTCATATTGTTTCGCAAGGACCATTAATCACTCATGAAATGCCCTAAGTGCGATGCGGATCGATACAAGAAAAATGAATCAAGTCCTTTGAAATTTGTATGGTACTTTCCTACCATCCCATGGTTTATAAGACTATATGGTTGTCAAAAAACTGCAAAAAAATTAACATGTCATGCAGATATAAGAATTATATATGGGAAGCTATGTCATCCAGCAGATTCTCCTTAGTGGAAGAAAATTGATTACTATTTTCCTGAATTTGGATATGAGTTAAGAAACATTCATCTTGTGTTGTCTACAAATGGAATAAAACCTTTTGGTGAATATAGTAGTACTCATAGTATATGTTCTTCCATGTTGGTAACTTATAATTTGTTGACATGGTTATGCATGAATCACAAATACATTATGTTGTCTCTGCTTATATCTGAACCAAAGAAACCCAGTGATGATATTGATGTCTATTTTGATCCACTGATTGAAGATCTAAAATTGATGTGGGATACAGGTTTTTTAATGTATTATGCTCATAGAAGTGAAGAATTCACATTGAGGTCCATGTTGTATGGAGTGATAAATGACTTCCCCACTTATGGAAATTTATTAGGCAATAGTATTAAAGGTAAGTTAGGGTGTCCCATTTGTGAAAGACACACATAATTAATTCGGTTAAAACATTCCTCAAATACTGTGTTTTTAGGAAATAGAAATTTTTTACCTCAACGACACAAATACCGATCCTGGATGACAACATTCGATTAGAATATTGAACAAGGTACAACACCGTCTCCAGCAATAGGTGATCAACTGTACAAAAAATTAAAAAACATTAACACTATTTTTAGTAAACCATTTTTGAAAAACCTTAAAAATTCAGGTTGGAAGAAGAGATCAATTTTATTTGAATTACCATATTGGAAATTTTTGTATGTCATACATTTTCCTGATGGCATGCATATAGAAAACAATGTATTTGATAGTGTTATTGTCATGTTACTAAATTTTCTTAGAAAAATGAAAGATAGAATCAAGGATAGGTTGGACATGATTAAAATGTGGATAAGGGAAGAGTTAGCACTAGTGAAGGGTAAAAGGTGAAATTTTCTTCCTTTAGCATCTTACACTCTATCCAGATAGGAAAATTTTCAATTTTTCCTTTTACTTATCAGTGTAAAAGTTATACAGGGGTATTCATCAAATATCAAGAATGCTGTGTTAATGACTAATTTGAAGTTACAAGGACTAAAATCACATGACTGACATGTTTTGATGAAAGATTTAATACATGTTTCTTTCTGTTTCATTCTACCTCAAAATTTACGACATACATTAACCAAACTCTGCTTCTTTTTCAAAGCCATATATAGTAAATTTGTAGACCTGGGGAAGTTTTCCATCATGAATAAGGATATTTCAATCATATTATGTGAATTATAAATGTTCTTCCCACCATCATTCTTTGATATAATGGTCCACCTGATGGTTCACTCAGTCAGAGAGGGTCATATATTTGGTCATGTCCATTACATATGGATATACCCCATTGAATGGTATATGAATATTTTGAAAGGGTATGTCAAGAATCGAAGTTAGACAAAAGGTTTTATTGCAGAATGATATACTTTTAAGGAAACTATTGAATTCTGTACTGATTACCTATCAGATTTTGAAAGCATTGGTCTCCCAAAGTCTCTTCATAGCTAACTCCTTATGGGTGAAGGCATTTCCAGAAGAGATGTTGTTACAATTACCTTGAAAGAGTATGAGTAAATACATCCTTACATATTACATAATAGTGAAGATGTTGATCCATACATTGAATAAAACAAAAAAATCTTAGAGATTTGAATCCATCAAGGGATGAAAGATGGATATCAGATACAAATAATCAACACTTTATATGATGGTTTAGAGATCAAATTTATAATGATTTTTCTAAAATTCTGAATTAAATTGCTGAATTACTTCAATGGCTAGCCAAAGGACCAAATACAAATGTTATATCTTACACTGATTTTGTAATCAATGGTTATACGTTCTATACAAAAGAACATGATGAATTCAGTATAATGAAAAATAGCGGTGTTACACTTGTGGATTAAGTGATTCACATATCTTTATCCAAGGATATAAATACAATTTATGCAAATATGTCATATTTTGGCATTATCGAATAGATATACAATTTGGATTATACAAAATTTCAAGTGTCACTTTTCCATTTCAAATGGTTTGAAAATATCAATAGAGTTAAATTTGATGAAATGGGTTTTTTGAAGGTGAATTTCAATGTAGAAGGGGAAAAAGACAATCCATTCATAATGGCATCAGAATAAATGCAAGTATTTTATGTCTCTGATCTAAAAAAATTAAGAATTGGTCAATTTTCCTACTTGTGACTAAAAAAATGTTGAGTCAATTGAAAATTCAATTGAGGATGACCCTTTAATGGGGACATAACAATCAGTTCATATTGGTCCCAATGTAGATAATGTCTTGTACATTAGAGGGGACCACAAAGAGGGGATTTGGATTCTCGAAAGAGGAACCAAATCCTTGAAACCTTTTAAAAAAGAAATAGTGTTTAATGATCAGGTAAGTTTTTTGTAATATATTATGTTTTTCCTCATAATATTATATATTATATACTACATTAAAATGATATAAATTAAATGTTTGACTATTCATGCAGAAAAAACCTTCAGTACATGATGATGTTACCAATCCCTTAGAAAAACAAACTATAATGAATGAATCCCTTTGGAAAGATGTACAGGTAATGTTATGATATAATTTTTATATTTTATCAAAAATTATATAATGGAGTGTTGATTTCATTTTCATTATTCCTTGAAGATTTGTTTTATATTATTACTAACATAATAATAGTTTTCTTATATAGGTGTGTTCATTGTCTTGAGCAGGGGGTGTCTTGTTTGGAAATAGAATGAGTCAGTTCATGATTAAAATAAAAAGGAACATTGATGTCTATGAATATATTTAATAATTTGTATTTATGTAATTGTATAAACCAATATTTTAAATGTCTATAATATAGTGTTATTTTCTGGTATTTATGTAGTAAATTTCATATCATTTAAATTCTGTATTGGGACTTTTTTTTCTATATTATATGTGTTTTTGGTGTGTTTTTGGTGCTGTGGTGTTTTATTACATCACACTACTATATGTCGCTTTATCAGCGCTTTTAGAAGTGCTGATAAAAGAGACATTTATGAGTGCTTCTGAAAGAGGTGATAAATGTATACTTTATTATCACTTCTATTAGCACTGATAAAAAGACTTTATCAATTCTTTTATAAGTGTTGATAAAGGAATCCTTTAGCGGAGCGAAATTAAAGTGAGGATAAATGAGATCTTTATCATTGATTTCAAAAGAGCTGATAAATGTCCTATTTATGAGTGATTTTTTATCACTAATAAACGGACCCTTTATCAGTTCTTTTTCACTGATAATAAAAGTACTTGGATTTTAACATCACTCGAGTTATCAGCTTTTTTCTAGCACTAATAAAGTCTATTTCTAGTGTTGTTAAAGGCCATTTTTATAGTAGTGTTTAACAAATGACCTTCTTGTATTCATAGATATTATGAATTTAATATTAAAAGAATATTTGGAAAAGTTTTTTGTTGTTTTTATTGATGATATTTTTCTCTTTTCAAAAAGTTATTAGGATCATGAAAAACATTTATTGACTATCTTTTAAACTCTCAAATAAAATAATTTATACAGAAAATTTTGCAAATGTGATTTTTGGTTACAATAGATTTATTTTCTTGTGAACATTGTAAATAAGGATGGAATAACAGTTGATCCTATCAAAAAAAATGTGGTTGATGAATGGCCAAGACCTAAAAATGAAATAGAGATTCATATTTTTCTTAGATTATAAAGTTATTAGTAATGTTTTGTTAAAAAAAATTCATGTTTATCTAGTCTGATAACTAAGTTAAATCAAAAAGCGGTTAAATTTATTTAGACATAAGAATGTGTTGTTTGTTTTTAGAAACTGAAGAAGAGATTGGTAAATGGTCAAATTTTGGCCCTTCCTTCCAGAAATGGTGAGTTTTTCAACTATAGTGATGCGTCATTAAATGGACTTGGTTGTTTTCTGATGCAAAATGACCATATAATTTCTTATTCTTAAATAAAATTGAAACTTCATGAGTTAAATTACCCCAAACATGATTTGGAATTACAAATTGTGGTTTTTTCTTTGAAAATTTATAGGTATCATTTATACATAGCCAAATGTGAAATATAAACTGACCATAAAATTCTGAAGTATATATTCACTCAGAAGAAAATAAACATGAGGTAGCAAAGATAGATTAAAATAATAAAGGATTATGATTTCACAATCAATTACTATCTTAGAAAATAAAACAAAGTGGGGGATGAGTTGATCCAAAAACATCATTCTATATTAACCTTGTTACATTTGAAACATAATCCCTTGATTTATGATTTGATGAATTTTGTCTTGGAAGTTGTTAGTGTGGGAAATTCCTCTATTTTTTTCAGGTGTCAGTGCATTCATCTCTGTCAGACAGAATTAAGCAAGCATAGAAAGAAGACAGCGAGTTATAGAAAAAGGTATAATTGGTGAAAAGGGGTAATTTTTCATAATTTAATATTTTATAAATATTTGGTTTCAAGATTTAGAAAAATATTATGTGTGCCTTTTGATTCCCAGTTGAAGAAATAATTTTTGTGTGAAGCTCAAAGTTCTCCATTTTTCAGTTCATCCTGAAAGTACTAAGATGTACAGAGACATTCAGGAGTATCACTGGTGGGATGGAATGAAAATAAATATTTTAGATTTTACCATGAAAAGTTTGACATGTCAACAGGTTAAAGTAGAGTGAAAAATACCAAAAGGGGTGCTTCATCCATTTCTAGTTCTAGAGTGGAAATGAGAAAATATATCCATGGACTTCATGGTGGGACTATCAAAGACTTATTGAGGTAAATATTCAATTTGGGATGACCGACTGACAAAATATTCATATTTCCTTCCTATTCGAGATAATATTTCGTTGGATCAGATATCTAGATTTTACCTTAAAGTGATTGATAGGTTACATGGATTTTATCTTTCCATTGTATCTGACCATGATCTTAGATTCACTTCTAACTTTTGGAAAGGCCTTCGGAAGCTGTTGGGCATAGAATTAAATTTCAGCACATCCATTCATCCTCAATATAATGGACATACTAATTCAATGATTCATACATTGTAACAAATTATTATATCTTTTTAAATTGATTACCAGGGAAGTTTGGATTAACATATTTCTCTAGTTGAGTTTTCTTATAATAACAGTTTTCATTCTAGTATACATATGGAACCTTTTGAGGCATTATGTGGAAAGTGGTGTCGAACTCCAACTTTTTGGGATGAAGTTAGGGAAAGTAAGTTTATGGGACCATAATTAGTAGAGGAAGTGGATGAGAAAGTGAAGATGATCCAGCAACACATGAGGACAGCTTCGAGCAGGCAGAAAAGTTGTGCAGATAATAGGAGGAAAGGTTTTTATTTTGAGGTTGGTGATCATGTTTTCTTTAAAATATCTCATTAGAAAAGTGTTATGCATTTTGGTAATAAAGGAAAACTAATTACATGGTTCATTGGACTTTTAAAATATGAGATAAAGTTGGACCATTCACCTATCAAGTATCTTTTCCTCCAAGTTTATCTCAGGTACACAATTTTTTTCATGTTTCGATGTTGAGAAATTATTTGCTAAATTAATCTCATATTTTGAGACCATAAGTAGTTCAGATGGAAGAAAAACTTTCTTATGAAGAGAAACATGTTCATATTTATTATCATAGAGAGTAAGTATTATGTAATAAAGTAATCCAAGGTTACGGTTTTGTGGAGAAACTACATGGTTGAAGAAGCAACATGGGAATCTGAAAATGCTATGAGGGAAAGGTACCCTCAATTGTTTAATAAGTAAATAAAAATTGAGAGGATGAAATTTATAGAAGGTTGGGAGAATGTGAAAACCCAGGTACATATAAAATAATTTTTTTCATCATATAATTAAATATTTAAGCTCATTATAAATTTATAATGAAATAATCAATATTTATAGAAATTAATATTGATGGAATAGTTACTTGACCTTAGAAATAGTAACATGACCATTAGGAATAGTAATTTGGCCAATAGAATAGTAACCTCACCTGTGATAGTATAAATAAAATTTTTGTATCTTATAATTGTAACCATGATATATTTATATCATAGAACAAGTTAATAAATATTTTAAAAATGATAAATTAATGGTTGGTATTTTTGTGAAACATAAATGTCTATTTATAATTTTATAATTAATTTAATTATTTTATAGATATTTTATTTTCATAAAATATATTCATAATTTAGTATTTTATTTTCTTATTTTTATAAGATAATTTTATGAGACCTTTATTAATTTTTCATGGTGTTATAAAATCAGTTATAGTTTTAAAATTGTTATTTTTTTGAATAAATTATAATTTTATTTAAAAATTAAATTGATCACATTTATAAAATTATTTTTTTAAAATGGAGTTCATTTTTTAATTCTATAAATCAAAAAATGGTTGGGGTGAATTTTTGGAATTTTTCTGAAATACATGAATTTTTGTGAATAGTGAAATATAGTAATTTATGATATATTTACATTATAAGTTAAATACATTATTACAAAAATCAAGATTGATTTAAGAAAAATAATCTAGAACTTCACTTTATTATTTTAATATAATTTATTATAATTCTCAAATTATTCATAATCTTGATCAAAATTAACAAACTAATGAATAAAATAATAAAAAAACCCTCCTCTTCTCCACTATAAATACCACCCCTCACCCCCTCTTCTCCTCAAAGCTCTCAATATTTGAGAATTGTCCAAATTTTGCCCAATACTCTTTCCAATCCTCTTCCCCACATCCAATACCTTCTTTTCTCACCAAAAGTCCAAAACCAAATGCCTTAAGAAGGTTCTCAAGGAGGATAATTCAAGAGGTAAAAACCCTTTCATTTTCTTTTATTTTATTTTCAATTCTTTTTTTGATTATACTATATTAACTTCCACTTATCCAGGAGGCATGAAAACTCCATTATCTTATATATAATTATATTTTATCATGTTTATGGAAAAAATCATCATCATACCTTTTATCCTCTCCCTTTTATTTTAAAAATAAAAACATCGTTCGTGATGTGTCGAATTACCAACATTATGGATGATGTATTTTCAATTTACATTATTGCCTTCATGGCTAGTCATGAAACCATTTTCATGGTTTAAAAATATTTTAAATTTTATTATATAACCACTTTTATTTTATGTAATTAACATATATACATAATATTAAATTATATAACGAAACAAGTTTATGATTATCGAAGAACTGCCAAAGTGATCTAAACTAATATCATTAATATTTTACTTAATTATTCGTCATAATATTTGAAAAAAATGATTTATGTTATCTTTTAATATTATGAAAATATATTAATACCATTTAATTCTACTTAAGTATTTTCTCCTCCATTCTATAAGAAAATCTATTACGAACCGACCATGGAAACCATGTAAAGAACGCACCTGAAAAAATGGAAATAACAAAATATTATTAATAAATGGGTAGAATGATGTTATAAAATGATCGTATAAGGTATTATAAAAACTAATATGTATCTATAAAATATTAATAACACTCTTTTAACCATTATACAGGATGTTTAAACACATTTGAAGTAAAACGAATTTGAGGTAAGGGAATTCTTAACCCAATTTCCGTTCTTTGGGTTAACCTTCTACTTCATTGATTATATGGTAATAAGTTTATTTGTGTAACTAATTTTTTTTATATTATGTTTTATTATGTGTATTTATAGTGTATACAAATATTCTATTGTATTTATTAACTCTCACTTCAAATATATGATATTTTTAAGGTGTTTTTATTTAAAAATCCTCTTTTAATTTCCTTTCTTTTTTAAATGGAATGATTTATATGATGTAAGTATTCTAGTTTTAAGATTATTTCCTGGTTCTTGGAAATTTTTTATGATTAAGGTTTGGACCTATATCTTCATCCAATGCATTGGGTATGTTTAAGTTGTAGGTTGACCATATGGTTACTCCAAGTGTAACTGTGATGGTTACACTATAAGGTAGTCGTGAGGGTTACATTGTAAGGTAGTTGTAAGGGTTACATATCATTAGGTAGTCACTAGGGTTACAATATTAAGTAATTAATGTCCCAAGTTACCTATAAGGTTTATTTATGTTTTTCTATGCTTTATGGAAATCTCATTTTTTTACAAGGAACTATATGATACTTATTGGGTGAGAAGTGTGTCTTTATGAGAATGATTTCAAATGTTTATAAGTATTTATGTACTAATGTTTTATCTCCTTATTTTTATATCCCTTACTAAGATTTCTGTTCTCATCCCAAGTTTTAAAAAAAAATTACAGGGTTTAAGTATGTGTAAGAGAAAAGGAGAAGCCAAGATGAATGTTGTGAAGACTTTTTATGAAAAGAATTCATATTTTTATTTAAAAAATTGTATTATGAAAATATGGATATTGTTTTAAGTTGTACCCAATTTGTATGATTGTGGGTTGATATGTATGAATTGTGTCTTAACTTTATAAAACTCTAAACCAAAAATATATTTGTGAATATAAAGAACTTAATTCTAAAGTATTTTAATATATTATGTAATGTTTAAGGTCGAGACTTTATAATCGGCCTACTAAGTATTATATCTCATACTCTATTTGGGCCACCATTGAACCAGCGTACCTGAGTAGACCTTATGTTTGTAGGACTATGGACAACTGCTTGAGTTGTCTTGATTTTACCTAGGAGTTAGGAGCAGAGGACTAATATGGTTCTCAAGATGCTCATGGAGCTTTTCATTGGTAAGTTTTTCTTTTATTACATTGCATTACTATTGTAATTCTTACAGCTTGTACTTGTATTATCATCTTTCATACATTCATTATTGTAAATTGGGAATTAGCAACTTATATATTCTATTAATACTAAATTTATCTTCTATTGATTTATCACTAATTTATACTTATTATGTACTTGTCTATTATTTATTATCTGATAAATCACTATGCTACTCTGATATGAGGGTATAGTCTCTCCACTATCAGCACCTTACACCCTCGCTGTTAGTAGGTAGACTCTGGCATACTGGGAGGCATGCTTGAGGCATGTGACCAATCAGTATGTGTAAAAACCCGGTTTTTGATGAGAAAGACTTTGGAATATTCTTGATAATATTCCAGAGCAGTGCCTTCAGACGGCGTGCGATTCCGAGCCCCGGAGTGGCCGAAATTAAATTTTCAGTGCGTTCACACTGGAAACGCTAAATAAATGGGATAACTCCTAAACGGTTATCCGGATCAGGGATCCGAGTGTACGGATGGGTCCGGAACGGGGTGTTTACCCTATGAACGACATAAAACTTGTTGGTGCGGGATGTTTGGACCCCTCGCCCACTTCTGGAACGTTAAACGGATTAATTAATTAATTAATTAATTCGTTTAATGGCGAAATGCTATTATCTCTTAAACAGTGGATCAGATTGGAAAATCAAGGGCACAGTTGAGTTCGGAGCGTGCCGTTTACCTTAGGAGGGGTATAAGTTTCACGGGCACGGGTCGTTCGCGAAAAATGGCCCCAAGGGCGTTTTCGTAATTTGGTGGCCTCGGGCGCTAAGTTTAGTAACTTTTGAACGGGGTCTCGGATTAAAATTCCGATACCACTATTGTGCTCGGGAGGTCGTGTTTACCCCAGGGGAGGCTTAACCTCGACCCTGTCGTGGGTTCGGGTTCGGGCCGACGGGCGGGTGATTAAGCGTTTCTATTTAAACGCTTAAGTCGCCCCCCCCCCCCCACCCTCTTCCTCTCCTTCACCTGGACAGCAGCAAGGAGGAGCTCCTCCCTCTCCTCCTCCACCTCCGGCAAGGGCTCCGGCGAAGCAGCTCCGGCAAGGCGGCGGTTCGGTGGCGAAGCTCCGGGAAACGCCCACGAGGTAGGATCTTATTGCGTTTTTCCTTCCCGCACCTCCTTTGAACATAAATATTATGCTCGGATTGTTGTTGGATTTTTAAACGAACCACTTGAATGCGTAGTAGAGTTTTTACTCTTTCCAACGCATATTTCGGAATTAAAATCTGAGCTCGGAGGAGGCCGGGGTTGATCGTCGAAGGTTGCGGGTTTTTGGAGGGGTTCTCGGGTGTTCCGGCAGGTAGGCGCGGCGGCGGAGCGGCTCCAGGCGGCGGCGCGGTGAGCCGGACGGCGGCGGCGACCTCTGGCACGGCGGCTTGCAGGCGGCGGCTTCGGTTCTGGGCGGCGGCGCGGCGAGCAGGCGGCGGCGCGGCATGCGGACGGCGGCGCGGTGCTTCGCGGTGGCGGCGGGGCGTGGTCGTCTGGCTTGGCAGGGGTCGCGGCGAGACCCCTCACGAGGGACCGAGACCCACTTCCAGCGGGTCTCCTCGATGACCAAAGACCGGCCTCGTGGCCGGTCGGCTGAAGTGGGAACCGCGGGTCCGCGGCCGGCCCAGGCCGGTTGGACCGGCCAGCTAGGCCGGTCCAGCCCAAGGGTTGACCCTTCGGCTTCAGACGCCCGTAAATATAGTTACGGGTGTCCGTTTTACTTGCCGTCTACGGAAGTGTCTTCCTGACGTTGATGGGAATGTTTTGAGATGGTTTCAGGGTTTTTTAATTCCTGAAACGAGGGGCCGCGGAGGCACGACGTGTCTTTAAGTGGACGAGCGTTTTTCCCGAGAATTTTGTTTCGGACGGCGCGGACGCGTCCGACGTCCGATTTAAGCGCCGTCAGCGGCGTTGGAACCCTGGCATCGAGGCGGAGGTTTCCAGGGTGGTTACGGGCATTGAGGCCGAAGTGGTGGCGCGGGCCCCACAGCCCGTCCTTTGAGCTGCGTGCAGCTTCTAGCGACTTTTTCCTTGGTCGTCCGTTCGGGGCGTGCGAGCAGTCGATGTTGGGTGTTTTTCCGAGGGCATCGTGTTGGCGCAGTCTGCCCGCTGTAATTCTGCACAACAGTGCGGGCCCCGCGAGGTCCGTTTCGGGTTTTGACGGTGATTTTCAGCTTTATCCCCAGGCGACCATTTTGGACAAGTGAGTAGTCCATCTTGTGCGCTTTTTCGAGAGGATCGCAACGGTGCAATCCGTTCGTTGAGCTTCGGGACTGGGTTGTGGGTCCCGCGTGGCACCGCTCATGTGCGGTACGCCGGAAGGCATCTTTTTCTCCGGGTACCCGTCCCACGCAAGTAAGCAGTCAATTTGATGTGCTTTTCCGAGAGCTTTGTGTGGGTGCAGTTCGCCCGACCTTTTTCGGGGACGTGGTGTGGGTCCCACCTGACCCGGCTACGGTGAATAGTGCCCTATTCACCGGGTGTCCATTTTGGGCGATTGAGTACTCAATCCCGTGTATTTTTTCGAGGGGATCGTAGTGGCGTGATCCATTGGTTCAGTTTCGGGATCTTGGGGTGGGCCCCACACAGGTTTGGTCACAATGAATAGTACTTTTTCCACCTGTTGACCGTTTCGGGCGAGTGAGTAGTCTAACTCGCGTGTTTTTTCGCAAGGATTACAACGGTGTGATCCGCTTGGCTGTACGGAGCCTCTTGCACGATCTTGAGAAATGTGGAAGCATGAAAGGTGCTCTAGTGGTGGTTCACCCTACTTGCTTGTAGCGGACCTTTGGCGAGTGATCGCGTGCACTCCCGTGTGAGTGATGTAAATACTTGAGGTGATGTGGTTGGACGTGCCTGGGCCTTTGAGGTGGAGTTGTTACGTCACTCCTTCGCGCTGACGTTGGGTGTCGTGTGCATGATAGCCTTTGGGCTGGAATGAGGTATACTCCGGGAGTATACGGGAGAGCTTGGAGGTACGTGTGGTTGATTGTACCTAAGGATGTTTGTGCGCTCAGTTGGGGTTGACTAGGGGCCACACGTTGTGTGGGCCCCACATGTGTTCCGTGATCTGCTTTGCGTACTTGACCTCTCGCGGCGTAGAGGGTCCCTCTATGTGGTTGACCAGTAGGGTTGAGTGGTCTCCCCTTGGTTTCGTTCTCGTTGGATTGGTCGGTAGGGGTGCTAGTGGCACCCAGTGCTAGAGCAGACACTACACCTCTTTTGGGAGATTTGTTCTGGAGTTGGGTGGTTGCGCGATACCCACTCTGCGTTTGGTTGGCCAGGGTTGTACCCTTCAGTGGATGTGGCCAGAGCAGTTCTGAGTTTTACCCTCCAGCGGGGCTGGGCAGTGGGTTACTCATTGGCTTCTAGGGTCTACCCTCTAGCAGAGACTGGGCAGTGGGTCACCCGACACTTTTAGGGTCTACCCTCCAGCAGAGACTTGGCAGTGGGTCACCCGACGCACTTAGGGTCTACCCTCCAGTAGAGACTGGGCAGTGGGTCACCCGACGACCTCTTAGGGCCTACCCTCCAGCAGGGCTGGGCATTGGGTCGCCCATCGTCTAGTTCCAGGTCTACCCTCCAGCAAGGCTGGGCAGTGGGTCGCCTTTCGACTTATTCCAGGTTTACCCTCCAGCGGGGCTGGGCAGTGGGTCGCCTAATGATGTATTAGGGTTTACCCTCCAGCAAGGCTGGGCAGTGGGTCTCTTGTCGACTTATTCCAGGTTTACCCTCCAGCGGGGCTGGGCAGTGGGTCGCCTGATGATGTATTAGGGTTTACCCTCCAGCAGGGCTGGGCAGTGGGTCACCCGGTATCTGAATATGGTTTACCCTCCAGCGGGGCTGGGCAGTGGGTTGCCTGATGATGTAATTTGGTTTACCCTCCAGCAGGGCTAGCCAGTGGGTCATTTTTTGGCATTCCAGACTCAGTCCTTAGTACTAGGCTAGTATGTGGCTTTCCTCCGTGGTTACCGGAGTGGGACCCTTGGTTATATGGGTCAGTGTTGTGAAGGCTTGACTTTGAGGATACCTCTCGACTGTGGGGTAGTGACGAGGTGTGGTTTGACTTTCCCTATAACTCTCAAGTACGAGGGGCACTTTCCCCACCGAGATGCATTCTTGTGACGCGATCTAAAATCGTGCGGGCGAGTCAGTGCCACCCAAAGCGGATAGTATCAAGGTGCGGTGACTGAGCCCCTTGGCTTGCAGTTCAGGGCAGACGTGCGGGATGCTGGGCATCGATGATGGTTATGTATGTGACTGTTGGCGATTCACTTTTCTTGGGCTGAGCTACGGGATGGAGATCCCCTTACGAGTTTGTTCGGGATTCTTGACAGAGCATACATATATATATACCTTGTTTCTGGCACCCACTTCTTGGGTATGGCTACTCTCCTTCCAGGAGAGGCGAAGATGCGCGGGGTATGCCACGTGCTTTCCATGTCTAGCTTCTCATGGTTGGACGAGTCTACTCTTCTACTATAGGTAGCAAAGACTCGACGAGAAGTTCATCTTCTCACCGTTTCCAGCTCCTTGTGTCTGGATGAGTCTACCTTCTTTCCTCTTGTTGGGTTGAGCTGGACTCTTTGCTTCACTCTCTATTTTACTCCTCTACTTTCCTTGTTCTCTCTACCGCTCAACCTTTGGTACCTCTTTTTTTGCTCCCTCGAGCCTTCGGGGTATCCTACTGTGTATTTTTATACTCACCCCTGCTTGGGCTTTGCCCGCACTTGGTGTGCCCTTTCAGACGACGGAGAGGTGGAGCATGACTTCAGTGGAGCTTGGGAGCTTGGACCGCGTGCGGTGGTCGTGGTCGGGTTCCAGGTGGGAGACCCGTCAGTTGTTTCCTTTTTGTTTACCTATTGCCGGGTTGTGGAACTTTTTGGTTGGGCGCGTGTTTTTCCCCTTTTTCCTTTTCAGCATTTTTCTTGTACTTGTAGAGGTCGATGCACTTTGTGGTGTATATATATAGCAGTTGTTCTTTTTACTCTGCTTGTCTTTTCTTTTACTCTGCACTTTTGCATTGAGTTTTCTGCGTGTGCGTGTATACAGGTGCTTAGGCAAAGGCCTCCCCGAGTTGTTGTGCCTTCGGCGCTGGTCGCCAGCGCCTGGCCTATGGAGGCGGGCCTGGGGTTGTTGCGGCTCCAGACCGGGTAGGGTCAGGTCGTGACAAAGTGGTATCAAAGGTGGTTCGTTCCTTGGGACGTTGTGCGGACATCCCTAAAAGAGGAATTGGTTGGGATTTAGGGCAACAGTGTTAACGTGTCTCGAGAGCGGCTCTCAGGCCAGGGAGTCCAGTGATGGTGCGGCGGCCGATGTATCCATTCACCAGGACCCTGATAACCAGCTTGTTAATTCGGCATGCTGAGACACTTGTTGCAGGGAATTTGTTTTTTCATCACATAGGATCGAGTCTTTGACCGTCCTTCTTGAGTCAGCTCCCCATCGTTGTTGTTGATATTGGTATATACATATATTCTCATTTGATCGCGGAACTCCTTGATAATGATCAGGATGTCTCCGCGAAGACAGCCAGCCAAGATATCAGCTTTGGTTCATGATGACGACCCTGTGAGCTACGAGGCCTCATTCCAGGACCCATCATGCGATCCCTTTTCTCCAGGTGGTCCGGTAACAGTACCCCCACCTGTTGAGCAGCAGGAAGTTTCAGCAAAGTAGGCTGAGCTTGAGCGCAGGTTGAGCGCGCTTTGTGAGTTCCATCAGCAGAGACCGTTGAGGTTCAGTGGTGAGCCAGACCCTCAGGTAGCAGAGGTTTGGCTAGAGGCAGTGGTTCGGCTTTTCAGGCTTGTGTAGACGCCGACAGATCAGAGAGTGGCTTTGGCAGCCACCCTTTTTCATGGAGCAGCTCGGCATTGGTGGAGTCTGGTGACTCAGTTTCTTTACGAGTCGTCATTTTCGTTGGATTACTTTCAGTTGTTGCTCCGTGAGGAGTTTTTCCCCTCCTACTTGTGCTCTGTTCGGATTCAAGAGCTCCTGCAGTTTCAGCAGGGAGGGATGACGGTGGTCGAGTACACGGCTAGTTTTGCAAACCGTGCACGCTTTTACCCGAACTTGGTCCGCGACAACGGCCTCTGAGCGCGGAAGTTTGAGCAGGGTCTCCGCCGAGAGATTCGTGCTGTCATAGTACCCTTGGACATTTCCACATATGTCGGGGTGCTAGAGCAGGAGCTAGTGACAGGGGGCTTCCTGTCATGTTTTGCGGTTGGTAGTGGTAGTGGGCGCGACGGAGCCGGGACATCTGCCGTAGTTAGCAGGCGCCAGAGGATAGGACCTCGATGCAGGTGGCCTTCCCACTGCCGGTTCCGGAGACGTGGTCGTATACCACTGTGGTGAAAAGGCGCAGGGCCTCGACCGAGGATGCCCTTCCGTGAGTGGATCTCGGGCCGTGGTCGTACACCACAGTGGTGCCGTAGGACACCAGGGCAGCCCATAGAGCAGTGGTGCTATGCTTGTGACGGGCGAGGTCACTTGGCACGAGACTGCCCTACCCGAGTTGATGAGAGCTTCGGGCAGGCAGCAGGCGCACCACCACGGCAGAGGCAGCGCCGTGATCGGAGTAGTGTCCAGAGAGGTGGTGCTAGCAGAGGAGCGGGAGGAGCTGGAGGTGGGGGACGACATTACGAGATCTCCCCATCACCACTAGGCGGTCCATATCAGGCTCCGGGAGCTGACGGTTGGGACCGCGGGTAGCCGCGATCTTTGGATGTCTACGATCCTGCAGAGCACGGAATGGTGAGAGGTACCCCTTGCGACTCTTCTACTTCTTGCAATAGAATTGTTAGGCTCTGTGTGTGAAAGTTTTTTCTCCCTGCTCCTTGTTTGAGGTGTTACCAGGGTGACGCAGGGCATCGGTGTAACCCTGTGTTGGTAAGGAGAAAGGCGCGAGACCTTTTCCTTTAGTCGATGGTGTTGACTCCTTCGCCTTTTGAGCGTGTAAGAGAGCATCGACTGTGAAATCTAGCGTGACCAGATATCCTTGGGTGTTTCACCATATGGATATTCTGAAGGAGGGAATCACCGGGCCTTGTTCCAGGTGCAAGCGGTAATTCCAGTCGCGGCATGCGATGTAGAGGTTTGACCGGGGAGGTGAGCTACCCCCAAGGGCCTTCGGGCCGTTTGAGACCGTGCAAAGGGATGGCGAGGTACCCTACCGCCTTGCCCTAACCCCAAAGTCTGGAGTGGGTGCACGAGATCAGCATGGGCTGACCTAGCATTAACAGATCAATCCTTTGGTCTTTGCGCAGTGGCGCAGAGCTGTGTGTGGGTTCTCCTGGGTATGAGAAAGCCAAGTGTGGGCTTAGTACCCTGTGTTGCTCTCTAGTTTTGCTTTTCGAGGACGAAAAGCTTGAAGGAGGGAATGATGTAAGAACCCAATTTTTGCTGAGAAAGACTTTGGAATATTCTTGATAATATTCCAGAGTAGTGCCTTCAGATGGCGTGCGATTCCGAGCTCCGGAGTGGCCGGAATTAAATTTTCAGTGCGTTCACACTGGAAACGCTAAATAAATAGGATAACCCCTAAACGGTGATCCAGATTAGGTATCCGAGTGTACATATGGGTCCGGAACGGGGTGTTTACCCTACGAATGACATAAAACTTGTCGGCGCGTGATGTTTGGACCCCTCGCCCGCTTCTGGAACGTTAAACGGATTAATTAATTAATTAATTAATTCGTTTAATGGAGAAATGCTAGTATCTCTTAAATGGTGGCTCGGATTGGAAAACTGAGGGCACCGTTGAGTTCGGAGCGTTCCTTTTACCCTAGGAGGGGTATAAGTTTCGCGGGCGCGGGTCGTTCGTGAAAAATGGCCCCAAGGGCGTTTTCGTAATTTGGCGGCCTCGGGCGCTAAGTTTAGTAGCTTTTGAACGGGGTCTCGGATTAAAATTCTGAGACCACCGTTGTGCTCGGGAGGTCGTGTTTACCCCAGGGGAGGCTTAACCTCGACCCTGTCGAGGGTTCTGGTTCGGGCCGACGGGCGGGTGATTAAGCGTTTCTATTTAAACGCTTAAGTCGCCCCCCCCCCCCACCCTCTTCCTCTCCTTCACCTGGACAGCAGCAAGGAGGAGCTCCTCCCTCTCCTCCTCCACCTCCTGCAAGGGCTCCGGCGAAGCAGCTCCGGCAAGGCGGCGGTTCGGTGGCGAAGCTCCGGGCAAAGCCCACGAGGTAGGATCTTATTGCGTTTTTCCTTCCCGCACCTCCATTGAACATAAATCTTATGCTCGAATTGTTGTTGGATTTTCGAACGAACCACTTGAATGCGTAGTAGAGTTTTTAATCTTTCCAACGCATATTTCGGAATTAAAATCCGAGCTCGGAGGAGGCCGGGGTTGATCGTCGAAGGCTGCGGGTTTTTGGAGGTGTTCTCGGGTGTTCCGGCGGGTAGGTGCGGCGGCGAAGCGGCTCCAGGCGGCGGCGCGGTGAGCCGGACGGCGGCGGCGACCTCCAGAACGGCGGCTTGCAGGCGGCGGCTTCGGTTCCGGGCGGCGGCGCGGCGAGCAGGCGGCGGCGCGGCATGCGGACGGCGGCGCGGCGCTTCGCGCTGGCGGCGGGGCGTGGTCGTCCGGCTTGGCAGGGGTTGCGGCGAGACCCCTCGCGAAGGACCGAGACCCGCTTCCAGCGGGTCTCCTCGGCGACCAAAGACCGGCCTCATGGCCTGTCGGCTGAAGCGGGAACCGCGAGTCCGCGGCCGGCCCACGCGGCAAAGTCGCGGGCCGGCCCAGGCCGGTTGGACCGGCCAGCTAGGCCGGTCCAGCCCAAGGGTTGACCCTTCCGGCTTCGGACGCCCGTAAATATAGTTCCGGGTGTCCGTTTTACTTGTCGTTTGCGGCAGTGTCTTCTTGACGTTGAGGGGAACGTTTTGAGATGGTTTCGGGGATTTTTAATTTCTGAAACGAGGGTCTGCGGAGGCACGACGTGTCTTTAAGTGGATGAGTGTTTTTCCCGAGAATTTTGTTTCGGACGGCGCGGACGCGTCCGACGTCCGATTTAAGCGTCGTCAGTGGCGTTGGAACCCTAGCATCGAGGCAGAAGTTTCCAGGGTGGTTACGGGCGTTGAGGCCGAAGTGGTGGCATGGGCCCCACGTCCCTTCCTTTGAGCTGCGTGCAGCTTCTAGCGACTTTTTCCTCGGTCGTCCATTCGGGGCGTGCGAGCAGTCGATGTTGGGTGTTTTTCCGAGGGCATCGTGTTGGCGCAGTCTGCCCGCTGTAATTCCGCACGACAGTGCGGGCCCCGCGAGGGCCGTTTCAGGTTTTGACGGTGATTTTCAGCTTTATCCCCGGGCGACTGTTTTGGACTAGTGAGTAGTCCATCTTGTGCGCTTTTTCGAGAGGATCGCAATGGTGCAATCCGTTCGTTGAGTTTCAGGACCGGGTTGCGGGTCCCGCGTGGCACCGCTCGTGTGCGGTACGCCGGAAGGCATCTTTTTCTCCGGGTACCCGTCCCACGCAAGTAAGCAGTCAATTTGACGTGCTTTTCCGAGAGCTTTGCGAGGGTGCAGTTCGCCCGACCTTTTTCGGGGACGTGGTGTGGGTCCCACCCGACCCGGCTATGGTGAATAGTGACCTTTTCACCGGGTGTCTGTTTTGGGCGATTGAGTAGTCAATCCCATGTGTGTTTCCGAGGGGATCGCAGTGGCGTGATCCGTTGGTTCAGTTTCGGGATCTTGGGGTGGGCCCCACATGGGTTTGGTCATGGTGAATAGTACCTTTTCCACCTGTTGACCATTTCGGGCGAGTGAGTAGTCTAACTCGCGTGTTTTTTCGCAAGGATTTCAATGGTGTGATCCGCTTGGCTTTACAGAGCCTCTTGCGTGATCTTGAGAAATGTGGAAGCATGAAAGGTGCTCTAGTGGTGGTTCTCCCTACTTGCTTGTAGCGGACCTTTGGCGAGTGATCGTGTGCACTCCCATGTGAGTGATGTAAATGCTTGAGGTGATGTGGTGGGCTATGCTTGGGCCTTTGAGGTGGAGTTGTTAAGTCACGCCTTCGCGCTGACGTTGGGTGCCGTGTGCACGATAGCCATTGGGCTGGAATGAGGTATACTATGGGAGTATACGGGAGCGCTTGGAGGTACGTGTGGTTTATTGTACCTGAGGATGTTTGTGCGCTCAATTGGGGTTGACTAGGGGCCACACATTGTGTGGGACCCACGTGCGTGTCGTGATCTGCTTTGCGTACTTGACCTCTCGCGATGTATAGGGTCCCTCTATGTGGTTGACCAGCAGGGTTGAGTGGTCTCCCCTTGGTTTCGTTCTCGTTGGATTGGCCGATAGTGGTGCTAGTGGTACCCAGTGCTGGAGAAAACACTGCACCGCTTTTGGGAGAGTTGTTCTGGAGTTGGGTGGTTGCGCGATACCCACTCCGCGTTTGCTTGGCCAGTGTTGTACCCTTCAGTGGATGTGGCCAGAGCAGTTCTGAGTTTTACCCTCCAGCGGGGCTGGGCAGTGGGTTACTCATCAGCTTCTAGGGTCTACCCTCTAGCAGAGACTGGGCAGTGGGTTACTCGACACTTTTAGGGTCTACCCTCCAGCAGAGACTGGGCAGTGGGTCACCTGACGCACTTAGGTTCTACCCTCCAGCAGAGACTGGGCAGTGGGTCACCTGACGACCTCTTAGGGCCTACCCTCCAGCAGGGCTGGGCAGTGGGTTGCCCGTCATCTTGTTCCAGGTCTACCCTCCAGCAAGGATGGGCAGTGGTTCGTCTGTCAACTTATTCCAGGTTTACCCTCCAGCGGGGCTGGGCAGTGGGTCGCCTGATGATGTATTAGGGTTTACCCTCCAGCAAGGCTGGGCAGTGGGTCGCCTGTCAACTTATTCCAGGTTTACCCTCCAGTGGGGCTGGGTAGTGGGTCACCTGATGATGTTTTAGGGTGTACCCTCCAGCAGGGCTGGGCAGTGGGTCACCCGGTATCTGAATATGGTTTACCCTCCAGCGGGGCTGGGCAGTGGGTCGCCTGATGATGTAATTTGGTTTACCCTCCAGCAGGGCTAGGCAGTGGGTCACCCAGTATTTGGTTATGGATTACCCGCCAGCAGGGCTGGGTAGTGGGTCATTTGTTGGCATTCCAGACTCAGTCCTTAGTACTAGGCTATTCTGTAGCTTTCCTCTGTGGTTACTGGAGCGGGACCCTTGGTTATACTGGTCAGTGTTGTGACGGCTTGACTTTGAGGAGACCTCTCGACTGCGGGGCAGTGACGAGGTGTGGTTTGACTTTCCCTAGAACTCTCAAGTACGAGGGGCACTTTCCCCACCGAGACGCATTCTTGTGACGCGATCTAAAACCGTGCAGGCGAGTCAGTGTCGCCCAAAGCGGATAGTATCAAGGAGCGATGACTGAGCCCCTTGGCTTTCGGTTCAGGGCAGACGTGCGGGATGCTGGGCATCGATGATGGTTATGTATGGGACTGTTGGAGACTCACTTTTCTTGGGCAGAGCTACGGGATGGAGATCCCCTTACGTGTTTTTTCGGGCTTCTTGACAGAGCATACATATGTATATACCTTGTTTCCGGCACCCACTTCTTGGGTATGGCTACTCTCCTTCCAGGAGAGGCGAAGATGCGCGGGGTATTCCACGTGCTTTCTGTGTCTAGCTTCTCATGGTTGGACGAGTCTACTCTCCTACTATAGGTAGACAAGACTCGACGAGAAGTTCATCTTCTCACCATTTCCAACTCCTTGTGTCTGGATGAGTCTACCTTCTTTCCTCTTGTTGGGTTGAGCTGGACTCTTTGCTGCACTCTCTATTGTACTCCTCTACTCTCCTTGTTCTCTCTACCACTCACCCTTCGGTACCTCTTTTGTTTCTCCCTAGAGCCTTTGGGGTATCCTATTGAGTATTTTTATACTCACCCCTACTTGGGCTTTGCCCGCACTTGGTGTGCCCTTGCAGATGACGGACAGGTGGAGCGTGACTTCAGTGGAGCTTGGGAGCTTGGACCGCGTGCGGTGGTCGTGGCCGGGTTCTAGGTGGGAGACCCGTCAGCTGTTTCCTTTTTGTTTACCTGTTTCCGGTTTGTGGAACTTTTTGGTTGGGCGCGTTTTTTTCCCCTTTGTCCTTTTCAGCATTTTTCTTGTACTTGTAGAGGTCGATGCACTTTGTGGGATATATATATAGCAGTTGTTCTTTTTACTCTGCTTGTCTTTTCTTTTACTCTTCACTTTTGCATTGAGTTTTTTGCATGTGCGTGTGTACAGGTGCTTAGGCAAAGGCCTCCCCGAGTTGTTGTGCCTTTGGCGCTGGTCGCTAGCCCCTGGCCTATGGAGGTGGGCCTGGAGTAGTTGCGGCTCGAGCTCGGGTAGGGTCGGGTCATGACAGTATGGCTACCATGTTAGTGGTCAGCTGAGATAATTTGTTACAAAGTGGTATCATAGTATATTTTTCCTTTTATCATACTATTTTGGATTGGTAGACAGGATACTGATAATGTGTTTGTGCTTGGTAAATAGTCATGTTTGGGACTGATCACCCCACCCCTAGGGAAATGACTCAGTGTCCAAGAATGGGGTTTTTTCATGATGTTTGATGTTACAGTTGAAATTATTACACCTTTAGTGACTGGTGTACTCTTTTTTGATTATTGATTTATGAATTTATAGTATTTTACCCTTGTCATGGTATGGAAAGGAAGAAGAATTATACAAATCATCAAAGGCACATAGAGAATTAAGATTCCATGCATATGCCATGCCATGTAGTTATATTTTTAGTGATTCTTAATTAATGGAATTATGTTCCTTGAGTTCTATTACATGATTTTTTTACCTATTTAGGTTTTTCTTCATCATGCCTATTTGTATAACATGCTTGGTGTTTTTATTTAGCATGTTTGTCTGCTACCAGGATTCAGTGATTATATGCCATGCTTTCTATTTATTTAGCATGTTTTTCTAGTATAATATTCTTATGTGTTTATATAATGTTTCTATATGTTTACTGCTTATGATAACATTCTAGTTTTGTTTTTCTGTAATTGGTTGTATGGGATAAATTTATTGGTTTCAATAATGATAAGAGGCAGTTTTCAGTTGTAAGGTGTATGGGCGGCTTATGATTGGGATAAGGTAACCCATGTATTCAAACCACCCTTGAGGTTTGAAAATATATTGAAGACCCCTGTTAAAATGAAAAATAATCTAAATTTTAAAAATTAAATTGAATTGGTTGCAATTAGTGGGAGCCAAATGCCAATCGGTAAAGTGTATGGGCACTTTATGGATTGGTATATAGCCACCCATTTAACATAAACATTGTATATGGTAATGGTATACATTTTGGAAATGGTTTTAAATGTGGATATGTTTAATTTTAATCTGGAATGATTTAATTAACCTCTAAAATGCACAACTTGATACAAGTATGTTAGTTGAGGCATATTTTATATGAGATGACCTTTTTGGGTGTTTGAAATTTTAATAATTAAGAAAATACTATTATGTTTATTTTGAAATAACCCAGTTTATCTTGGTGGGACCCTTGTAGGTTTCCTTATCTATTAAAAAGGAATTTATATCATAAATTTCCTCACTTCTGATGGGATTTCAACAAATGTTTAATGTTTAAAATGAAATTTTGTAATAACTTTCTTATATGTCTTAGTGGTTTGTTTTAAAACTTTTAAATGTTTAAAAGGTTGGATAAGAATCAATGTAATGGCATAAAATAGAACCCTAGGTAGTGACCTTTGATAAAACCCTTATGTAAGGTAATTGTAACCTTCTCCTTGAGTATCCATGGAATGGGAAGGTAAGCGTTTTCAATAGGCCTTCTCCTTTTTAGAAATGGATTATATGGTAGGATCTCAAGTCAATGACTTCTGTTAGGTGTGACCTAGTGATAATGTTGAAGCTTGTGTTATATTAGAGGATATCTTATGGTAGGTATCACCCATAGAACTTAAATGTCTTGCTAATGATGTGAGTTTCTGACTTTTGGTGTCATTTGGGTGTCGTTTTCCATAATAGGATTTTTAATTTTCAATGAAACCCTTGTTCAGACAGGTGGTCATATTTTACATGGCCTTGTTATGGGCATGAACATTGATAAATGCTCAAATTTAATAGGTTAGATGTTCCTTGAGCTTGGTCGACCACTTCGTAGGTCTCTTGACCCTTTCTCTTCCTCTGTTATTAATGAATTGGTACGTCATTATCCAGGTTAAAGGTGGTATGGGGAAATATGACTTGGGGATAAATATCTTGTATAACCCATCTGATAATTTAATTCATAGTGAGGATAGCCTATGGATAGTATCTAGGATGTGTCATTTTATTTATAAAATATTGGGGTAGTATTAATTCATGTACATGGTTCCCATCAAGTTCTAAATGACATAAAACCCCATTTGAGTTTGGCAAAATCTTCGAGCCTTATGCTATTGAGTTTGGCCTCAGGTCATCTCTAGAGTAGAGTGACCTTGGGAGTTAAAGGTATTAAGTTTTTTCCAATGATAGGGAGGAATTTATAGAGACTTTAATGTTTTGACACACCATTTGGTTTGGTTTTATTTTTTATTCCAATTGTTTAGTCTCAGTGATGTGGTGATCATGACTAGGAGGAGTGACGCACATGAGTTTAAAAGTGAATATGGATCTAGCCTTCTTGTAATTGGATAGTCTAACTCTATTATTTAAATGGATGGGACACTCCTAAGGTGGGTAAAATTGCATCGGTTCTAGTGAATATGTGTCCATCCGAGTGGAAGGAACCCAACCAAAGAGGACCATTTAGAAATAGTCGATCTCACTTGAATTATTTTGAGGCCTGTAAGTTTCAAATTGTGTCAGTTCTTGATTAGTAGCACAACATTGAAGTTGTTGGAAGTGTATGTGACCTTTGAGAAATATTTTTGGTCTTTAATGGACTTTGATGGTTTGGCTTGAGTGATCATGATATGTCTCAGGTGGTTAAGGAATCATGGTTTTCTTAATGGAGGTGCATTAGTAGGAGAAGTCAAGCTTCTTTAAAGAGGTCGACTAGTAAGGTTTCAACTATTTATTTAGATTTTCTTGGTGGGTTGTAAACCATTCAAATCTTCTTAGTCTACTATTACTTTATAGATTAGCATGTCCCTTATCTTGACTTCATCTTTGACTCACTAAGAGAGCATCGATCTTACGCCACACTAAAGATTTAAAAAAAAATTGGGCTTGATAAGTGGTATTAATATATGTTTCACAATGATAGAATGGTTCTCATCATGGATTGGTTATTTCTGAGTGATACATGGTCTCCCAAGAAGGAACGCCTTGGACAGACTCTTGGACACCAGCCCTTACTCTCTTTGACTCAACCACTAGGTGGATGCCACTATGGGCTCAGTCAATGTTTTTAGGTGGATGTAGTGGCTCTGTGAAAATGTCCCACTTATCAACGTGGAGGATGGACTACTTAGGGTTAATTCCTTGGAATCCTATTAGAATAATCTAAGCATACCCTAGACTTATTTTTGGGCTTAGAGGTGCTGCTCAAAAAAGGTAATGATTCCAGTTGCCTAAATCTAGTTTACACCATCATGTTGTGGCATAGAATTTTAAATGGTCAAGTGATGATTTTTCTAAGGAACGTCACTAGAAGTAGGGTATGGACTTCGGTGAACCTGCCTATTTTAAATGTGGAATACCTTGGAGGAATGAATTTCCATTTAGTTTGTAAACTCGTCAGCCGTATAAGTTGAGAATTTTTTAGAAAATTTCATCCAGAGGTGGAACTAATTTTTTTCTTATTATTCTTTTATATGGTCATAAGGAACCAGTTTAAACACATCACCAGGTGAAGGATGGTGTGGTTTAAATCTTGTCAGGTTCTTCTTGGAAATATTGTGAGGCCAATTTTGGTTATGGACTCGAAAGTAAATTGGGTTTCCCCTATTAATGAAAAAATATATAGAGGATCACTAGAACTCTTAGAGCATGATTTTTAGGAAATTCCAATGGTGGGGGTACCATGTATTTTAATTGGACACTTTTTAATGTTAAAGCCTAAGGTGGGGAGAACCTTTGGCTAGATGATTAATGAGATGATTTTATGATCATGTCTCTAACTAAATATTCTTAGGTAAAATATTTTTCGATGTTTCTTTAGAAAAAAACCATATTCTTGAGTTTTTATGGCTTAAGTGTTGTGGGCTTAAATGAATTCTTGGAGGAACCTTGGGAATTTGGAAACACAACACTACTATTTCAACAACCCTTCACGACCCTTATAGGTCAGGTGATGTTTTCATTGTTCATGAAATATTTTTAGGGATGAGAGATTCTAATGTGGGGTGGTTGTAATGACATGTGTTTTGAACCAGATGAAAATCCAAAGGAATTTGAACTTTTCCATTTTTTGGATTTATAGATTTTAATACTCATCTTTGAATTTTACTTCAGAGAGTTGGAAGACTTCTATGTGTTTTTTTGGACTTGGGTGAGGTATAAGGTGTTCAATGGATTCTCCATTGAGTTTTGGGAGCACCAGACCCTAGAAACCAAAGGTTTTGGTGCTCTGAATAGGGCTCATGGTTTTTCTGAAACTGTGCATCCCTCAACAGCAAACTGTGTGGCTACAATAGAGGAGAAAAAATACCCCACATAGGCTTTGCATATTTTACCCAAACTGGGTGCCTAGCCCACATGGGTAGTTCCAAATAGGCAATACTTATTCACTATTCATCATATGATTGGTGCATGGTTTGGAAAAACATGTGACCCAAACCGTGAATAGTGTGTTTCTTTTAAAATGAATTAAATTAATTAAAATAAAATAAAATAAAAACTAAAACCTAAATCTACCCTCCCTCTTCTTTATTCGGGTGCAACACCCCCTCACCCTTCCTCTCCAGCGCAAGTGATTCACCCCTCCTGGATCCTTCTTTGGTCGATGAATCCACCTAGATTTATTAATTTTTCTCACTCAATCCTTAAAGGTAAGTTCTTAGTCTCTCTATTATTTCCGTTTTCATAAATTTTTTATTCTCCTTATTTCCCAATTTCAGTTCAACCGAACCCTAGGGTCAAGGTTAATCAAATTTTTGTTTTTTATTCCATTTTTATGGTGTCCAGTGTATCTCTTAGGACCTCTTCGTGCATGTTTTAGCATCAAACTCCAAAGGAAATGCATTTTTGATCATTTTGGTTTTTAGTTTCCACTTGAGTTAGGGTTTTATACATCTTATTGATCTATACCAATTTTATTTAGGGTCTTTCAGTGTTTTTGGGCCCCTAGTATTATTTGTACTGAGTTTTGTTCATCCTTAATGCGGGTTTGAGTCACCAGAGTCAAAGGCGACTTACTGTGTATACATAGGTAGGCATATTTATATATATATAAGTTACCCATAATATATATATTCACCCATGGTAGTGAATATATATATATATATATATGGGGATAGGTGAGGTCATGTATATATATGAAATATGCATACTGGTGTAAGTAGAAATGGGTGTATTTATGTATAAGTATATATTTAAGGATCCCCTTGTACATATTCATGGACATGTGAATATATACATAGGGAATATGTGTCCTTATGTATATGTGAAGGTGCATATGCTCGGAGGTAGAAAAGATCATCTTCGAGTTGTCACCAATGATAATGCCATGTGCCAAAGTGTTTGAATGGCCTTCTTCTTCTTGAGTTAGGATTTAATTCCATTGCCCTTTAAATTTAAGAATAAATGAATTTATTTCTTTTCTCACCTTCATAAGGTTTTAACTAATGTTTTATGGTTTTTAGAATAAATTATTCTTTAACATGAATTGAGTATGACTCTTGAAATGACATTTAAATATGTTATATTAATTGTTTTAAGAACAATGTCATGTTTTTATAATAGAACCCTTTTATGGAGGTGTGTTGTGTTCTAAGAAAAAAAGTATGGATTCACGATATAAATCATTCCTAGATAGTTGTAATGTGTTTACTATATGATTTAATGTCTTTGGTAGATAAATGTAATTTTTTGGTACATGGCCTTCATTCATGCTTAAATGGGTTTTACCTCCTTTAATATAAATGTTAAATGAACCAAGGCATAATATAAGTGCTTGGACCAACTTTTAATTGTAATTATCCATGTAGGTAACTATCTATTTTCAATGACACCTCCTAAGTTCTCATTGAGATTTATTAATTTCTATGTCTTGATTTTGAAATTTGGCATGTATTAATGGTTTAGAATATTTGTAATTATTTCCTTCCTTGAGTGAATTAAATGGTTAATTTGAAATGGGGATGAAATGGGTGGTATAACCACACCTCTTGTTATAATTAAATAAGAATAGTTTATATGAAATTTTATAATTAAATTATGTGACATAATATTTTTGAACGGTATGATTCATGATGTTTTTCATACTTTGATTGAATTATGAATGGTGGAAAGGCCACACTGGTCATAACATACTTATTATATGTTATAGTTAATATGATGCCTTTATATGGGCATAATAAACACAACGCATGAGAGGTATTGAATCATAGACATTTATTATATATATGATTATTCCTTAAATTGGTTATGGAATGATGGTATGGTATTTTTGAGCATGGGATATAATCATGCTCCCTTACATTGAGTATTGAGTTCATGGCGTCTCACACTAGTGATACTAGTGGGACATTGGGTTGAGGTGCCACGCTCCCTATTTAGAGTGTTTTTATAATGAAACAATTTCCATCCCAAGTGTTGATTTTATGGAGTCTCACACTCTATTGGGATTTAGGGCATGTTCCCAATTTCATAAGCTTATAGGATCATTTAGACTAGTTTTGGATGTATGAGTTGCACCTGATCCATCCAGCAACTAGTATTCCAGGTGTATGGCCATTAGGCATCCCCATGCACTTAGTTCATATAGGTGGATGAAATATATAAATAAACTATATATATAATTTTTAATTTATATATAGTTATTGGTTAGAAATTCTTTCTAGTAGTGAACTGAAGTCGGTAGAGTCGACCAGGTGTCTGAGTGGAACCTAGGCTGACCTATGTTGTTATTTTAGTACTATTTATTGTATCATATTACCTACAACCTTATTAATTTATATTTTACAAAATGGATTGGTATAGAAACCATATGTTTTGGCCTACTAATATTTATATCTCACACCCTTCTCAGATAACCATTTCACTGGGGTACCCAAGTATACCTTTTGTTTGTAGGACCACGCACTATTTCTTGAGTTGTCTTACTTATAACTGGGAGTTATGAGCATAGGACCGATCTAGTGGTAAATATTATTTTGGAGCTAGTTGTTGGGATGTTTTTCTTTTATTATATTGTATTACTATTATAATTCTTACTTCTTGTAATTTTAACATCATATTTCATACATTCATTGTTGTAAATTGGCATTGACAACTTTTATATTCAGTTGATATTACATTTATCTTTTATTGCTTTATCACTACTTTATACTACTTCCACACTTATCTATTATTTATTTTTTTTATAAACCATTGTGACACTCTAATATGGGGGTATAGTCCCCCCACTATCACCACCTCACACCATCGCTACTAGTCAGTAGCCTTTGGTGTTTGGGGAGGCTCACTTGAGGCCATGTGACCCACCAATCTAACTACCAGTTTAGTGGTAAGTTAGGCTGGGACATTACACTCATGGATTTCATAAGTAAATTAATTTCTAATTTTTCTATTAATTTTTCATTTTAAAGAGTTATTAAAGAAAAGGATATTTCTTCTTATTTTTATCTGATAACTATAAGTGTTTATACTTATGGGTTCAAATGAAATTTTTTATGAGTTTTATGATGAAATTGAAAAACCCTATGTGTTTTATTCATGTTAAAATTGTTATAAATTTTATATACTGATAGTTGGGTCTGATATATCCCTAAAATATATTGGGTAATGATTTATTCTCTATAGAAATTATGTTGGAATTAATTGGTGAAGTTATTCCATTATAAGGGTGATTTTAAGAGTCAAGTAAATATTACATAACAAATAACCTTCATGATTATTTTTTGGACTATATGATTTCTTATGATATGTTTTAAAAAATATTTGTGTAATGAAGTTCATTTCCTTAGTAAGTGAGTGATTATTTGTGATCAAAGTTCATTATATAAAAAGGTAAAATTTCTCATGGGTTTTCATGTTTTTCAATGGACTAATGGTTTTGATTTATTTGTATATACCTTACTAATATTTATTTTATGATACAATGTTTGAAAATAATTTTACAAGATTTAAGGTTTATTAAGAACTATGGAAAGGTCATTATTTAAATTATAAATACCCATATTGAATAAATAAAGGGTGTCATAAATGTAACATGAGTTAAAAATTAAGAAAATTATATTATGGAAAAAATGAACACTATGTGGAAGTATTATATTTTATAATGTAATGTTTTTTCTAATTATCTAAAACTTTATACCAAAAAGGTCATGGTAATGTTCGGAAATTAAATCCTTTCAATAAAGCCTATAATTAAGAGCTGGTTATATATAGGTTGTTATAGTTGGTATTAGAAAAGGGTTTAGATTACTTTAGAGGTTAAGATATTGATAAATAAAGACAATATAGGGATGATAATATATGGATATATTATTATGGGGGATTTTTTTAATTATCTAAGGGTTTCCATGTTTCGTCATCTATTCTATGACTGTTTTAGAATGGTTTTCCATGGTGGTAATAGGGTGAATGAATTTGGAAGGAAAAAATATAACAATATCCTTCTGAATCAACAACTTGAAATGGTTGGAGTTAGAGTTGAGTAGTTTATGGTTGTGTTAACTCAATTAATGCAATCTATAAATTGTGGTACCCATTCAAGAGAGAGACCAAATTATCTATATAGGAACATGTTAATAGTGGATCGTTTCATTAAACAAAACCCTCCATCATTTGGTGGAACCTCAAACACTAAACTATGGATCAATTATTTAGTGATGATATTTGATGTTTTAGTTTATTTATAGTATATAAAGTTAACTCATCTATTTACTACCTTAAAGGTGAATTTAATTAATGGATTTATTTGATAAAGAATACCAAGGACATGAATGATATTTATAACATGTAATGGATAATATATAGAAATATTTTTATTGAAAAATATTTTTTGAAAGTTCTTTAACTTAATATGGAAAGGAAATTTATAGAGTTAAAGCAGAAGGAAGACTCAGTTACATATTATGAAGAAAATTTTACCATATTTTCTGGGTATGAAATAAATTTTATTATGGACCATTAAAGTTAAATTGATAGATTTTACAAAAGATAAAAACTAATTTAATAGAGGGATTTGGTTACTCATGAATTTAAAAGTTGTGAGGAATTTTTCAATGTGACAAGAAGGTTTAGATGAGTTTTATTAACTTTTATGTATCTCATAAAAATAAGGATAAGAATTTGTTAATATATAAATAAATAGGGAATCAATAAAAAAGGAATTCATAAGGTTATAGATTAAAATTTCCTTATTGTCCTAAATATAGTAGAAAAATTTCAGAGGGTGTATCATGAGATTAGGAATGCGTTATTGGGGCAGTAAAATTATCCATTTGTCTCATACCAAAAATAAATGAGTGGTGTTTAGATCAATAATAACCAGAAGGAAGATAAATGTTTTAATTATAATGATATGGGATATTATGAGAATTTGTGTCTAAATATTATTATGAAAGGTGTAAATCACTAATACCATAATTATAAAGGTGTGAAAAAATCATTTTCTACAACCATAGTAGATTTTGGTCCCTCAAATGAAGTGGTTATGAGTATATAACTAGTTTACTGAAATTATTAAAATTTATTGTTTTATTTGAGATCTATTCATTATATTATTTCTAAGAAAATTTCTTGTAAAATAGAAATATCATCTCAAGAAGTAGAAATAGAACTTTTGGTAAAAACTCCTAGTGGAAATATTAAGTCAACAAGGATTTATAGGAATCTTATTATTATTATCTATGGAATGTTTTTCCTTAAAATATTATTATCTTACCCATAATAGAGTTTGATATTATTTTGGGTGCATATTGGATTTTGGTTTACCATTCTAATATATATTTTAGATCTATGTAATTCATATTAAATTTTCAAAATGAGTTCAATTTTTATATAAGGGTGAGTTTATAACTATGATAACATATCTATAAGATAACAAATTGATAAACTATTTGGTAAAATTTATCTTATTGATATCATTAAAAACAAGGGAACTATTTAACTTAGTGATGTGTATATGGTATATGAATATTTTGATGTATTTCTAGATTATTTCCCAAATATATTCTCTATCTAGAGGTTGAATTCACTATTGAACTAGTTCTTGATGATAATTCAATTTCAAAACCTCTTTATGGAATTACCCCAATGGAGAATTTATATTTGAAAAGGTAATTACAATAATTACTTAATAATGGTTTAAATCACCCTATCACTTCATTTTTTGTTGCTTTTTTTTTAAGAAGAAAGATGGTTCTATGAGGATTTTCATTGATTATAGAGCACTTAGTAACATTTATATTAATAAAATGTATCATTTTTTCCATATTCATGACTTGTTTGATCAGCTCCATGAAACTCGATATTTTTCAAAGATTAACCTGAGGTATAGATATCATTGACTAAATGTAAATGATGAATATGTTCTAAGGGTGATGTTTCAAACTTGGTATATCCATTATGAGTTTATGGTTATGACCTTTGGGTTAATAAATGCACCCATTTTATTTATATATCTTGTGAATATATTATTCTATTAGTATTTGGAAAAATGTTTGGTAGTATTCATTAATGAAATTATGATATATTATAAAAGTTATGAGGATCATGGGAAACATATAAATATTTTTATACAGACCCTTAAAGAAAATATGTTTTATAGAAAAATTAGTAAATGTGAATTTTGGTTATAATATATTTCATTCATTGGGAATATTATAACTAAATATGGCATAACCGATGATCCTATTAAAATAAATTTGTAAAATAATGGCGAAGGACTACTAATAACTCTATGGTATGAAGTTTTCTTGGAATAGTGAGATATAAAAGATGGTTTTTTGAATGATTTTCCTGGTTAGAAAAACCATTAACCAAGTTAACTCAAAAGTGGGTTATATGCATTTGAAAAATGGAATGTGATAAATTTTTCAGGAATTAAAATGAATATTAGTTATTTATATGGTATTATATTTTCCATTAGAAAATGGGGAATTAATTATTTATAGTGATTCTTTATTTAATGGACTTGGTTTTATTGTGATGTAAAATGATCAAGTAATTTCATATACATCATGAAAATTTAAAACCCATGATCAAAATTGTTAAATTCATGATCTAGAACATGATGTTGTAATTTTTTTCTCTAAGAATTTGAAGGAATAATTTATATGGGCAGAAAAGTTATATATATATGGATCATGAAAGTTTAAATTATATATTCACTCAAAAAGAGTTAAACCTGTCAGGAGATGGTTAGAACTAATAAAGGATTTTGATTTCATGATTCACTGTCATTTAGGTCAATCAAAACCAGTACCATATGCTTTGAGTCCAAAGGATAACATATCATTAACCTTGCTAAGTTTGGAACATGATCCAATGGTTAATGATTTAATTAAACTTGAACTAAAAGTTGTGTATTTGAAAACCTCTTCTATTTTGGAACAAGTATCAATACAATAATCCTTAATTAAAATAATTAAATAGGATAAAAAGTAATATTGTGGTTTGTGAAGAAATATAGAACTAGTTATGGAGGATAATTTTCCTCATTTTAATATTTAAAAAGATTTTTTTATAATATTTGGAAAGAGGTTATGTGTACAGGGTGACTCTCAATTGAAAAAATAATTATTGAGTGAGGAACATATATTTATGAATTATATTCATTCTATTAGCACTAATATGTATAGATATATTCAACAATATTATTATTGGGAAGCAATGAAGAAAAATATTATTAATTACACCTTGAAATGATTAATTTTTCAATAGGTTAATGCTAAATAAAAACTACCAAAGGGAATTATTCAGTTTTTTTAAATTATAGGATTGAAATAGGAGTATATATCCTTGGATTTTAGGGTGGTATTTCCAAATAAATCTTAAGTAAATACTGAAATATAGGTTATTGTTAACTATTTAACTAAATTTTCTCAGTTTCTTCTTATTCAAGATGATATTTCATTGTATTAGATGTCTCGATTTTATATTAATGTGATATTTAAGTTACATGGATTCCATTTCTATATCTTTTTTGTCTAATCATTATCCAAGGTTTACATACAATTTTTAGTAGGGAATTTATAATTCATTGGGTACTAAATTAAGTTTTAGTATAGTTTTTCATCCTCAATCTGATAGGAAATTAGAGTGATAAATTCATATATTATAGGACATGATTTGGTATTTATCATTAGATTATAATTGTGGTTGGGATCAAAACATTTCATTGGTATAATTTTCTTTTAAAAAAATTTATTCAAGTATTCATACAACACCAATTGAGTCATTATATGGAAAGCGATGTTGGGATTCATCATATTGGGAACAAATTGGGGAGAGGAAATTTTGTAGGGCATGAATTGGTAAAAGATAGGATTAAAAGGGTAAACAAAATTCAGCACCATATGAGGGTAGATCATATCATAAAAATATATATATATATAACTAGATGAAATATCATCTTTTTGAGTTATGTTTCCATGTTTTTCTTAAAATATATTTATGGAAAGTTGTGATGTGTTTTCGATAAGAAGGGGAAATTAAGTATGTGGTTTATTGGTCTATATGAAATTATATAGAAAGTGGGATCATTTTCTTACTAAGTATCCTTACCTATAAATGTATCAAAATTAAATGATTTATTATATTTTCTATTATTATGTAATTATGTACTTGATGTTTCTCATGTATTAATCCCTGAAATGGTATAATTAAAGGATTATATTTCTTATAAGTAGAAATCATTTATGATTATTAATAATAGAGAGTAGATGTTTCAAAATAAAGAAACTTACTTGGTTAAATTTTTATGGAAAAAACATCTGATTTAAGAAAAAACATGGGAACTTTAAAGATCTTTATGTGAAAAGTATCACCACTTGTTTATTAATAAATAAAATTATGACAATATAATTTCCTTAAAGAGGGGATAATGTGATGACCAGGGTTTTTATAATGAATTAATTCTATATTTTATTCATATTAAATATATGGATTCATATTAATAGTTATTATTATAACCTTAAAAATTATTTTATTCAGTTATGGAACATTAATATGGTTTTTCATTTGGAAAAAGGAAGTATTTTTTATTATAACTAAATCGTTTTCTATGTGTCATATGGTTTTTTCTTAAATAAAATTTATACATTTTAGAATATAAATTTTATAAAATAAAAATCATTTTTTTAGAATAAAAATTTTCTTATGGTGATTTTTTGGAAAATCTTGATTTTTTCTGAATAGTAAAAAAGTACAATATTTGCATAAAACCATAACATCTATGACATCGCTATTATATAAAAATAACTTAAAATATTATGAAACATTTTTATTGACAAAAAATGTATTTAAGGAGTCAAATAATAAGTTTTAAAATAAAATTTCGAATTTAGAAACCTATGTTTAGTATTTTGGAGCCTAAGTTATATTTTATTCTAATAAAAAATTATTTTTGGTTTTTTTATTTTAATTACATATTCACAAGGTAACATTCATTTTTTACTTTATTTTAAATTCACATAACTATCCTTTTTAATAAATAAACCAATAAATTTCATATAAACCAATACTATAGATAATTTTGGTGTATATTCATTTGTATGTTTAAAAAAGAATTTCTTAAAAATTTGTTTTGTTGCGTTAAGAATACTTCTATTAAATTAATTTTAAACACCCCTAGAAATTGAATCTTGTAAAATGGTTTTCAAATTTGGAATCATAATTTTAATATTTTAAAATTTGTCCCATTTCATTTTTACTCATAAAAATAGGTTACCATGGTAAAAGTTAGTCACCTCAGAAATGGTAAAATGTGTTAAAATGGTTAAATTATGGGATAAGGTCACATAATATCACAAAAATAATCATTAAATGAGAGGATATAGGTTTTATAAATCTCCCCTTATCTATTATCTATTTTTATTCATATTTTATCCACTTTCCTTAAAAATTAATCCCCCTTTTATATTAAGAAATTGATAATATAAAAATGTCACCCCTTATCTAAAAAAGGACTCTTTCACCACCTCACTTATCCACACACCTTGAGCCCAATATATCAACCAATTCCTAAAATAATACTTCCCCAACTCTCTACCATGTCCTAGAGGTCCAAATATCACCAAAATATCAATCTGACAAGGATTAAGGAGAGTCCTAAATAAGGATACCCTATGAATTGGTCATTGTCTCAACTGAGTTCTTTAAAGTTTATTTCTTCATCCACCTCCTAAAAATATATTATATCCATAATAATACAATTAAATTATTATAATTATAATACCTAAATGTTATTATGTTTATTTAAAAACCATTATCTACCTTTATATCATTCATTGGAAAATGAAAACATTGCTCGTATTATGTGAATACTACCTCTTTACCATGTCCTAGAGGTCCAAATATCACCAAAATATCAATCTTAGAAGGATTAAGGAGAGTACTGAAGAAGGATATCCTAGAAATTGGTCATTGTCTCAACCGAGTTATTTCAAGTTTATTTCTTCATCCAACTCCTAAAAATATATTATATCCATAATAATACAATTAAATTATTATAATTATAATACCAAAATGTTATTATGTTTATTTAAAAACCATTATCTACCTTTATATCATCTTTTAGAAAATGAAAACATTGATCGTGTTACGTAAAGACTACCAATTCCATAAATGATATATTTCAGTTTTCATTGTTTCCTTACATGGATAGTTCTAAAAATTAATTAAAGGAATGAATGTTATATTTATATAATTATTAAGGTTATATAAATATAAATTTTACATTATAGGAATAATATTAATAATAAATTATCATTGTAAAATTTAACCTCCTAAAACAAGCATGTTGATACACTTTTCTTAATTTAAATCTATTTTTAAAAACCTATTGAATTGTATAAAATTTTTCATAATAGAATAAGAAATCATATATATATATATATAACTATGTTCGTTGTGAAAATATTTTAAATACCCTTTGTCCATGTTCAAAATACCAAATTGGTTTTGAAGGAATTGACCGAATAACACTGAAAATACCAACATTGATTTAGTTAATAAGTGAAGTATTATAATAAATGAAATAAAATGGATAATAATAAGGGAATGAACATGAAAATTTTTATTAATAAATAAAAAATTCATATAGTTTTATTACTATGGATGGTATAGGACTTTTGAAATGATTCAGGACTCAAGGTAAGGGATTTTTATTCTATACCTTATTTTACATGTTTTGATGTCTTCCTTTCAACTTTTTTCCCTCCATGTTTTTTAAAGAATATTCTATCTATAATTAAATTATTTCTTAAAGTTTTTTTATATTATCTTTTAATTACATTAAAAATGTTTTAAAAAATTTATATTTTAATGTTTTTAGTACAGGTCATTTTTTACTTTCTTTATAAAGGTGTAAAAATGTTTTTTTTTAATTTTTACAGGTTGATCATATTTTCCCATCATCATACATGTTCTTAATTATGAAGCTTCCTTTTTATGTTTTCATGTTTTTACCAAGTAAATTTAATTCCCATTTTTTTGTGAATTTTTCATTTTGAATAGTTATCAATGAAAGGTATATTTCCTTTTTTTTTATGTGATAACAATAAGTTCTTATACTTATGAGTTTAAATGAATTTTTTTATGAGTTTTATGATGAATTTGAAATCAAATATTTTTTTATTCAGTTTATGGTTATTGTAACTTATATATGATGACGTATGGGTCTGATATATCCATTCAATACATTAGGTAGTGATTTATTCTACAAATAAATTATTTTGGAATGTACTGATGAAGTTATTACATTATAAGGATGATTGTAAGACTGATATGAATATAATATCCCAATTAACCTTCATGATTATATTTTTTTCCTTTATTATTTATTTTGATATGTTTATGAAAAATTTTGGGCAATGAAGTTGATTTCATGAGTAAGTAAGTGAATGTTTTATCTTGTAGTTTATTGTATAAAAAGTCATACTTTCTATTAGGTTGATATGTTTTCCAATGGAATAAATGGTTTAATTTTTTTTATATCTCTTAATAAGATTTATTTTATAGTACTATGTTTTCAAATGATTTTCTAGGATTTAAGGATGTGTAAGAAATACATCATGGTCAATCTTTCAGTTATGAGTACTCATATTGAACAAAGAAATTGTGTCATGAATGAAATAGAATTTCCAATTTAAGAACCTATTTTTTGGAAATGATGTACAATATATGGAAGTGTTATATTTTGTAATGTAATTATTTTCATAATTACCTAAAACTTTAAACATAAAATATGATGGGAATTTTGGAAAATTAAATCCTTACTATAAATCATGTAATAATGGGTTGATCATGTTTAGGTTGTCTCACAACTGAACCCTGATTAGCTAAGTCACAATTATTTGTGTAAAAATGGTATCAAATTATAAAGCATTTCATGATATTTATCTTACCAAAATCAGGTAAAAATTATTGATAATAATCCTAAACTCGTAAGTATATTTATGGTTGTATGAAATTCCATGAGATATACTTTGGTGTGCCAGTCCAAATAATAAGTATCTTATTATAACATCATGAATATATTCTTCATACTTGTATAAACCCCTTTATAATGATTACAGTGTTATATTGATGTTAATATTAACATATCATTATGAACTATAATATTTCATGTTGATCATCAATTTGGAATAACTCTTGGTTGTACTTTGAGTGGATTTTAACATTTGACTGCTCATATAAAGTAAATTGTAGCATAGATGAATAATAATAAATCGGGGTTTCCTTTATTATAAAATCATGATACACTATATATCCATTATAATAAATCTCTTAAATATCTAATATCAAGAGACTTAATATGACCCTTAACATACTATTGCGGTAATGGATTCATCAACAGATATGTTATATTGTTCTATATAACCACTCAACAGATCCTAACATCAACCCTCTCAATGATTTATCATATGAGATTATATTTTAGAAAAACATTGTTGGTCCATGATATAGATAGAGAACACACTATAATAGGGGTGAATTGTAGTTTAAAAAATGATAATTTTTTATCCTCTTCGTGTATTAAAACTAACTGAAATAAATTTTATAATAAATCCATAAAATAATCAAAATAATATCAGAGTAAGTAAAGTGGTAAGACAATAAATATTTATCAATTACTGATGAAATTAACAAACATAGAAAAAATTATACTAATTTTATTATAACAGCAACTATTAAAAGTATTGTCACACTGGAAATTTAATCAAACAAGGAGTATTGATTTACCAATCAAGTACCCCTAAAGGATATTATTAAAACCATCACTTTTAAACTAAAGTTAATAGAGGATTATAATCTAAATCCAAGGTAACCTAAACTATAAACCTAAAATTTTCATTCTTTTATTTAATGTTTTTATATTCTGAATTCATCAAAGATAAAACAACAAGATAAATTTAAATCAAAATCTTAATAAAAAATTTCATGATTTTCAATAAATAAATATGATAAAGTTAGTTTTTTACTCAAAACAATTCTCCTTTTTGAAAATCAAAAACACGTATAGAAAATTTGAAGTTATACAAATTTAAAAAAAAATCCCTATGATTTCTATAGATTCTAATAAAATTAGTAAGACTATAATTATCAAATAATATAAGTCTCCCCTATTATAAAACCCAATTGGTAAATATTTTTATCCCCATTTGTGAAAAATATATAAAGAAATATTTTGTAAATTTCTAAAATTTTTCTAAATTTTTTTCCCCTTTTCGTTTTTAAAAAAATATATATATAAAAAAATAAAATACATATAAGAAAATATAAATTCTCCCCCTTAGAATATTCATGAAATTATAGTGATGAAACTTTTACTTTTTTAACATAATCATAAATATTAAAACAAAAAAAACCATTCAAACATGTTTTTAGATAAAAAACATTACTTAACTAAATAATTATAAATATAAAACATAAAACTATAATTTAAAAAATTGAAACATTACGACATCGATAATTCAAAGAATTATTTAATATTACAAACAGAATTAGTTGAAAAATCAATCTTTCTTAATATATTTTTAAATCATATGTTTTAGATTTTTGGGATACATTCGTTGTTGTATAATAATATCATCTTGTGTATTGAACTTTTAGTCTTGTTCTATAATTTTCTTGGAAAAATCTTCTTCTCAAGACTCTAACTTCTATCTCAACATGGCTAATTATTCTTCCTGATACTCAAACTTCTAAAAAAATTCCTCATGAACTTTTATTTTTTAACTCTACTCAATTATTTTATGTTTCTATGAAGCCTATAATTTCTTGAACTCATTATTAATTTTATAATTCTCATTAATTATTTATGATATTTCTTTAGTAACTTATTCAAACTTAATTTATCTTTTATATAGAATCTCATAATCTTGTTATAATTAGTTATTATACTCCTCAGTATAACTAATATCATTATATTTATATTTTTAATACTTCATAAATTTTCTCATAATTCAGTCATAGAGTTAACAAATTTCCTTGACAACTCTCAAATTTCCCTCAATTTATCTATTGATTCAATTAACTGAATTTTACACTTGGATTTATGAAATCTAACCATTTAGACTTAAATCAGATCAAATTTTTCACATAGTTTGAGTAAAGAAAATAATAACATATCTTCTATCACCACTCAATCTTATCGATCCATGAACTGAGACATATGACCTCATGGGTATCTTGAAATTCCTTGGTTACCTTCCCCGCACACCATGGGCAATTATCCATTGGGGTTAGTTATCAAACAAATTATTATCCCCACAAGCCAATATTTGTTATTTAATTATACTTTTATCATCACTCACACACCCTAGGAGACATTCCAAGTGATCATGTAACACCCCAAGCTTCCACGGTACGTTTCCATTTGAATAATGCAATAGCTTGCATTGTACGCAACTTCGAGATTCTAACACACTGAGACCAATCAAACTAGTCGTTATGAATTTTAATACCAACTTTTTAAAATTTTATAAATTTTATTTTTAAAAATGGAATTAATTTTTGAATTCATAATATCAAAATTATCTTAGGGTTAATTTTTGGTATTTTTCTGAAAACATTCAATTTTTGATGAATAGTGAAAACACTACATTATTGGTTCAAACTGCCTTTTTATTTAAATAATTATTTATTTTATTTACATTTATTTTAGGTCAAAATAGATACATAATACCTATATAAGTTCAATATAATTCATTAGAGTCATTTTATAATAAGTTTAGATATATAAAAATTTTATTGAACTTTTTACCGTCTTTTACCCACCTCCTAGGAGCATTTGCAAATTCGCATAAAACTTAATTTTACCGCTTCTGTGAGTTGAATTTAAAACATCTAAGAGACAAGGTTAATATTAGTAAGTAAAATGTGGTTCAATAAGATAAAAATAATTTTTTTTGAATAGTAAATTTTGACTTTTATTTACCACGGTTATAGGTAAGTAGGGTAATTACGGGTAAAAATGATATCATAATTACCCTAACACGCATCCTAATTCTATTGTATAAGTATAATTCGACCAAAAACAACCTTGGAAATAAAATATGATCCTCTTTGGTCCACTTGGATTATATTAGGACATTTATTATTATTTTATTTAAAGAAGAGTTAAAAGTGTTATATTCAAAGTTTAATAACTAAACCATTTTTAATATTGGGTTAAACACAATATAAATTAGACTATAAATATTCATTATAAAGATAATAATATTTCCTACATAATTGTATTTTATTTATAATTTTTAAACATTAAATAATTTAAGTTATTTATGACACAATGTTGATGCAGTAATTACTTTATTAATGAAGGAATCAAATAAATGGTATTATAAATATTAAAATAAATATATGACATACATGAATTTTATAGGTGAATATGAAATTTTAGAGTTGATTTTATGTATCTTGATTGAAGTAATCAAGTTGTGATGACTTTCACAAAAACCAAATACCAAATAATGTCAAAATTGACATAAATTAATTTTTAAAACAAATACTATATTATTGGTTGATATAATATTCCTAAAAACATAAGGTTCATCCAAAGAGCTTAAATAATATTAATATGTCATTAATTAACCACTTTATTTTATCTTGGAAGTTTAGAGTTAGTTTATTAATCATATAGTGTAATAATACAGGAAGACATGGTAAAAGTTAAAATATTTAACTAAGAGTTAAATATAAAGGATAAGGTTAATATGGTGACCTAAACCTGTATAAAACCTATTGTTTGAGTGTATTTTGACACATTCCCACCTTATCCTAGAAATAAATTATTTTGGATCCATTATAAACTGAAAATGATTTTATTATAAAATAATATTTCAATATTTTCCTAAAGTGACCCTCACCTCTCTTATAAAAGGCCACTTCCCCTTCTCTTAATTTCACACCTCCAAAGCATTTTGCCTCGGCCAAACCCTGCCCAAATATCCTCTAAACTATCATTCATTCAACCTAGAGGCCTTTGTTTGATCATAAGGTCAACCTAAGGATCCCTTTTGATCAAATCAAAAGGAAGAACCCAAAGAAGAGGTAAATGTTTCATCACCTCTTTCAAGTTCATTTCTTCTTCCACTTCCTATTTATTTGTTGTTTCCATTATAAAAAAATAACTCCATTATCTTCTATATACTATGATGTTATTAAAATGGTACAACCATATTCATTATTCGATCCATCGTATGAATGACAAAGTCACCATACGTGCATATGTACGGCTTACCGTCTCCACGTCGCGTTGTAGTTTGTTATTCAAACACTTCATTATTTGGATGGGTATAATAATGAGTATAACTGATTTAAATAATAAATATAAAATTTTATTCATTATTTATATATTATATACTATCCAATTACATACAATTTCACCATCAATTTATTGATATTGTTACTCGTGCGTACGTACGGATTACCGTCTCCACAAACGTGATGAGATTCATTCCCCATCGTAATCATTCAAGAATAATTTTCATTTTATGATTAAAAATAATGCTTAAGAACTTAATATAATTCTAGATATGAATAAAATACATCCTATTCATAACAAACATGGCTTACATAATCAATAATATAAAGGAAAATGGATCATTTAACACCCGAAACGAGGATATTACTAAAATATTATTAACAAAGCAATATTAGAGGATCGTATATGATATCATATTTATCTATATAGTTTTTGTATAATTTAATAACAGTTATTTAACTATTATATAGGAGGTTAATGTACCCTCAACCAAGGAAAATTATAAGGTAAGGGTTAATTCTACAATCTCTTTACTTATCTGAGGTTGTTGATACATAAGTATCTACTGGGACTTCTTTATCATCCACATTCATGTTTTATTAAAAATATATTTCAAAACATTTTTAATATTTACTAGACTATGGGTTAAAGTAATTTATACCCTTATTTGACCATATATGTTTTGAAAGGAACATTTTCATTGTTTTCCAAACAAGGTACTTTATAAACTTTTCGACAAAATTATGGTAAGAATGTATTTTTTTAACTTATACGAAGGGTGCAGATATTTTCCACTGTTATAACATCGTCAAAGCTTTACATAAAATATTATAATAATATGTTCAAAATAAATTTTTTCTTTTATAATTATATGAATTTTAAATGATTTCAAAATATAAAGAGATATTTCTCTTAAAAAGTTGTGATTTCATCTATGTCAACATCCTTTTATGGATTTTAAACTTTTTTAAAGTTAATTTATTACGATAAAAATATTCCATATTCTATTGAAGGTGTTGTGATATATTTGACTATGGATGTGTTATTTTTATACCATTCATGGTTTATGGATAAAGTATTTACATTTAGTATGCTAGTTTTAATAAGAATGTTTATGTTATGTTTAAACCTTTTCATATGAGGAATGCATTGGACTTAGAAAGTGATGGGTGGAGCCTGCAATTGATCCTCGATGCATCGCTCGGTATCATGAGAAAAACTAGTGTCTTGGCATAAGTCCTTGATAAAATCTTATTTGTAGTCTTGGCACAAGTCCTTGACTATGTGGTTATGAAGTCGGGCATTATGCATTCCATCATTATGAAAGTGGATATTGATATTGCATGTGATTATTCGACTAGTAGAATATCAATGTGAATAAGTAAATGGAATTATTTGATTTTTTATTTTCCATATTAAGCTTAAGTTTAAGTTTAAAAGGCTTTTATTTTAGTCTTATACATTTCCTTAAATGTTTATGCTTATTTATGAAAGTTTCCTCTATATTTTTATCCTTATTGAGCATCTGAGCTCACCCCTTTCTATGTTTTATTTTTCCTAGGATGCGAAGAAGTATATTATGAATAACTTGTAGGGATAGTATAAGGGATGAATGTAGTAAATGGAGACAATTTTTTTGTTTTTTTTCATTTTATAATGTAATATAAAACTTATGAATGTATCTAGTACTTCCAATGATACTAAACTAATTAGTCTTTCAGGATTTTGATCCCTTGTGATCATGCCAATGTTATGTAATAATGCACCGACTCTGGGTAAATGGGGTTGGGGCATTACAGACCACCCATCCTAACACTACGCCAGGCCAAGAATGCTTAACTGTGGAGTTCTAATTATATAGGATCCCAAAAAAAGGTGCACCTTATTGATATGGGTAGTAATATTAATCCTTTTAAAACTTTAACTTTCTAGAGTGTTACATTCTCCCAATATTTATAAAATAATTTTCCTATTTTGAACCCAATATTTTAACCCCGGTAGTGTCACTACACATTGGGCTAGGTATCACTCTAATACCACTATTATGACCTGACCTCCAATAGCCATGAACCTGGTAATCTGACCTCATGGGTACCCTATAATACCTTTGTTTTCTTCATAGAACACAATAGGATATTACCTATCATGTTTACTTATCAGACTAATGATTTCCCCCACATTCCAAAACATATTCTTTTAGTTTGATTTTTTTCTCACTCACACACACCATGGGAGAGTTCCCATGAGACCTTCTATCCTAAAACTTATCTAGGCCAAGAATTCTTAAATGTGGAGTTCTAATCAAGTAGTCTCCCAAAAATAATGATGCACCTTTTTGAAAAGGTTAGTAACATTTATCCTTTTAACCATTAAAATTTCAATGGTGTTACATGCTATAGATTATAACACCATTATAAAAGTGAAAATTAAAAGGATAAATGTTACTACCCATGTCAACAAGGTGCACCATTCTTTTAAGGAGCCTAATTTATTATAACTCCATATTTAAGAAAGATTTTCCTAGATTGTTGTTAGGATGGGTGACCACCTAGGAAGTTTTCTAGGGTGTGTGTGAGTGATGACAAAGCACACTGGAATAACATGTGTTGGAATTTGGGGATGGTAATTATTCTAGTAAGTGGCCTTGGCAGGTAATATCTTGTGGTGTGCTAGAAAGGCAACCAAGGTATTATGGGGGACCCATGGGGTCAAATGACCATGGTTTATGGCTCGATTAGGTTGGGTCATAACAAATGGTATCAGATCCAATACTCATCCTAAAGTGTAAAGGAGCTATCTGGATTTAAGGTGTGGGGTCCACAATGAGGGCATTGTACATTAAAGGGGGATTTTTAAACACCCCTATAAAATTGATAATTAAAAGGGTAAATATTAAAAGTCATGTCAATATGGTGCACCTTTATTTTTAGGATCCTACCTGATTAAAACTCCATAGTTAAGAAGGATTGACCTAGAATAGTATTAGTATGGGTAACCTCCAAGAAATTTTCCTAGGGAATATGTGAGTGAGGAAAAATCACATTAAAATAACATGTGTTGGCTGGTAGGGATAATCATTAGTCTAATTAGTGGCCCCATTGGGTAATATACTAGTGTGTGTTGGGAAGGAAACCAATGTATTATGGGAGACCCATAGGGCTGAGTAGTTCGATTCATTTCATATACTTTTTTGACTAACTCAAAATAAGTATACATTTCTAATCCAATATTTTATATTGACATACTAGTTTGGTATTTTAAATAACTATCAAATTTTTATTTTTATAGATCCTTTACATTTAAAAATATTTTAAAACTACTGGTGCTTTAACTTTTTCTAGGTAAAACCCCTCAATATCAATTTTTTCATCTTATTTATCAACATCAACTACATTGCAATCATTTTCAACTTCTATGGGAGAATCATTCGATAACAATATTGAAAACTTTTTATATGAACTTTATTTTTTGGAATACCTAATTAATGGAGATGAATTTTTATGTACATAAGGGTGAATTTAATATTCTATTAAAGAGATATATTTTAGATAAATATTATCAGACATTTCTTTCAAAACATAAACTTTTGGATTTTCATCATCTTTATTCTCTGAAATTTTATCTACTAGAGTGGAATCCTTATCAACAAGAAGTTTGAATATATTTTAATAAATTTTCATGATATTTAAAATGAGTGGGTTTCTGAGGAAATTTTTTAATACTTTCCAAGATGGTTCTCCAACTTCCCAATTAAGTGAAGATAAAGATGAATATTTATTTAGTTCTTTTTCCACCCTGATATCTTTTCTTTTTTCACCAAAATCTATATTCCACATAAATGTTTTATCCCCAATAATATGTTCGTGAATTGTCACTAATGGTATTATAGATATAGAAATATGATATTACATTACTTTTAAAATATATTTTTTATTCTTTTTCACCTCATCTAAATTATATTCAGTGTCTTCTTTGAAGGATTTTTCCTTTGTTTTGCCTACTCCAAAAATATGTGTTCCCTATATCTCTATTGTCCTTCTATATATTTTCTTCTTCTACCTTTTATTTTAGGAACCCTATATGATTTTAAAGAAAACTATGAATTTTTTTATCACTCCCTCATTTGAATAAATGTTTCTTCTATAGATATTTGTTTTTTTGAACCTCCTTATGATGAACAACTTTTTAATAAACCTATATTTCTCTAGTTTTTTACTTCTTCTTTTATGGTGACCTAAAAATATTTGCAGCATCCTATGTTTTCCTTTTTATATCCATGCCATATTTAATGGTTTTTTTAACATTTGAAGATATAGGTATTGATTTATTTTCAAAAAACATTTTTTCTTTGAAATCATAAGTTAATATCATCCTCAATATTTTTTTATTATTAATTAATTTTTCATTTTTACTCCCATAATGCACCGCATTGTCCAAATTTTCTTCTTTCAATAGTTTTACAAGAACCCTATTGATGATCAGTCTATATAAAAAAATTAATCTTGAAAATACCATTACAAATTAATTTTATAGAAGACCAGATAAAATTCACAAGATTTTAGTTCTATAAGATTACTAGAAATTATAACAAATAATCATCTTGAATCTTAATAGTATCCTTGTCTATCTTCATTATAAGTAGGAAAGAATGTACCCATTGAAATACTATGTGTATTCCCAGTGATAAGTGTCATGTATTTTGAACTGTCTCATTAATAACAAACAAAATCCTCTCTTCATGAGGTTTAATAAAACTTTAACAATATTCTAGTAGTCTTTGTGAGACAAACAAGGATTCTACTTCAAAAAAAACATTAATAAATTGATCAAATATCTCTATATTCAACACAAACTTATGAATAAAAATAAAAAACATAACCTATTTGAATCCATAAACCTCTATAAACTACAAAGATCTATATAAATCCCTAATAATTGAAGTATAAAACAATTTAGGATCTTTATTTGGTTGGACCAAATTTTTTCAACCTTGAAATTCAATTAATTTCATTGAAAAAAAATCATACTTCTTGAATAGTCCTAAATTGATAATTATTTATCTTATAATATACCTCATTTATAAATTTTTGAAATATTTCACAACTAAAATTCTTGATGAAAATTTATTTATGAAAATTCAATAGATATTCACAATAAAACCATTATGAATTCATCCAACAAACTCTAAGTCCATTCCTTTATATGAGTGTCAAAGAACATTTGATATTCTTATTAGTGGTTATTGGTTTATAATGATAAAAAGTATAGGATTTATTCAAGGTAGATTCATATTATATCATATTTATTTTATAAATTAATTAATTTTCCAACTAAAATTGATTTATCTTTCAAAAATTTATTTTTCTTAAAAAACTAAACATAGTTCTTAATAATTATATACTATAAATAGGTATTAAAAAATCTAATGAATTAAAAAAGTAGTTAAAAACTAACTAGAAGTTATATACCATTAAAATGGCTTGATCGTTTTATTTAAAAAATAATTATAGATTATTCTATCATATAAAATATAAGTTCTTCAAAAAATTAAATTGCTTAGTTTTCAAAGTTAGCTTAAAAATAAATACTCCCCTTGGATAGATAGAATTAATGTTATATATAAAGATAAAACTAAAAAATAGAATGTATTTTTGATAAATATAAAAAATAATTTTTGAACATTAGAAATAGGTTTTCTATTATTTATGTGTGGTTCCTTAAAGTATTATAAATTAAGTCTTTGGTAGTTAGAACTTATAAGTTCTAGAAGTATTTTTGAAAATAATCTCTAGAATCCATGTCATCATAGACTTTTTTTCTCATAAGAAGTTATTTCTTTATAGATAAAGGGATGGGATCTTCAAATCATTGTACTTTATTCAAGGATAAGTTTTTTCTTCAACATCCTCTACTTTGACACATGGAACAAAATGTTGTTTTACTTGGAATAAAATAATCCTTTTGGTATGTTAAACTTTTGGTGGTTTTCCTACCCCAACTAGATGAAGTTCTATTCAGTATTATCTATCCATTAATTTTTTCAAAATGCTTTATTCCATCCGTAAAATTTTTCATAAAATTATTTAAATACATAATTTGAAAATTGAATTTGAAAACTTCATTCTTATGTTAACAAAAAGTTAGGCTATTCACTTATTCTCAGAATTTTTTTATCATGGTATTCTGTCTTAAGATGATATTGTAGTGGTTTCACTTTTCTTTTTTCCTTTCAAATCAATGGTAAGCTTTGTAATCTTTTCCTTCAATTTATCCAACTCAGGAACAAGTTATCTATTATCCTTTCTCGCATCAATGTTTTTATCCTAAACTTTAAAAAATATATATATTATTTTATCAGTTTCATATTTAAGAATAATTTAATTCATATAAAAATTTTGGTACATGTTTTCACATTCAATAATATAATATTTCATCTCTTTATAAGTTTTAATAATTTTTTCATCATTATATTAACAAAATAAACACTCATCATTAGTATCATTTTTAGAAGCATACAAACATTTTGAATCTAGAGTTAGATTCATAAGAGCTTTAGTATTCATTCTTCCCATAAAAAACTTTTTAGTATTTTCATATAATTTAGTGATTTTTATAATTTTTTCATAATCATTCAATTAACAATCATAAGTTTTATTTGCATCTCTTGTACTCCATGTGTTTATGGATTTCAAAAAATATATTTTATTCTTTTAATAATTTCTATAAGACTTTATATATTTGATTTTTAATTCTGAATAGTCAGGTAAAATATGAGCTTTCTTTATTCATTCATAACATATCATCTCAATTGAATCACTTTTTTATTTTCTGTCTTTTAAATAATTTATATAAAAAATATTATTTTTATAATATATTTATTTCCATATTAGAAATTCCACTATCCATTAGCTCACAATCACTATCATCAGAAACTTTTTTTGTATTTCTCATAGATATACTTGGTTTAAAAGTTGTGATATTTAAATTTTTGGTAGATGCAAAGAAAACATTTAGTTTTTTTGTCTATTTTTTTATCATATCTATTCAAAAAAAATCATTATATATAAGAGTTCCAGTAAGATCATCACAGCTTAGATTTTTATTGTTCTTAGTATCATTAATAGATTTTTGTTTCAATTTCTACTCTGTAAGAATTATATCAATCACTTTATCCACAAGAGGTTATCTTATAAATATTTTTCTCCAAGTGATTGTATAATTTTTAAAAAATTATCAAACTTTGATGCATTTGAGACACACTTTCACCAGGTAAAAAATTGAAAGCTTGGTAGTCAACCATTAGAATAGCTTGTTTGGTATCAAGAAGTTTTTATGTTCCAAAATTAGTAACTTATATCTATTTCCAAATTCCATGTGTTTTTTATTATGAATAAAATTGACTATATATATTCATTTGAATAGAGAATAAAAGAGTTTTTTGAACTTGAAAGTTCAATTGAAATTCAGACTTCTATTCTCTATTAAAATTAAAAACCTATTTTTATTTAATTTTATAAATTATCATAAGCATAAGAAAATTATATACTCTTGTATTTATCACAAATTTTTTTGTCTGATTTTTATATTATTCATAATCATTCCCATAAAATACATGTGTTATATTAGGATTAAGATTGTTGATGGATCCAACATGAATTCATTCTATTATAAAAAATATTTTCTCTAATATAGGTTAGTGTAAGGAAACTGATAGGCTCATAAATTTGATAAAGTAATTGAAATTTAAAAAGATTATATTATGATCAGCCACAAGTATAGAGGAATTCTTTGATATCAAATATCAGTCCATGACGTAGAAACAAAACACACTATAAGAGGGGGCGAATTTTAGTTTAAAAAACTACTGTTTTTATCCTCTTTATGTATTAAAACTAATTGAAATACAATTTTTTATAAACCTAAAAATTAATCAGAATAATATCAGAGTAATCACAGTATTAAGGAAATCAGTATTTCACAATTACGGATGAAAGTAATAAAAATGGTATAAAATTTAAACTATTAGTATTGTAACAACATATGTTAAAGGTTTTATCATGGTGGAAACTTAAAAAAAATAGTGATGATTTAACAATCAAGTAACCATAAAGGATATTATTAAAAACCTCAATTTTATTCCAAATAGAATAGGATATTGTAAAACTTGTCTAATGTAACCACAACTATAAACCTATAGAAAGGTATATGCTTCTATAAATTGGAATCTTTGATCTATCTTCCAATCCCTGGGAATCCCTTGACTAAATCTATCTATAGGTTCATAATTTAACAAAACAGAATTTTAGTATTCAAGATTCTATAAACTAGAATCTCTATTCTATCTTCCAATATTGAAACCCTTGATCATCCCGATTGGAAAAACAATGATTATAGTAATAAATACAAGATCTCTTATAATGAAACCTCAAAATCATAATATCTTAGAAAAAACTAAAAATTAAATCAATCATTAGTGCACTAAATAACAATCAGTTGATGGATTCAAGTGATTATAAATTTTTTATTATTTTAATATATGTCTTGTGTCTTTCCCATGTCTATCTCATGTATACTATTTATAGGTAGTGTTGTAAAAAAATCTAATGGTCGGATTCTGCAATCTTCATGTTTAGTTATAATGGAAGCAAATCGAGTTTACAATTCGTCTTCTAATGGAATTAGAATCTTGAAACGTCTACTGATAAATTTATATAGGCACCACTATAGGGATTAAACAACTAATTTTTCATAATAAATTAAACCATCATTAGTTAAAAAAATTCAAATCATAAAACTTTAACAAATACTCAAACCATCGTTATTTTGTAAATCCTCAAGTTATTAGTATTTCATTTAATAGTTTTATATTATAAATTAATCAAAGAAAAAAAACTAAAGTTAAATAAAAATATTAGTAAATTGTTTTGTGATTTTCAAAACCAATAGGATAAATTGATTCTTTTGATTGACATGTGTTTAGTAGTTTGGTGAGACCACAGAACCTTAACCTGAGAAATGGATCCATTATTATACCAGTATAAATAGATTTCTCCATAAATTTTAAGAACCTATATAAGATTAAAAATCAACTTCTTAATATGAAAAATTTCCCTAAAAACATATGATATATCAATGCATTCAACCTCTATTGTCGAGTCAATGATGGGGGACTATTTGGAAGTCTTCTAACTAAAAACTCTACCATTTAGGAAAAACGCAATACTTTATTGACATTTCATATCATATTTTCTTATTATAAACTATTATTAGTGTAACCCTTTACACAAATATCATCTTTTTCTCTAAATATTAGGAACATATAATTATTTCTTATCAAGTACTTAATAATTTCTTTACAACAATTTAGTGACTTTCACTAAGATTGGATTGGTATCTTCTAGTTATGATAAGAGTATAGGTGACATCATGTTGGCTAAACAACATTAAATAAATGATAAAACCTATAGTGGATTCAATATAATTATATCCATCCTTTGAAAATGACTAAAAATTTGAATAATTTTATTATGAAAGAGAAAAATAGTTACAAGGAAAAATAATCAATAATATCAAGGTGGACATAAGTGATGAATCCCAAGAGAATAATTGAAAATGAAATCCTTAAAGTACCTATGGATGGATTCAACACAAGAATAAATAATCAATAACTTCTTTTGAATGCCTTTGGAAGCTAAGAAATCTTCACAAAAAATGACCCTCATGCCATGAATACAGAATATCTACTTCTTAGTGGATTAAAATCTATACATGCTCTGATTGTGTATACTAAAATCCAATGGAAATAAAGGATCCATAACATATAATAGAAAAATCATATTGAGTATAATTCATTCACTAGTAATAAAATATTTTTTATGATAATATATATAAGCTATTAAATAAATCATAGTCTTCAGTGATATGATAATTTCCATCTCTATAAAAAGTCAAGAAAGCTATAAGCACAAATCCCCTATAATATAAATGATTCTACCTCCTCATATGATTCTATTAACATTATAATCATCTGAGTTAATATTTAAACTCTAAAAAGATTCTATATAACACACCCAAATAGATAAACATTCCATGGACTGGGTATCATTCAAACACAAAGTAGGAGGAGGCCATATCTTGATAGATGATGGGATATCGTATCTTCAGGATAGAGAAAAGGGATAAAAATATTTATATGATTCATACCATGTAAAATTGTTAAATACCCCTAATAGAACCATTTTATTCATGTTTATTTGTATTTGAAATAGACCATATGAATAAATTAATTGATTGAAATTATCAAAATATGATTTCTTTTATGTGTTTTGGAAGGATACATAGTTTGAAGAAAAATGTACAAAAAGTGATAAATATATTAAACTAAAAACACTTTTTGTCGAGATAATCATAAATTTAGATTGTAGTTTTAGAAAAGTAAATGACCAAATCTCGATCTTATAAATGAATAATCGAACTGAAACTTAGAAAAACTACATGAAAAATAAGATTACATGTCATTTTAATTATATTCATGAAGTGAATCTCAAAAATTAAAGGATGTGAAAAGAATCCATGAAAAGTCTATACCTACACATTAAAAATCATTAATTTCATTTACAAGACATGAATATTGAAGAATATATAGATTAAAATATTTTCATGTCCTCACATGCTACACATCACGCAACATTTACATTATATGAAACCTTCATTACTAATGCAGAAATGGAAGTTTCATGAGAATTAATTTGGACACCACTTATTTATGAATCAAGAACCCCCCCCCCCCCCCCAATATTAACCCTAATCCATTTATGGAACCATTATGTTTCCCTGAGGGTGTGATGGAGGCTTGTAAATAGATATCTATAGGGTTTTGAAACCGTATTGATTAGTGAGGGAAGATCTATATGACGTCCTACTATAGATTTATTTTTATTATTTCCTTTTCTTTTCTTCATTCTATGATATCTCCCCTCTCCCAAATCAAATTGACCTCTCCATACATGGAGGGGTAGTTCCTATGAGTGATTGGGAAAGGAGGATTTTTTAACAACTTCATGTCTTAATTCCTTTATTTGATGGGATAAAACCTTTTCTCTTTCTTCTTCCAACTGGTTTCAATTGTTTATTCAGTTTTTAACTCTGAATGAATCTGTACTAGGGTAAGATTCATTTTATTTCTATTTCTTTGGTAAAAGATCCAAATATCCCTCCACCCAATTTCTATGTTTTTTGTACAAAACATATTATAGTTGGGTAGAGAGTTTTTTGTGATCGCCGACACATGTGAGGAATTGTGATAGGGGCTATTGTTACATAGGTAATAAAAATTTCCAATTGGAAATTACCTTAATTTATCAAAATCATCTATTATAATTCCATAAACATAGGAAGGAGGTTATAATGATTGATACTTGATTAGGGATTCCATTATCATCACCATTTGACCAATGGGGAGATATGAATTAATAGAGGAATATCTCTCTTACCATCTAGTAGATGTAGAATTGGAAAAAATTGGAAATAATGATAACATAGCACTAGGTTTAGCTAAACCTTCTCTGATGACCATATTTCATCAATTTTTTAAATAAATCAACTTAAATTACTTTCTTTATTATATTTATCAAACCAATTAAAATCTATTTTTTCCTCAAATCAAATAAAAGTGATAAGCTTATTTTGTATACACTCCTCTTTCTGAGACTATCTAGGTTTACTAATATACTATACTAGGTTATAAAAAAATTGTTTCTCCATGCCCCATAACATGAGTGCATAAAACTTTATTCCATTTTAGGGGAGACAGTACCTAAAAATTGAAAAAATTAATTAGCATTGCATGAAATGTAGTTCTCATAAACAATTAATTTATTTTGAACTTGAAATTTAATAAAAGATAACCCAACTAAGAAAAATAAAATTTCAAGAATACTTTGAGGAAATTAATTTGTTAGATTCAAGTGAGACTTTTAATATTCACTCTAAACTAGACATAATGGCTGTAAATCCTAGCAAACCAAGCGTGACATCTACGCACCTCATTTTTTTTAATCAAAATAACCAACTCCCTATGACTACTACACATAATGATTTTAATCTGTGAGTTAACATGATTCTAGTACTACCAAAATTTCATGGTCTTGAAGGAGAAGACCCAAATTGGCATATCCAAGAATTAAACTTCATCTATTCAAGATTCAGACTAAAAGGAGCACCTAAAGACCATTTCCAATGGAGTTCATTCCCATTCTCACTCTATGGAGTAAATAAGGAATAGTTATATATTTTACACCCATGAGAGGTTAGTGGTTGGGAATATCTAAAAATATGCTTCATGTAAATATTTTTTCCCACATCCAGGAGCCCCATATTAAAAAAGAAGATTTACATCATACAAAAATAAACTGGAGATACCCTCTATGAGTACTAGGAATGGTTCAAGAATATTTTTTCCTACTACCCACATCAAGAAATGGAGGATTAGTAATTCATTAAGGAATTTTACCAAGGAATGATCAATAATTATCGAAACCTATTGGATGACTCGTCTAGAGGGGCCCTAATTAATAAGTCATCAGCAGATCCCTGAGGTATAATTTAAAATATTTCTTGAAGCTCATATAAATTTTTCACTAGAGGTGAAGGAACAAGAGGTATTCATGAGGTACAAACTTCTGATTCATCGCCTCTAGTTATAACAAAGATTGATGAGCTAACCAGTTAAATGTGAACATTTGTTGTGAATCATACAAGAGAACAATAATCCCAACCTTAGATATGTGGTATATATTCTTCCACAAATCATTAAATTGATCAATTTGATAAGATACAGGGTATGGATAGTTATGCATCCACATTCCAGAAAATTAAATATCAAAAAATAAACAATGGAGATAAGGGAAGCTCGAAAAGGATTTGGAGGTCAACAAAACCAGTTCATACCCCCTTTTCCAATCATCCACCTTTCCAGAAGAAATATCAAAACTAGAAACACTCCAATAATTATAAAAACATACCTTTCAACAATAATAATAATTTTAATCAACACCATTCTAGGGAATGACTTATGTGAAAACATCTACCATTGCACTGAAAACTGAATAGTAGCAGCTACATATCAAATTTGTAGGATTGAAAGATATAATTGATAAGATCATAGATAAAATAATAATTTTTATGGTCATTATAAGAAATAATAAAAAAAACTACCAGCAAAGATAGTTCCAAATCCGATGTAAATTCTGAGAATTATTATAGTACTAAGTATAAAAGGGATCCATCCACCTGAAAATGTAAGGATAATGATTCTGAGAAACCTTCTGAAGCTCAACCTATCCATTAAAAGGATGGAGACCAAAATAATAAAAGAACTAAAACCAATTTCAAGAAGTAAAGGTTAGAAACTCCATTACAGAAATAAAAAAGGGAAAAAAGGACATCCAAACATTGTTCCCTTCTATATTAGTTAAGTCAAAGAAGGGTGAAGAGGAGAAAATTCAACAAGAAATTTAAGAAACCTTCCAAAAAGTATAGATAAACACCCCACTACTATATACCATCCAATAAATCCCAAAATATGAAGAATTTATTCATGAGTTATTCACAAAAAGAAGGATGTTGTCTAGAAATGAGAGTATCATCTTAGGAAGAAGCATCCCAGCACTGATCAAACCACTGATACTGCAAAAATTTCAAGATCCAGGGATATTATCTATTCTCTACACCATTGGCTCTTTAAATTTTACTAATGCATCATGTGATCTGGGGGATTCAATAAATTTTATCTCTCACTTGGTATTTTTATCCTTACATATAAAATAATTTAATCCTAGATGAGTGGTGGTATAGTTAGAAAATAGATCCATGGTTTTCATAGCAAGAGTTGTAGAAGACCTATTGGTAGGAGTAAGAGGAATGATCTTTACATTGGACTTTTATATTCTTACTATGGAAGAAGTTAGAGCACCAGGACACTATACCATCATCCTTGAGAGACCTTTCTTAAAGACATAAAAGGCCATCATCAATGTCCATGATGGAACACTCATAATGGAACTGGGATATAGTACATTAAAATTCAAAATTCTTGATGTGATGAAACATCCTTCCAGTAGTCACTCACTTTATGCTATATCCCATGAATAAGTTATGGATCTAGTTGATGATTTAGGTATGCTTCTTGAATTCTTAGTTTTAGGAGAACAATTTTCATTTGAAAGTATCATTACCCAGAAATATGAACATTCTAATTTCTAGTTAGAAGAAGAGATTAATTATTATTTTTTCAATAATCTATTAAGAAAAAATGAAGTGATACAATATACCTAAGCTTTATAAGTAGGAATACTGAATTCAATACCATCCCTCAAACAACCCCAAAGACTGGATTTAAATCTATTCCAAGTGATTAAAACTATGATTACCTTATCAAAGGTGAGAAATTACCGGTTATAATTTCCATTAACCTAGCCCATTCCTAAGAACAATATCTAATTAACCTAATCAAAAGAAATTTCCAAGACATAGGATGGAGTTTATGTGATATACCCAAAATTAACCCCAAAGTCTTCCCTCATAGAATATTTTTGAAAAGTGATTATCGACCAGTCAACATTATAAAAGACTTAATCCCATATTCATGGAGGTTTCTAAGAAAGACATAGAGAAATTTATAGTGGTTGTTATCATTTTCATAGTCTTTGTTTCTTATTGGGTTATCCCCATTCATGTAGTCCCAAAGAAAACTGATCTTACCACTGTTAAAATTGAACATAAAGAACTGATCCCCATGAGAGTGAGAAATAGTTGGAGATTGTGTATAGATTACTGAAAGATAAATCAAGTTACTCAAAATTACCACTTCTATATCCCATTAATTGATAAAATTATAAAAAATTTAGCCAAAAAATATCATTATTGCTTTTTATATTGTTTCTTAGGATACTTCCAGGTACCAACTGCACCAGAAGACCCATAGAAGATGATATTAACCTATCATTTTGGCACTTTATCATAAAATAATATGTCATTTGGGAAATGAAACACACCAGGTATATTTCAATGGTTTATGTTGAGTATTTTCTCAGATCATATTAAGTACTACCAGGAGGTATTTCCTGATTATATCACTATTTTCGATAATTATTTCGATCATTACTTATGGAATTTTGATAAAATTTAAAAACATTCATTGAGAATAATCTTGTTTTAAACTTACAAAAATTTCATTTCATGGTCTAAAAATGAATCGTGTTATGCCACATAATCTCAAATAAATGAATTGAGGTAGATAAGTCAAAGGTTTGTGTAATTAACTCACTTCCATATCCAACTTTTCTTAAGCATGTTAAATCATTTTTAGGCCATGAAGGTTTCTATTTAAGATTTATAAAATATTTTAGAAATATTTCTATACCTCTATGTTGGTTACTATAAAAATAATTAGAGTTAAATGTTAATATTATGTGCAAGGTGGAATTTGATTAATTAAATAAAAGGCACAGTACACCACCAATAATGCAACCACCTAAATGGAACCATCCTTTCGAGATGATATATGACTCATAAAATCAATCTATGGGATCCATACTCTAACAAAAAAATTAAAGAAATACTCAATTAATTTTCTACACATCAAGGAAGTTGGATTCCATGCAGGTCAATTACACAACTATAGAAATGGAGATCCTTGTAGTTGTATTTTCTCTAGATAAATTCCGATCATACCTATTGGGAACTAAATTTTTTGTTTTTTATATCCATGAATCCCTTTAGTATCTAATAAAGAAGGACAATTCTAATCCATGACTGGTGATATGGATTATTTTATTATAGGAGTTCCCCTTTGAGATCAAAGACAAAAATCATACCAAAAATCAAGTGGTCGATCATCTGAGTCAAATAACCAACACTAATGAAGAAGAAATTCCAAACTAGAACCCACTCAATGATGAGATTCCTAGAGAAAAACTCTATATGATTGATGGTAAAATACCATGGTACACCAAAAATTTCAATTATTTGTTCACAAATCAGGTACCCTCTTATCTAAACTCTCATTAGTAGAAAAAAATAAAATCTGAGTCTAGGTTATACATATGGTATGACCCATTATTTTGTAAAATATACACTAATAAAGTAATTAGAATATGTCTTCCTAAAATTAAAATTGAATCATTTTTAAAATTTTGTCGTACATTAGCTTGTGGAGTCCATTTTGGATCCCAAAGGATGGATAGAAAAGTATTAGAATCTATAATTTTTTGTCCCATTTTATTTAAATATGAATGTGAGTTTTGTAAAAAATGTTCAATTTTTTAGTTTTTTTCAAAAATCACAAAAAAATCCCCAAAAACCAATTAACATATGTTAAATTTTTCAAGTGTGGGGTATAAAATTCATGGGACCATTCCTAATGTTGTGTGGCTATTCATATAATCTACTCGATGGAGATTATGTTTAAAAATGGGTGGAAGAAAAATCCACCAAAATTAACGATGCTAAATTTGTCTAGGATTTTGTCAGGACTAAAATATTTTATAGGTTTGGAGTACTTCAATCCATCATTAGCAACCAGGGGACCCACTTCTATAATAATAAAATAGAGTCATTACTAAAATGGTATGGGGCGCACCATAAAACTTAAACCTCATATCATTCCTAGAAAAATGGATAACAAGAAGTTTCTAATAGGGATTTCAGGGGAATTTTGTAAAATATGATAAAACCTAATAGGAAGGACTTGAGCCAAAATATGGATGAATCCCTATGGGATTATAGGCCTGCATAAAAGACACCCAAAATAATGAGCCCCTATGGATTGATTTTTGGGAATAGCTTCCACCTTTCGATAGAATTGGAACATAAAAACTATTGGGCTGTGAGATAGATTAATATGGACCTTGACAGAGCTAGTAAAGAAATGATATTGTAACTATAAGATCCAGAGGAAATAAGGGGATAATATTTTTAAAATTCAAATATTTTCAAAGAAATAATTATTTCCCATGAAAATATGATTCAACTAATAACCTTAAAGCCTATAGATTAATTTTTTTTATAAAACTCTAGAATCAAACTGATTCTAGGTAAATTTTGTTCCAAATGGGAAGGAACTTTTACTGCGATTCATGTATACCCTTTTGGTGTTGTGTAGTTCTCAAAGGAAATATGAGGAAACCCATTCACTATAAATGGATAGAGGATGAAGAAATACCATGGGAACATTCCTAAATAACTAGTGGAGGATATTACACTCTTTCACCCTAATTATTAATAAATATCAACCAGGTTTTGCCTTCCCTTTACATTTTATTAAATATATTAATTCCATATTAATTTTTTTTAATGGTAAAGGGGACAAGACCTTGTTTATTGAACAAGAAAGAAACTCCTTTTGAAGGGAAGAAGGAGGAACCCATTATAGAGACAAATAAAAAACATCTAGAAGAACAAGCCATGCGGCCAACCAGGATCCAAGAGTCAAAAGGAGACAAAAATCAAATCAAGATCAAGTGCGGGGGAGGGAATATTTTAGTCTAGGATTTTTCAAAAAAAATCATTTTTTGAGTTGATTCAATGATGTTAAACAAAAGATCTTCTGGGAGGAAACCCGTATTTTTTGCCTTAGCCTGCTCTTCCCTTCAGTCCTATTTTAGAGTGATTGAACATGCATGAATATAATTTTTTTTATTATTTTGTAGGCCAATTAATAAATATGGTTCAACTCTGGAGAATGTAGAATGTGAACATAATACACATTATAAAATGTATACATGTCTTGAAGGTGATATAGAACTGAAGGAATATGCCCTATTCAACCCAACTAAAGCATCATTTTAAAAGGAGGTTTTCTTTTACATTACATATAATTTAAATTACCTATATTTTTGTTTGAATATATATATTTTATCTTTAAAGTGACATTTCATACTCACAATTAGCTTTATTTCATTACTTGATTGATCTAGAAGATAAGAATCTCTTAGGAATCCCATGATTCCATGTTTTAGATATTTAAGTTCATGAGTTTGAATGGGTAAAATGGGAAATTGACTAATTAGAGTGAATCATGGATATTTAATTAATAACTCATTATTTTATGGATATATTTGATTCAAGTAAATGAAATTTCCCTACCATTTTTCATAGTTTTAATTTCTAAAATATATTTGGACTGATTTATTTTTTTTATTACATTCTATGAGTGATTGTCCAAAATTACATGTTCTATTAACAATATCATTTCTAGACCAAATACTTCATATTTATATCTTGATAATATTTATTGAGTGATCTTGGGGAATTACACCTACTAGAAATTTCATTAGAACATTTCAAAACTATGACTATGAAAACCCACATTTAAAATGATTGAGGAAATTTTTTATTAATACCTTATCCTTGGACCCACCAATACATTGATCCTTGTTTTTTTCTATTGAATCCATGAATGACCTCGCTATAAATAATTGACATTATAATCCATTTTTATTCATTCCTACCATGCTTAATTTATATTTCATGATATTTTAAATTGTGGGGGGTGTGGGAATTCTTAGCAGTAGGTATGTATTACATTGCATGGAAAAGTGTGGGGGGTTCTATTTTAGGTATTGGGAAGGTATCATGTTTTATCCATTGTAATTATTATTTTCCCTTATTTCAAAAATGAAAAAAATTGATTTATGTTTTGGGAAAATCAAAAATCACCATTATGTAACTGATCGTATATCAATCATATGTGGTTAGGTGGTGGATGTGAGATTTTTTCTAAGCATGATTTTTGAAAAAGAAAAAAAACAAAAAAGTCAAGAAGGTGAAACTCTTTCATTCTTACACTAATTATGACCTTACTCTAAATTTTGGGGATGGGGAGTTATTATTTTATAGAAGATATTTTCCTTACACTTTAATTTTTATATCATGCGGTATTCTTTATATATAACCTTATTTTTTAGACTTAATATTTGAACATCAATACTACCAAACTTAAGACTCAGATTCATTAGAACCTTTATTGAAAATACATCATGATTTTATGTGAACAGTTTCTTTATATGGTGTAGAAATTAGTTCCATTGCATTCTTATGTAAAATGATCATGTATTCATGATAAGAGCATAACTCTACTTGAATATTTATCATGAGTGATGAGAGAAAATAATCCATTATGAGGTAAATCATGACATGGAATGTGTGATAATAATAAATTGTAATATATGAATGTAACGCCCCCGCCCTAGTTACCCATAGATGGTGCATTATTACATAAAATTTTCATGAACACGAGAGATAAAGTCTCAAAAGACCGATTATTTTAGTATCCTTGGAAGTACTAGATACATACATACGTTTTAAATTACATTATGAAATGGAAAAACTACAACATTGTGTCTTCTTTGAACACACTCATATCCCTCATCCTATTCCTATAGGTCAATCATAATATACTTCTTCACATCATGGGAAAAATAAAACATAAGAAAGGGGTGAGCTTAGATCCTCCGAAAGGATAACAATATAGCAGAAACTATCATAAGAAAACATAAACATTTAAGGCAATGTATAAGACTAAATCACAAGCCTTTTAAACTTAAACTTCAGCATAATATGGCCAAGATAAATCAAATAATTCCATTTACTTATTCACATGGATATTATACTATTTTAATAATCAATGTAATATCAATAGCTAATTTCATAATGATGGAATGCATAATATCGAACATCATAACCACATAGTCAAGGCCTCGTACCAAGACTACAAATAAAATTTTGTCAAGGCCTTATTCCAAGACACTAGTTTGTATCATAAAATCTACCGATGCATCGAGGGGCTATAGCAAGCCCCTCCTATCACTTATTAAGTCCAATTCATTCCTCATATGAAAAGGTTGAAACATAATATAAACATTCGTATTAAATCTAGCATATGAAATGTAAATACCTTAAACATAAACCATGAATGGTATAAAAATATCACATCTATAGTCAAACATATCACAAAACCTTCAATAAAATATGGAATATTTTATTGTAATAAATCAACTTCAAACAAACATAAAATCCAACGAAGGATGTTGACATAGATGAAATCAATCCAAAAAATAATTGAGTGAGATATCTCTTTATATTTTGAAATAATTTAAAAGTAAAGAAAATATTTATTTTAAAAATATTCTTATAAGATTTTAAGGGAAGCTTAAAATGTTTTATAATAGTGGAAAATAGCAGCACCCATCATATAAGTTAAAAAACTTCCATTCTTTAATTTTTCGAAAAGGTCATAAATTACCTTGTTTGGAAAATGATGGAATGATTACTTTAAAAAAATTAATAAAAAGTAAAATAAGGGTATAAATGACTTTAAACTATAGTCTTGGAAATAGTAAAAATGTTTTGAATTATATTTTTAGGAAACACAGATGTGGATGATAAAGAAGTCCCAGTAGATACTTACGTATAAACAACCATGAATAATAAAGAGATTGTAAATTTAACCCTTAACTTGTACTTTTCTTTAGTTAAGGGTATGTAAACCTCCTGTATAATGGTTAAATCATTTTTATTAAATTATATAAGAAACAAATACATAAATATGATATCATATATGATCCTTTAATATTTCTTTGTTAAAAATATTTCAGTAGTATCACTGCTTCGGGTGTTAATTGATTAATTTTCCTTTATATGTTTTGTTACATAAGTCATGATTATTATGAATATGATGTATTTGATTAATATAAATAATTATATTAAGTCCTCAAACATTATTTTTAATCATCAAATGAAAATTAATCTTTAATGGTTATGATGGGGAATGAAATCTCATCACATCGTGGAGATGGTTAGTCGTACGTACGTACGAGCGACAATAACATTCTATTGATGGTGAAATAATATATAATATGGATGGTATAATATATATAAATAATAATTATCATGTTATATTTATTATTTAAATCAGTTATACTCATTATTATACCCATCCAAATAATGAAGTGTTTAATAAGAAACTACACCACGATGTGGAGACGGTAAGTCGAACGTACGCACGCATGATGACTTTGTCATTCATAGGATGGATAGAATAATTAATATGGTTGTAACATATTTATAATAAAATCTCATTATGTATAAGGTACTGGAGTTAATATTTTTTATAGAAACAACAGATAAAGAAGAAGTGGAAGAAGAAAAGAACTTTGAAAGAGGTGATGAAATAATTACCTCTTCTTTAGGAGATTCCTTTTAATTTGAACAAAAGGGATCATTAGGTTGGATTTATGATCTAAGTAAGGGCTATACGTTGAATTAAGGTTTTTTGGGAGAATATTTGACCAAGTTTTGGCTGAGACAAAAGGCTTGGGAAGTGTTAATTTGAGAGAAGGGGAAGTACCCATTTATAAGAGAGGTGAGGATCACTTTAGGAAAAGTTTGAAATATTATTTTATTATAAAATCATTTTATATTTCTAATGGCTCAAAAAAGATTAATTTATATTCTGAGGTGGATATGGGTCTCAAACCTCTCAACAAATATGTTTTAGACAAGTTTAGGTCACCATATTAACCATATCTTTTAGATTTAACTCTTTGTTAAATAGTTTAACTTTTACCATGTCTTCTTGTATTATTATAATACATGGTTAATAAACATAATATAAAATAACAAGATAACCTCAAGAAGTTCATTAATAAAATATCTATAATTATATAATTCATTTTTCCAAACCTTATATTTTTAGGACTATTATATAATTTAATAAAATGGTATTTGTTTTAAAAACTCATTTATGTCAATTTTGACACTATTTTGTATTTGGTTTTTGTAAAAGTCATAAAAACTTGATTAATTAGAAAAATATATATTGAATCAAAAATAACCTTTCATATTTACCTAGAAAATTTCTGTATGGCATCAAAATGTTCAAATTATAGTTATTTTAATATTTATAATATCATTTATTTGATTCATTCATTAATAAGAAAAAGACTGCATCATTATTGTTTCATAATTAAATATATTTATTTTATGTATAAAAATTATAAATAAAATACCATGATGTAGGAAATATTTTTATATTTCTAATTACTATTTATATCCTAAAATATCACTTATATAAACCCTTATAAAAATTGTTTTTCTAAAAGATATATGTTTATGTTACATTTTTGTTAACTTTAAATTAATTTTTATAAAGTGTCATTTTCACTTAAAAGTGGCTTCATGGGATCCAAGAATAGACCCAAGGATTCCCATGGTCGGACATATATCATACAATAGGGTTAGGAAACATTTTAGGGAATTTAATATTATTATTATATTATTTTTTACCCATATTTACCAGATTTACCCTTTAACCGTGGTAAATAAAAAAAGTTACCAATTAATAAAATTTGGACCTTCTGATTCCAAATATGGAATCCATTTTTCCAAATTCAAAACAAAAAAAAATCAGAAATTAATTAAAAATTAATTCCCTTTTTTAAAACCAAAAATCAGGTTTTTAAGAAATAAAAACTATCAAAAGATCGACATGTGTTTATGTACAATTTAAATGTGAAATTACATCAAATGACCTAAATTATATTAAATGATAAAAATATAATCTAATGATACTTTATAACTACTAAAATTTATAATTTAACAATATAAATTATTTCAATTAAAAAAATTGTTTTTAAGTAAAATTTAGTATTTTTCACTATTCATTAAAATATTAAAGTTATCATAAAAATAATAAAAATTAACCCTAAGCTAATTTTGATATTCCAAATCTAAAAATGAAGTCCAATTTGAAAAATAAAATTTATAAAATTTTAAAAATTGGGTATTTCTATTCATAACTACTTTTATAACAGCTAGTCTGATAGGTTGCGGTGTGCTTGAACTCGGTGTTGCGTACATCGCAAGCTATTGTATTATTCAAAGAGAAATATACCATGGAATTTTGGGGTGTTATATTATTCCCTCCTTCAAATAATTTTGTCTGCAAAATTTCTAGAATACTACTACATAAAAATATTAAGGTGGTTCTTCATCATAAGTTCATCAGGTTCCCATGTTGCCTCTTCTATTTTAAAGTTTTTCCAAAGAAATTTTACCGGACGAGCCATTTAGTTTCTCAACACTTGTTCTCTAGTATCAAGAATCCTGATAGGCTCTTCATAATAAGACATATCGGGTTCTAATTATATTTATTTATAGGTGAGTACATGTGTTGGGTCAGGCATGTATTTTCTCAACAGTGATACGTGGAACAAATCATGAACTTTGGAGAAACTTAGCGGCATTGCCAAATGATAAGCTACAACTCCAATTCATTATAGAATTTAGAAAGGTCTGATGTACCTAGTAATCAATTTACCCTTCTTGTTGAATCATACAACACCCTTCAATGGAGATACCTTTAAGAAAATATGATCTTATACTTAAAATTCCAAATCTTTCCTTTGGTTATCAGCATAGATCTTTTGCCTACTTTGAGATACTTTGATGTGGGTTTGGATAATATTCACATTTTCCATTGTTTTCTAAAAAATTTCAGGTCCTACAAGTTTTCTTTCACCAAAATCATACCAACAAGTTGTTGTGCGACATCTCTTTCCATATAAAGATTCATATGGTGCCATTTGAATACTTGACTGGAAGCTATTGTTATAGGAAAATTCTACCAGAGGTAAATATTGATCCCACATACCTTAAAATTCAAGTGAGAAAGATCTCAAAATGTCTTCTAAGGTTTTAATAGTCTATTCTGATTGTCCATCAGTTTGAGGGTAGTAGGCAGTGCTTAAATGAAGTTCAGTATGTAGGGATTTCTAAAGACTTTTCTAAAATCTTCATGTAAAATGGGGATCATGATCAGAAAAAAATCTATAAGGGTACAACATGAAGTCTTACAACTTAATTAATATATATTCTTGATAAACGTTCAAGTGGTAAATCTTCTATTATAGTAAGAAAATTTTCTCACTTGGTAAGACTGTCAACAATGACCCATATTGTATCATTCCTTCTAGGATTATTTGGTAACCCCATGGAAAATACCATCATAATATCATCCCATTTCTACTTAGGTATGGGAAGAGGTTGCATGACTCCTCCATAATGTTGTCTTCTATCCTTCACCTGTTGAAAAACCATACATCTTAACACATAATCAGCAATCTCTCTCTTCATGTTGTACCACAAAAAATGTTCCTTCAAATATCTATGCATATTAGTGTTACCAGGGTGTATAGAGAAATTGGAACTATGAGAATCATCCAAATATTCCCTTTTTAGATCAAGTATATCAGGAACACAAATCCTCCTCCCAAATTTCAAAATCTCATCTTCATATACGAAGTCAATAAATCTTCCATCATTCACAGCTTTAATTTTCTTTTGAAACTCCTAATCATCAGTATGAGAACTTTTTATCCTTTCTAGTAAATATGGTTTGGAAACAATTTGAAAAAGTATCTATGTTTCACCTTACATGATTATTCCCATATCCATCTTTTCTAGATCCATGAACATAGGATCCCTATCAACTCTCATCTTGTTCAGAACTCCATGATCTTTTCTGCTCAAATAATCTTCCGCCTTATTTTCCTTCCCCGAGTGGTAGTGTATAGTGTAATCATAAACCTTGATTAGTTTAAGTCATCGTCTTTGAATCATGTTGAGTTATTTTTGTGAGAAAATATACTTCAAACTCTTGTGATCGGTATATATCTCACATTTATCACCATAGAGATAGTGTCTCCATATATTCAAAGAGAAGATTACAGCTACTAACTCAACATCATGAGTATGATAGTTTTGTTCATGAATTTTTAGCTGATGTGATGCATAGGCAATAACTCTATCATTCTCCATAAGGACACAACCAATTCCTTTCTTTGAAGAATCACTATAAATAACAAACCCATCATTCCCCAATGGTAGAGTCAAGATTGGAGAATTAACTAATATTTTCTTCAATTCTTAAAAACATTATTCACACTATTTTTTCCAAATAAAATTAACCTATTTACATGTGATCTTGGTTAATGGGTTAGCCAATTGGGTAAAATTATGGATGAAATGCCGATAATAACCTATTAAACCAATAAAACTGCATACCTCAGTTATACTCGTCGGTGTTGGTCATTCTTGCATTGCTCTTGTCTTAGAAGGATCAATAGAGATTCCATCCTTAGAGACAATATGGCCAAGAAAACAAATATCTTGAATCCAAAATTCGCACTTGCTAAAATTCCCATATAATTCATTTCTTCTAAGCGTCTTTAGAATAGAGCGTAAGTTATTTTCATGATATTCGTAGCTTTTGGAGTATACCAAGATATCATTAATAAATATAACTACAAATTCATCAACATATTCCTTGAAAACTATATTCATTAGATCCATAAAGATAGAGGGTGCATTAGTCAGTCCAAAAGGCATTATTGTAAACTCTTAATGCCCATACCTAGTATGAAATGTTGTCTTTAGAATGTATTCCTTCTTCATGCACAACTAATGATATCCATATCGAAGGTCAATCATTGAAAAATATTTAGCTCTATGAATTTGATCAAATAAATCATCAATGCGAGGTAGGGGATACTTGTTCTTCATTGTTATAGCATTGATATTCATGTAGTCAATGCACAACTTCATAGATCCATCTTTCTTCTTAACAAAAAGAATAGGGGATCCCCATGGAGAAATACTATGGAGAATAAATCCTTTATTACTCAATTCCTAAAGTTGTTTCTTTAGTTCAACTAATTCCACAGGGGCCATTATATAAGGGGGCTTCGATATGGGCCTTGAACCAGGAATTGAGTTAATAGAAAACTCAATTTCTCATTTTGGAGGATGTCTTGGTAAATCCTATGGAAACACAACAACATATTCTTGAACAATAGGTACATCCTCTATTTGAACATTCCTTTCCTCGCCCATAGTTATTTCACTCTCTTTGTCCCCAATAATTGAATTTAATAGAGCTACAGGGGTGGATCTCGATGAGAATTAGATGGTGATGTTTCTGATCTAAAGATATGGTATTCCTTATCATAATCAAGAATTATAACCTCCTTTTTAAATAAATTTTCATATCATGGTCCCAAATCCAATCCATATCGAGGATTATATCAAATTCAATCATGGGTATGACGATGAGATCAGCAGATAAAGCATGTTTATATGCCATAATGGTAATTGATTCACAAAACTTTGTTGCAATGATACTTTCCTTTTTTATTGAATAATCCCTAATTAAATCAAATTATAAATATCTTATTTTCTTGGAAAATTTGGAAGATATGAAAGAATGAGATGATACAGAATCAAATAAAGTATTGACTAAATTTTAGGAAATGATTAATGTGCCTGCCACCACATCATTTGGAACCTCAACCTCTGCAGTTGTGATCACATAAACTTGGACTTTCTCCCTTGGAATTTTCTGAGGTAAGTTTCCTTGACACTTAGGACATTAATTTGAATAATGACCCATTTCTTTACAATTGTATCAATCAACATTGACAGCCTCTTTCTTCCCCTTGCAATCACGAGCTTGGTGGACTTTTTCTTTACACTTGTAGCAGACTCCCATTCCCTTCAGTCAAGTATCATGGTGTTTCTTCCCACATTTACTATAGGATGGAAATTAAACTTTTTCCTTCTTCCCCTTATTTCCATTTACAGAATGTTCAGCAGATATCTTCTTCTCTTTCTTTTCTTTAAAGTTGTAAGACTTAGAGAATTATTTTTATGTCTTAATAACACATGAGACTATATCTTCATATGAAGAGAATGATTGTGAGACTAATTCTAGATGGAGAAATGGTTTTAATCCATCAAATAATTGATCAATATTACTCCTTGGGTTATATATATAATTTTAAGTATGCCTTTATAACCTTGTAAAGTTAGCCTCATACTTTGTGACATTCTCATCCTATTTTTTACTTAGACTCAAAAATTTCCCCTCCATATCCACTTGATGTTCACAAGGAAATTATTTTTCCAAGAAAAGCTCTTTAAACTCCATCTATGACATATTTTATACTTATTCATCATCCTTTGTGATGTGAATTAATGACCACCATTGATCTGCATCTCCTGTGAAGAGATAAACTTCCATGAAAACTTTTTCCCTTTCGCTACTCCCCAAAGCATGAAATGTTTTCTCTAAGGAACTTATCCATTGTTTAGCTACAAATGGATTTTTAGTCCCATTTAATATTAGTGGTTGTTGCCTCATGAAGCAGTCTAACATTGATCCTCTACATTGTGGATCAGGTTTCTCTATATGGGTATGGTTATTATTCATAACTTGAGTGAGTTTCCCTAGTATGGTTATAAGTGGTTTAGCACTGGTTGCATCACCAGCTCCCATATAATTATCTTGAGTAGGAGGGAAATCCCTACATGGATTATGCTCATTGATACCGTTTTCATTCCTTCCACTATGTGTCATTTCTAAAGAATGGCATTCGCTAGATTAGTTTATGAATCACAATACATAATTCCAAACTAGTAAAATACCTAACATAAATTGAACAGTTTGTGTATATAATCCATAATCATAAAAAAATGTTTTCTTTGAGGAATTATTTACTCTTAAATCTATCATAATGTCTTGTAAAGAAAATGTGAATTATCCTAAGCATATCCCCTAGGAGTGTCGTAACCAAGAGTGCAGTAAAGCCTGTTGTCGTGCACCAGTTCCCGTTTGAGTCTAGCTCAAAGAGGTGTTTTTGGGTTTTACCCCTGGATACATTAGTGCCAAAGCATCCTCTACCTTCCCATATCCAGATAGGGATTTATTTCTTGGAAAATTCAAATAATCTCTACATTACCAAAATTCTAGGAAATTATTCTATATTAATCCTCAAAAGTATATCATAGGGTAATGTTCTCTAATCAGGGTTTTTCTAAATCTAGTTTCCAAGGTCTATACTAAAATTCTTCTAATAAAAACTATAATGCCTTGACCCTAGTTACCCAGAGTCAGTTCATCATTACATAACATTGGCATGATCACAAGAGATCAGTTATCAAAATACCGATTAGTTTAGTAGCCTTGGAAGTACTAGATACATATATATGTTTTACATTACATTATGAAATAGAAAAACTAAAAAATTATGTCTCCTTTGAACACACTCATATCCCATATCCTATTCTTTTAGTTCAATCATAATAGAATTCTTGACATCCAGGGAAAATAAAACATAATAAAGGGGTGAGTTAAGATGCTCAGTAAGGATAACAATATAGCAGAAACTATCATAAGAAAACATAAACATTTAATTCAATGTATAATACTAAAACACAATCCTTTTAAACTTAAAATTCAGTATAATACGTAAAAGATAAATCAAATAATTTCATTTACTTATTCACATGGATATTCTACTAGTCTAATAATCACACGTAATATCAATATCTAATTTCATAATGATAGAATGCATAATATCAGACATCATTACCACATATTCAAGGCCTCTTACCAAGACTACAAATAATATTTTTTCAAGTCATTGTTCCAATACACTAGTTTGTCTCATGAGACCTACCGATGCATTGAGGGGCTATAGCGGGCCTTGGTCATCACTTACTAAGTCCAATGCATTCCTCATATGAAAAGTTTGAAACATACTATAAACATTCATATTAAAACTAACATATGAAATGTTAATAATTTAACCATAAACCATTAATGGTATAAAAATAGCACATTCACACTCAAACATATCACAAAACCTTCAATACAATATGGAATATTTTATCATAATAAATCAACTTCAAACAAACGTAAAATCCAACGAAGGATGTTGACATAGATAAAATCAATCCAAAAACTATTTGAGTGAAATATCTCTTTATATTTTGTAATAATTTAAAAGTAAAGAAAAAATTTATTTTAAAAATATTATTATAAGATTTTAATTGAAGATTCTAAGGTGTTATAATGGTGGAAAATAATCTCACGCACTGTTTAAGTTAAAAAAATATTCTTTCCTTAATTTTTTTAAAATATCATAAACTACTTTGTTTGGAAAACGATAGAATGATTCCTTTAAAAAAATTCTATAAAAAGTAAAAAAAGGGTTTAAATTAATTTAAACCATAGTCTAGGAAATGTTAAAAAAATTGAATTACATTTTTAGGAAACACTGATGTGGATGAAAAAGAAGTCCCAGTAGATACTTACGTATAAAAAATCTCAGATAATAAAGAGATTGTAAATTTAACCCTTACCATGTAATTTTCCTAAGTCAAGGGTATTTTAACCTCCTTTATAATGGTTAAATAAATTTTATTAAATTATACAATAACCACATACATAAATATGATATCATATATGATCCTTTAATATTTCTTTGTTAAAAATATGTCAATAGTATCATTGTTTCGGGTGTTAATTGATTCATTTTCATTTATATGTTTTTTTATGTAAGTCACGATTTTTATGGGTAGGATTTATTTTATTAATATAAAAAATGATATTAAGTTCTAAAAAATTATTTTTAATAATAAAATTAAAATTATTCTTGAATGGTTATGATGGAGAATGAAATCTCACCGAGTCGTGGAGACAGTAAGCCGTACGTACGCGCGGGCAACAATATCATTATATTGATGGAAAAATCATGTGTAATTTGGATGGTATATTATATATACATAATCATTAGCATGTTATATTTATTATTTACATCAATAATACTCATTATTATACCCATCCAAATAATGAAGTTTTGAATAACAAATTACACAATGATGTGGAGACGGTAAGCGGTACGTACGTATGCATGGTGACTTTGTCAATCATAGGATGGATAGAATAATGAATATGGTTGTACCATATTTATAATAAAATATCAGAATTTATAAGGTACTAGAGTTATTATTTTGGTATGGAAAAAAATAAAGAGCAAGTGGAAGAAGAAAAGAGCTTTGAATGAGGTGATGAAATAATTACCTCTTCTTCGGGTGATTCGTTTTGATTTGAACAAAAGGGCTCCTATTTTGGATTTAGGATCTAAGTAAGGAATATATGTTGAATTGAGTGTATTTGGGATAATATTTTAGTAGGTTTTGTCTGAGATAATTGGCTTTATAGGTGTGAATTTGAGAGAATGGGAAGTACCCTTTTATAAGGGAGGTGAGAGTCACTTTAGGAAAAGCTTGAAATATTATTTTATTATAAAATAATTTTCGGTTTATAATGGCTCCAAATGGATTTATGTTGAAGATAAGGATGTTATGGGTCGAAAAACACTCAAAAATATGTTTTAGACAAGTTTATGTCACCATATTAACCTTATCTTTTAGATTTAACTCTTAGTTAAATAGTTTAACTTTTACCATGTCTTCTTGTATTATTATAATACATGGTTAATAAACTTACTATAAAATTAAAATATAACCTCAAGTGGTTTATTAATGAAACATAAATAATTATATAATTCCTTTGGATGAACTTTATATTTTTATGACTATTATATAATTTAATAAAATAGTATTTTTTTTAAACTCATTTATGTCAATTTTGACACTATTTTGTATTTGGTTTTTGTAAAAGTCATAAAAACTTGATTACTTAGAAATAAATATATTTAATAAACTCTAAATTTTCATATTTACATATAAAATTTTTTTATGGCATTAAAACTTTTGAATTATATTTATTTTAATATTTATAATGTCATTTATTAGATTCTTTTATTAATAAGGAAAATACTGCATCATTATTATGTCATAATTAAATATATTTATTTTATATCTAAAAATTATAAATAAAATAAAATTATGTAGTAAATATTTTTTTATTTCTAATTAATATTTATAGTCTAAAATATTACTTATATAAATCCTTATAAAAATTGTTTTTCTAAAAGATATATTTTTATGTTACATTTTCCTTAACTTTAAATTAATTTTTATAAAGTGTTATTTTCACTTATAATTGGATCCATGGGGTAAAAAAATAGACCCAATGATGCCAATGTTTGGACATGTATCAGAAAATAGTTTTAGGACACATTTTAGGGTAATTTAATATTTATTATAACATTATGTTTTACCCTTATTTCCTGAATTTACCCTTTAACCATGGTAAATAAAATAAAAGTTTCCTATTTACATAATTTAGACCTTATGATTCCAAATATAGAATCAATTTTCCCAAATTAAAAACACATAAGTTGTATAAATTAATTTAAAATTAATTCCCATTGTCAAAACCAAAAAGTGGGTTTTTAAGAAGTAAAAACTATCAAAAGATCAACATGTGTTTATGTACAATTTAAATGTGAAATTACATCCAATAACCTAAATTATATTAAATGATAAAAATATAATATAATTATAATTTAAAACTACTCAGATGTATAATTTACCACTATAAATTATTTTGATTAAAAAGTTGTTTTTAATTAAAATTTAGTATTTTTCACTATTCATTAAAATATGAAAGTTATCATAAAAATAACAAAAAATTTACTCTAAGATAATTTTGATATTATGAATCCAAAAATTAAGTCCCATTTTAAAAATAAAATTTATAAATTTTTAAAAAGTGGGTATTATTATTCATAACTGCTTTTAAAATGGTTAGTTTGATAGGTCGTGGTGCACTTGAACTTAGTGTTGCATACATCGCACGCTATTGTATTATTAAAAATAAAACATGTCGTGAAAGCCTGGGTTGTTACAATGAATGAATGAAAGGAGAATACCCACCAGTTCTCAATGGTAAAAAGTAAAATACTTGGGTTGATTAGTTTCATTTAAGAGTGTGAAGTTGAATTGATGTTTTATTTGAATCTTGAAAGTTTGACCCCCATTGATAATAATTTTATTTAATTTCTTGGGAATCTAAATATTGGTAACATGTTGTTCCTATTTTATTTATGTTGAGATTAGGTGCTTGAGGATAAGAAATTTTTAAGTGTGGGGGAATTTACAGAACCTTTGTATGCATGTATTTTTTGATATAAAATATCCCATTTGAATAAATTAATAGATTAAAATTCTCAAAATATGATTGTTTTTATGTTATTTGGAAGGATACGAAGTTTGAAGAAAATTAAAAAAAAGAGATGAATATAGTAATCTAAAAACACATCACGATGTGTTTCTTCACAGCATGGAATGACACCATAATTTTGAAGGTAGATTATAGTTTTGATAGAGGAAAGGACCAAATTCAAAGCTAAAAAATGAAGTATCATATTGCAACTTGTAAAAACTGATTGGAAAATAACATTACATGTTGTGTAAATGATATTCATGGCATGAATCTCAAAAATTATAGGATGTGAAAAGAGGCCATGAAAATTATAGCCCCGCACATTACACATCATGAATTTTATTTACATGATGTGAACCTTGAAGAATAAAAATCATGAAAAATAGTCTTAACCCTACATGTTATACATCATGAAACATTTACATGATGTGAAACCCTCTCCACTGACACAGACGTGGTAGTTTGATAAGAATTAATTCAAGCACCACTTATTTATGAACCAAGAAACCCTCAGGATTGACCCTAATCCAATTATAATTCCATTATGATTCTATAGGGGTGTGATATAGGCTTATAAATAGAGGCCTAGGGGTGGAAATTAGATCAATCGGTAAGGGAATATCTGGATGATTCCTGTTGTAGATTTATATACCTACTTTCCTTTTCTTTTCTTTTATTCTCTTCATTTTTCGATGTCTACCATATCCCAAATCAACTCAACTTCCCCATCCATGGAGGGGTAGTTCCTATGAGTGATCTATAAATGGGGATGATTTACCAACTAGTATGTTTTATTTTCTAAATTTAATGGAATAAAGCATTTTCTCTTTCTTCTAGCAACTAGTTTCAATTATTTATTCAATTTTTAACTCTGAATGCATCTACACTAGGGTTAGATTCTTTTTATTTCAATTTTCTTGGTCAATTCTCTATATATCCATCCACCAAACTCCTTTTTTTCTATAGAACATATTATATTTGGGTGGTGAGTGTTCTTGTGACAATCTTCACATGTGAGGAATTGTGATGGGGACTATTGTTAATTATATAATAACATTTTCCAATTAGGCATTGCCTTAATTTATCAAAAGTAAATATTACAACACCATGCACACAAGATGGAGTGTAGACCAATTGAAACCTAATTTGGTATTCCCTTACCATCACCATTTTACTAAGGGGGAGATATAAATCAATATAGGAATATCTCACTTACCAGCCAGTAGAAGTATAATTGATAAAAATTAGAAACAATGATATCATAACACTAGATTTATCCAAACCCACTCTGATTACTATATTTCATCAAATTTTTTTAATCAATCAACTTAAAATGCTTTTTATCTTCAATTTATCAAACCAATTAATGTATATATTTCATAAAATAAAATAAAAGTGACAAACCTATTTTGTGTGCAATTATCTTTTGTGGAATACCTATGTTAGCTAGTATGTTATACTAGGTAATATAAAAAATTGCACACCCCATGATAGGCATGAATTGCCCCACTTTTAGAGTTCTCCATACTAAACCTCTTTATAACTTTACCAATATAAGTGTCCTAATTGATTCTAATAAGATTCCTAGATCTATCTCTATAGATCTTCATACCCAATATATAGGCACCTTCACTCTTGTATTTCATTGATAATCGTTTACCCAACTTTATATTCATAGAGTGAATATTTAGGATATCATTTCTAATAAGTATTACATCATCCACGTATATTATCCAAAATACTATACCAAGAAAGTCCAGTCAAAAGAAAAGCTTCTAACCATTTATTTAAAAGAAGAAAAAAGGTCAACAATAAAATAAAATGGGGATATCCTTTTCCCATATCCAGCATAAGCAAAATTATATATCATAATATGATAGGCCATACCCATAACCATACTCATCAAAAGTTTCCCATTCATATTGATAATTACATTGGTGGAAGATCTTGAGGATGTCATCATGGGCTATTTTTTACACCTTAGAGGGAGATCTGGTAGTCACGATCTTTGGAATATTAGAGTAGTCCTTCCTCTACCTTCTCTTAGAGGGGGGAAGAGATTAATCCCTCACTATCAATGATATTCTTCTTTCCATGTGTCACAATATCCTTCAATGAGATTTTACCAATACCCACGACCATAAGGGGGTGTTTTTCATCACTCTTTCATCATCAGAGACATGTTCCCACTTGTCTGATATTATTTATAAGGTGTACATTTTCTAGATATCCTCTTGAAATTTATTATTTTGAGCACCATAACTGAAGTCACCTTCTTTTTTATCCTATGCTAACATATCAAAATATCTCAGTTGTATGAAACCACACCCCATAAACTAAGTTTGTGTGTTAGTATCCCCCAAATCCACACATTGGGTATCTTTACAAGAATTATGATAAACAGGAGCTTCCACATTTACCTCAGAAACATTAGATAAATATACCTCCCCCTCACCAAATCTAACAAAATTAATCTGAGACATGCTTCTATCCAGTTCAGTATCAAAGGCATCCCCTACTGCCTCATAGCAAGCATATTGCACTTCACATGAATTAAGATCAACAACTCCTTAAAAACCACCACCCTAATAATATACAACACCCTGAATCATCACAACCCCTGGATAACTCCCCACTCTCATATCACATTTCAACCTGTCATAAATTTCAATGACCTTCGGGTTAAGAGAAAGAGCCTTTATTTTCATTGACACCCCCTTAACCACCTCACAAAAAATCACATTACCATCATCCTGATTATGAGTTCAATCAGAAACAACCAACTCACGACCCACAATTGGTCCAATACAATCCACATCAAAGGAGCTACCTTGAGCAACTGACACCTTACTTGGGACAAGATTCATCTGATTTTCACTTGAGAAAATCTCATTATGCATTGATTTCTCATGCCTTCATACCTCTAATTTATTCCCTATTCTCTTTTATATGGGACAAAATTCACACCATGATTCAAAAAAAATTGATTGTTTATAGTGTAACTCTTCACCAATAGTGACCCAAAAAGACTCAATAGGTGTCTTCGACACATCAACTTCAATACATATTCTGGGTAAAATCTGATGGCATAAATACCTAGTACTACTATCCAAATAGAGGTACTAACCTACAATAATCCTAAGATACCTTTGAGGTTATTTTGTAACTTGAGTTAGTTATTCTTCTATAACACCTTTTTGGAACTGGATTAACTTCTATCATAGGAAAAATTCCTATTTTTTGGTCTTGAATTTCTCTAAGTAGAACTTTTACCTCACTAACTCTTTGAATAATGTGATTCTTATAAAGTAATGAAACTAGTTGATCCAATAACATTTTTTCTTTAGTATGATTATAAAATTAATATCTTATGGTTTCTTTGGGATAACTAACAAATAATAATTTTTTTGATAGATGGTTGATTTTGTTAAAATAAAATTTTCATTCATCTACTTCACAACCTAAAATCCTCATAAAATACATATTGGTATGTTCCACATGTCATATATTATGTGGTTTATTTATAATTTCTTTAAATAAAATGTGGTTAATTAGGAATGTATCAGTATCTGGACAAAAACCCCAAAATAAAATGGGAAGGCCACACTAACTCATCACTGATTGAACTATATCCAACAGGGTAAAATTCCAATTTTTAGATACACCATTCCACTATGGTATATCAGGAGTTGTGAGTTAAGGAACAATTCCAAAATCTCTTAGATGACCATTGAATTCTTGGATCAAGTATTCACTGCCCTCATATGATCATAGAATCTTAAAACATTTTCACCAGTTGATTCCATACTTAATTTTGAAACTCTTGAAAACTTCAAAGGTTCCAAACTTATGTATCATTAGAAACACATAACCATGTTGACTAAATTAATCGGTAAAAGTAATCATGTACCAAAAACCACCACTTTCTTGTATACTCATTGGTCCATATACATTACTATACATAAGATCCAAAAATAAACTATCACTTTCACATTTTTCTCCTAAAAGGTGTTTTGGTCATCTTTCCTAATAATAAATATTCTCATGTATCAAAAAATCGTAATCAAATGATTCCAACAATCCATCTCGATGGATTATTTGAATATGTTTCTCACTTAAATGTCTAAGGAAACCATAAAAAGATAGGTGGGATTAAAATCATCCATTTCCTTATTGTTTTGAACATTATATATAGGATTATTCATATCTATAATTTATAAAACATTTATCATATTCCTTATTCCATGAAACACCTCATTCATATATATAGAACAACTATTTTTATTAATAGTGAATGAGAATCCCTTATTATCTAAAAAAATACAAATATCAAATATCTATTTACATAATTAATAGAACAATGGTTCTCTAATTCTATTATTAATACACTTGGTAAAACTATATCATAAGTTTTAACCTCTAATGCAGCAACTCCTACCCCATTTCTGGTACACATAGATACTTCACCCTTTATCAATTCCCTTCTATCTATAAGTTGGTGTTTATCATGAAAAATGTGTTATGCACACCTGATATCTAATACCCATGAGTCAGATTAGGTGGAATTGATATCTATGACATTTGCATTAAAATGTTCATAATGATTCTCTTTGATAACATTTATCAACCCTATATATCAATGTATAATTTTATTGTAGGTTATACTTATATGAGATCTCAATATGATTATCATAAAGTAAGATATAATCTATAACAAGGACATATATATAGATGAGTATCGTGAATTATATTATTTCAATAATGAATTTTAATTAAATTACTCTTAACAAAAGGATGAAACCCAACATCATATATATTTAGTAATCCAAGATCCATATTTCATTATGTCTTGCACCAGGTATCATGTAAATAATACATTACTATATGTAGTGGATAAATATTTACCTATCTTATTGGATATGATTCTTGAATTTTTTTAGTGGATAAAATTCTTTATCCAAATCCATCTCATATATTTAATTAAATATATTCTTCTGGTATCTTAACAGTTAGGGTTTCCTGGCTATGTTTAACCAAAATAAAATGTCAAAAATAAGGCACCTTATGGTTAGGGTCACCTCAATATTTTCTTTTCATATGCAAGATAATTCATGGAAACCTGATGGTTAGGTTAACCCATATTGAATGATCAATGTCTTAACAAGTTCATTTTTAGAAGAAATCTATCACCTAGTATTTTACAGGTTTTCTATCAATGTATCACTAACTCAATATACATTGTATACATATTATGTTAAAAACTATTGCATCATATGTAATCTTTAACTTCTCATGTATTATTATTTTCTATATCAATGAATCTAAGTATTTAGTTCTAGAATCCATATTCATACACAATATCAATATGTTCACACTACAATAATGTAACACCCCAAGCTTTCACGGTACGTTTCCCTTCGAATAATGCAATGGCGTGCATTGTACTCAACTTCGAGATTCTAACACACCACAACCAATCAAACTAGCCATTATGAATAGTAATACCTACTTTTTGAAATTTTATCTCTCAAAATAGACTTCATTTTTGGATTCAGAGTATCAAATTTAGCCTTAGGTGAAATTTTGGTACTTTTCGGATAACTTTAATATTTTGATGAATAATGAAAATTACTAAATTTTAATTAAAAACAAATTTTTTAATCAAAATAATTAATATTGATAAATTTTGAATTTGAGTGGTTTTAAAGTATATTTAGAATATATGTTTACCATTTAATACAATGTTGGTCATTGGACATAATTTCACAATTAAACTGAACATAAACAAGTATCAATCTTTTGATAGTTATTATATCTTAAAAACACGCTTTTTGTTTTGACAGTGGGATTTAATTTTAAATTAATTTCTGCCACTTCTGTGTTTTGAATTTGGAAAAATGGATTCCATATTTGGAATCAGGATGTTCAAATTGTGTAAATAGTTAACTTTTATTTTTATACATTTTTAATAATTACTGCGGTAAATATTTTATTTACCATGGTTAAGGGTAAATTCGGTAAATAAGGGTTAAAAAATAATATTATAATAATATTAATTACACTAAAACGTGTCCTAACCTTATTGGTGGATACATGTCTAACCATGGCCACCTTTGGGTCGATTTTGGGACCCCATGGAGCCACTTGTAGGTGATAGGGACACTTTATTTTAATTAAGTTAAAATGAATACAAAAATGACACAAGCATACATCTTTTAGAAAAAAAATTACATAGGGATATATATGTTAGATGTTCGACTATAAATATTAATTAGAAAGATAAAAATATTTCCTATATAATGATATTTTATTTATAATTTTTAGACATTTATAATAATTTAATTTATTTATGACACAATGATGATGTAGTAATTACCATAATAGTGAAAAATTAAAATAATTGATATTATAAATACCCAAATAAAAATAATTTGAGACTTTTATTTAATTACACTAATTTTCTAGGTTAATATGACATATTAGGATCGATTTAATTAACTGTTTTAGAAGTAATCATTCTGTTATGAGTTTCACAAAAATCAACTATTGAATAGTGTCAAAATTGACATAAAAGAGTTTTTAAAAAAAATATTATATTATTAATTGATATTAAATTCCTAAAAATCTAAGGTTCGACCAAGAGACTTATATCATGATATTTTTATCATTAATGGACCACATGGGGGTCTCTTGGATGTATATAGTAAGTTTATTAACTATATAATATAAAAATACAAAGTGACATGGTAAATGTCAAACTAATTAACTAAGAGTTAAAACTAAAAGATAAATATAGTGACCCAAACCTGTCTAAATTATATTGGTTGAATGGTTTTCGACCTATCCCCACCATAACCTTTGAATAATCAACTTTGGAGCCATTAGACACTGAATATGAATTTATTATAAATTAATATTTCTAGCTTTTCCAAAGGTGCCCCTCACCCCTCTTATAAAAGGGCACTCCTCCTTCTCATTTCTTCACACCTTCAAAGCATTTTGGTTCAGCCAAAATCTGCCCAAATACTCTCCCAACTTCCCTCACTAAAACCTATAGTCCTTAGTTTGATCATAAATCCAACCTAAGGATCCCTTTTGATCAAATCAAAAGGAGGAACCCGAAGAAGAGGTAATGATTTCACCACCCTTTTCCAAGTTCCTTTCTTCTTCCACTTATTCTTACTTTGTTATTACCATTATAAAATAATAACTCTAGTATCATATATATATTGTGATGTTATTATAAATCTGGTACAACCATATTTAGTATTCTATCCATCCTTTGAATAACATGTCACCATACGTGTGTACGTACGGCTTACCGTCTCCACGTCGTGGTGTAATTGTTATTCAATAAATTATTATTTGTATGGGTATAATATTGATGTGTAATTCATGTAAATAATAAATATAACATGATAATTATTCTGTAGATATGATATACCATCCAATTATATATTATTTTAATATCAAAAGAATGATATTGTTGCTCGTGCGTACGTACGGACTACAGTCTCCACGAACGTGATGAGATTCATTCTCCATCGTATCCATTCAAGTATAATTATAATTTGATGATTAATAATAGTATATAAGGACTTGATATCATTCTGGATATGATTAAGATACAACCTATCCATTACAAACGTGGCTTACGTAACAAAACATATAAAATAAAACGAGTAAGTTAACACCCGAAACAACGATAATACTAAGATATTATTAACAAATCAATGTTAAAAGATCATATATGATATCATATTAATGTAAATGATTCTTGTATAATTTAATAAAAATTATTTCACCATTATACAGGAGTTTAACCTACCCCAACCAAGGAAAAGTACAATGTAAGGGTTATTTCACAATCTCTTCATTATCCGAGGTTGTTTATACGTAATAATCTACTGGGATCTCTTTATCATCCACATCCATGTTTCTTAAAAATGTATTTTAAAACATTTTTACTATTTAAAATAATATGGTTTAAAGTCATTTATACCCTTTTTTTACTTTTTATAAGAGTTTTATAAAGGAATCTTTTCATCGTTTTCCAAACAAGGTGCTTTTTAACCTTTTCGACAGAATTAAGGTAAGAATGTTTTTTTTAACTTATACGGCGGGTGCGGTTATTTTCCACCGTTATAAAATCGTCGAAGCTTACCTTACAATCTTATAAGAATATTTTCAAAGAAAATGTTTTATTTTATAAATATATGACTCTTAAATGATTTCAAAATAGAAAAAGATATTTCTCTAAAAAGAGTTTTGATTTCATCTATGTCAACATCCTTTGATGGATTTTACGCTTATTTGAAGTTGATTTATTATGATACAAAACTTCTATATTGTATTGAAGGTTTTGTGATATGTTTGACTGTGGATGTGCTATTTTTATACCATTCATAGTTTATGGTGAAAGTATTGACATTCCGTATGCTAGTTTTAATACGAATGTTTATGTTATGTTTAAACCTTTTCATATGGGAATTCATTGGACTTAATATGTGATGGCTGGAGCCCACTATAGCTCCTCGATGCATCAGTAGGTCTCATGAGACAAACTAGTGTCTTGGCACAAGGCCTTGGAAAAATCTTATTTGTAGTCTTGGCACGAGGCCTTGGCTAAGTGGTTATGATAGTTTGGCATTATGCATTCCATCATTATGAAAGTGGTTATTGATATTGCATGTGATTATTCGATTAGTAGAATATCCATGTGAATAAGTAAATGGAATTATTTCATTTTACTTTTGTCATACTATGTTGAAGTTTAAGTTTAAAAGGATTTTGTTTTAGTTATACATTGCCTTAAATTTTTATGCTTATTTTTGAAAGTTTCCGCAATATTGTTATCCTTACTGGGCATTTGAGCTCACCTCTTTTCTATGTTTTTATTTTTCCCAAGATGTGAAGAAGTAAGTTATGAATGACCTGCAGGGATATTATGATGGGATAATAGTGTGGACTATGGAGACATTATGTTGTTGTAGTAGTTTTTCACTTTATTATGTAATGTAAAACTTTATTAATATATCTAGTGTTTCCAAGGCTACTAAACCAATCGGTCTTTCGAGATTTGATCTTTCTTGTGATCATTCCAATGTTATGTAATAATGCACCGACTCTGGGTAACTAGGGTCTGGGCATTACAGTTGGTATCAGAGGAAGTTTATTACAAACCTTGGAAGCTAGATTTAGATAAACTCTGATTAGAGCACGTAGACCTAAGATGAAATTTTAGGATTAGTATAGAAGAACTTCCTAGAATTTTGGTATTGTAGAGATTTTGTGAGTTTTCCGAGCAATACATCCCTGTCTGGATACGAGAAGGTAGAGGCGGCTCTGGAACAGATGTACCTAGTGGTAAAACCCAAAAACACCGCTTTGAGCTAGACTCGAACGGGAACTGGTGCACGACAACGGGCCTTGCTGCACTCTTGGTTACGACACTCCCGGGGGATATGCTTAGGATAATTCACATTTTCTTTACAAACCGATTTAAAGTATTATATATATAAGATGAGATTAAATGACCTTGGTTAATCCTAATGTGTTTCAAATTGAGAATATGGTGACATGTTAATCTCTAAATGATTGTATGACTACTATTACTCACACAATGCTTTCTGGTTTTTATCAATGGCTGGATTCCAAGGAAGTTATAGTGACTTTGAGAATGATGTACAAGGTGGGAACAGTGGTGGCAATGAGAAACAAAATGGAATGTTGATAGGCATAAAAGATATTGTCTTTATGCCAAATCAATTTACCAAAAATATGATCAACAATATATATATTAACCAATTACCAGACTCAACAAAGAAGAGAAAGGTGATGAATGATTAGAGCTCCAGTAGTGGAGACCATGGAGAAAGAAATCCTCAATTTCCATCATGCGGGAAATGTGGAAGGAGACACCCAGGAAAGTGTCTCAATGGGACAAAGAAATGCTTTACGTGTGGGGAGGAAGAAAATAAAGTGAATAATTGGTGAATAAAAATGAAGAGTACTATGGAAGAATATAAAAATCGTCCCAAGAATCCATTTACAGTCATTTGCCGTAAATGTAGGTGGCCTGGCCATTACCCGAGTGAATGTCCAATTCTATAGGATATTTTCTTAGTCAGATAAGAATCTATGTGGAAATAAATGGTTGGATAAATGTTTAAAAATTATTAGTGATCCTTGTTTAAGGGTTTACTTTGGAATAATTTTCTCTTGTATTTGTAACCCTAAAGTTTCCATGTGAGAATGATATTTATGGAAGAATTATCTTTTCTCTTGTGGATATAGTTATAAATAATCATTTGGTTTTATATGATCATTGGGTTTGAGGCAATTACAAATTATTATAATTTGGGATGAAAATGCAATGTATGAGATGACATTTGTGGTTAAATTATGTTATGGTTATTTTGAGGAATTTATCTCATTTTGGTAATATTATAAAATATAGTTTTTGAAAAAGGACGACACGTAGACCGTGTGACAACCCATCACGTCAGACAAAGCTGTGGGAATCGAACCCACAACCAAAGTGCGATTGGGATTTATCACCTACCACTGGACTACGTGAAGTCCCTGGTTAGTGTGACTATTATTTTTAGTTAAATGATTTTATTGATCATTAATAATTTGATTTGGGATCTTATGTCTTATCAAATGAATACCCTTAGTATAGGAAAATGATTTGGTGATTAAGTAATAAATGTTATTTTGGAGGTTGTTCGCTTTGGTGTGAACACTATATGCCCAAGGAAAATAGAATAGTATGGGATTTCATTTGAGGAGTAATGGTGGATTTTTATCTATGTTTTTATTGTGGATTTATAATGATTTGGGTTATTTATGGAAATGATTAGGTTAATTACTTTTAAGTATGTGACTTTAAGAGTAATTAATGTCATTTGGAGATACAATTTAGCATTGAAGACTACATTCTTAATAATTTTTGGTTTTCAATATTAGTTTTGATTATATTGAATGATTTTAAGGACAATTGATTATTGAATGGTATTTATTTAACTTTGGGGTATTGTTGGTTTAATTTTGGAAATTAAGATTAGTGTTTATTTCTCTCAAGGAATATCCTTTTGGGGGATCATTAGATCACATACTACCCATTTTTGTTTTGATTAATCTATAAAGACAATGTAAATATATAGTTCATCCTGTATGGATCATGTGATTCTATAGAAGTTTATTCTAGCTTTTCCAGTGTGACCAAGTCTTCTTGAATACTCATCATTTAAAAAAAATGAGTCAGTGGTGGAAATTTATTAAAGAATGAAACTATACTTAAAATTTAAGTATATATCTTTATATTCTTAGTCAATATCATAAATGAATTCCTCATCCTTATGTAATGTAACTTAAAATAAAAAAAATGTTGTTTGTTTACTTTCCTACTAGGAGACTAATGGTCGTTTGTCCCAACACAAGTTTGTGGTTTTTTTATTGTTAACTTTCTCCTGATCATGATTTCTATCCCTCTCCATCAGAACATGAAACTTATTTTATCATCCATATCCATGTTTTCCTACATGGAATCTGAGTATGGGTTATCTTGGTTGACCTTTATACCTCTCATTCTTTCTTTTAAAGTGATAGTTTTATTGACTCTTTTTCCGATGTGGGACTTTCCATTATATTCCCTAGCACAATTTTAAAAATTTTGAGGACGCAATTTATTGAAGTAGGGGATAATGTAACACCCCAAGCTTCCACGGTACATTTCCCTTCGAATAATGCAATGGCGTGCATTGTACGCAACTTCGAGATTCTAACACACCACAACCAATCAAACTAGCCATTATGAATAGTAATAAATACTTTTTGAAATTTTATCTCTCAAAATAGACTTCATTTTTGGATTAGGAGTATTGAATTTAGCCTAAGGTTAAATTTTGGTACTTTTCGGATAACTTTAATATTTTGATGAATAGTTAAAATTACTAAATTTTACTTAAAAACAACTTTTTTAATCATAATAATTAATATTGATAAATTATGAATTTGAGTGGTTTAAAAGTATATTTAGAATATATTTTTATCATTTAATAAAATGTTGGTCATTGGACAAAATTTCACAATTAAACCGAACATAAACAAGTATCAATCTTTTGATAGTTATTATATCTTAAATACACGCTTTTTGTTTTGACAGCGGGAATTAATTTTAAATTAATTTCTGCCACTTATGTGTTTTGAATTTGGAAAAATGGATTCCATATTTGGAATTAGGATGTTCAAATTGTGTAAAAAGGTAACTTTTATTTTTAGACATTTTGAATAATTACTGCGGTAAATATTTTATTTACCATGGTTAATGGTAAATTCGGTAAATAAGGGCTAAAAAATAATATTATAATAATAATAAATTACCCTAAAATGTGTCCTAACCTTATTGGTGGATACATGTCCGACCATGGTCATCTTTGGGTCTATTTTGGGACCCCATGGAGCCACTTGTAGGTGATAGGGACACTTTATTTTAATTAAGTTAAAATGAATACAAAAATGACACAAGCATATATCTTTTAGAAAAACAATTTTTACATAGGTTTATATATGTTGTATTTTCAACTATAAATATTCATTATAAATCTAAAAAGATTTCCTAAATAATGATATTTTATTTATAATTTTTAGACATTAAATAATTTAATTTATTTATGACACAATGATGATGCAGTAATTACCATAATAGTGAAAAATTAAAATAATTGATATTATAAATACCCAAATAAATATAATTTGAGACTTTTATTGAATTAAACTAATTTTCTAGGTTAATATGAGATATTAGGATCGATTTAATTAACTTTTTTTTAAGTAATCATTCTGTTATGAGTTTCACAAAAATCAACTATTGAATAGAATCAAAATTGACATAAAAGAGTTTTTAAAACAAATATTATATTATTAATTGATATTAAATTCCTAAAAATATAAGTTTGGGCCAAGAGACTTATATCATGATAGGTGTATCATTAATGGACCACTTGGGGGTCTCTTGGATGTATATAGTAAGTTTATTAACTATATAATATAAAAATACAAAGTGACATGGTAAATGTCAAACTAATTAACAAAGAGTTAAAACTAAAAGATAAATATAGTGACCCAAACCTGTCTAAATTATATTGGTTGAATGGTTTTAGACCTATCCCCACCTTAACCTTTTAATTATAAACTTTAGAGCCATTAGAAACCGAATGTGAATTTATTATAAATTAATATTTCTAGCTTTTCCAAAGGTGCCCCTCACCCCTCTTATAAAAGGGCACTCCTCCTTCTCATTTATTCACACCTTCAAAACCTTTTGGTTCGGCCAAAATATGACCAAATATTCTCCCAAATTCCCTCACTACAACCTAGAGGCCTTATTTTGATCAGAAAGCCAACCTAAGGAGCCCTTTTGATCAAATCAAAAGGAAGAACCCGAAGAAGAGGTAATGATTTCACCACCTTTTTCCAAGTTCCTTTCTTCTTCCACTTCTTCTTCCTTTGTTATTACCATTATAAAATAATAAATCCAGTATAATATATATACTGTGATGTTATTATAATTATCTTACAACCATATTCAGTATTCTATACATCCTTTGAATAACATGTCACCATACATTCGTACGTACGGCTTACCGTCTCCACGTCGTGGTGTAATTGTTATTCAATAAATTATTATTTGGATGGGTATAATAATGATGTGTAATTCATGAAAATAATATATATAACATGATAATGATTCTGTAGATATTATATACCATCCAATTATATATTATTTTTATATCAAAAGAATGATATTGTCGCCCGTGCGTACGTACGGACTACCGTCTCCACGAACGCGATGAGATTCATTCTCCATCGTATCCATTAAAGTATAATTATCATTTGATGATTAATAATAGTATCTAAGGACTTTATATCATTCTGGATATGATTAAGATACAACCTATCCATTAAAAACATGGCTTACGTAACAAAACATATAAAAGAAAACGAGTAAGTTAACACCCTAAACAATGATAATACTAAGATATTATTAACAAAGCAATGTTAAAAGATCATATATGATATCATATTAATGTATATTATTCTTGTATAATTTAATAACAATTATTTCACCATTATACATGAGGTTAACCTACCCCAACCAAGGAAAAGTACAAGGTAAGGGTTATTTCACAATCTCTTTATTATCTGAGGTTGTTTATACGTAATAATCTACTGGGATATCTTTATCATCCACATCCATGTTTCTTAAAAATTTATTTCAAAACATTTTTACTATTTAAAAGAATATGGGTTAAATTCATTTATACCCTTTTTTGAATTTTTATAAGAGTTTTATAAAGGAATCTTTTCATCGTTTTCCAAACAAGGTGATTTTTAACCTTTTTGACAGAATTAAGGTAAGAATGTTTTTTTTAACTTATACGGCGGGTGCGGTTATTTTCCACCGTTATAAAATTGTCAAAGCTTCCCTTAAAAGCTTATAATAATATTTTCAAATAAAATGTTTTATTTTATAAATATATGACTCTTAAATGATTTCAAAATAGAAAGATATATTTCTCTAAAAAGAGTTTTGATTTCATCTATGTCAACATCCTTTGATGGATTTTACGCTTATTTGAAGTTGATTTATTATGATACAAAACTTCTATATTGTATTGAAGGTTTTGTGATATGTTTGACTGTAGATGTGATATTTTTATACCATTCATAGTTTATGGTGAAAGTATTGACATTCCATATGCTAGTTTTAATACGAATATTTATGTTATGTTTAAACCTTTTCATATGGGAATGCATTGGACTTAATATGTGATGGGTGGAGCCCGCTATAGCTCTTCGATGCATCAGTAGGTCTCATGAGACAAACTAGTGTCTTGGCACAAGGCTTTGGCAAAATCTTATTTGTATTCTTGGCATGAGGCCTTGGCTATGTGGTTATGATAGTCTGGCATTATGCATTTCATCATTATGAAAGTGGTTATTGATATTGCATGTGATTATTCGATTAGTAGAATATCCATGTAAATAAGTAAATGGCATTACTTCATTTTACTTTTTCCATACTATGTTGAGGTTCAAGTTTAAAAGGCTTTTGTTTTAGTTATACATTGCCTTAAATTTTTATGCTTATTTTTGAAAGTTTTCGCTATATTGTTATCCTTACTGGGCATTTGATCTCACCCCTTTTCTATGTTTTTATTTTTCCCAGGATGTGAAGAAGTAAGTTATGAATGACCTGCAGGGATATTATGAGGGGATAATAGTGTGGACTATGGAGACATTATGTTGTTGTAGTAGTTTTTCACTTTATGATATAATGTAAAACTTTATGAATATATCTAGTGTTTCCAAGGCTATTAAACCAATCGGTCTTTCAAGATTTGATCTTTCCTGTGATCATGCCAATGTTATGTAATAAAGCACCGACTCTGGATAACTAGGGTCGGGGTGTTACAAATAATGTGTGACTATTTACACAACCCACAAATTTTTGTTATTCACCCAAAAACATAAGTCATGTATATTCATACATATCTATATACATCTCATGAATAAGGTACATGAACATTATCACGTAAAGTCATAGTGTTGTATGAAATTGACCTTATCAATATATAAATTGATGATCAACCCCTCACTTTATATAATAATTCATAAGCCTCTAATCTAGTGGGTAGACCAACCCCAAGTCCAACCCTCTAGGGTAACTTTACCAAAGAGAGAATTCAAACCATGATATATATAATACCTAATATACACAATCTATATTCAATAACTATTTTAATGATTATCACCTTAATTACAAAATGAGTTCATGGTAGGTGAAAACTAAATCTTATAGATTTGTAAATATCATTTTATGTAAGGATATATCTTCTAAAAGAAAATTATCACATAAATATAAGCATATATGTTATTCACATTATATAAACAATGTAAAAAAAGGAATAGTATAAAGGAATAAACAATTAAATAAATACTTTATTTAACATGACAAAAAAATATTTATTTTTAATATTTAATTTTAGGCTTGTAAAAACACGTTTTATAAAGTCTAACACTTCTCATTTATAAACATTTTAGAAACTACAATAAAAAATAACAAGATATATGAATTTAGTTTCTCTATTGTCACTCGACATTATATTGACCCTCGATGTTTTTTTTCAATATAGAGGACTAGGGTGGGTTGGAACAAGGAGGAAGAGCATGGAGTGGTGTAAAGAGGTAGTGCCACTATGCAAGGTGGCATGATGGAAGTGGCTATGTAGTGAGGCAGCTACATGGGAATTCAACGACCCCCTATAGAATGCCCAAAGTAATGAAAGGGCCACTATAGAGTTAAATTCTAATGTGGGAATCACTTAGTGGTGGAACTATTAATCAATAAATGTGTGTTCCACATTCCATTATCAACATTGTGTTATATTGCAATATAATATCAAGCCAATACACAACATTACATCAATACTCAATGTAAATTTAGGAAGATCAAAAATGGTTCTATGTTTTCTCATGGTTAGGATGTAGACTATGGTATCCTTATAAAGAATATAGTTCCTCTCACTTTACATTAAATTAACCTTATAACATAATGTAAAGTTCTATTTGATATTATGCAAACTAATTAATGTAATTTCAAGATGTTATTACTAACATTATGTTATTATATAACATAATGTTTCATAATAAATTCTAAAGTATGTTTTATAAAATCTATTCTTCATTTAATAGTGAAAGAAAAACATTGATTCATTGAAGATAATGGAATTGATATCACTGATGATTTTTTTTTTGATCATCAAATGATCTTAGGTTGTAGAATAAAACTGAAACATAGCCTGATCTATCCTTGAAAAAAATAACATGAATATGAAATGAAGAACAACATAACTAAAATGTTGTTGTAGTGGCCTTTTTCATGATGGAGCAAGTTTGATGATGATCACTAAAGAAAAAAAAAGAATTCTTCCTCCATCTAAGGTATTACATAAATCTTTGTCTCTTGGTTCATAACCTGAGGATTCATGTATGCTGAGAAGGGTTATAAGGCCTTTTTTGTTCATGAAAAATGATGCTACAGGAATGAAGATGTTTTCAAAAATCTTTTTATAAATGTAATGATAATTTTTACACTATTAGGGGTATGGAAATTATTTCTTTTTTATAATCCATTCACAATTCTCTTTATTTAATGAAAACACATTGGTAATGTGCAACATATTATATTTCATCAAATACATTAATTCCCATTAGCAGAATCCGACTGAAAATTAAATTTTTATTAGAAATAAAAGTTCTAAAATCATACAAACCAAAGAAGAGAACTGGTTCATGGGGGATGAAAGTGGTGGAGGCCAATGGAATCACCTTGAATTATGTCTTTGCACTCAATAGGTAGGGAATTGAAGTTGGTGTAGACAATTAACTTCTCATTAGTTATTCCTCCCCTGGATAGGATATCCATCGCAAAGTTCCCTTCCATCCAATAGTTTCCAACGTGATTGCCTTAATGGATTTTCACTTTAAAAATCTTAATGAGGTAAGTCAAATCCCAAGGTGGATCTTCTTTCCCTTTTATAAGTCGGACCTACACCATTATATTGGATTCAACATCCATAATATTCATACTGTAATGATCACAAAGCATGAGACTAGTATGCATGGACCTTACCTCCGCAGCAATGGAATTACCTGGTCCATAGAATGAGGTAAACCCCAGAACCATTGACCCACTATTATCTCTTACCAGACCTCCCCCCTAATAATCCCAGAAATACATGATCCATCAATATTAAACTTTAAACCACTCATCTAAGGGTTCCATTTGATCCACCCTCCCTTTATCTTCTCACTTGTTCTCATATCCATAAAGTGCATGGGTAAGAGTCTATGAAGCGTGACAAAGTTCACCCATCCTTTAATTAGTAGCCCCAACTCCATGAGTAAATCCATCACCCAAACCTGAATAAAAATAAAGGAAATCTTCCTACCCTCTCTATCCTTATTTATATCCTCCCATAGATTCCAATAAATAGTAACCAAATCCACACTACAAACCTTACCTTCAACTCCTTTTTGATATTCTCCTTGAAACCATACCTAAAGGAAATCTTACATAGAACTTCCTCCAATGTCAATGTTCATGAGATAACGCATGTAATCCCAAATTTATTTTTCCCAATCTCCTTGAAATAATAGGTTCCATGAAGATTCTTCCCATGGTCATGCATAGAAATAACAGTGAGATGCCAGGGTGACCCCTTTTTTCAGAATATTTACATCCATCAGGAGAGAATAATTTCTTATCTTCCACACTAGAAAATTCATATTGGTTGGGATCAATTTTTACTAAATATAGTGTGTATAGTTATCCAAACTATCATCAATATGAATCAAATACCTAAAGTTTTAACTATTGAAACTACCAGATGTTGAACCCGTAAAAATGTATATGTCTAGCTCGTTCACCAGCCGAATGACATCGTAAAAATATTTCTACTCTAGTGTGAGAATGGAATCTATCAACACAGGGAATCAGATTACTTTGATGAAGGATATGGTTGGGGTAGGGAATCTAGGGAAAAAATTCTCACTTACTAAGTTTGATATCCAGAGGTTAATTTCGTTGCACCCCACAATCCATTTAGCATGGTAATACAGATCCTCCATGTGATTCATAAAGAATAAATAAAGGATTTAGAGTCTCCATGTATGAGTATATCATTCCTACCATCTCCCCTAGTTCTGTCTCTAAATAAATTTTCCCAAATTTAGTTCCCTTCCATAGTGTCCCAAGCCAAACACGCCTTCATGGTGTGCATGGTCTTAGATATACTACAAAGACCAACACCACCCTCCTCCACCGGTTTGTCCAGACATCTCTATGAGGCTTAGTGGAATCTTCTCGTCTTATTTTCATCCCATAGGAAATTAATCATGGTATTTTCCAGCTTGATAATCATTCCCTTGGGTGGGTTAATAATGGAGAGCACATGCATGGGAATAGAGGTTAAGATACTGTTAATTAAAGTAACCCTTCCACCAAATGATAAAAAATTAATTTTCCAGTTACCAATACTTCCTATGATCTTCATAAGAATATCATGAAATAGGGCCTTTTTAATCCTTTTGTTGAATATGGGAGCTCTGAGATAAATCATTGGGAGTTGAAATCTTTTTATGACCAACTTCCCCTGAATTACACAGTTGTGCCTTTCTGAACGTTTATTTGAAATAAAGATATTTTTCTTCCTTTGATTGATACTTTTTCCACTCAAATTACCATATACTGACATGTTTTTTATGAAATTGTTGATTTAATTTTGTTTCTCATTAATGAAAAATAGGATATCATCCACAAATATTTGATGAGAGATAATCCCATTTCCACCCTTGTTTTTGTCTGGTAGTATCCTCCCTTAAAAATTTCAGATACATGAAATTATATTCTATTATTTTGAGTGAAACATGGTCAAATATTTAGTTGCATACAACCATATTACATTGGAACCAACATAATGTTGAGCTCCAACTTAAGGGTTCATTGGCACCAATATATCCTTAAATCCTATGTATTATATACATATGTTTTTATTGTATTTATAACATGAAAATCACCTTAAAACATACCAATGGTGATCTTACTTTTGATTAGTATAAATGATTTACTTTCACCACTTCCAACATAGACCCTTGAACCTAAAGGTAGTGAACTTGAGCATAAGAGACTCTGGGATTTCAAGGAGGTTAATGGTTTTCTCAATATTCTCTAGACACTCTTGCACTTCATGTGAATCCTTATTAATGTGGAAAAGAGGAGTTACCATGTTCTAAAACTCTTTAACATGGTCTATATATTGATATAGAATAGATATAACACTATGCTACATATCTGGATCATATCTAACAACTAACTCATATAAACTATGTTCAACTAGAGGGTTCTCTTTTAGAGAATCAACTATAAATGCCTCTTGATGTTTCATAAGGAATCAATGGGGTTGTACTTTAAAATAATAAAAACATAATGAACAATAAAAATAAGCCTCAAGATCCAAAACATCATAAACCTAAATATACAAATAGATGAACTAGTCTCAAAATGTTTAGAGAAATCCATTTACACTATAATAATAACCATCATTTCATATGTAAGGAAACCAAAAAATTTATATTATGAAATAATCTTTTCTAATTTTTAATACTTCTCAATGTTAAGAATAAACTTTTTAAAACATTTAAAAACCAAAACCATCAACAAATCTCAAAAAAATCATACCAAAATACACATCAATGTTTTTCAAACATTTTAAATTTTATATTTGAAATAATTTTATAAAACTGAATGAAAAGATAAATTAAAAAAGAAAATATAATCAAAGATACATAAATAACACCCAATTCATCTTAAATAAATAATATAAGAGAATAGGGACAACAAGAACATAGGGAAACATAATCTCAAAATTTTGAAAACTATAAAAATTAACAGCAATTCATAGTTTAGTTTTATGAAGTGTAAAACCATGTTCTAACCATTAGAATTCAACTAGAAGTTACCCCAAATTGGTTTCAAAGTCTATGAATGGTTTTAAAAACAATTAATAGCAACCATGCGACCCTAGGATTCTTCCCATTTTCCCTGAAAATCATAGATTTCCTAAAAAACTCTTAAAATCTAAGATTAAAACATGAATGATCAAATAAAGACTAAACATATTGAGAATAATATAGAACAAAACTCAAATTATAGACACATTAATCTTGAAAATCCTTGATAACTCAAGTTTAAATACAAAAAGTGTTGACTAGACACTTACTCATACCCACCCCTTGAGCTCCAACCATAATATCTATTATCTATTATGATGCCCAAAATAACAACTTGGCTATGATACCATTTCAATATGACCAAACCCAAGAAACCTTGGACCTAAGAACTTGATCCAGTTCGATACATAGCATGAAGTGTATTCCTAAACCTAACGGTATAGAAACTAGTTCCTCTACATCAAAAATATACAAAAGTGGGAATGAATTCACCTGATATAACAAGAATAAACACGGATCTCCCATCCATAAGTCTGGCATGACCACTCCATAAATTGGATGATCACACATATAAAATAAAAAAATCATAATAAAAATCCAAATAAGGTATAAGAATAGATTATAACTCATAAACTATATAAAAATCCAATGAATAAGTCCAACATATCCTAAAGACATCAAAAACACAACTTTAATTGAAAGACTAACATAAGACTAAGGGTAACTAAGGAAAAATAAATTCAAAATGGATTAATAAATTAAGAGATCAAAATTAAAAAATGAGAACAAGGACCATAGTCATCCATCTTTGCCTTCCAAGTGAAATATATACACTTACCACCTCCAACATAGTCAAATAGAGATCTAATAACCAACAACTACATCTAATCAGATCTTGTATTGAACCTATAATATGATAGGCATGAGAAAATAATTCCAAGTAGGTATCATCCCCACACCCCATGTATAAACTCAAAAATTGAATCTATTTCATATTGGTTTGAAATATAATAGAAAGGAAATATTTACTTTTTTGAATAAAAAAATTAATAAGAGGCCATTAATCAAAACCAATCCTTTAATGTTATTTAGATTCCATACTTTTAAACAATTCATACCTTTAATATTTTCATGAAAACCTAAAATTTAAAAATTAAACAGATTGTTTTAAAATCCTTTTTAAAAAATACACAAGTTAGGGAGAATATAGGAGAAAACTCAAGCTTTAATAAATTTCTCAAGTTAAATAGATATAGTAATTAAATTTTACTATACTTTTAAATATAAGACATCAAAGATAAAAAAACATATAAATAGTAATAAGATATCAATATAAGATAACCATAGGTAAATTACTATAGGAAAAGTTTAATCATGATCATCATAGGAAACCCTAGTATCTCTGGGGATAATCTAAGGCAAAACTAAATGAAAATTAATCTAATTGATGCCTAGTGGGATTCAATAGCTCAAAAAATCATTTTACCCTAAATAGAATGATTAAGGGGGGAAATCCTATTCAACATAGAATGATCCTAACTTTGGTCCACTAGACATAGTGAAAGCATAACCAGTGCATCATGTGTACATATATTTCCCACCAAGATATCCATGGCTTCCCATGACATAATATGAAGGTGAAAAAATAGTGTAAATTATAAAGTATTAAATATAATAATAACAATCATAACACACCCTTATCTCTAATCACACTTCATTAAGTATCCCATTTTCAATCAAGTATATCAATAAATAATAATGTACCCTAGCTGAGAAACTTTTATCCATTTTAAACCAAATCAACATTATATCCACTTTTATAGATCAATGTGAAGGGGAACACTTCTTGGGTATAGTTACATCAAGAAATACCTTTTTATCAGTTTTCAACTGTCCATTCAGAGTATCTTTATAGAAACCATGTTATAAGAAAACTAAAAAACAAATCAAGGAAACATCCTCAAATAATTTAAGAAAACTCTAGAAGATACCAAATAAAAACTTTAATTATTTAAATCATTTGAAAATATACTGTAAGGAATTTAAAAAAACACCAAGTGTGCGACACCCACATGTCACTGTTACTTTATATTTTATACTAAGTTATCTTATTATTTTTTAAGTTATATTTTTGGAGTGTTTTTATTGAAATTTTAAAGTTTTAGTAATTTTTTCAGTTTGTACACAGCTTCCACGCAGTCACCGCATTATTTAGAAAACCATGAAAATAACCTTTATGCAAGGATTTACTTCTATGCATGGTTTATAAACCCAAGAAGAGTTATATTTATATAGATTTTATCATATGATACTTTTATATTTTATTTCTTTCATGCACATTTTTTCCTACATGAGTAGCACATGTTTTGGTTTGAATAGTGATATTCCTATAGTAAACCATTTAAATTGCCTTTTCATGGAATCAATCTATCACATGGATTACATATGGTTTTTGAGTAACCATTAAAAAAGTGTGTATAGTATTTTATTTTTAGTAAATTAATTCTTCATAGGTGTTTCATGTTTTTTAATCTATTTATCCAAATAGTGTGAGTGAGTTTTTTCTATCGAGTGAATTACACATGGTTGGAACATGACTTGAAAAAATGTGCAGCCTAACTGTGCGAGCTACTTAGATTCACTTAAGATTAAATTTATGGTTTTTAACTGTGAGTATAACTTAATTTTTTTCCTACCTCTTCTCTATTTCCATTCATATTATCATGGGTGTTTGGGAGCTTCTCTTATCCCTTACCATTTGATTCTAAAGTTTTTCGTCAATTTCAAGTGGATTTTGTGGTATTTTCATACCTCTGTTCTTCCCGTATCTTTCCCTTCTCTTTTTCCCTTGATTTTTTCTTTCTCCATCAAACCTAATCAATGTGTGGGTTGATTTTAATGTTTATATGTATTCTAATCATGGTTTTTTAGTTGTGTAGGGGTTTTGGGTGGTGTTTCCTTTGTCTGTTTTTTGTTCTCCATTGAAGGCGATTCATTGTGATGAGTTTTTACTTGAATGAGGTAGCTGATTTTTTATCATTCCTTTATATTACATGCTATGAAATGCATGGATGTTTAAATTGATTTTATTTCCAAATTATACCTATATGTATTACCTGAGTGGGGTTTGAAATGGTTTCCAAATGATTTTAACACTTAGCATGAAATTTTCAAATGTTAAGTGTTTGATAAAATGTATGAGTGGATCTTTCAAATGGATTTAAATGTTTTGAAAGTTTTTTTAAAACAAGTTGATTTTCAAAGAAAGTATAAAGGTTTTAATTTAAAATTATGTAAAATGGATTTTCTTTCAAATCATGTTTTCAATGGATTGATTGTCACTTTGTTAAAAAGAGTTTTTTTTTAATTATGATTTCCTTAATTGTTGATCCCCACTTAATCTTGTTATGTTTTTTATGTATTTTGATCCTATGAGGGTATTTATTATTTATTCTTATATTTTCATGTGAAAGGGTCTATTTTGTGTAAGGGTGTTGGAGGTGAGATGAGGATTATTACTTTTTTTTAAGGTTTATTTGTGTGATGGTATCATTGTTTGTTGTTCATCACCTCATTTTTTTATATCATGAGAACCCTAGGTAGCTAAGTAGAAGGTATAGATTCATGTTACAACATATTAGTTTTTTTAGGTTGGATAGTGTCCTAGGAAAGTTATTCTTAGTGACCCCAATGGGTACTAAGAAGTATGTTATGGTTTCACATAGGGGACCTCTGAAGATATTTGACTTGGGGAGACTAGGTCCAATATCATTGATGTTAGAGCCTAGTGAATTCCCCATGATGTTTGGATCTATATAAGGATTATTTAGGGGATCCTAATACATATTCCTTGTTTGTATCCTCTTGATTTCAATTTGGTTTAATGAAACCATGGCTTGGCTATGAATTGTTTGATTTTTATTCCATTGATATCTCGATGGCATTGTATTTATGCCTTATACTTTATTAGGATTTTGGTTCACTTTCAATTTGATTTATAAATGGTTTGGAAAATTTGGTTTTGAAAAGTAAAATGATTTTTATTTTAAAAAAGAGTTACTGAAATTATTTTCTTGTTTATGAACTAAAATTTATTTTTTTTTATTTTGAAAATATTTTTAAAGGAGGATTTTTATTTATTTATTGAGTTTAAAACTATGGTTTTAGGTCTTATGTGCCTCCATTTTTTTAAATGTTTTACCCTGGTTTTGGAAATAAAGTGTTAAAGGGTGGTATTTGTTTCCTTATTCTTGTCCATATGAAATCCAATATTATAATTTATGGTAAAACAAGAATTTATGGGTTGTAATATGAAAGTAAATTCATAGAATCCTTTGTGAAATCCTATTTGGAATGTTTGGATCACAATCTATAGATACACTAGTGTGTGTGTGTGTGTGTGTGTGAAACTCTTATGTTTCCTATTAGGTTATTTTTATTTGATCATGTTATTTGGATAATCATTGGGTATATTGTTGGTCATATTGGGATGTGTTGAGTGTTCATGAATCACATGGAGGTTTTATTAGATCTATTTAGGTTCCATTTTATTTTTTAGATATTATATTGTTCGGTTCGGACTAGCATATTTAATATCACTTACACTGTATTTCTTTTGGTAATCTAGATGTATTCCTTGTATGGATGTTTATTTCATTATAGCGTGTTTTTATCATTTATTCATTTATTTCTACTTACATTATATGCATGGATGTCCAATTCTTGTATAGGTTATACTAGATTCTTAGTAGTTTGTGTTGTTTGTTTATATATTCATTTTAGTGTTAAATTATTCCCATCGATATGTTCTTGATACCCAAGAACTAGTTGTTATACTATGGGGATCAGGACCACCCTTTGATCCCAATGAAGAGATGGGTCAAGTGATGTGTCAGATCATCCATGGTAGGTTTATTAAAAATGATATTAGAGCCTAGGTTTCTCAATAGGGGGATAGGTTCTAGGAATTCCTTCTTATTTATTAGGTGTGTCATGGTAGATTTTTTTAGGATTGTCATTGGGACTTGGGAGGTTGGTCCTGAGTGGGTTATTTATCACCACTCTTCATAACAGCACTTGAGTTACCATGTGTAGTGGGATTTTAGTTCTGTTTTAATTATTCTTTTTTGATTGTGATTTTAGATTGGTGGTTTTTATCCTCATTTCTAATGTATGAGTTTCCATGGGGGTTATGTTGGATTTTGGGGTGAAACCCAAAAAAAAGATCAATGGAATGATGTTGGATCGCATGACCTAATAAATTGGGAATTGACCAAACACTTGGTCTTGGAAATGTCTCAAGAATTATTTCATGACTAGACGGTGGTCTATAAAACCATGTGGTTGAGTCAAGCATAATCCTACAACCCAATTTGGCCTGATACTTATGTTTTATATGCACTAATATATATATATATGATATTATATATATAAGTTTATATTTAATAAATTCATGGGATGCGGATATTTTTATGCATGTATTAAATATACAAGAGATAATAAATATATATATGATATATATTCATTTCTCCTGAATGGTTTTATTATCAGTTTCAAACCATTATGAATGTTATAATGGATTTATATTAACTCATTGAAAATTTTCATTGAATTAACCCAACATTGTCAAATGAATATGATTTGAGGATCCTTGAGCTCTACCTATATAAGAGGATGGTGTCATCTTCTATTGGCTAGGCGTATTCTATGTTCCTCCCATATTGTTTCTCATCATTTGAGATAAAGGCATTAGAACCCCTTTAAAATTTAGGTATCCCCATGACATGATCACAGATCTATTGGCTAGTGTTCCCCTACCCCCCTCAAAAGAAGTGTACTTTGGTTCACTACTTCATGATCTTTATCAAGCATTCTCCTTCACCAAGGAAGAAGAAGACTGATGTTGTTGGCATTTTCTAGGTACTCTATTTTATAGTTTTATTTATGAATTGATTCTCGAAGATAGATCGATCTGTGTTTGGGTTGTCTTCCACTATATATGGTCATATGATTATCATATGAAACACATCAATGGTATTAGAGTGTAGGCTTCTTTGACGAATCAATGTGTTTATTAAGCTTATCACGTTGCAGATGCTGGGGAGGAGCAGTTTCAAGTAGTCATAGTCTGTATGATTTCCTTAAGACCTACAGGTCATGTAATGTCTCCAAGCCTACGGGAAATGTAATTCCTAAGCCTACGGGCCTTGTAAGGATTCCCCCTCATCCATTTAAAGGGGGGTTATCAGAAAGTCAATAAAAAATAATTCCTTCAGTCCATTCAAAAAAATGTGTTTATTGTTTTATGAAAAATGTGTTTTACAAATTATAAAATGATAAATTTCAAGCCTCAAAATAAATATGAAATTTTCATATTTAGTAATAAAATAAAATAAATTATTTAATTATTTATGTTACTCATATTTATATAATGGTTTATAAAATGGTAATAACATTAATAATCTAGTCTTAAGGAAATGTGTATTTTTAATCTTTTTCAAATATGAAAAAGTTCATATTTATTACTCTTATTTATAAAAATAAATAAATTATTTATTTCAATCAAGATAATTCAATTATGAATAGAATTAAATAGTTTATTAATTGTTTATAAATAATGATAATATATTTTGAAATATTTATAAAAAAATTATAAATGTGTTTTGTAAATTAATTAACTATAAAAAAATTATGGTTAATTGATAAATATTTTTAAAATATGCATGGTTTGAAAAAGTTTAAAAAACATATAAAGAATGGTATTTTAGGAATATTTTAATTTAAAAATGGTTTGTAAATTAATTAATCATAAATTTTTTTTAAATAATCATATAAATGTTTAGAAATCATTTATCAACATAATATTAAAAATATTAATTTTTAATTTTTAAAATACCTTTTGATAAATTAAATGGAATGATTTATTATATAGAAATAAATGGTTTATTTCGAAATAATAAATGTTTATTAATAAAGTTTTTATAAATTAAAACATATATGACATTTATATTATATAAAAATGTTTATAAAATAGATATTGAATTATAAAATGTTTATAATTCATGAAATATCATATAAGTTTCATTTAATATGAAATATGAAGGGGTTTATAATGAAATGAATATAAAAATTTTATATTCTTGTTAATTTATAAAAAAATTAGAATTAGAATTTATTTATGAATTTTTTATAAATGTCTCATGTTTTATAAAATAAATAAATAAAATTTATTTGTTAAATTCCCTGGATATTCATGTATAGTTCAAAATTTAATAAGTTTAAATTGTTCAAATTAAAGGGGCCTTATTTTGAACATTATTTAAGCCATGTAAAATATTTTTTTATAGTTTATGAGATTAATGTTTAAATAATAATTAATTATATGATATTTAGATTATGTAAAAGGTTTACAAAATAAAAATTTAATTATAAATAGTTTACAATTCATATAATATCATATATATAAAAATGAAATGCCATATAATGATAAATATGAAAGATTTAATATTTTAATGAATATAAATAGTTTATATTAAAAATTATGGAATGCACATAATGTTAAATATGAAATTATAAAGGGGTTTATAATTATCTTTTATTTATGAAATTGTTCATAAATTTTTATGTCAAGTTTAAATATTTGAATTGATCATTTTTTAAAGGTTGTTTCCTATTTTATTTATAGTTATTAATTATTTATATTATGAATGAATGTATTCCAAAGAGTATATGATAAATTGATTCTAGGATAGATACTTTCATTACATTCTAGTTTTGATATCATTAATTTTAGTTTTTATCTACCTTGACCTCAGTTTGTATTTTAGTTATGAGAATGAGATTTGTTGTTGGGAATAGTTTGTACATAATAGGTGTTAGATATATTATTAATTTAAATCTATCTTGATTAAATTATCCCTGGGTAAAGAGGATTAGGGTCATACCACCTACTTTATTAGAGTCTTTCCATTAATAGGAAAGTAAATTGGGTTGGCTATATGTTTCTCAAGGCTCACTCATGTGGAAATTTTCAATCTTATATAACTTAATGACTTTACATGAAGTGTTCATGTACCTTATTTATATGATGCATTTGGATATGTATGGATATACTTGAATTATTTTTTTAAGTGATTGACATAGTCTTGTGGGTTATGTCAAGATTTACACATTAATGTGGTGTGAACACATTAATTTTGTTGTTGGAATAGGGATTTCAAAACTAAATCATTATAAGAATACATACATAGAAATGGAAGAAAATATGAGAATATAATTATTAAATAGGATATAATAATTGTGAATTTAATATTCATATTATGTATATTAAATTGGTGAGACTTAAAAAATGAAAACCCCTTAAATACTAAGTGTGAGATTCCTTTCAAAGTGAAACTTGCCAACACCTTGATCATCAAACTAGGTAGGCCAGGCCACAACTGGGTTCCCATGGATTGAACTTTTTTAACATATTTTTGGAATTTAATTTGGGTTACACCATATAAGATACCCTAATAGGATTAGGTTACTAGATTAATAGAGTTGATTAAATCCATATAATAGATTTGGATGAAGGGTTATCCACTCAACTATCCAAGAGTCACAAATGTTGTGATTAGGATGACTCCCTACCTAAATATCTAAGTGGTGAGTGAAATTCCATAGAGGAATCATTACTTAGTGAAATATGGATCTTTTCTCAATAAAATGTATATTATGTATGGGGTCATAAATTTTATTGGGAGAACTTTCATTTGAAATTATTTGATGAAAAAATTGAAGGTATAATATTCATCTGATAAAAATTTATGTTATAAATAAATACATCATCATAAATAGCTGAATTTTATATTAATCCTTGAAATGGGAATATTAAAGTAAGAAAATACTAATATTGGTATCTTAAGAAAATTTCTTGAGCAAGTAAAATATTTTATGTGTCAGAATAGTTTCTTCCTATATAACATATAGTTAAAATTATTAAACAAGTGAATCTAGTTTCTTATGGAAGCATGAAATGATTTATTTAAGGTCTCAAATGAATTTAAATCATAATTTTCCTAAGTAATTATATTCTCATAGACTAAATATGATTGGGTATGTTTATTATATTCAATATGATTCAATATGTTTTGAAATAATGAAGAATTACTATAAGGCATGTAATAGTAAGGTAATTTATCCTATTTTCATCTATGGAAATGCTTTGGAAGGATAGATAAATTCAATATATATTTACCCAATATTCTAAAAGTGTTGATAAGATATCAACAAGGCATATGATGTCTAAGTTTCAGTATTGTAAAGACAATATAAGTATATAAAACTTCAAAACCATAATAAGAAATGTTTGAATGTAAAATAATATTTATTCAAGAATCCAGTTAAGGTTATTTGAAACTTGATGGTATTATAAATAAGAATTTATGATTCCATAAGAAATGATTATATAAAATACCTAAAGGGGTTTAGGAACTCCATGGAATTTCCATGTCAGGTAGTAATGTTACTAGAATTAATTCATCAATTTTAAAGGGTATGTGATACCGAGTATATGTTTTACAAGTGTTGTAAATATAAAGGAGTTAGAAATCAAAGGAATAATTCATTAATATTGTAGTTTATATTCATGAGATGAATTAAATAGTTACTACATAAATAATTTGAATGTAAAGGAATGTGTTAATCTTGGATGAATCTATATCAATGATGTATATATTCATCCCACTTATCTTATATGATAAGATAGGATATTCTATAAAAAAGGTTTGTTATGTGATGAATAAATTTATACACATGGTTTATGATTCATCAATTTGTATAACATTTTTTTGATAATAATATTTGGATAAAAAAATTATCTAGGATAAAAAAGATTTATACAAATATTTGTTAAAATATGTGGGAAGGATTTCTTGTCACCCATCAGGTGTATATTATAATAAAGTCTTATTTTCAAATAGAAAAAATTTAACACATAGAATAATATATATGATATGGAAATAAAAAAATATTTTTTAAATATTTATAGTAAAAAGAAATAATGGTTATTTATTAAAATAAAAAAAGTATTTTGTATTATATCTTAGAAAGATATTCTGAAGAGAATATAGTACCTAAGAGGCTATTAGGAGTATGTTTGAACTTAGAGAAGATCAAAGTTAACAAAAAAATATTATACTATATTTAGTTTATGTTATTTTTTACTTTATATCCTAAAGAGTTAGGATATGATACAGTAAATAAAAATATAAATAGTTACCTTTAGTTATTATGATAAAGTAAATATCTGTCTTTTCAAAACTTATTTACAGAGTGAAATTAACTTGATTTATCAAAATTTTTAGGAAATAATGCTAAATATAAATGTAAATGGTTACATATTTTTACCATAATAAAGTGAATTTTACCTTGTCCTAAAAGATTTTAGGATATGCTGGTTAAAAATGTAAAAGTTACATTTTTTCATCATAACAAGTGAATGTCACCATTCCAAAAAGGCTTATACCATCCAGTACACAAAGTGTATCAATTGGTATCCAAAAAGTGATTATAGTATTATAGTAAAGAGAAATTTAAAGAGTTAAATTAGTTACTATAATAATGTGGATATCACTTTATCCTAAAAAATATTTTATGATGTTCTGGTAAAGTAATAATTTAAATAGTTACATTATTTACTAAATATTTCAAGGAAAAATTTTGAACAAAAAGGTTCCAAGGATATTTATTATGTACTTATAAAGATTTTTAAGCTGACTTTGTAATATAAAATTATAGAATTTTATGTTATAAAGTTAAGGAGTTTAAATATAAGTTCAAAGGGTTGAACTTAATGAATATAATTCCTATATCTCAACATTATTCAAACTATCTTGATTCATAAATGTTGCTCACAATGATGTTAGTGGGATTATTTTATCATATACTGACATAGGATTGTGATTCCCATTATAGGATGATCTAGGATAGAGTTTGTGTATCCCTCCAGGAGGTCGATGTGGGATATTATATCATATATATTTTCCAAGATTGGGTTTGTGGTGTCATTGTGACCAAATATACATGGATGAGGGTCCCCTATCTGATCAATATGATCTTCAGGGTATTAGATTGGGTTTTTAGCGTCCCCCAGAGTTTCTAGGTGTGATCCCATATCTGAGTGATATCTTCTTGTTTACTATATTGGGTTTATTGTGTCCCCCAACGGTCATGGGTGTGATCCCCTATCTGGGTGAGATATTTTGAGTTACCATATTGGATTCATAGTGCTCCCTATATGGTATGGGTGTGATCCCTATATATAATGAGATAAGATGAGATGAGATGATATGAGATGAGATGAGATGAGATGAGATGAGATATTTATATTTCTAGATTAGGTTCATGGTGCCCCCAGTGATTCTGGGAGTGATCCCCTCTTAGAGTGTTGATATCTTATAAGGTTTCGGTAGGGTTAGAGGAGTCCCCCATTTGGGATGGGTGTGATACCCTATCTTAGTATCAATATCCTAAGGGTTTTAACATTAATTCCTTTATGGAGAGACCTGGTGAGTGTTCTCTCTTAGATGTATGACATGAGATGGTGGGGATGTTCCATTAGTTTAGCGATACCTGATGGAGAACGTTTAGTCAAATGTTTCATCGAGGATAGAAGGGTTATTCCCAATGATTGATATCTATTGGACAAGTGTCATATGGGATGGAAGGGCTCATGGAGTGTGTGCTCCTAAATAGTCGTTGTCGTAAATCCTCGAGTAGAATAATGTGGTTTGCAATGAGGTCAATACCTCATGAGACTTGGAGTATAAGAGGAATATATATGGTTTATTTTGGGATTCCTTATGGTGATGTAACATTTCAGGATTTAAACACCTAGTGGAGATGAGTTGACAAGTCATTTATATTTGAGGCATCATCAAGATGGAGTTTCTCTCTTGTTTGGGTTTCCTCCTATGGTTGGATTAAGTGGATTTTTGCCTTTTAATTTATCTCATTTATTTTGGGTTTTTTGGAACCTATTGGATATTTTTATAATTACACATTCATGATATTTTTCTACACATGATGTGCCTTATGAAAACAAAAGTCCTTTCGATGGATCCCCAAGAAGACCCAGATTAGGTGGAGCATAGAAACCTAGATTGACCAAGGTTTATACCAATACTGGACCAAGGTGTGTTCCAGTGGTTTATTTTGATATTGGTCCCCTTTTTCTAATAAGGTTGGATTATTTTATAGTTTTTCGTGGGATTTTATTTTTTTATTTTAGTGGTTTCTGTATTTCTATTATACTCTGTTTCCAACGCTTTTGTTAGGGTGCACATCCGTTTGTTGAGGACGCGCTGATTGCTTCCCCAAAGTCCTGATTTCCAAAGATAGGTGGCATATGTTGCTTATTCTGGTATATTGGGTATCTCCTTATTTAGATTCCTCCTCATAACTTTTTACCTAGTCTGGGTATCCCTTAAATATTAAGACGTTGTTCGTGAAACTCTTACCAGTTCCACATCTTTGTGGACACTGGTTAATTACATTGCTTCTGTCAGGACATTCCAAGGGGACTTGATAGAGCAGTAACCTTCGATCAAGGCAGTAGTCATGTTGGACATCATTGGCATGTCTGGACACTGAAACACTGATGCGTCTAGGTTTCTTCCTGTTATGATAGTGATTCTCGAGGGTACAAAAGCCCAAGTCATCCCACATCGTGTATAGGGAATTATATGCTATAGGCATGTCCTTGAGGTTTTCCTCAACTTCCCATATTTAACACAGGGTATGCCGTGAGTTTAATGTCTATAGGAGACGAATCGAAATGATCAGTACATTGATGGGAGTGGATCAGATGGGTACATCACCGGGAGGGAGAACCTAATAATCCTACTAGATGGGTGGATCAAGACGTCTAATGAATATAGATCTGAATCCTACTATATGGGCTGGTCAAGATGTCTAATGAATACAGATCTGAGGATGCTCGGGTCCCTATAAATAGGATTCCAAGGTTTACCATTGGTTGGGATTGAACCTTAGGGAGGTTTCTTACGTACCGTGTCCCGAGGGATAGGGATAAAACCTGTGTAGTTCAAAGGGGTGATGAATTGGGGTGTGCACAGAGGACATTGACCCGAACACATGTTGGGGATTATGCGTGGATAATGACCAATCACAAGAGGTGTGCTCTTGGTTGGATGGTTATGGATTGTGTGGGACTTATACATGGTTAGCTTCCCGATTGTAGTTAGGGGTGGCGAGGAAGTGGGTGACATGATCTCACCAGGATGTGGTAGTTTGGGTAAGAATCTGGATGGATATAGATGGTTGAGTGAAGTGAATTGATAATGAGATGGAACTGATGTGAAGGTGACGGTGATGTTGGGATTGAGCCTCGAAGAGACTTCTTACATATCCCTGTGGTAGGTAATCAAAGTCCACATAGTTTGGTGGAGCGATGGGACACCTTAGGAGTTGACCTATGAGAATGGATGTGTGGATGGGACCCAGAGGAAGTGGAACCCCCGGTTTGGGGAATGAACTTCCCGAAACATAGAGGCTCAAGGGTGAGGCCAGGATGAGACATGGGTGATGGTCTTGTACCTCAAGGAGTTTTTATACATATCCCCATGGTAGGGAATCAAATTCCATGTAGTTCAAGATGGGGCATGGAATTGGGGTGTACGTAAAGGATAGCGATCTGATGACATACTAGGGCTTACATGTGGTTAGCAGCCTTGGAGTGGGTCTGACGCCTAGGTGGAGGACCAGACAGGTGGGTCCCAATAAAGGGGACTAAAACGGATTACCATCAGTTGGGTACTAAAACAGATTAATTTTGGTTGGGTTTGAATATCAAGGAGGCTTCCTACGTACTTTTTCCAGGATAAAAGGATCAAACCCATGTAGTTTGTGGCGAGACATGAAATCCGGGTGTAAATAGAGGACAGCAACCCGATGACATGATGGGGCTTACGCATGCTTAGCATCCCTATAATTGGTCTGACGCTATGGGGGTGGACTAGATATGTGGGTCCCAGCAACGGGGACACCAAAGTTTACCAGTTCTTGGGTTTGAACCTCATGGAGGCTTCCTACATACCCTATCTAGCGGATAGGGATCAAAACCCACATAGTTTGAATACATACAGTTTAACATCATGTGGGACTACAAAGAGGTGTACAGTTTAACATCATGTAGGAAGATGGTGAACCGATGTGAAGTGGTCGAGACTGATGGGTGTTGGGCTTGAACCTCAGGGAGGCTTCCTATGTACCTTTCCTCAAAGGGGAAAGGATCAAAGTCCACGTAGTTTGGAAGGGGTGTGGGGATTACATTCTAAGGTGGACCAAGGAGTATGACATGGTTGATGCTTACTCTAATCCCACATGAGTCGTGCTCAGTGTGAGAAATAAGAGGCAGAAAATACCTGATGATCACATTATGAAAGGTGTGTCCGTGAGGAATAGGGATGGGATTATGTGTGGTGAGTAGCCTAGGGAGATGGATATTGGGACTTAAACCAGGATGGAGTCCCAATTATGAAAAATCCTATAGGGAGAGGGAAAGGGTAACGAGGGTCTATGTTCCCCTCTCTCCTCCAGCCTTTGTGCACCGAATAAGAAAGGGGGATAAATGATGCTACCTCCCATAAGAAAGGATAGGGGTCTTACACCAAAGTGATTTACCTTCCCCACAGAAAAATTATATTCCAGTAAAGAGGATCTCATTCCATGTGAGGAATTATTTCACTCATGTGGAGACCAGTGGGAATGAAAAATGTCTGAGGCAAGGTGCCCCGTATGCATTGCACGGGGTGAGGCTATAGTTTAATATCATGTGTTGTAGACGATGATGCTTGGCAGTTTTATGTCTTGTGTCTTGGATGAGGCAGGTTCAATTTTCACCCCTAGTATTTACATAACTGATACCCACCCACCCTTGGGGAAGGGATGGCATCAGTAATTCCATGGTGAATTGGTGCTATGGAGTGATCCATTGAGAGGCTCACATTAGTGTGGTTATGCAAAGAATTAATATCCATTAGCATGACTATGAAAAGAAGCATGAGGCTAAGAAACACAATATGAAACATCACCCAAGGGACCTTGATATCTCTTTGTACAAACCTAGAGGTTCATACGGGAAAAGGGTTTGTGAAGAAAAAGGGTTCACAGGAAGGGACTTTGCGAAGTTCTGGTGCTCCACAGAGTAGAAAGACTCTGTGAAGTGGTATGCTTCATGAAGTGGAGTGGCTTATCTTAGGTATGGAGTATAGATGCATGTGAAGGGTGCTTCGCGAAGTATAAAGGCTTTCATAGAGTAGGACTTTATGGATCACGGGTGCCTTGCAAAGCATAGCACTTCAAAGCAATGTACTTCAGGAATCACAGTGACCCTTCCTTATCTTGTGGTTCACATGTGCATGGAAGGTACTTAGTGAAGAATGAGTACTCAAGGAAGACTCGAGTTCCACTAGGGATCTCCTTCCTTTTTGATGGCATGTGGGCTCTGCGAAGGGAATCCCTGCTTGAAGAGAGGTTGTATTGAAGCTAAGGGAAAGGTACTTTGCACTGATAAATTACCTCGAAGAGATCATTTTTATCAATGATTCTCATAGTAGAGGTTAATTCTTGATTTGAGAGATGATAAGGAAAAATAGAGGTATTCGTTCTTTGGGTCCAAGGGAAACCTCGTATTTATAGGCAAGAGGTGGCATAGATCTCTGATGGCTCATTGCAGAGCCACGTGGTGCTTCGCAGTCAAAATCAGATTTTGTCAAGTTCATTGTAATCGTAGAGTCAACAGGAATCCCGTCCTCAGCGCAGAGGTCTCCTTAATTCCCTTCACGACGCTCACAAAGGCCTCTGTCAATTTCCCCGGGATTGCAGAGTCGATCTGGTTCCCTCCTCGGTGTGGAGCTTTCCTTTAATTGTGTCTTAACCACAGATCCTCCCACCTATTTTACTCTATTATGATCATAGAGGGGTCTTCATCTTTTCACCGATCGCATTGTTGAGGGGCTACGTGAAGGAGCTTCATGAAGCAGCACCTTTGGCATCAGTTTCCTCTTTGAATATTTTAATTTGCCCATATTTTGGCACCAACAAATGCCCCCCCTCAAACTTGGATCCAAGAAGAAAATTATGGTTGAAGTATGAGATTAGATCGCCAAAATTTTTAGGATAATCACAAAGCAAGATCACGAAGCAGGGTCGTGATGCAGAGAGGCGACGCACAGGTTGAGAACATCATGAAGCTCGCCATGGACAGGCGCGCTGTGAATCTATGAGGTCTTCGCCTATAAATAGAAGATGTCAACCCCTATTTTCCCTTTAATTATCTTTTCATCTTCTTACTTGGAATATTTATTCGCAATGCTCTATGCTCTAGGTGACTGCTCTTTACGAATCGGGCCTCCATTGCTCTGCGACACTCTGTGAGTCTTCTAACTCCATGATTGTGTGCTATACAGCTTGTTCCTATGAGGTCTATGTTAAGGCTCTGTGACCTAACTTTACAACTGATCTCTGTGAACGATCTTTGTGAATGACCTCTACGAACCAAAACAAAAAAAATCTAAAAATTTAAGACTGAATGGGTCATCAAGGAGTTGTCAAGGGGTCCTTGTAGATACTTCCCTGAGGGCTGAGTTGGCTGATAACATGGGAATTGGGGAGTATGTGGGGAGCCACTAAGACCAAAAATCTCTGGTGGAGCTGTTATCGGATAGCTAGAAGAACTACCCCTTGTGAAAAATATTTCCTTTATACAGTTTTGTTTTGAGGGATGATATTCTCATCCCCAGAGCAAGTAGGGTTGAGCCGACCTATTGGTTCAGGAGTACATCGTGCTAGCACCAGTGGTTCATAGTGGTTAACAATCATACTTGGGAGGATTATACATTCATCAATGTATACTGCTTGTATAATCACATAAACAACATTGATGGGAAGGCGTTGCAGCCAGAGGCCTCTCCCTCGCAGTACCACACTATTCTGAAGGAATCTTTGGGGAACCCAGAGAAGGGATGGACTGATGAGTGGTATTTGTTCCAGTTCAACAACTTCACAGACAACTGGGCCTGGGATTATTGGTTTCATGACTCCTACAAGGAGTTTGGGCGAAGCTGAGGTGAGTAGGCCTATATGAGGTGGCATGCGCTTACCAGTTCAACATTTACCAGCTGAAGAAACTGATGTTGGAGTTACTGATTAGGTGGTTGTTGAGGACCAACACTTTCCATTTTCACCATGGGGAGGTTGGTATTAGCCTATGGGACCTGCAAAAAATCCTAGGGATCCCTATATTTTGGGTGATGTATGATGAGTTCCTCCCCCCCCCCAACCGCGAATACTTGGGAGGACCTGGAGCAGTTGTTGCTGCTGGAAAGGGTATTGATGGACCTGGTTCTAGGAGAGGACAAGAATTTGGTGAGGGGAGTCTAGTGCAGCAAGGATCACTCCTAGTAGTGACTCTTGGAGGACAGTCAGTGGAAGATGTGAGAGTTCAGTATCATCACCGAGCATCAACCGGTGTTTAGGTTGGCTACGTTCATTTCGGTGCTGATCTGTGGCTAGATTATTCCAATAAGGGACACGAACATGGGCCTGCGGCTGAGAACTTTTATCATGGAGTCCATATTGGTGATGGGGGATCGGTTCAATCTGGGGATCCTGATGTTGGTTAAGATGTATAAAGTGTTGTGTCATATTATCAAGGGGAAGAATCCACATAGGGTGTGTGGGCCACTCCATCTTCTATATGGGTTGATAATGGCACATATGGGTGACTAAAAATACCCAAACCCCATTTCCCCTCTAGGTTCGGACTTCCGACCGTCTATTCTGAACACGGTGGGGAGTTTTCCAACCAAGATAACATCGTCGCTGGTGTTGAACCGAGTTTGTAAGGCAGATGAGTTCAAATTCCATCCATAACCTTTTCCAACAAGTTTTTTCACTTATGACGGCTAGGTAATAGAGGAACATCGATCCTACTTCCTAGCCTTCTAGGATGGCGTTCTGGTGGCTCGGGTTGATTGTGAGCCTCTCTATGAGTCGTACACCCTAAACTATTTTGCGAGTCAATTCCAGAACATGAAGAGGCTCACCTCATGGGTCTACATGGGATTACACCATGAGGACAATTTGTGTGTTCTAATGAAGATGTGGCTCATGTTCACATGGGAGGATGGGAAGATGTGAAATGAGATGCCTCCACCCACAGCTGTCTATGGGCTGGTGAAGGAGTACGCCAAGATTTGGGAGGTAGCTTAATTGGGGGAGATGCTGAAGTTGTATACCGTCTATGCTAGTGATAGGGTTACCTCTCAACCTTGAGGATAGGGACAAAAGGCAGTGAGGGAATATCAGGGTGGTGATGTTGTAGTAGCGGTGAGGCATGCGCTAATCAGGAGGCAGGTGGCAGCAGCGGACCTGGAGGTCCCTGAGAAACAAAGTCATCCAGAGGGGAGGCCACCCAGGGGGTTACGTAGGATACCCACTCAGGCTCTGGGGAATCGGTTGTGCCACATAGATATGTCATAGGATGCTATATTCCCAAAGGCTTGGGACATTTGGGATGTCAAGAGACAATTACTCAACCCTTCCTAGATGTGTCCCCATATAAACCATCTCGAGATGGATTTGGCGGGGATTGGTCACACCAGTGTTGGCTTTTCAGAATCTCAGGCATAGGGGGAGAAGTAAATTTTTGAGATGGAGTACTTTGTGCACTCTCAGGGTGCTCTATGTCCAATGACGGATCGGGTGAAAGTTTTGCTCGATCAAACATTCCTTCTACAGATTTCTTCCACTGACTTGAGGGAATTATTCCCCCTACCAGAGGAATTGGAAGAGTCCTCATTAGAGGAAGATTCTAGTAGGGGGAGCCCTCCGGAAGAGGTTGAGGTCTTCAATTCAGACCCAAAGCTGGAAGAGTTTGCATAGGCTCTTTATGTAAACCCTAAATCATTTTCCTATGGTATTTATTCAGGTCACTTAGGCCTTATCAACTAATATTTGACCTATGCAGTAGGGCCTCATATGCAAGACCCGCTCTTGTGCAATAGTAGATGCAGCTTCGAGATCTTCAGGATCTGCACCCGCGATGAAGGCAATTGTCATGCTTAGTAGAGCTGCGACACCCAAGGTAGTTCTCCCAAAGTCTTTGGACTTCCCAACTATATATGGAGGGCCACGCCTCGGGGTCCTGATGGAAACATCTTAGGGGAGAGACCAAATATTTGACCTCTGTAAGACTATTTCACAGAATTTCTAACTATCGTACATTGAATCAATTCAACTGACGTCTATGTGTTTTTTACATGCACAGTTCTTCAAATGGAATGGGCCACCTTGGAAAGGATGTCCAAAACTCTTGGCTTGGCCTTTCCCAGGGTAATGCTGGTGGTCATGGAAGAGGATGCTCAAACTAAACAAATTGTTACGCTCCCGATCACAGGTGGGACTATCAGCAGGACCGATCCTGAAATCATTGAGGTAGAATCTAACGATGGGGATTAATCATATGACATGGGTCCTGACCTACCTGACCAAACACCAGATAAATATCCTGCTAATGAGTTCCTGGCGGTGTTCCCTACATATGAACCCGTCAACCCTGAGGACCGGGATGAGATAGCTTCTGATGAAGAGGATAGAAAGGTCACCTATTACAGGTCATGGAATCTGATTAAATGCTTCATTAGGGAAACCCCACACATGCAATGGATAGATCAAATGGTGAGGCTTTGTTCTCAATTGCATGAATTATGCGCTGGAGGAGTGGATGCCTAGCGTCCTCATATGATCATCCGATAATTCATGGCAGAGAAGATATGGGAACATGACCACGGCCTTGGTGTGGGACAGCAGCGGAGGAAGTCTATGAACCTCAAGAGACTCTAGGAGGCTGATAATGAGATCCAGTGGTTGAGAGTGCAGGCGAACGAGTAATCTGTTTTCCTCATTTCACAATCGGGGCTCGTATCGCACCTGAAGGCCCAACTGGAAGAGGCTGAAGAACAAATGAAGCGAGCCTATGAGGATATGGCTATCATTCAAGCCAAAGAAGAGCGGGCCTGAATTGTGGTTGATGAAATATGTCCTATCACCATCGAGAAGTATCATGATCTTAACAGGTGACAGTGTATTATGGACATCACCATCCATAGAGTGTCAGAGCTAGGACGCTCTATTGAAGAGTTCAACCCATCCATGGGAGGGTCCAATCCTTAGGCATTGTAATGTGTGTAAACTCATAAATGTGCTTTCATTATTAACTTGTTTATGTTGACTATGTTCATGAGTTCTGTTAGTTGTCTTTGGTTTTCTAAATTTCCATCACATTCATGAAATATCCAGTGATTTATCCCTAAGCTCACATGGGTCATGTCCGATGTGAGAAACAATGGATGACCGCATCATTATTCCATCTGAATATGAGAGTTCCATCCAAGATTCGGGAATCTGGGGTCTGAGTAACCGACCCGGATTTCTATAAATAAAGATGGAGGCCTGACTGGAGAATGAAGTTATCAGAACATTCGAATTACTATTTTCCCAATGTGCTCTAGTGAACGAACAAGGTAATGCCAGGGGAATTAGAATCAATCTGAACAAAGGGGAGAAGAAATTGTGAATCACGATACCCAAAATTTGGAACACAGTTGGGATGGTGTGGCAATAAATGATAACTATTGACCATGTTTGAAACACAGTATCCCTATTGTGTTAGCCTGAAATGGGGATAACAAATGAGGTCCAACCTCTGACCATGTTCAAAACATAGGGCCTGACTCGAAATTTCATCCATTAGTCTTCTAGAACATTAGCCCAGGATAGTAGGTGAGCCATAGGCCAAGCATCTGTACTATTAGGGGGTTACTTTAAGAATGAAAGAGGAAGAGGGTCCAAATAAATGGCACGCAAAGCATGGAGGGTGGAGTGATGGGTTGTTCGAATGGATTCCAACACTCTTGAATTTATGCCATGGTGATGAAAACACATTAGCAGAGTGCATCAAACTAATTAGGGATTATACCTACTTCCCGACAGAACCTCTCTAGTGAGGACCTATAATTCCTTTTATTTTTACACCATACTAATGAGGATGATAGATTCGTAGTTTAATGTTCTACGATGAGGACGGAGGCAATGAACGGTCCCTAAAGAGGGGATGAGGCTAGGACGAACGTATAGAAGTTTTAAAAGCACATGGATGGATCTAGAAAGTAGACATCCAGTTGCCAATACATATCTTGCTAGGGAAAAAATCAATCCATATGTAGTTCTTGGGAACAACATGGTTAGATACTAATGTTGGTGGAGGCAATCCTCTTTGGTGAGAAAGCTGATGCATCCCATAATTATAATAGGTAATCCCAAACTTGTTTAGGGTAAAACTGCAGTTTAAATTTATCTGTCAATGACATGACTACCCAAAATGAAAACGTGAGGTGTGGTACATATCCCAATGTGAATGAGGACAATAGGATTTCTTATCACACCATGTACTCCCAGGGGAGATCTTAGGTTGAGGGACCAAAAATGAAAGTTGGGTTGGGCCCGAGGCAAAGTGACTGAGCGTTCCTACGTATCCCATTATGATGGGAATCAATCCATACGCAGTTTTTTAAGATGGCCTAGTAGGGTACCAATATTAGGGGAAATACTATTGGGTAGGTCTGGCCCATGCACCAAAAGAAGCAGCATTTAATGGATCATGTTTGTTCTTTGGGGTGGACGTGTGTTGTTTTTTTGTGCAGCGACAAACCTAGGATGGATAATCTGAGCATCACTATAGGAATAAATCAATATGTTGTCCTTGACAAATGGCATGGTGGAAAACTGATACCAAACATGATGTCCCCTCGAGTGAGGACACCACAATGTGGTTCTGTTTTTTGTCATGCGTCCAGGATGATATTGTCATAGTTCAGGGACATATGATAGGACCAACCCATACATTTAAATGTTGTGTGGAAAAGACATATTAGTTTAAAGTCATGTGGTACCAGGTAGTATAGTTTAAGATCATATGTCTTGGATGCATATAGAAGAATGATATTTTAGATGGAATGTGCAAGGAATGATAAAGAATACTCAACGTGACTGAGGACAAGGTCTACACCACACTGCGTACAACTCCAGAGAAGAAATATCAGGCTGAGGGGCCAGAAAAGATCAGAGGTTATGGGTTTGGACCCAAATACAAAACATTTGGGTGTTCCTATGTATCCCATGAGGATGGGAATCAATCCAAATTTAGGTCTAGGAGTGTAGTTTAACATCATGTGGGACGATAGGTAGGAGAGACTAGCTTCTAAAAGGTGAGTATGTGGTGCAGTTATTGGAAACCCAATGTGAATGAGGACATAATCCCATATATGCCACACCACATAATCCTATAAAAGTCAGTTCCAAAAGGCTAAATAGAAGAGATAATTAGTGGATCCTAGTCTGGAACCGAAGATGAAATGTATGGGCGTTCTTACGTATCCCATAAATATGGGAATCAAGATGTATATAGTTCTGAAAGTGTTGTGTAGTTTAACTTCATATGACAAGTACATGGGAAGATCTTAGTTTAAGGTCATAGAGCTCGGACCCTAGAAGTGATACTCTTCCAATTGGGTGTAAACCTTGACCAAATCCCTAAGACCACGTGAGCCATGCTCGATATAGGAAACAAGGGCAGAGAAGGTCTTCGCAACACGTAGAATACAAGGAAAGGGGGAACAGTGTGGAGCCTCGAATGACACCACACCATGTATTGGTCCTCTTAACATGCAGGCGCACACTGAGGGACAGCACCAAGAGTGCCAAAACTCCACTAGGACATGATGTATTGGAAAAGGATGTGAATCATGAAACCAATATTTAGGGCTTAATGGGGGTGGTGTAACGATGGAGGATGACTTTAGACTGTGTTCGAAACACAAGATCCATATTGTATGACTTGAAATGGGAACAGAAAATGAGCGTCGACCGCTGACCATATTTGCGACACGGGACCTGTATAAAATTTTTGTCCAAAATCCTCAGGGATGTTGTCCCAAGATGGTAGGAGAGCCCTTGGGCCAAGCCTCTATGTTGTTCAGGGGTCCTCTTGGATTTGAAAGATGATGAAATCCCAAATAAAGGGGAACGTGAAGCATGAAAAATGGGAGAGAACATTTCTATGTAGAATCCAACACTATCGGTCCTGAACTAGAGTGCTCTTGGGTATGTTGGTAAATTTCCAAAGAGGTTCAGGGGGCCCAATTTGGAACCAAAAGACTTGTGATGATTAGTGGAGGATAGGGGGTAAATATATCTCAAGAGTGAGGTATGTGGTGTGGTTATTTCAAACCTAACATGAATGAGGACATACTCCAATACCACACCACATATCTCTTCCAGGAGGACTCAGGCCAGGGGGCTAGAAAGATGAGGAGGTTTTTGAGAAATAGGACTAGACCTGAAGACAAAATGTTCGAGCATTACTACATATCCCATGAGGATGGAAATCAAGCCACATGAAATTCTTGAAGGTGTCATGCAATTTAACATAATGTGATAAGGACAAATACAGGAGGGGGTACCTTGACGAGGAAGTTGTATGGCGTGGGGAATAACCCATTGTGAATGAGTATATAAGCCCACATGTGCTACACCCTTCATCATTCCCAAAGAGAACTCGGGCCAAGATACCAAGAGAAAGGATAGATGAACTTGGGATGGGCTCAAAAAAATGTATTGGTTTTCCTACATATCCCATGAGGATGGTAATCAATCCAAACATAGTTCTAAAAGATGTCATGCAGTTTGAAATCATACGACAAGGACAGTTGGATATTAGTTTTAAGGTCTTAGAGATCAGACCATAAATTCCCAGTGTGTGGGACAGATGGGTGAAAATGGTGAATCGTCATGCCTGCTATGTAGGATACCACAAAATAAAAACAATTATTTAGGATAAATAATGATCTTGTTCGCAACATAGTATATGTATTGTGTGACCAGGGATGGGGGTGAACAATTGAGCATTGACCGTTGACCATATTCTCAATGTGAGGCTTATATCAAATTGTTGTCCAGATTCCTTGATTATATTGTTCCAAGATGGTAGGAGAGACCTGAGGCCTATCATTCATGTCATTCGGGGTCCTTTTGGATGTGAAAGATGATGAAAACCCCAATTGATGGGAAGCGTAAAATGTGGTGATACCTGTGCAGTTTAAAATCTTGCGACAAGAAGGATGGATGGAGGGGTGTCTCACAGGGATGTATGTGACGTCAAAAAAATAGACCGACATGAACAAGGACATAGATTCCACACCATACTGCACAATCCTAAGTGAGAACTTGGGCTAGGGGGCTCGAAAGGTTGAGGGACCTGAGGCTGAGCCACGAATGGAAAATCCCATCCAGTCTTCAGTTTATCGTCATGTGGGATGAGTGATGAGTAGTTTTATGTCCTTCATTTTGGACGGATCACATAGTTTAAAATTGTGTGATGAGGATGGTGGTGATCTTAGTTTAAGGTCATAGAGCTAGAACTGTAATTACGTGACACTTTATGCGGACATTGCTTTACCAAAGCTCCTAATCCCACGTGAGCAATGCTCAGTGTGGGAAACAATGAATGGTATTAGGATCTCCCCAAAATATAAGGGTGCGGAAATGAGGGAAATAGATCAAGTGGGGTCGGTCCTAACTAGACCAACACTCCTGCTCAAGGTAGACTGACGTTTGAAGGGATAGTAGGAAAAAATGAATCATTGCACCCAATATTTGGGACATGTAGGGGTGGTGATAATGATGGAGGGTGGTTGTTGACCATGTTCGAAACACATCACCCATATCATGTGACCTGAAATGGGAACAAAAAATGAGTGTCTACCACTGACTATAGTTGAAACGCGGGACTTTTATCAAAGTTTCATTCAAGACCCTCTAGGAAGTCGGCCTGAGATGATAGGAGAGACCTGGGGCCTAGCATATATACCATTTGGGGGTCTTTTCGGATGTGAATGTTGATGGAGACCCAAATAAAGGGGATTCATGAAACTTGAATCTTCTCAAGAATTTTAATGTCATGAGGGAAGGATGAAAGAGGTGGAGATATCCAAGGAGGGGGAAACATGGTGCGGTCATGATAAAATTAATGTGAATGAAGGAAAACAAGGTCCGCACCAGACCATGTGTTTTGACCCATGGGGAGATCTTGAAGTTTGGGTCTGGGCCTATGGACAAAATTTCTAGGCATTTTTATGTATCCCATGAGGATGGAAATCAATCTGTACATAGTTATGAAAGGGTCATGCAGTTTAATGTCATGCAGTGGGGATGAGGGAGGATAGAAGAACGGAAGGAACACATGGTGCAATCATTGTAAACCCAGCATAAATGGGGGCCAAAGAATTCTACACTACACCATGAGTGATCCTCCAAGAGAAATATACCCAGGGGCAGTTGAAGCAAAGAATTTGGGGGCTATACTCTAAGAAGAAACGTCCAAGTGTTCCTAAGTATCCCATGAGGATGAGAATCAATTCATACATAGTTATTTAATATGATGTGTAGTTTAATGTCATGTTGGATGATAACATGGTGAGATCTTAATTTAAGGTCATAGAACTCAGACCATTTTGCAATTTATCATCATGCAAGATGAGGGATGGGTAGTTTTACGTCCATTATCCTAGACTGATTGTGCATTTTAATGTTATGCGGTGAAGATAGAATAGTTTAAGGTCATGGGGAACCAGTTTAGATCTTAGTTTATGGTCATAGAGCTCGGACCATAGATGGTATATCTATCACTCACAATTTTAACATCATGCAGGGTGACAAAGCAATTTTACGTCATGCAGGATGGAATAGTTTAAGGTCATGTAGGACTAGTGATTACTCAGGAAAATTACTACTTTAGAAATTTGGAATTATTGGGAGGATTTATACGCTCACCATCCATGGTAACCAGGGAGTACATGCCATTAGGGAAAACCTTGTGAATGATGTAAGGCCCTTCCCATTTGGGCTCCAGTTTGGGTGGTTTCTTTTTGGGTATCATCAACGTTCTTAGGGCCAACACCATGTCACCTTTTAAGAAAGAGAAGAGGTGAAATTTATTATTGAAAGCTTTGTCTATATTGTTATGATGCCTTTCCAGATTGTGCAGGGCATGAATCATGTTCTCATCGAGTGCTTCTAGTTCAGCCAGATGGATTTCAGCAACCTTATATGGTGTCTTCTGGTCATAGAAAGTTGTGTGAAATGAGGGAAACTGAATCTCGATGGGCAGAACTGCTTATATTCCATGCACCAAGGAATATGGGATCACCTGAGTGGAATTACAAGCCATCGTCCTATAATCCCAGAGAGCATTTAGTAGTTTGTCCAGCCAAATATTCTTGTTATAACCAACCATATTCTGCAGAATGTTATAGAGAGTTTTGTTTAATGCCTCAATCTACCCATTTTCTTGTGCATGATAGCGGGAGGTATGGTTAGAACGAATGTTGTAATTGGGATAAAACTTATTTAGTTTATCTTCCCAGAATTTGGTGTCCTTATCGGTGAGGACAGTGTGAGGGACTCTGAATTGGTAAATGATATTGGAGCTCACAAATTCAATGATAGAACGGTCCTTGACTTCCTTGAGCAGAACTACCTCTACCCACTTGGAAAAGAAATCCATAGAAGTAAGAATGAACCTGCACCAACGAGTTGTTGCCAGAGAATATGGTCCCACAACATTGAGTCCCCATACCGCGAAGGGCTAAGAGTACTTGGTATTGTGGAGAGGTTTTGGATGATGGTGAACAAATTTAGCATGGATCTGGCATGAATGGAACCTCTTGGAAAACTTGATATAGTCACGGATCATAATGGGCCAGAAATACCCCAATATCTGGATCTTGTGAGATGGTTTTGGCCCATTCTGATGAGCCCTACAGGAACCGACATGAACTTCCTGCATGAGTTGAGAAATCTCACCTCCTTGAATTCAACAGGGGAGAATCCCATCAAACCCACATCTGTAGAGAATCTGCACAAGACCGGGACCACTGTGGAGGCCGAACTGCAATGCACGCCATCAGATTCGCTCATGCTCGGCTCGATCTACTGGGAGATTACCATGTTGTAGGTACTCGATAAAGGGGGTCCTCCAGTCAGGAGTCACCTCCAGAACTATGGCAGGGGGACCTGGGGTTCCTGACATGGAGGTACCAGCAGTAAGGTGGCTTACCTATGGGCTATCATCATCATCCAGAGTGACAGGAGTGATGACTCTCTAGTGTGCCACATGAATAATCAAATCATCCTAGTCAAGTTCTATAATAGATGCAGCCAATCTATCCAAGGTGTCAGCTCGACCATTCTACAAACAAGGTACATGAGTAACTTCTAGATAAGATGGGAACTGGACCATCAACTGGAAGGTACGTTCCAACAGTGGTATGAGCTCTATCTTTCTGATGACGTATTCACCATTGATCTGTTTGATGACTAGTTCGTATTCCCCTTTCACATGTAAGTGGGAAAAATTAATCTTGAGGACCATCTCGAGACCAGTAATGAGAGCCTGGTATTCTTCCTCATTATTGGTACAACCTTCTAACAACAGGAATGAATATGGAAGAATAGCTTGTGCTGGCATGATGAAGACGATACCCAGGCCCACTCTATTGAGTCTGGGATCATTGAGTCTTCTGTTGGTAGGGCTTCGGGAAGCGCCATCAAAGTACATTTTCCAACACGGAATGGCTTGATCTACTGATAGGATTGCCTTATTTGGAAAATCAAGGTCCATGGATTGGTCCACAGGAGCTGGATGGGTGGCAAGTAAGTCTTCCAAGGCCTATCCCTTAATGGCCTTTTGGGGGACAAACCTGATGTCGAACTGCTGGAGGATCACTGTCCACCGAGCTAGATGGACTGTTAATATGGGGTGATTTAGAATGTACTTCAGTGGATCCACTCATGGCACTAGTTTTATCTCATGATGTTGCAAGTAGTGTCACAATTTCTACACTGTGAATACCAATTCAAGGAAGCTTTTCTCGATAGAGGAATATCTAGTCTCTGTATCGAGTAGCATGCGACTGAGATAGTATAAACTACTCATAGTTCCCTCATTATTCTTCTAGGTGAAGAGAGTGTTAAGAGATCATTCCAAAGCGGTCATATAAAGGATCAACGGCCTTCCAAAAATGGGTGGCATCAAAACCAAATTCCATAACAGGTACTACTTAATCTCTTCAAAGGTTTTTTGACACTCCTCATCCCACTGATAATCGATTCCTTTCTTCATGAACCGATAAAAGGGATTACACTTTCCATCTAGATTTATGATTATTGGTGTATATAGGCTAAGTGGACTTGGAAGTCTCGAAGCTCCTGAATATTGCTTAGCGTAGAAATCTGACTGATGGGCTTGATCTTCTTTAGATTGATCTCGATGCCTCTATATCCAACAACGAAGTCGAGAAACTTTCCAGAGCTGACCATAAAGGCACACTTCAAGGGTTTCATCTTCAAATGGTGGGATCGGAGGAAGCTGAACACTTTCTCGAGATCTTTGAGATGATCCTGGTGCTGGTGATATTTGACCACCATATCGTCTACATAGCATTCCACCAATGTCTCTAGGATTGGATTAATTATGTGATGCATGGAATGTTGATAGGTGGAACCTGCCTTCTTTAGTCTGAAGGGAATTACTTGGTAGAAGAAAATACCATGTGGTTCCCTGAAGGATGTAGAATCTTTATACTCAGGGGATATTTGAATTTGGTTATACCTAGAATACCCATCTATGAAAGAGATATCCTGGAACCTAGTGATGGCGTCAATCAATAGTTCTGTTGTGGGAAGGGAAAAATCATCCTTCAAACAGTGATGTTTGAGATCTCAGAAGTCGATGTAGACTCTGATCCATTCGTTCTTCTTCCCGAAAGGCACGATGTTGGATAACCATCTAAGATACTAGACCTACTTGATGAAGTTGTCTCTGATGAGCTTAATAACCTTGCCCTCGACCATGGCACCATGAGAATGGTGCATATTTCTGGGAGGTTGTTTGAACCCATGATGATTTGCTAGAAGACCGAGGCATTGGATGGTGACTTGAGGATCTAGTCCTGGAATATCATCATAAATCCAGGAAAATATACCACGATGTTGCTTCAGAAAGTCCATGTATCATTGTTGCACTTCAACAGGCATAGAGGCACTGATCAATGTGGGTTTCAGATCCGTCTTTTTACCGAGGTTCACCTGTACCAATTCATTGACCGTGGTGGATACACCCTCTTCAAAAGAGAGAGGAGAATCCTATAAATCCTCTTCTTCACTTATGGAGGATGGATCCTTGGTGGGAGGTGATTCCTATGAGTTGACAAATACCGATGGGACATTGGTGCCAGCCTGGGCGGTGGTGGACAACATATAGGGGGGCTCCTGTACTACTGAAACCATATCGATGAATGTTGTCAACCCAATATCGTCTGGAATTCAACCTAGGGGGACATTCTTGATGATATCAAAGTAATAGTGGCATGTTTTCTTGACCCGGTTTATCCCAGATCAACAGAACAAGCAAGTATATGTATTTTCGTTTCCATGGGGTGTACATACTGATACCTTATGAGAGTAGGAGGATCTAGGATCACCCAAGCCTGCTTTTTATAGGAATACGAGGTAATCTTTCAGTGTCCTTTAGACTTGGTAATGTGCTTCCCCCTCATTCCAGCTATAACAAATAATTACCCCAAATCCAGAGTGGTGGCCTCTAATTGGTGGATCGGGAAGATGTAAGCCTCATCTAGGCATGTCCACAGGTCAGTTACAACTATAGCAGGTTCAACCTCGCTACCCTGAACATGCTTTTCCTTTCTCTTATAATAGTCGGCATCCAGGTAGCGGGATTCACAAGAGGAAAAGGGAGACGCGTCACCTTGGAGTATGCATACTCGACTATTAAGGGGGTACTTAAGGCATTGGTGATATGAAGAAGGAACTATCGCATGCAGGTAGAGTCATGGCATACCCATCAATACATTGTTGGTGGTGTCCTATAAGACAACCATGAACTCAGTGATGGATACTAAGCCACATAACAGGGTCTTTAGGAAGATCTTTCTGATTGGTGTCTATTTCATCTTTTCATAACCTTTAATTTTTTGGTCAGAGGGACTCATATCATCCTTGGACAGCCCTTGGGTCAGGATAAGGTTGATCCCTGAACCTATGTCAACAAGACAGTGGAGAACCTCTATGCCATTGAAATGTTTAGTGATGTACAGTGGGATAATATGCCCTTATATGGGAGAACCTTCATCTTCTCCAAAGAAAGAGATAATGGCATGAAATTCTTCATTCTTAGCTACCTCAACATGGAAGGCTTCTACAGCTGCTACCTCTTTCTCGAACTGGAGGGGGATTCTTAAAGCCTCAGCAAGGGCCTCACGCATATTTGCTGATAGGAAAAGAGCCTCGAGGATAGATATACTCTCAATAATGCTGGAACTATGTTTACTAATATCATACTTTCATGCCAAGCATGAACTTCTGCTGACAGGAGGTATGACGGGCCCTTCTGGATGAACCGGTGGCCGACTGGTGCAGGGAATGTTCCGTTGCTCACTATTTGAAACTCATAGAGAGACTACTAAATAAGGAATAGATGACTAAGGCTAGTCTATAATAGAATGTTTATGATAGCAGCATGGTCAGGGCGTCTCTTCCTAATCAAGTAATATAAATGGCAGTGAAGGTAGACCTGGTGAAACAAGATGAGAAGACTGTGTGTGTTGGGCTCCACGTCGAGCCTGTTGTCTAGTTTTGGTGACATGCATAGCCTGTCTAGAAGTATTGATTAAGGCATTCTAACAACCCACATAACCATGGATCTATCGATATTGGTGATGGATGGGGACGTTATGAGGATCCTTCTGGCACTCCTCGTCGTCAGGAACCATATAGGGGTTTACCAACTCCACGGTATTAACTAAAGAACACCCTTGGTTATCACTTGAAGAACCCTCCACCACTGGCACAATTCTAGGGGTAATCACCATCTTCGAGGGCATGAAATAACTGAGAGTACAGGGTGACAATGGCATTTGTGGGGGCTCTTCTTTCCCTTGCATTGTCGATGCTTTCCCTTCTGGTAAGAGGAAAACTAGGATGTTGACTCAGATGTAGTGGTTGTGGGTGATCTGACAACTTCTAAAGGCTCAAGTCGATTCAGACGTGCATGGATAATACCCTGGGCATGAGAAATTTCCTTAAGGTCCATCCAATTATCATATTTTTGAGACCCATGGTTAAGAACCTGATGCCACTCACCTTTGTTGTCACTTTCATTGTCGGGATGTATGAATATGCATTCCACATGTGCTAGTGATGGGCCTAACCTAACTATGTTGTTATCAAATGGGTCTTGAATCCAGTCTTTAAACACATATCATTGCTTGAGGTTGTTCCCTAGGATCTGTTGATGGGGGTAATAATTAGGGAGATCAGTGAGGTCTACCTCTTCAGGCCTCCTGCATTCCTGCAACCGTAGGATTCCCTATTCCAAGGCACTTTAGAAATAACTGGGAACCTAAGCCTCATTAAATGAGTAGGTCTGGTTCCTTTTTTCTAGAAAGGGGTCTCTAGGAGCCTGGGCCTAACAAGGGGCTAGAGGATCCTATTGAGGATGTGGAACTTAGTTATATATCCTAGGTGGTAGCAGTGCGTTACGCGGGGTCGCCTTCAAATTATGAGGTGGGCACTGCTAGGTCGGAGGCTGCACCTAAGGTGACGGGCCTCTGTGAGGCTATGAAGGTGGCTCCAATGGTAATAACTCCAGCTTCCTAGGGGCCTCTATTTGGGATACCTCAATGGGTTCAGCCTTAACGGACCTTCTCGTGGGAACTACAGGAGGCAATGGACGTGCATGTTTGGCCTAATACAAGGCTTCCTCTAGATGTTGGGCCTTATTAGAGAAATCCCAAAATCCCCTGGGGTAATTTTGGGTGATAAGAGAGGGGACCAGTTCATTTTGGACATTCCCCACACACATTTTCAGTAGCGGTTCTTGAGTCAGCGACATATCCATGGAGTAGGTTAGGCCTTTCCACCAGGTAACAAAGTCTGCAACACGCTCGTCAGGCCTCTTATTGCACTTGAAGAGGTCTTCAATACTCATCTTCTAGGTGGTGGAGCAGAACTGGTAAATAAACTTCCTACGCAGATCTTCTCAGCCAGCTATTGACCCAATGGGTAGCTGGTTGTACCAGAAAAATGTGGTCCCTTCCAATGTTTGTATGAAATAGCGAAGTTTGGTGGCCTCTTATTGTGTTGTAGTTCTTAGCATGGGTCCACACCTTGAGATGAAGTGGGTCATATGATGAAGCAAATCACATGTCTCATTAAAGGGGGAAAAGTTAGGGTTTCTGAAACCAGTGGTGTTGGCATATCATCCACCCATGCCGGGTATGGCTTTCCATCAGGCATAATTTCCACCTGTCGAGTTTCCAAATCCTCGAGGCGGACAATGAGCATTGCCATTGGATCATCTGGATGGTGATTCCTATCTTGGAGAGGGACCCTAACCACAAGTGTATTGTAAAGTTCTCCAACATGATAATCAAGTACAGCAGCTCGTGGAGTGGCTCGTGGGATGACCTACGAAACTATTGGGGGAATGACCTATAGAGCGGCTGGGGGAACCTGAGTTGGGTTATGAAGATTATTTCACCTATTAGGTGGATTTGGTGATACATACCACACCCTGTTTCCATAATCTTTGGCTTCTACCCTATCTATGTGGGTAGGATGGTCAGGGTCACCCAGAGGCAACTCACCAGGGGGAAGTTGTACCTGCACCTGCTGCCCCGGTCAAGGATCACCGTAGTCTGGTCGTTATTCTGTAACATGCTCAGGGAAAAGTTCATCGACTATCTTCTTATTCTTCACAAGATGTTGATGCAATGTGGCCTTTTGGGATCATCTTTCGTCTTCTGTACTGTGCTAGACGGGTCGGTGGGTTTGACGACCCCAAGATGCTCCTTGCCATTATTGCGATTCTGATTGAGGGCTGACGCCTTGGAAGGTGGGGGAAGGCCTAGAAAATTTATTTTCTGAATAATTACCCTTCCCAATAGATCCAATAGGTGTGGCACTCCCCGGGGGGTAAGTTCTCTTCAAGGAGCTCTATATTTTTTTCTCCCTCCGATAGGTCGGCCATGTTAACTGTGACTCTACCTGAAGGCATATCCTCAATGTCACCTCAAAATTCGATCTTGCGCCGGATAGAACTGAAATGAAGGACTGCATACTACCCCCAAACATGGATCTAAATGTGGGAGGAAGCCTCCTTGATAATCCTATAGACCACTTTAAATCTCTAGATGCAACGCTGTTGGAGGGTCCAATGGCGATTGGGTGACTTGGGGAACTGGGCCATAGGGAGCACATCCATGTTGATCATACGGAATTTCTAGCCAATATCTTCAAAGTGTTCCTGGATCTTGGGGTAAGACACCCACCGATAATGGAGATGGAAGTGTGTCACCTAGAGGGTTTGGCGAAAGCACGTGGCTTCCTCCTGGATATGCGATTCTAGCGCACTAAAGTTTGTAGCTGCAACTGGCTAGAACATGTCTAGGAAATGGTTCACTACAAGGATGTCCCATAAGATCCTAAGCTTGGAATTGGGATTTGGCCCTTGGTTTCCCCATTAATCAAATGGGGTCAGCTAAGGGACCGATAATAGCACTAAAGTAGACCACCGAGATGGTAGACTAACCAGTGGGGAATACAGTGAACGGGATGATAAGCCATTGCATCTTGGGTTGTCTTGCGAAGAATTCAATGACTGAGCCACCACATCCCAATAAGATAGACTGGTGACCATAGTTTCCCATGAAAGGTATGAGATTACTAATGGTGGGTCAGGCTACTGTTCAACCTTTATCAGTCCCCAGAATAACTCTCTATGATCTTTGGTTGAGTTAGATAATGACCCTACTGACGATATAGAGGATTGCATGGCCAGGCCTTGGAAAGAGTCAAAATATTCCTCCTCCTAGATGTATCTTTAGAGGGAGGTGGGAATCCAGTGTACCTCACATTCTATAAGTATAGGGATTATATGCCTCATTCCTTCCCTGACCCTTGACATAGAAGATCAGGGTGAGGGTTCCATTATTGAATCACATTCCTCCATGGAATCTGAGAAGTAAACGGGTTTAATCGTGGTCTGAAATGTCTCGGTATTCTTCTTATGGAAGTGGTGGCCCACCCTCTGGCACTAGGATGGTTCTTTAGGACAGGGTAGGTTTTCTGCTCGAGGAAGACCTTTGTCACATAATGCTAGGGAGGAGAGGACTTTCTACTGGGTGAGTTGGGGTGTGAGGAGAACCTAGAAAAATGTCAAAGGGAACATGTGGAGGACCTCCGTGTCCGCTAGCTGGCATGCAGCGAGAATCTCTGCGGGAAGTTTTGGAGTGGGTAGGACCTCCACTGGAGTTGGTGGGAGCATGGGCAATACCTCCATGTGTGTTTCTCTTGGCATCAATAGTATAAGGGGTCTTCATACTAGTCAAACTGAACATGGGGAAGACCTCTATGCTAGGTTCTAATGAAGCAAGGAAGACCTCTGCTTCTCTGATTTCCAAGATGATGAGGACCTTCTTTGGTTGCCGTAAGAACATGGGGAAGACCCCCACACTGATGGTTGACTGAACGAGGAGGATATTTTCATCGGTGACCTATGACTAGAGGAACAGCTCTGTACCTGGGGTCATGGGTGCGGCATAAACTTCCATGCGAGGTGTCAGTGTGGAATGGAGGACCTTCGCTCGAACGTATCGGTCGAATGTATGGTGGCATGGGGAGGACCTCCACACCAATCTTGGGAGTTAGCAGGACCTATGCTCTCATTGGTGGTGGCATGGAGAGGACCTCTATACTAGATATCATTGTTGCGGGTCAGCCCACGACGAATGTCACCAGTGTTAGTGACCAGGAGAGTCATCCCAACCTACCCATGGGGTGGTTGGGGCCTTGATCCTAGTCGGGTGCATAAGTTCCCATGTTAAATATAAATGGAGAATTAGTGGTATACATCGGCAGTGGTATGGGCCACAGTAGTCGTTGATGATGACGCCCCCTGGCGGTCGTCCTTCTCAGCTTGCACCTGATGTTGGCATTTGGTTAACCGGACTGGGGCCGGTGGTGAAGGTGTATAACTCACCTACTCATCATCCTTTGGGGTCGGTTGGTGGCGTTGATGTGGCCTAGTGGGATCCCTCCTTGGCGGCCCTCGGGATGGTATTACATCCGGACTGGCCCATACATCCCTCACATCATTGGTGTAGGGGAGGGAGTCGTCAAAGTACTCTGAGGAGTGGCTCCCGAAACAATTGTAGTTCAGAGTGGGGAGAAGTGGATCCCTATGTGGCCCTTGGGGGTGGCGAGGACAACATGGTGCAGAATCCTCTAGGTCCTATCAGGCCATATCCCGGGTTGGGATAATCCCCTCTTCCTCATATCGTCGAACTAGGTCGTTAATCACCCTTCTCTGAACGATTTCATATGGGGAGATGGGTTGTTGACGCCCTGAAGTCTTGGATATAGAGGTCTTCATAGACGAGATGAGGCCAAGTGGGATTTCCATGTTAGTGATCGGCCCCTATATCAGTGGGTGGGTGGTGATCAGTTTCTTGTCATAGCTTGGGTCCTACAAAGCAGCAAGAGTCAACCATTAGCATTGAAATAAGGAAAGAGATGCTCAGTGCCCTAGCGTTTTCCTGTCTCCCATTATTGGTAAGAAGGATCTATACTAACAACGTCACAGACCGGGATGTCCAAAGTTCAACTTCCCCAATCTCTGGTGAGTTTTATGCCAGGCCCACAATTTACTTGGTGGGACCTGGCACTAGATAACTGGATCTGGTGACATGCTTATCCACTGATGTCTCAAATGATACTAATCTCCACATTAAGGAGAATAATTTCACATCGGGTTCACCATTTTTGTTTCTGATGCTTTCACCGGGGCGCGCATCCGTCTGTTGAGGACGCACTGATTTTTTCCATACAGTCTCTCTTTCCAAAGGTGAGTGGTACTATCGCTAATTCAGGGATGTTTTCTCCTTGATTGAAACAAGATGATGGGATGTTGGTCTCTCCTTCCATAAATTCCTCCTCAGAACTTGTTACCTAGTCTAGGTCTCCCTTAAAGATTAAAACGTTGTTCATGAAACTCTTCCTAGTGTCATATATTTGTGGACTCTAGTTAATTATACTGATTTTTTTAGAACATTTCAAGGGGTCTTTATAGGGCAGCAAACTTCGATCGGGGGAGTGTTCATGTTGGACATCATTTTCATGTATGGACACTAAAACACTAATGTGTCTGGGTTTCTTCTGCTTATGATAGGGCTTTTTTAGGGCGCATAATCCTGATTCATCCAATGCCGAGTATGGGGAATTATATTCCATAGGCATGTCCCTAATTTTTTCCTCATCTTCCCATGTTTAACATAGGGTGTGCGGAGAGTTTAACATCTAGCAAAGATGGATCGAATTGATCAGGACACTGATGGGAGTGGATCAGATGGGTACAGCCCCAGGAGGGAGCACCTAATAATCCTACTAGATGGGTGGATCAATACGTCTAATAAAGATGGATCCAAATCCTACTAGATGGGTTGATCAAGATGTCTAATAAAGATGGATCTGAGGATTCTTGGTTCCCTATAAAGAGGATTCCAAGGTTTACCATTGGTTGGGATTCAACCTCCGAGAGGTTTCCTACATACCCTGTCCCGAGGGATAGGTATCAAAAATATGTAGTTCTAAGGGGTGATGAATTGGGTTGTGTGCAGAGGACAGCAACCCAAAGAGCTGTTGGGGATTACACGTGGATAACGGTCCATCGTAAGAGGAGTGATCTTGGTTGGATGGTTATGGATTGTGTGGGGATTATGCATGGTTAGTTGCTCAATTGCTGTTGGGAGTAGCGAGGAAGTGGGTGATGTGATCTCACTAGGATGTGGCAGCCCAGTTAAGAATCAGGTTGGATATGGATTCTTGAGTGAAGTGGATGGAGAATGAGATGGGACCAATGTGAAGACAATAGTGATGTTGGGATTGATCCAAAAAGAGACTTCCTACATATCCTCATGGCTGGGAATCAAATTCCATGTAGTTTTTTGGAGTGATAGGATACCTTAGGCGGGAGACCCATGAGAATGGAAGTGAGGATGGGACCCAAAGGAAGTGGAACCTCCATCTTGGGGCATGACATTCCCAAAACATAGAGTCTCAAGGGAGATACTTGGATGAGACATGGGTGATGGGATTGAACCTCAGGGAGGCTTTCTACATATCCATGTGGAAAGAAATAAAAGTCTATGTAGTTCAAGATGTGGAATGTAATTGTGGTGTACGCAAAGGATAGTGACCCAATAACATACTGGGGCTTACGTGTGGTTATCAGCCAAAGAGTGGGTCCCAACAAAGGGGACTACAATGGCTTACCATCGGTTGGGAACTACAATGGCTTATCGTTGGTTGGGGTTGAACCTCAGGGAGGCTTCCTACATACCATGTCTAGGAGATAGGGATAAAACCCACATAGTTTGAGGTGTGACATGAAATCGGGGTGTACATAGAGAACAAAGACTCAAAAACACATTGGGTATTACACGTGGTTAGTAGTCCTAGAATTGTTTTGATGCTACAGGGGCGGACCAGAGATGTGGGCCCCAGAAAAGGGGGCACTGAAGTTTACCAGTGCTTGGGGTTAAACCTTGTGTAGGCTTCCTACATACACTGTCCAGGAGACTGGTATCAAAACCCACGTAGTTTAAATACATATAGTTTAACATCATGTGGTAAAACAAAGGGGAGTATGGTTTAACACCATACAGGATGAAGGTGAACCGATGTGAAGTGGTCGAGACTAATGGGTGTTGGGCTTGAACCTCAGTGAGGCTTCCTAAATACCTTTCCTCAAAGGGGAAAGGATCAAATTCCATGTAGTTCGGAAGGGGTGTGGGGCTTACACTCTAAGGTGGCCCAAGGAGGATGTCATGGTCGGTGCTTACTCTAAGCCCATATGATTCATGCTCATTGTGAGAAACAAGAGGCAAAAAAGACCTGATGATCACATCATGAAAGGTGAGTCTGTAAGGAATAGGTATGGGATTATGCATGGTTAGAAGCCCAAGGATATGGATATTGGTACTTACTCTAGGATAGAGGCATGACGGCGACAAATCCCAGAGAGAGAGGGACAGGGTAATGAGGGTCCATATTCCCCTCTCTCCTCTAGACTTTGTGCATCTAAGAATAGAGGAGCAATGATGCTACCTCCCACAAGAAAGTCTAGGGTTCTTACACCAAAGTGGTTTCCCTTATTCGCGGACAAATGTCATTCCAAAAAAGAGGATCTCATTCCATGTGAGGAATGATCTCACTCCTGTGGAGACCAGTAGGCATGAAAAATGTCTGAGGCGGGGCACCCCATATGCATTGTATGGGGTGAGGCTATAGTTTAACATCATGTGCTGCAGACGATGATACTTGGGAGTTTGACATCCTACATCTCGGACAAGGTAGGTTCACTCTACACCCATGGGACTTACATAACTAATACCCACCCACCCTTAGGGATGTGAAGGCACCATTAATGCCATGGTGAATCGGTGCTATGGAGTGATCCATTGAGGGGCTCATGTTAGCGTGGCTATATGACGAAGAAATAGCTGTTAGCATGCCTATGTGAAGAAGCATGAGGTTAAGAAACTCAATATGAAACACCAACCAAGGGACCCTTAAATCCCTTCGTACAAACCTAGAGGTTCGTATGGGAAAAGGGTTTGTGAGAAAAAAGGGTTTATAGGAAGGGAATTTGTGAAGCTCTGGTGCTCCACAGAGTGGAAAGACTCTACAAAGGAGTATCCTTTGTGAAGTGGTGTGGCCTAGCTTAGTCATAGAGTATATTTGCATATGAAGGTTGCTTTGTGAAGTACAAAGGATTTCACAAAGTAGGAATTCACAGAGCATGGGTGCCTTGAAAATCATAACACTACGAAGTAATATACTTCGCAAAGCATAGTGAACCTGCCTTAGCATGTGGTTTACATGTGTATTGAATGTACTTCGTGAAGCATGAGTGATCTATGAAGACTCGAGTTCCCCTAGGGATCTCCTTCCTTTGCGATGGCCCGTGGGATCCATAAAGGGCGTCCTTGATTGAAGAGGGGTTTTATTTGAGCTAAGGGAAAGGTATTTATCAATGTTTAAGTACCTTGAAGAGATCATTTTTCTTGATGATTTTCATAACATAGGTTGCTTCACGATTTTAGATCTGAGAAGGTGAAAGGTTGGGGTATCCGTCTTTTGGGTCTGAGGGAAGCCTAGTATTTATAGGCAAGAGTTGGCGCAAAGCTCTGATAGCTCTTTGTAGAGACACAAGGTGCTTCGCGGTTGGAAGCAGATTGCGTCAAGTTCTTTGTAATTATAGAGTCGACCATCATCCCCTAATCAGTGCAGAGGCCTCCTTAATTCCCTCTGTGGTGCTTGTAGAGGCTTCCATAAATTTCCTAGGTATCACAGAGTCGATCTGGTTCCCTCTGTGGCGCGGAGATTTCCATCAATTGCGTCATAACAGTGGAGCCTCCTGCCTCTTTTACTCTATGGCGATCGCAGAGGGGGCTTCAGATTTTGTGTCGGTCGTGGTATTAAGGGGCTCTGCAAAGGATATTCATGAAGCATCCCCTTTGGCATATATTTCCTCTTTGCGTATTTCCATTTTCCCATATTTTGGCACCAACATAATCTATTTTTGAGATAGATGTATGCATGCATTTTTGTTTCAAGATTTTTATATGTGAAAGGTTGAATAGATATGTATTTCAGTGCATGTGTACAATGCCATAGGTTAAGGCCTACCATATGTGTTATATGCCTACCTAACACTGGTCTCCATCCCCTGGCCTATTGGAGGCAGGCTTGGGGTAGTTGAGACTCAAGCCCCGATGGGTTGGTTCATGGCTGGATTAACTATTATGCCATATTAATTTACAATGAGCCTAAGGAAAGAATTTTTTTGTAACCAAAAATAACATTTTATAGATTTCCCATATAAATTATTTCTATACGGATTTGTAGAAAAATCCTTAAATGTTTTTCATGATCCTCATAACTTTTTGAATAAACCATAATATAATCAATAAAAATAACCGAAAACTTATCCAAATATTCATAAAAGACTCTATTCATAATATCCATAAATATAAAAGGGGAATTTATCAAACCAAATGGCATAACTAAAAACAAAAAATTCCCCTATCTAGTCCAAAATTCTATTTTTAGAATTTCATCTTACTTCACCTTCAGGTTATGGTACCCCGGCCTGAGATAAATATTTGAAAACTACTAAGCTTCTTGTAGCTGATCAAAAAAATCATCGATATGAGGAAAATGATAATTTTTCTTGATAGTGATGTTATTAAACTCTTTATAATCAATAAAAATATTCATAGAACCATATTTATTTTTAGAAAACAAAATAGGAGCACCCCAAGTTGAAGTACTCGGATGAATGAAACCTTTATTTAGAAACTCCTAAAATTTATTTTTCAATTCCAATAATTTCTATTTGAACCATTCAATAAGGGATTTTTTAAATAGTCTTAGCATCATATTCTAAGTAAATAGTAAACTCAACTTCCCGATTAGGAATGATGCCAGGAAAATCATTAGGAAAAAATAAATGTATTCATTTTGTATTGGCACTTTATTAATATAAATAGTTCCTTTATTTTCAACAATATGTAAAAGATAAATTTTATTTTCATATTTTAATAGTTTCTCAGCTTCTTAATATGTTATCAATGGTATGGGTTCATTATTGTATACAAACTGAGACTCTTTCTGAAAAACAAATTCTTTAGCTATACAATCTATCTTATCATGGTAAAGAGAAAGGAAATCCATACCCAGAATAAAATCAAAATATACTATGGGAAAGACAACAAGATTTATAGGTAAATTCCTTCCACATACAATGATAGGAATATTATTATAATTTATTTTTACCTTAATATTTCCCCTTATTTTTTTACTAAAATTTATGGTTTCGTTTATTGAGGTGGAATTTCTAATTTAATGAAAAACTTCTCAGATAAGAAATAATGTGTAGACCCCAAATCAAACAAGACATTTTCATAATCTAGATAAAAAAATTTACCCAATACCACTTTGTTTGATGGACCAAAATATGCTAAAGTAGTTTCAAAGGATTTCACTATGCCTCTATGCTTATAGTCTAGTTTCTTCCCATCATTCTGGTCATTCTTTGGGAAAGTATGTGCATAATTTCCCATCTCACCACATTTAAAACACTTTAAATTTTTCTTATCATAATTTAAATTTCTACTACTGAGATATTTTTCATTTCAATCATAGGCCATATCAAAACTTACCACATTGGAAGCACTTCCTTGATTTAATAATGCATTCCCCAGGGTTCTTTTTACCAAACTTTCCACAAAATAAAAACCATATTTTATTACCTTTAGATTTATTTGATTCGTTCTTACACATTTTATTCCATATATACCTTTTATTATACTTTTTATATAAAATACATTATAATCAAAAAACTTCATTTCCACCCTCTCCGCACATCGAACAAGTTTCTCATAAATTTTGAATTTATGGGAATCCAATTCCCTTCGATGTCTTGGATTCAATATTGAGTAAAAATAATTGATGTTACTATTAAAATCCTATATAAAATTTTAAACATGCCTTTCCAATTGAGTTAAGTTTTCTTCATAAGCAGTAAGTAAATATTTCTCCATTTTTTCAATTCTATAAATTTCTTTTCTAACCTGAGTCAAACTGCCTTAGGAAAACATTTCTTAAGGAAAAAATTATTAAATCCATCCTATTCCAAGGCATCAGTTTATTCTATTTCCTTTGTATTATTGACCATTGACCACCATTTTTCAGATTCACCTTCAAAATGATAAATTTCATGACTATCCATTTGATGATCTGAACACCCCATGACATCAAAAATCTTTTTTAGGGATTTAATCCACCCCTTAACTATGATTGGGTCAGATGATCCAAAAAATATAGGAGGGTGTTGCCTCATAAAATGTTCCACTCTCATCATGTTATTTTAAGGTAGATATGGATTCTCTCTAACATGGATACTACCACAATTTATGGATTGTTTCAACTAATCAATTACTATGAAAAACTATTATAATCTAATTCTAACCATCTCAGGATGCTGATTTGGAAGGATTTTTTCTTCTTGATACCTTCCCACCACAGCTTACATGTTTCCTCTATAAAAAACATTCTAAAAAAACATGGTTTTGATGAAAAAAATTGTAGTCATAAAATTATATATCATTTCAACTTAACCCTAAGGTAAAATATTTCAAGGGTATGATATTAACATTATCCTAAACTTTAATTTTATTGAAACCATCCTCTGATACCAACTGTAAGGACTCATCCTTAAGCATTGTATATTCTAGTGTTTTTGAACAAGAATTCACTTTAAAATTCTAAGGATATTTTTAATTTAGAGTATTAGAATATTTGAAAATAAAATATTACAAAGTAAAATCATACATTATAAGTGAAAACTTATACCAGTATCCAATTTTTCACCAAATAAAACCTTTTAAAAATAAAACATGGTTTCTTTTCATGAAAAATCTTCAAATTTTTCATCTTGATCTCATACTTGTCCATACTCTTACTTAAACTTTATGAAAAACATTTTAAAACTTTTTATGAGCACAAAAACCTCAGTAAGGGGCATAAAAATAAAGAAATAAATAAACCATTATTCCATGATAGTTAAAAAAATCCTATTTAAAAATAAACTTTGGGCTCAAAATAAACATTTTCTTATTCAAAAAATCATATTTTATACCCAAACTATTCCAAAAAACATTTCATAAGAAATGTTGAAGGTAAAATAAAACCCATAAATATTTTTTTTTAAACATGATAAACTCATGAAAATATTTTCACAAAGTTATGTCACACCTTGTTTTTCATGTCTTGGTTTTGATCTGGTTCATTGGAAATACTAATAATTTTCTTGGTTTTTGGGTGATATAAATGTTTATTTTTTAACTTTAATATATTTCTAATCATCCTACCATGTGTTTTCTATATCATTTTTTAGATTTTTTTGGAGAAAAGGGTGGTTACTTCAAGATTTAGGCCAAACGTGAGCCCATTTCCAAATTTAAAAACAATTTTTTTTCTTTTATAAATCCTTAGTTTATTAATATTTTTCACTCATTATACTTTCCAATTGGCCTCCCCTGACTTATTCAAACCACTATATCCATTTTTACCCCATTAGGAATTCATAATCATGGTGGATTTGGGTTATTTTTCAAGTATTAGGCCACCCACGAGACCATTTCTAGGTTATTTTAAATGTTTCTTTTATATCTTATTAATTTTTCAATATTTTTCGGTGTTTCCACCTCTCACTAGAGGCCAAGATCACTAGGCGTACCCCCATGTTCCATTTATCCTCTTTGGAGCTCATATTGATCAGGGATTAGGGAAAACTTCTTCAAGGTTTCTCAAATCGTCCATATTTGAAGAGGTAATTTGTTTCTTTCATAAATAATTATTTTTTAACTATTTTCCCCCCAAATCATCTTCCCCTAGTTCTTACATACCTAAGGAGTTACATCCCATTCACTTTACTCTAAGGTTGTAGATCTAATGGAAGACGAAGAGTTTTCTAGTTTCCAATGTGATATTACTTCTCCTTTCTCCTCACACTTCCCTCCTCCTTCCATTATTTATTGGTTTTCTATTATGCCCTAGTAATTCTTGACATAGGGTTCTATTATACCATGATTTTTTATGGGTTTTTTGTTCATTTGGGGCTGGTAATCATAGGTTTAGGGTTTATAAACCCCCTGATGGTTATATCGGGTGTGCATTTTCATTTCGCCAAGGATTTGAGGTAGGTTTCCCATTGCACATGTCCTTTTTATTTAAGATTCATATTTTTCATGGTATTTTAACCCTATAAACAATATAAGTATTGTTTTATGAGCCTTTAATAACTTTATTTGGTGTGCAAAGTGGTGTTTATACCTTGTTTTGTGAAAAGTAGTGTTGTTTTGTTATAAAAGCGCACATCAAGTGTTTTTTTAAATGTTCAATTATCTTTCACACCTGGTTTGAGATGTTTAGAACCTGGTTTCGGGTATTTTAAACATGGTTCAGTAGATTTAATAAATTTATGTCATGAAATTGGTATTTTTATTCTTTTTTAAGTGCTTAAAATGAATTGTGTTGTTACAAAGTGCATGTTATGTGTTCGGTAAATTGCCCGGTTGGATTTTATGTGTTAAGTGTGATTTAAAATGATTTGTTTGGATTTATAAATGAATTGGAAGCATGAAAAATGTTATTTTTTTGGTCCTTATACGGCTTTCCAATGTAGATTTGGTTGTAAAAACAAATGGGTTTTTGGTTTATAACATGTTTTGGCCCAAGTTGCAGAAAAATGGCCTGTTTGGCATCATTATAAAAATGGTTGTTCTTTGGATGTGTAAACTAAATGTTTTGAGGGATTTATGAAATTGTTTTGCTTATATAAATGGTTTTTATACACCTATTTATTAAAAGTAAAATTTTTACATTTGGAAAATGTTATTTTTGAGAAACACATAAGGGCTTGTTTGGCTACTTTGTGAAAAATGGTGAAATTGTTTATTATGAAAACCTCCTGTGGATGTTTTTCATATCATGATTATATGTATATAATGGATGGGATTTCCTTACTGAGGAATCCTTGTGATCTATTATGAGATTTCCTCAGGATGAACTCTTTATGTTTCTTTTGATTAATGGCATGATATCGGTCCTTGGAGTGACTCAGGGTGATGTCTGTTGTGAATTATCATTATATATATGTTGTTATTGGATGCTCGGTTGGAATCAATTTTCTTAACGCCTTTTTATATACTTGATACATGGGAACCTAGAATAATGAGAGAATATTCTAAAAGTTATTGATTCACTAGTAGGTTATGGTACTGACCAGTGGCCCATAGTAGGTGGATATATTGGGTTTATTGCTATGGTATTTTCCTTTGGCCTGCCTGATAAAGGATTTTTTAGCATATTGAGTGTTTTAATTTCATCATATGTGACATGTCAACAAGTATGAGGTATAATTTATTGGTGTCTTCTATATTATTCTTGATCTCCTAGGTTCACCCATGTCTATCTAGCTTTCAGTTGCTTGTAGTGATGAATATGATGCTTGTACGTACATTTACATTGCCATTTTTGTGTGATTACTATTGTTCCTTAATGTGTATTGTTTTTCATGGAAATTGGTGGGATGGTTTTGATAAGTTTTATGAAAATGGTTTTTAAATGAAATTTTTTTATCCTATTTGTACAAATCTGAAAATGTAAACATCACTTTCCCCTATAAAATGATATTGGCACACTAGTTGAAAGAATATAGTTTTGAAAATAAATAAGGTCAATGGGTTGTACTTTGTTTTGAGTAATCATGTAGAAAACCTTGATTTTATATATTTCAGTTCAAACTTTAAATTTATGTTTATTTTATTTTAAAGTATGTGCATTGGGAATAGATTATCAGGCTACCCTACTGGGTTTTAATACTTATGCCTATAGTTCTTTTCAATTTTTAGCCCTTATGCAGGTTTCAACTTGAGTTTGATCGCCTTGAGTGATGTGTGATCATTGTGTTGGAGAGTAACCAAAGGGTTCACATGGAGTTAGTTGGTCATCAGGTCTGGTTAGTTTATTTGTATCATTCAGTTGTACTTTAAGTTTTGTTGTATACATGATAATCAGTTCAGTTTTTATAAATGTGTATTGGGCTATCCATTTCTTACCACTGTTTGTTTTATTGTTTATATTTGGGTGAAATCATTCCTTTGTCTACTCTAATGATGCCCAGTACTAGTTTCCAGCCTGTGGGGATTGGTAACACCCTTCATTCCATACCATGGATTAGTTCTGGTGCTCGGTTCAGGGTCGACCCGGGCTGGTTCATGACAGTTATAATATTTACCCTTTAGAATTAATATATACTTTCCTTTGAATATAAACCCAATAACTTGCCTTGTGAAAACATAATATTTTTTTAAAACATAGAAAGAATAAATAAATCCTATAGGTAACTTGGAAAATTATTTTATTATCATAATTACTTATGATGTAACCCTCATAGCTACCATAAAATAACTATCATGGTTATACTTGACATAGCCCTCATGGTTATACTTAGATGTAACCATCATAGTTACACTTGGCTTAACCATCATGATCAACTTCCAACATACCCAATTCATTAGAGGGAAATCACATACCCATCCATCTTTGGTTTATAATGAAACCACACATCATCATAAAAATTTACCAATAACCATAACATAATCATAAAACACGAATGCATGCATCATAAAAACATTTCTTGAGGAAAATCACTTATTTAAAAAACTGGACACATACAAATTGAAAAAATTATTTGAAAATAACTATATAATCTTGTAAATGAAACTTTAATTCATTAAGTCCTGATGAATGTAGGAAAATCCTCTCATGCCATATGAGTTAAAAAACATTCCTTTAGACTTTTGTAAAAAGAAACATTAAAAGAGTAATTTTTAAATGAATGTCCCTTACATAAAATTTTAAAAATATCCCTTTTTGAAAAAATTTGAGAGAGATTCTAAAATTATTATTTTTAATATCCATGTCCATATAAATACATTCATAAAAATCATTTTAAAAGCATGGACATGAAAGAGAATTATTTAGAAAATAAATCATTAAAAAAATTAAAATAAGGTAATTTAGTTGAAGATTCCCATAATTCGAGTTTGATTTATCAAAAATGCCTTTTATCTTCCTGAATAATAAACTTATGTTAATTATTTAATTTCTTGAGAACCTTTTTCAATTTTATTATTCTTTTTATATCACATGTATGATGATTTTGTATCCCATTTGATAGAAGAGGATATGGATTTAGGCGATGATATTAACATAATAACATATCATCATATAGAGGATACTGTAGTTATTATTTCATCATGGTTGAAGAATATTTTAAGGAGGTAGAAGAATAAACAAAACTAAACATATAGATAAAAACTATACCTCTTCTTTTCAAATCCTCCTTTCATTAACGCCCAAAGACTCCTAAAGATGGTATTATACCTAAACAAAGAACACCAGAATGTTTGGAGAGATTCTAGGAAAGTGTGTTGATAGGTATTGAAGAAACCAAATGGGATTTTAGGTGTGTAGGATTGATAATAGGTTCCCTTTTATAAGAGAGGTGAGGGGTACTCTTAGAATTTCTCAAAATATTAAAATATAATAAGGCTATTCTAGATCCAAAGACTTCAAAAAGGACAATAAATTTTTAGGTTATGAGATTTTCAACCATATATTATCCCCTCTGGGATTATTTATTTTTTTATGATTTTTAAATAATTTAATAAAATAGTAATTATGTAAAAATCATTATTTTCAAATTTGATATCGTTCATTACTTTGATATTAAAACATCAAGACAATAATTAAAATTTAAACCAATTATTTCATTATATTCTAAAAATGTAAAGTCTATATATAAAATTTTTGTATCACATTAATTATATAAAATTATATTTATTTTAATATTTTTAATATCATTTATTTTATTTTTACATTAATTAAATAATTATTGCATCAGTATAGTGAAAGAATTTAATGTAATTATTTATTCTCTAAAAATTAAAAATTAAATATCATGATGAATATATATATTTTATATTTCAAAATTCTATTTATATTTGAACATATATTTTGGATAACCACATATTAAAATGTCATGATTATTAAAAATAGTAGTGTGACATGTTTGACTTTTCTTTAAACAAAATACTATAAAGGAATTAATGACAACCAAGTCACTTAAAATAGTAAAACATTAGATAGATGGGTGATTATGGTCTAAAATTACTCATAAAATAGAATTGGGGAAAGTATTGAGTTCGTTTTATAATCCTTATTATATTATTTGTAACCTTAATTACCTAATTTACCCTTGACCGTACTAATAAAAAATACCAAGATTACTGTTCATATTGTCCAAAATTAAAAGGGACCTATTTAAAAAATTTGTACCCAATGATTCCAAATATTTAATAATTTTTCAAAATTAAATACACCTAATTTTTAGAATTTAATTTAAAATTAAACCGGAAAAATGTAATGAAAAACAGTTTTTCAAAAAAATACATTTTAAAATATAAAATATTTTTTATTCAAGTATAAAATCCATTTAAAACCCATAATTGGATTATAATAAATAAAATTGAACTAATAAAATTTTAAAACTAATACAAAACAAAATTTGACCTTGTAATTACTTTAAAATAAAATACAGTTTTCAATAAATAAATTGGTATTTTTCTTTATTCACTATAAAATAAATATTTTTATAAAATTCTCAAAAATTAATTCTAAGATTATTTTGACATTATAAATTCAAATATGAAATTAATTTTTTAAAATTAAAAATTATATAATTTAAAAATAAGGAATTAGTTTAATAAAACTATTTTCTTTTTGATTTTAAGAATTACTTAACATATATATAATTAATTTAACTATTTAATTATAGAATACAAATAAATATTAAAAAAATTATTTTATTAGTACCTGGGTTGTTACAGTAGGGATGATTAGTTGGTTTCAAATTAGACCATGGGTGCTACTGGGTTAAGATTTTCTCCCAAGATCACCGTGAGTAGGCTTTCTGTGAGTTTATCCCTCAATTAACCTCTATGTAGTTTCATGACCCATGGTTAGAACTATGTTATTAAATATTATATAATATTCATGATCAATTATTATTTTTCTATTTCTATGGAATGTGTTGGGATAGTGATCTAGTTTTGAGTCCTTTTTTATATCCCCTTGTCGTTGGTTCTTTCTTATGGATTTGAGTTGGTTGTCCTTGTTGTTGTCTGTAATTGGTGTAACTTGATTGTTTCCTTTGATGATTAATGTAAATGTGAAGGTTTTGTAAAATTTTTCTTTTATGGGTATATCTATCGATCGGTCTATCATTTTATATGAATTCTAAATAGTGTGGATAATTATGTTAGTTCTCTATTTAATTATAGTTTTGAGTTGTGTGGTTGTGATCCAGTCTATGTATAAGGTTTCTTATTAATTATTGAGGATTATTTTCTTGGATTTTGAGGAGTGGTGATTTTAGTTTTGTTTCTTTTTCATAGGATTAATCTCCAGTGTTTCCCTAACCTCTCACCTCTTATTATCAGGTGTAGAGTTTTTAGTCCATTATTGATTCTACCCTTTTCAATGAACTTCTTGGGGGAAGTGTCATGGTGGAGAGAATTGTGACACCATCATATTACTGTTACTTTTAATTTTATATTATTTTATCTTATATTTGGTTAAGATATATTTTTGGAAGGTTTTGGTTGAAATTTAAAAGTTTCTGAAATCTTTCCCTTTGTACATGGTTTCTGTATAATCACTACATGGTTTGGAAAACTATACAAATAACATTTACATGGGGATTTTATTATGTGCATGGTTTGGAAAATTGTAAATAGTTAGCTTTATGTTGAGGTTATGCTTACGATTCCGTAGGGGCCTTTTTAGTTTATTTTTTTCATCCATGATTTTTCTTACATAGGAAAATCATGATTTGGTTTGAATTGTGTGAGTCTTAGAGTAAACTATGAGGCTTAAATTTCTATAGGAGTTGAATAGTGTATGGATTTCATGTGGTTAGGAGTAACCATGCAATAAGCATGTAGAGTTTTGTAGTTTTTATCAGATTTATTTTTCATAAGTGGCACCAGATTTGTAAATCATGTTGTCAAACCATCTAAGTGTTTTTTTTCTATCTATTGGCTTCTATATAGTTCGCCCATGATTTTTTAAACCATGTGTCCAAACCATGAGAACTTTCCAAATTTAATTAAAAGAGAATTTCTTATTTTCCCCCTATGATTATAATCCAATTTTCATCCCTCTTCCTTATTTTCATTTGGCCAACCATGGGTGTGCATGGGGATCATCTTTTATCCATTCCCCTTTAATTTAAATCTTTTTTCCCTTGATTTCATGTATATTTTGAGTTATTTAACTTCTTCTTCCCTTACCTCTCCTTACCCTCTTCTTTCCTTGGATTTTTACTTTCTACCATGAACCCTAATTATTGTGTGGGTCAATTTTGAGCTTTGAGTGGATTCTAATCATGGGGTTTTAGTTGTGTAGGGGTTTTAGGTGGTGTTTCCTTGTATGTTTGTGTTTTCTCCATATAATATGACATGTTGTGATGAGTTTATGCTTGAATGAGGTAGTTGATTTTGTGTTGTTCCTTTAGATTACATACAATGAAATTCTTTAATGTTTAATATTTATTTTCTTTCCAAATTATTCCTATATGTATTACCCAAGTGGCATTTGAAATGGTTTCCAAATCTATATATATACTAAATTTGGCATGTTTATGGACACATTTCACCACCTCAACACCTCCCTTCCCTATCCCGTAACCTTCTTTCTATTTTCCTTCAAATTAACCAATCTCCCCATTGCGAATTTCATCTCCCCAATCTCCTATTTTCACAGCTCCACCTCCATTCCTTCCTCATCTTACAACATGTTCACCTTCTTCAGTCTCCTAAATCTAGGGTTTCTGCTTCTTCTTGATACTCCTCCTTCACCTCCTTAGGTCTCCCCAATCTAGGGTTTCCTAATATTCTCCATTCAGTCTCCCCAAACTAGATTCTCCATTCACCTTCAACCGCCTTAACCTCCTTCCTCTACCTCTGCATTCAGTTCTGCCATGTAAATCCCATAATCTTGTACTATGGATCCCCTCACTTTCAGAATACCACTGGCTTTAAACTCTAGCAATCTTCTTCTTGCATCATATCTCTAGCTTCAAACTCCTGTAATCTCTTTGGGTTCATGCGCCTCCGATTTATACTTCATCTTCGACAAGGTACTCCTCCTCCATCTACCACCATTCATTTTCAATTCAATCCTTGTCCACCTATTCTCAACTTCAATTTCCTTCTCATATGGTTCACAGTTACTTTCGTCTCTTCTGTGCTCTACCTCTTGAAAATAGTGCGATTGTTACTTCACCATTAACCACTGAGGATTTCTCCCAACAACCTCTTCATGAGTCACTTCATCATTTTTTGACACCTACTATTTCCTTCAAAGATCTATCTTCCCCTTTATTTTCATGTCTCGATGTCAGGTGGAAATTTACGCTTCTAGAAGATTGAACCTTCTCTAAAAACATCCACAAAATGTGAGTTTTCCTTCAAAAATTCTCTCTATTAATTTTCTCTGCTTTTAAGTATTCCATTTAACACTATTCATACAAAATCACCACATTGTATTTCAATACTTTCCATTTCAGAAATCATTAATTAGGAATCCACTAGGTTTAGTCAGGAACCAAATCTATAACACTTATTGTCTTCAAATACCCTAAATATCCTGAGGTCTTAAAAAGGTGTGTCCTTCCCTTCAGTCCATAAATAAATATTTCCATTTACACATGAACTTTTCAAACATTAATATGATACATTTCCAATTTTGAATCTCCAATTATGCCCTATCCTTATTTTATTTAGTTAATGATACTTTATTTATTATTTTTACCAGGGTTGTTATAGATTCCCACCACCGCATTAGAGCATCGAGATGTTTTGGTATGCCTACCTAATTTCATTCAACCTAATTCTTACAGTTTCATTCATGAATATTAACAATAATTTTCATATATTTTCATTTTAATGTATTTAGAAACATGCATAGTTGACTTACTGATTTCATTTACAAGAAATATTTTATGTTCAATGCTCACAGTTGTGCATATAATGATTTTTTTTCACAATTTAATTCGGTGGTGTCATTGAACTTGTGTTTTAAAACCTTTGTAGGTTATTTTTTCCTCACTCTTATGGGATCCTTTGGTTGAGTAAGAATTTTACAATATAAACTCTATTTGATTTTACCCATATGTTTTGTTAAAAAAAATTCTCAGACCTGTGGGCTCATAATTATATATGTTCTTCATATATATGTTATATATATATATATATATGAATATATTATAGGTATATATAATTCTAGGCCTAATCTTGGAGAAATCAGATAAATATAAACATCTATTCTTTTGATGAATTAATCATATTTTACTTGCTGGTTGCTGATGATAGATTGAGATATAGTGGATTTCCCATTAAAGTAGGTGAAAATTTTTAGTTTTCCAAGGGAAATACAAACAAATATTGGAGGATATTTGAGTATGGTGACATCCGGATGGAAAACCGAAAAAAGAAGTAAACTGGGAAAATAGAGAGAACCTCGGGAGAAGCCAAACATTCCCACCCAAGCCAAAAAGGCCATTACTAATAGAAAAATATTCACTCCCCTTCTCTTTTCCCCTAAACCCCATTTATAGCCGGTCCACCATATCTACATCCTTATGTTAAGAAACAAAATGTTATCTTGTTTTTTATTTTGGTTACTAATTACTTATTTTATGTTAACATTCATATTTTGGATTTTTCAATTTCAGAATGCATTAATAAGTATTCTTATTTTTAATCATTTTTTTCTATGAATAAAATTTTGTGAGAACTTTTGAAGATGAAGATTTGTACAATGTGACATGATTATTGGGTGACATTCTACAACTTCAAGTCACTTTCAATGATTGATAAATTTCTACAAATAAAAACATGAATATTTATGTTTTATAATATAATTTGACAAAATTATTATCAATATGTTTTCCATATTCTCATTTTATATGTTGCATTCATGATTTTTAAAAGTATTGTCATATATTATTGTTGTCATATTTTATATTTCACTATAAAAAAACATTTTTTTGTCGATTTTACTTGAAATATAGGTTCAGTTATGGTTTTTATTTTAAATAAATTATCTATATTTTAATTTTACTTTAGTCATTAGTTTCTTTTTCTTCGATTTAAGGTGACTTTCATTATATTAAATCTTATTTGGTCATTATTTTGATTAATATTTGATCTCAGTATTTTGTGTCAGTTGTCTATATTATGTTATTTCTATAAGATATTATGTTTTTCAATGTAATCATTTATTCTAAAGGTTTTTCATTTATATTTTAATGGCCTCAACTACAACATTATTTATCATAATTATCATAATTTCAAATGTACATTTGAATGTTATTTTCATTCATGTATTTATATTCACCATGTTGAAAATATTTTTTATTCCTTATAAATTCACTAAGATGTTTTCAAATGTATTTATCTAAAATGTTATCTAATATCATAATTATTTCTTTGTACACATTTTGTTATGTTTAATTTATTCTAAACTATCTATTTTATAGATTTCTTAGACAAATAATTCCCAGTTTCTTATACAAAGAGTTTTTAAAGATTTATTATGAATTAGTGTATCTATAATGCTTATTAAAATCTATTTCCATATTGATTATGAAAATCTATTGTTAGGTCCACTAGGTTAGATACCCTGAGAGGGGGTGAATCAGGGTATAACATATTAAAACAACTGCCCCTATTGATCTTGTTTCACTATTAAGAAAAACTATATTCTCTCTCTTTCTGGTAGAAAAGTATAAATAGAAATCAAATCATGCATAGGACACATCAATTTTTACTTGGTTCACCCTCACTGGGCTATGTCCAAGAAGCATACATCGGCGATGTGCTGATGCACCAACTTCACTAAAAGTGCACTGTTGTTAACAATGTCTGAAGCGGACTCACTGTCCCTTCTAGTTTACAACCAATCACGATATAAAAGCTCATTGCCCTCTCAACTGAAGTGTACTCACTGCTTCTTTAGAATATCCACTCATATTTTATAGACCTGTAGGTCTCTTCATTATCTCTAATGAAATATACATCTTTAACAGTTGATAGATACTCTGTTGATATCCAACTTTCACCCACAGATGAATCTCTCTTTGCACCGGGTGTACCGCGCTACCCCAAATCTTTCACGCAACCCTTAATGTGTCTTTCACACAACTTTAATTCCTTGCACACAAGATTCCACTTTTTTCATGATACACCCTTTGCATGCAACTTCAATCGTCCGCGTAACTCAAATCTTATGATCAACTTTCTTAGCTTGCACGCAACTCAAACTATTTCCTACAGCTCCCTTTGCGTGAAATTCTTATGTGATACAGTGATCAAATTTTCTCTAAGTGTTGATCACTATTGAATGAGGGGGTCACCTTGTATTTATAGGTGTTCTTGACCCCTATGTGGAAGATTCAACTTTTTCGCACAAGTTCCTCTTCAAGCGCGCAAAACCCTATTTGACATTGCATTGGGCGTGCAAGTTTCTTTCACACAACCTCCTCTATTGCACCCATGACCAAATCTTTCACGCACCTCATGCCTTTTCCATTTTTCTATGTTCTTCTTCTGAAACATGCCTTACGTGCAAGATTCTTCGTGAAACTCCATCTTTCGTGCACATCTTCAAATCTTTCATGCACCACATGCGTTTCCCATTTTTCCACGTTCTGATCTTGAAACATTACTTGAGCTCAAGTTTCCAAACCACCATAGATCTTGTGTGGAACTTCATTTTCCAAAAATATGTTTCCCCATTTTCCAATTTTGAGGCCCAAAAATTTGGCAAACACTGGAAAACGGTGCCACCTTAGATATGTTCTTTTTATACCGCATCCAGATCATCCATTCCTTTTTCATAGTTCTTTTTCAACATAGGTTGTCAAAAATATCTATGAAACTCAAAAAATCACCATGTAAACCCCCTTTGTCAGCAAAATTAACATTTTGGTTTGCTCTTTCAACAAACACAACATGGAGGTCCACTTTTTCAACAAACACAATCACCTCAAAAATGCTTCAATTATGCCTTGAGGGATTTTTTCCCAACATCTGTTTCCATATTACTTATGTTCACCATTTTAGGTTGATATGAATAGATTAATATCTTGAATTATAATTTACTGAACATTTACCTAAATGATGTATGGTTTTATTAGTTTCAATGGTCCACCTAATCTTTAAAAACCCTCACTCTCAATATGGTCATAAAAGATATTTGATTATGTTATTATTTTTTGTAGTTCTTGTGCATCTTGTCTTTAAGTGTCTATGATTGGTCATTCTATTAAAGGGTTTATTTCTCTTTTAGTAAGGATGGATCTTCTAGGCATTGGGGTGATGCCAACTAAATTCTATTGGGAAATCTGATTATTCTTCTAGAAAATCATTAGAGGAGGAATTTCTTTCATAGGAACCTACTCTCTTGGATATGGCTCTATCCCCATTGACTTCTCTATATAGTTCTACATACCATGTTAATGTAGTTATTTGAAGATAATAGTTTAGCACACCTACATTTAGATGGCGCTGAAGTTTACATAATTTCTTATAGGTTGTTAAAACATTACAAATTCTAGAATATGTATATGTAAGTGTTTCCCTATTAGTCAAACATAGTATGTGTTCTTGTTTTTAAAAATTATTGTATCTATAGGTAAAAATATTGGATGAATGTGTAGGTGCTCTTCTCTTAGATTATTGCATGTTATTCCACCACTATAACACATTCTTAGAACTAAAAAACCAGGTAAAAAACAGCTTTGTTTTCTAGAAATGTTTTCATATTGGTAATAAAGAATTTAACATCCAAATATTATTAGTAACTTTTAATTTTACTAAATCTGACTTGAAATTTTTTAGAGAATTGGATATTTTTCATAGCAGTGGATCTTATCTTTTCTTTTATTAGTGGATCATGTGTTTTATTTTAGTAATAGATCATTTTTTAGATCAGTGGAACGAGTTTTTTATTTGATCATGTGAACCATGCATTTTTTTGGGTACTATATCATGTTATTTGTTTGAGAAGTGGATCCTGTGTTTTATTAGATTAATGGGTCGTTTTTAAGAACAGTGATTCGGGTATTTTATAGCAGTGTTTGTGTTAATTAACCAATAGAGAATTGTATTTTAAAAAATATACTTATGTGTTAAAATAAAAAACTCATCATCTTTTTTGGAAAATTGAATCATAGACATTTCAGCATCATTATTATTTTATTCCATCTTCCCTCTTTTATAGTAGTTCATTCTATCAAATTACATATCTGGAGTTTTAGTGTTGTTTTGAGTTTTACAAGGAAATTGAGGCTTCTATCAGTCATCAAGATGTGGTGAATATCCAAAACATCCATGTATGGTATTTTTAGTCACCCTAATATATTCATTATATGTTTTGTCTTTTCATTGTGTAGTATTAAAAAATAATCTCACAAAATTTCTTCAATAGATATCAAAACACCATAATGCAGGCCATATTCACTGTATGTATTTTCCTCCCAATGGATCATTTTCTTCTATTTTATTTTAGTTATAAGTTTTTGTTAGAGTAGTGGATCATGTTTTAGTTTATTTTTTACTTCTACCATACAGATTTCATATCTATTCATACTTACTAATTTATAATATATTGACAATCCTTATTTTAGAGTAGTGGGTCATTTTTTCCTTGATAGATTTTTTTTATGTGGCTTGATTGGGTTACTTGCACCAGCATGGTCATGAAGAAATAATTCCTTGGTATTGCAACATGGTATGGAATTCAAATCACTACAAAACTTTCTATCATAAACAATATTTCTAGAATATGAACATATGATATTTTATTTTATATTGGAAACATTCTAAATGATTCATATTCACTTTGTTCATTCATGTTTTAATAAGTACAGAACATATGGTCATTGGAAGATGTTTTATTTTCCCTTAAAGATTTATCATGTAATAATCAAGGCAATGTTTCCTCTCATTGTATAACCAAGCTTAACTACTTTTCATTGGGTTCTTCACATGCATGGGATCAACACTGAAGATCACCCATTAAACACAAGAAGTGATGATGGCAATGATATAGTAAGAACATTTTTGGATTCTAGAAAATGTATGCACTTATATGTATATATTCACTTATATGTCTTTTAATATTCTATATGCTCTTATTATTTATAAAAAATCAAATTTTTATAGAAAAGTGATATTGATTCTCATGCTACACCAAGATTCAATTTGTCTTCATATATTTTTTTGATTCAATTTCATGTTGTCAGGTCTTCTTAAGTGGTTGAAAGCACTCTATTAAAGCTTCTTAGCATGGGTAAATGTCTCCAATCAATGAAAACAAAGATAGAAGACCCTATGAATAACCATTATTGATCTATGTTCATGAGAGATTTAAAACCAACAACACAACACTCTTGACATTGAGTTAAAAAACAACAACATTCAATGTATTTTCATCAATTGTTTTGAATCAATTTCATGTTTTTAGGTATTATGACATGGTTGAAGGATCTCTGTTGAAGCTACTTAGCATGGGTGATTGTCTGCATTTAGGGAAATGATATTTGGCTACCCCTATGCTTACCTAGGGTTGGTCTCTATTCAGACGATCTGTAAAAACAACAACCAATAACACTTGACATTTTCTGAAGGAAGTAGACATTAGGATAAAGGGAAATGACACTATTGTTAGATTCTATGGAGAAAAAAAAGCTAGTGTTTCTTTTGAAGATAGTTAAATTCCTTAATTATTAAAACTCCTATTTCCAATTTCATTTTCTTGACAATTTTTTTTGGAATTATAACTAGATTATTTGAAATAAAATTGAATAGTCTTGTGCATTTTCATGTGTGGGGTACTAGTTATTTTAACACTTGTAATAGAATTTTATCATGCCAAGTTTTTGATACAATGATTGAGTGGATATTTCAAAGGGATTTGTAGGTTTTTAAAGGGTTTCTAACACTGTTTTATTTTTTAAAAAAATATTTAAGGGTTGAATTTAAAATGATGTAAAATGTTTTGGCTTTCCAAGCATGTTCTTGAAGGCCTGATTGAAACATTTTTAAAATTTTTTTATGAAATTGAGATAATGCTCATTATTTATTACCATTAATTTTTTGTGTTTTTATTAAATGTGGTCCCATGGGGTGTATTTATTATTGATTCTTATGCATGGATGTGAAAGGTGTTGTTTCTTGCAAGAGTAATGGATGTGATATGAGGTTTATTTCTTTTTCTAAAATGTTTATTTGTGTGATGATCTCATTGCTTGTTGTTTTCACATATTTTTTATTGATATCATGGGAACCCTAGGTAGGTAAGTAGAAGGTATGGATGTATGTTACGCTATCTTGGTTTTTATAGTCTAGCTAGTACCATAAGAATTCCACACCATTATAGGGGATTATTTTTATACTCAGTGACCCAAAGGGGTTCTAAGAGGTATGTTCTAGTTTCAAACAGGGTACCCTAAACATATGTGACCTAAGGTGACCAGGTCTACTATCATTCATGTAGATCTCAGTGAGTTTCCCATGACACTTGAATCCATCTGAGGATGATTTACCATATCCCAATACATATTCATTGTTTATATCCTCTTTCTTGTGATTTGGTTACATGAAATCATGGCTTAGTTGTAGCTTTATTTATTTTTATTCCATTAATATCTTAGTTCTATTGTATTTATTCCTTATACTGGATTTTGGTTTTGTCTTACTTTAAAATTGATTTAAAAATGGTTTAGAAAGTCTGGTCTTGAAAAGTAAAGTGATTTTTATTCCAAAAATATGTTTGAGAAAAAAAATTGTTTACAAAATGAAATTTATTCTTTTATATTTTGAAAGGTATGTTATAGGAGAGTTTTGATTTACTAATGAAACTAATTGGGTTCAAACCCCTGATATTTAGGAAAAATAAAATCGAACACCTTATAAACTAGAAGGGAACCCATTACATGTCAAAGTTACCCAAACGAAACATGGCCCAATGAAAATGTTAAAGTGTGGTATTTGTTTTATTTTTTATTTTACATATAAAAAGCTATTTTATAACTTATTTTAAGACTAGAATTTTTGGAATATAATATTAAAGGAATTGCATAGACTCTTTGGTGAAACCTTGCTGGGAATTTTTGGCTCATACCCTGCATATACACTGGTGTGTGTGTGTGGCTCTTAAGTTTCCTCTAAATTGCTGCTTATTTTGATCCCATTATTTAGATACTAATTTAGTACATTGTAAGATGTTTTGGTATGTGTTCAGTGATCGTGGGCCACATAGAAGTTACATTGGATCTATTCAGGTTCCATTTTATTTTTTGGATGTTATATTTTTCAATTTAGTCTAGTGTATTTTATTATGCTTTCATTATATTTATTTTGGACATCTATTATTATTATTTGGATGGATGTTTATCTCATTATACCATGTTTATCTTGCTTCTTCATTTTTGTATGCTTCATTTATATGAATGGATATCTAATGCTTGGGAAGATCATATTGGATTGTCAAAAGTTTCTTCTACTAGTTTATATGTTCATTTAAGGGTGAAATCATTCCCAATGGTATATTCTTGATACCAAGGAACTAGTTTTCAGCCTGAGGAGATCAAGAATTCCCTTTAGGCCTAGTGATGAGTCAATTAGGGTGACGTATTAGGTCATCCCTATACCGTTCATTATAAAGTGTGCATAGTTTGTATGGAAAATAATTTTTGAGCATTTAAATATGAGATAACCCTTTTTATTAACTAATGTTGAGAGATAACCCAATTTCCTTTAGAAACAAATAATTATATGTACATAGAATAGCCTTTAAAACACTATATAAATATGTCTTATAAAGTATAAATAAATCATGGATCTAAATTAAAAAATTTATTTTTAGATAAACCTACCTTATACTTATAGATAACCTTTCATCAAAAATATGAAATTGATCTAAGATTAGATAGAAGAAATCAATAAATCTGATGAAACCCCAAAAATAGGGTATAAACAGCTATAATTAGCGTAAGATTGTGAAATGGAATGAAGAATTTAGAAATAATAGAAGGTTGGTGATAGACCTACCTTAAGCTATCACTCATATTAGACAGTACTGGAATCGGGAATGAAACAAGAAAGAACCCATCCAAGAATAAAATAGATCAAGGGGAGTAAGGGTTGTATCACTGGAATAAATAAAAAACCCTCATTTGTTATCCTCTAATATTAAAACCACCTATTAAATTATTTTTTATAAAAACTATCCAGGTCATGAGTCACAGTGTGACCATGTATGTCATGACGTGGTAACCTTTCGAGGTCTTCCCCATAGCTGACATCCCTTAGTCATGGTGTGATGCACATGTCCTGAGAAAAATCAAGAAACTTGTCCTTAAGCCATTATGAAATGGAATTCCTTATTTATAGTGAAAATTACCTTATTGTCTTGGTCTCATAATGTGACACCCTTTCCACAACATGCTCCCCCACCAAGCTTTATGATGAAACCCATTTTTTATGGTGTGACTAGCCAACCTTGTGAAATTTCACACAGGAAACACAAAAATATTTTTAAGGGGATAGGTAAGGATTTTCAATTTATTAGAAATTATAAATAAAACATAATAGTCATCATCACTGCAGGATTTCACAGCTCATGACATGAATACCCTCCCACGTGATTGTTTGCACAAAGTCTAGAACCCTTACATATCTCCCAGCCCTTACGTATGGTCACAACCTGACCTCCCCTTATCATGACATGACTACCCTCCTCTAGACCATTATACCCCAAAATTTCACTAAATATAGGATACTTGTGTATAATGTTTCCCATATATATAATTAAACTCAAATTCATGGTGACCCTTGTATATGGTTAGGATGTGACCTCCCCTAATCACAATATGATCTTCCAATTATTTGAAATTTTTACGAAGTTTGGGACCCTTACATATGAGGGGGAGATGGGATTACTTAATGCATACACATGGGTCTTAGATATTTTCTATCTTTCCAAGATTCATTTCACATCGTGATTCTCCTTAGTTATAGTGCGACTTCTTTCTTCCATGAAAAATCAATATATCTTTCACACTATGATTACCCTTGGCCCTAACATGACCTATAGCCAGCCAAAAACTATAGAACACCAATGAAACCTATAAATTATTTACAGTTTCCATAAAAAACACAAAAAAGATCCATGATTTTACCCAAATAGAGAAATAAAGATATAAATCATTAAATAGATAAAATAATAAGGATAAGTGAGATTGGGGTATGAAACTGTATTTCATCTTTTAGAAATCAATGTTATTTTTTTTTGGATATAAATTTTTTATTTTACGTTTATCTCACAAATAATTTTTTTAATTTGAAACCCTAATATAAATAGAGTCTTAGGGTTTCGATGGACATTGAAAATTAAAAATTTGTGGTAAGAATTTTTTTCTTGACCTTTATACTTTTAAAAATTGATGATAAAAAGAACTCTTTAAAAATATTTTTGAGTAAGGGTCAACCCACCTGGCATACTTTACATGAGAATGTTCATGGAGTAACCCACCTAGGATGTTGAAAATGTAATAACTTGAACCACTGGGGCCCACCTGGCTAGAGGAAGACTGAGCCTCCACAACCCCAAGCCCACCTCCATAGGACAGGGTCTAGTGATAATCTTTGAGAAGGAATAAATAAAATTGGAGGACTTTTCCTAAAGTACTTGTACACATGCACCCAACCATATCCATGCAGAATTGTATAGGAATAATAATAAAATAAAGTAACATATAGAGTAAAAACCATGCATGTAATAACCTCTAGGGTATACAAAAAAGTGTGATATTGTAATATAAAAATGTAAAGAAAAAAATACACATCCACCTAGAAAATATTTCCCAGCCTAAGAATAACTAGAATAGAAAATAGTTAAGAGAGATCAGCTCCTAATCACCAATATCAACCACCATATGTGGTTTATGTACCTGAGTATCCCTATGCTCCTCTGAAAAAATTGTTGATCTGTCTGTTGTCAGCATAAGACATGACACGTGTGGGTAAAACCCATGCAGGGGTGAGTATATAAATACCCATTAGGATGCCCAGAAATTTGAATAGTGAGAAATATAATACAAGAAATAAGTAGTCAACTCAAACCAAAGAAACAAGAAATCAAATCCCAATTATATAGATATATGCTCAAAAAGAAACCCAAATGAGAGAGAAATGGGATCTCCATCTCTCATCCCAGCCTAGGAAAATTATTCTCCCTATAAATTCAATGGTACATCATCTATACCTAGCATATCGTGTGCCTTTATGAAGAATTTGCGAGGAGGGACCACACCTTGACACTACTGCACATATTGAGGGTGTGAAATATACAAAAGATTGAGGACATATGCCCTGGTATAATAAGGGGAATCCACTCAGTATATATAGGACCCATGCCCATTTAGGAGAGTACCATCTCTATATCTTTGTATAGAATATGGGGACATTATCCCTAGTGCGATAGGGGAGTACCATCTCCATAGATAGGGGACTTTCACCAGTATAGGGGAGTACCATCTCTATATTTGGAATAATAAGTATGGGGGCCCACACACTAGTGCGATAGGGGATTACCATATTAATAGATTATGGACTCTCACTATGAATATGGGAGTACTGTCAATATCTGAACAATGAGTATGGAGGAATCACTCCCTAGTGCGACAGGGGAGTGCCATCTCCATGGATTGAGGACCTTCACCCTAGTGTGATAGAGGATTACTCTCTCTATATGAACAATAAGTATGGAGTAATTGTGCCCTAGTACGATAGGAGAGTAATGTCTTCATGGATAAAGAGCATGTTCCTTAGTGCGATAGGGGTGTACCATCTCTATCAGAACTCTATAATGATCCTTCCCAATAACTTCCATCATCAAGAATCATCTAAGGAAGATTTACACTCCAAAAATCCACTACGAAGGCCACCATCCCATTATACATGGAAAGAAACTCAAGGTAGGCTACTCATGGGCCAAAATATGAGTCAAAATAAAGGAGATAAGAGAGGTATAAATTCCTAAAAAAGGGAGTACACTGCATGTATGGGGTCTACACAGTTTTTGGCCCTACTCCTCTTCCTGGTCATTCTCTCCTCTGGACATGTCTTGGTGTTTGTGTCACAATAAACAGTGTGTACAGGTCCCACACAGCATGTCTTGGTCACCTAGGTCATGCCCGTGTGCTCCTGGTCATGCCCATGTTTTTTAGGTCATGTTGTACACCTGGTCATGTACCTGACCATGCTTGAGTACCGGCACATGTCTATGTACTCCCAGAGTACACGACATGTCCTCCCATACAGGGTCCTATGCGTGTGAAGTTGGCACATGGCATGGATACCCAGGGAAGTTCACATAGTGTGTGGCCTAGCCACACAACATGTGATCCTTATGTTTTTCTTAATACCCTATCTTCCACAGTTGGGTGACTACATGGTGTGTGTTCATCTTAGTACACATCATGTAGTCAGTATTTTCACAAAAAATCAAGTTCTTCATGTGGATTCCAAATCCAAGGCCTCCACCACGATTCTCACCATTTGACCACCCAAAAATGGTGGGGTTTTCCTCTAACCATCAATTCTGGACCTTTGGTGATTGAAAATTAGATTTTTATCACCCATAGTGGTCTGCCTCACATCCCTCAAACCTCCCATCACCCAGCAGTCGTCCCAGATCCTAGATCTATAGAAATCATCACTTGTATCCTGAAATGAATTTTGATTGATATAGAAATCTTCATCCTAATCATCATTCGCATAACCTCCATGAATTTAGGGGTTCGATCACACTGGAATCCATCTTTTGGAAATCCAAACCATGACCCCATAGGCCAATGGTGAATAACGTGTAGAATGATGGGCGATTTTGAGGTCTAGTGTGCTCAGAATTAACTTTATAAAAACATTATATATATATATATATATATATATATATATATATATTAGGTGCTTATGGAAACATATAAGGACCTGGCCTTATTACATGCATAATATTGAATTTAGTCAATAAAACACTTACTTTTACATTGAGTAACTTTTCAAGTTTATAGATTTAGTGAAAAGGGACATAACACATTCATGGCATTACACATTAATACAGAGTGGTGACCATAAAAACAATACTCATTTCTTCCAAAATAAAAACTTTTCAAATAAAACATGATTTCTTTGACAATTCTTAAAACATTTAACATGGATTCTTTCATTAACCTACACATCCTTAAAACCTATGAAAATAATTTAAAAACTTGTTATGAGAAAAAAAATATTAGTAAGGTATATAAAAATAAGGAAAGAACACATTAGTCCATTAACACTTGTAACATATCAAATCATTTTCAAAAGACATGCATTTCACCCATATATACTTAATTTGTGAAACATGAGATTTACACAAGATCCAAACAAAACATAAGAATATAAATATAACCATAAAAATATCTTGGGGTATTTCTTACATAATCTTTTAACCCTCTCAGCTATCTTATAATTTGTAACCATCACGACTACCTTACAATTGTGTAACCATCGCAGTTACACTTGGAGTAACCATATGACCAACCTCCAACTTACACATACCCAATGCATTGGAGGGAGATATAGGTCCCACTCTTCATCACAAACAATTTCTAAGAACCTGAATGTAATCATAAAACATGAATAATTTTATAAAAACATTACTTTTAAATTTTGTAAAACAGAATTTTAAAAGAGGATTTTAAAAGAAAATCCCCTTACATATATCATATAATCGAATTGAGTCTTAATAGAGTGGATTTAATATGTAAATATATTGTAAATAAACATAATTCAACATAATATAAACTAAACTCATCACCCAAACAATTTTAATACCACATAAATAATGAAGTATAAGGTTAACCCGAAGAATGGAAATCTGGTTAAGAATTCCCTTACCTCAAGTTTGTCTTACTTAAAACTCATTTAAACCTCATATATAATGGTTAAAATGGTGTTATTATTATCTTAAAGAAACATATTCATCTTTATAACATCTTATATGATCATTTTATAACATCATTTCACCCTTTAATTGTTAGTATTTTGTTCATTGCACTGTTTTGGGTGAGTTCTTTACATGATTTCCATGATTAGTTCATGATGGATGTTCTTGTCAATTGGAAGTAAAACTCCATAATTGGAATGGAATGGTATTTAAATATTACAGTACCATAAATTATACAATTTTTCATTTTGAATTATTACATGAGGATGATTCAGAAGTTAAAGCATTACTGATATTTTTTTAGGTTATTTTGGTGATTCTTCGATCGTAAAGATCTCATTATGTTTCATAAATTAAAAACATGAGTGAAAAATGATTCCAGAAAATTATATAAGTTATAATACATAAATTATAATCTGTTTAACCATTAAAATAGTTTCCTGACCAGTCTTGAAGGAAGTAAAATAATTTTAAATCACATCATCCACGATGTCAGTAAATCGACACATCACGAGCGGTGTTTTAATTCCTTGAATAAGTGGGACAGGAGAAGAAGAATGATGATGAATTTTACATGAAAATGAGAACATAAAGAATATATAAGACTTATGGATCTTTAATTCCTCTTGGATAAGAGGAGATGAGGAACAAAAAATAAAATAAAGGAACTCAAAATAAAAGAAAGATTGAGAAATCTCTCATGAAAATTCGACAGCCTAATGACGTCACTTAAAATTTCATAAAATAGTTTGATGAGAGAAAAGGGGTATCTCATAACTCTTAAATAATATGGTAAGTAAGGGGGATATGTAATGACATATCCCAACATAATCCAAATAAAATTAAAAAGAATAACATAAAATGAAGGAAAAGAAAGAAAACAAAAGAGGATGTTTACCTCTTGATCTATTCTCATTGAGATCCTTCTTAAGGCCTTTGGTTTTGGCCTTTTGGTGAGACCATCAGCTCTAAGATGGGGGGAATATCCATGGGAGGAGTGTTTTGAAAAAATTAGGTAAGGATCAAGGCTTTATAGGTGTGGGAGGAAGAGGGAAATGAGGGTGGTATTTATAGTGGAGGAGAGGAGGTATTTTTCATTATTTTAATCATTATTATAATATTTTTGCTCAAGAATATAAAAAATCATAATTAATGTGACCAAAATAGTAATAATGGAATTTTAGTTCTAAATAAGTGGTCTTAAAACAGCCTTGCATCACCTATGATGCAGAAAATCAAGTATTTATCATTTATCATATTTTATAGTATTTTATTATTCATCAAAAATTCTAGAATTTCAGAAAATTTCCATAAATTCACCCTTACCATTTTTCGATGAGTAGAATTCAAAAATGAACTCCATTTTTTGAAAATAATTTTCTAAATATTATTAATTTAATTTTTAAATAAAATCATACTTAATTCAAAAATTAACAATTTTAATTCTATAACTACTTTTATATTACATTGAAAAATTAACCAAGATTTCATTATCTTAAATCCTTAAGAAAATAAAATATTAATACAATTTACTATTCATTAGGGTCATATTACTATTCATATTACAGTTTATAAGGGTATGTTACTATTCACTAAAAATCAAGTTGGTTCCATTAGACTCCAAATAACATACTGAACACAATTGTAGATGGACGTTTTTTAAAATTCAAAACATAGAAGTAGAAAATTTATTTTTAAAGGCTAGTTAAAAATATCTACTTAAAACAAAGTTTCATAAATTTATATTTATTTTTAGAAAACCCTGGGGTGTTACATTATCCTCACCTTCTGAAAATTGCATCCTCGCAATTTTATTTACTTATTAAACAAGTGAGGGTACCTTTCTCTCATAGCATTTTCAGACTCCCATGTTGCTTCTTCAACCATGTAGTTTCTCCAACAACCTTTAACTAGTGGATTACCTTATTCTGCAATACCTATTCTCATCAATCAAGAATCTGAACTGGTTTCTCTTCATAGGAAAGGTTCTCTTCCAACTGAACTGCTTCTGGGCTCAAGACATGTTATGAATCTGGAACATACTTCCTCAACATCGAAACATGAAAAACATTGTGTACCTTAGACAAACTCAGAGGAAAAGATACTCAGTATGCAAATGCTCTAAATTTCTCCAGGATTTGAAAAGGAGTGATGAACTGCAGACTTAGCTTTCCTTTCATACCAAAATGCATCACACTTTTCCAAGGAGAGATTTTAAGGAAAACATGGTCACCGACCTCAAAAGAGAAGTCTTTCCTTATGTTATCTACATAACTTTTTTGCCTGCTCTGAGCTGTACTCAAGTATTACTGGAACATCTTCACTTTCTCATCCACTTCCTCAACTAATTTTGTCCCCATCAACTTTATTTCACTGACATCATCCCAAAACACTAGATTCTGACACCGCTTCCCATAAAATTCCTCAAAAGGTGTCATCTGTATATTAGAATGAAAATTATTATTATAATAAATCTCAATTAAATAAATATATTGATCCCAACTTCCCTGGTAGTACATTGAACAAGATCAAAGCATATCCTCCAATGTCTGAATTGTTCATTTTGACTGCCCATCTGATTGAGGATGAAAAGTTGTACTAAAATTTAATTATATGTTCAATGACTTATGAAGTCCCTTCCAAAAGTGAGAAGTGAACTTGGGATCCCAGCCAGATACAATGAAAAGAGGAACTCCATGTATCCTGACAATCTCTTTGAGTTATAATCAAGAAAGTTGATCCAAAGACATTGTATCTCTAATAGAAAGAAAATGTGCAGATTTTGTCATTCGATCTATAATAACCCAAATTGCATTATTACCTTGAGAATTATTTGGTAGTCCCACCACAAAGTCCATGGATATATTCTCCCATTTCCAATCTGGAACTAGAAAAGTCTGAATCATCCCCTTTAGTAACTACCACTCTACTTTAACTTGTTGACATGTCAAGAATTTCACAGTAAAATCAGCAATATATCTTTTCATTCCATCCCACCAATAATACTCTTGAAGGTATCTGTACATCTTAGTACTGCCAGAATGAACTGAAAATGGATAACTATGAGCTTCTCACAACAGGTATTTCTTTAACCTGGAATCACAAGGAACACACAACCTTTTACTAAATCTTAAGACACAATCTTTATCAAGGTTAAATTCTGGAAACTTACCCATTTTAACCAATTTTACCTTTTTCTGTAGCTCATAGTCTTCCTTATGCGCGTGCTTAATTCTGCCAGATAATGATGACTACACTAAAACCTGAAACAAAACAGATTTATTACCTATACCAACAAATTCTAATCTAAAATTTTTCAAATCATTAATCAAGGAATCATTTTCCAAATGTAACATGGTTAATGATGCATGACGTTTTTGACTCAAGGAATCTACCACTTTGTTTGCTTTTCTCGGATGATAATTAATCATGCAATCGTAATCTCTTATCAGTTCAAGACATCTTCTCTACCTCATGTTTAATTATTTCTGAGTGAATATATACTTTAGACTTTTATGGTCAGTATATATTTTATATTTGGCTCTGTATAAATGATGCCTCCAAATTTTCAAATCCAAAACCATAGGTGACAATTCCAAATCATGTGTGGGATAATTTAACTCATGGGGTTTTAGTTGTCTTTAAGCATAATCAATTATCTGATCATTCTTCATCAAAACACAAGCAAACCCCTTTAAAGAAGAATCACTGTAGATGAAAAACTCACCATTTCGGGAAGGCAAGGCCAAAACTAGAGTATTCACCAATCTCTTCTTCAGTTCCTGAAAAATAAAATCACATTATTTTTTACAAATAAATTTAACACCTTTTCCCATTAACTTGGTTAGTGGGATAGATAACCATGAAATTTTTTTAACCAACTATCGGTAATAACCTGCTAATACAAGAAAACTATGAATTTCTGTGACATTTTTGGTCTTGACCATTCTAGGAAGGATCAACTATTATTCCATCCTTATTTACAATGTTCCCAAGAAAATAAATTTGTTTCAACCAAAAATCACATTTTCTGAATTTTCCATACAGTTTCTTTTCCTTTAAGGTTCTAAAACAACCCTTAGATATTTTTCATGCTCTTCATTACTCTTAGAAAATACCAGAATGTCATCAATAAACACAACTATGAACTTATCCAAGAACTCATAAAATATTATATTTATAAGATCCATGAATACAGCAGGTGCATTAGTTAACCCAAACGGCATAACAACAAATTCATAATTCCCATATCTAGTATAAAAGGTTGTTTTCAGGTAGTCATCCTCCTTCACCTTCAGCTGATGGTATCTGGATCTCAAGTCGGTCTTGGAAAAGTGCTGAGCTCCCTGGAGCTGATCAAACAAGTCATCGATGTGAGGCAAAGGATACTTCTTTTTAACAGTGATGTTATTCAAATATCTATAATCAATGCAAAGTCTCATGGAACCATCTTTCTTTTTAACGAACAAAACAGAAGCTCCCCATGTTGAAGTGCTAGGATGAATGAAGCCTTTATCAAGCAAATCCTATAGCTGATTTTTTTAATTCAAGATGTTCTATTTGAGTTATACGATATGGGGGTTTTGAAATTGGCTTAGCATAAGGAACTAAGTCAATTGTGAATTAGACTTCCCGATTAGGTATGACACTGGGTAACTGATAAGAAAAAAATCAAGGTATTCATTTACCACTGGAACATCATTAATCTGAAAAATTCCCTTATTTTAAACAATATGATCAATATAAATTTCATTTCCATATTTAAACATTTTCTCAGCTTCCTGATATGTTATCAATTGTATGGTTTCATTCTTGTATAAAAACTGAAACTCTTTCTGAAAAACAACTTCTTTATCTCTACAGTCAATCTTAGCAAGATAAAAAGAAAGTCAATCCATTCCCAAAATAACATCAAACTAGACTAAGGGTAAAACAATAAGGTTTGTAGGTAAATTATTTACACAGACCATAATAGAAAGATTCTTATAATTCATCTTTGCTATAATATTTCCCCTTGGTGTTTTAACAACAAGTTCCCATCTCATTTGTTGAGGTGATATTTCCAATTTACCAGAAAATTTCTTAGAGATGAAGGAATATATAGACCCTGTATCAAACAAAAAATTATCCAAATATGAGTAAATAAACAAAGTACCTGAAAAAACTTCATTGGATGTCTCGACATCTTCTGATGTAGTTACAAAAGATCTCACTACACCTTTATGCTTATAGTCTAGCTTCTTTTCATCATTTGGATCTCTCTTTGGGCAGGCATTTTCATAGTGACCCATCTCCCCACATTTAAAACACTATACAATTTTCTTATTAGGATTAGTCTTAGGATCATTTTCATTACAATATAAGGCCATATGTCCAAACTTATCACATCGAAAACACTTCCTAGTTTTTCTAAGACATTCCTCAGGGTGCTTCTTGCCACACTTTTCACAAACTGGAAACTGGATTTTCTTACCATCTGATTTCTTTAGTTGATTATTATCCATCACTTTCCATCTAGGACTCTTCGTATCCTTGTTCCAAAGTGAATGTTATCATCATAAAACTCCATCTCTACCCTCTCAGCACATCGAACAAGTTTCTCATAACTTTTGAATTCATGGGATGCCAACACCCTTCAATTCCTTGGCTTAAATCCTGAGTAATAGTGGTTGATTTTTCTATCAAGATCCAAAATAAGATTTGGAGCATACCTTTCCAGTCAGGTGAAGTTCACTTCATACATAGCCACTGAATCTTCCTCCTTTTGCTTCAATTCGAGGAATTACTTCTCCATCCTAAGTCGCCCCACCTTAGGAAAATATTTTTCAAGGAAAAGACTTTTAAATTCATCCCACTCTAAGGCATCAATATCCTTTCTATCCCTGATATTCTTAACCATTGACCAAAACTAATCAAATTTACCTTCAAAATGATAAATGGAAAGAAATAACTTTTGATTATATAAATAACCCATTACATCAAATATCTTTTCAAGGTCTTTAATGAATCCTTCAGTCGCTATTGGGTCAAAAGATCCATTGAAAGTATGAGGGTGTTGTATCATAAAATGTTCCACTATCATCATGTTCCATTGTGGTACCTCTGGGTTTTATCTTTCATGGATGCCACCACCATTTATTGGCTGCGTTATCTAAGCCATTACTGTTAGAAACTGCTCAGTTCCAATCCCTACCATTCTAGGATGCAAATTCGGAAGGATGTCATTATGTCGGTGTATCTCCTCTTTAGATTCACTATTTCTTATGTGGACAAACATTATGAACAAAAATATCTTAGTCAAAGAAACCTGGTAATGTTTAAATGCTATATCATTTAAAATTGACCAGAGTAAAAAAAACATTTATGGTAATATATTAACATCATCTTAACTCCTAAAGTTATCTAAACCATCCTCTGATACCAACTATAAGGACCGAGCCTTATTACATACATAATATTGAATTTAGTCAAGAAAAAACTTCATTTTACATTGAGGAACTTTTTAAGATTATATCTTTAGAGAAAAGGGACATAACACATTCATGACATTACACATTAATACAGAGTGGTTACCATAAAAACAATACTCATTTCTTCCAAAATACAAACTTTTGAAATAAAACATGATTTCTTTTACAATTATTAAAACATTTAATATGGAGTTCTTCATTGTCCTACACATCCTTATAACCTGTGAAAATCATTTAAAAACTTAGGATGAGCACAAAAATCTCAATAAGGGATATAAAAAGAAGTAAAGAACACATTATTCCATAAACACTTGTAACGTATGAAATCATTTTCAAAAGACATACTTTTCACCCATATATACTTACTTTGTGAAACATGATATTTATAAAAGATACCCACAAAACATAAGAACAAAAATATAACTATAAAGGTATCTTGGTCATTACTTAAATAATCTTGTAACCCTCTCAGCTACCTTATAATTTGTAGCCATCACGGATACCTTACAATTTGTGTAACCATCGCAGTTACACTTGGAGTAACCATATGGCCAAATTCCAACTTACACATACCCAATGAATTGGAGGGAGATATAGGTCCCACACTTCACCATAAACAATGCCCAAGAACTAGAATGTAATCATACAACATGAATAATTGTATAAAAACATTGATTTTAAATTTTATAAAATAGAATTTTAAAAGAGGATTTTAAAATAAAAGCCCCTTACATATATCATATAATCGAAGTGAGACTTCATAGAGTGGACAGAATATGTAAATAAATTGTAAATAAACATAATTCATCATAATATAAACAAAAATCATCCCCAAAAAAATTTAATACCACATAAATAACGAAGGAGAATGTTAACCCAATGAATGGAAATTGGGCTAAGAATTCTCTTACCTCGGGTTTTTCTTACTTAAAACTCATTTAAAACTCCTTTATAATAGTTAAAAGAGTTTTATTATTATATTAAAGAAACTTATTCATCTTTATAACATCTTATATGATCATTTTATTACATCATTTCACCCTTTAATTTTTAGTATTTTGTTCCTTGCACTATTTTGGGTGAGTTCTTTACATGATTTCCATGATTGGTTCATGATGGATATTCTTGTCAATTGGAAGTGAAACTCCATAATTTTAATGGAATGGTATTTAAATATTTCCAGTACCATAAATTATACCATTTATCATTTTGAATTCTTACATGAGGATGATTCATGAGTTAAAACATTATTGATATTTATTTAGGTTGTTTTGGTGATTCTTCGATCGTAAAGATCTCATTTTGTTTCATAAATTAATAACATGTGTGAAAAATGATTCCAGAGACTTATATAAGTTATAATACATAAATTATAATCTGGTTCAACCATTAAAATGGTTTCCTGAATAGTCTTTAAGGAATTAAAAGAATTTTAAATCACATCATCCATGATGTCGGTAAATCGACACATCACGGACGGTGTTTTAATTCCTTGAATAAGTGGGAGAGGAGAAGAAGAATGATGATGAATTTTCCATGAATGTGAGAAAATCCAGAATATAAAATATATATAGATCTCTCATTCCTCTTGTTTAATAGGATTTGAGGAAATAAAAAGAAAATAAAGGAACTCAAAATAAAAGAAAGATTGAGAAATCTCTCACGAAAATTCGGCAATAACGGTGTCACTTAAAATTTCGTAATATAGTTTGATGCGAGAAAGGGGTATCTCAGAAATGTTACATAATATAGGAAGTAAGTGTATTATATAGTGACATATCCCAACATAATCCAAATAAAATTAAATAGAATAACATAAAATGAAAGAAAAGAAAGAAAACAAAAGAGGATGTTTACCTCTTGATCTCTTCTCCTTGAGATCATTCTTCAGGCCTTTGGTTTTGGCCTTTTGGTGAGACCAGCAGCTATAGAACGTGGGGAAGATCCTTGGGAGGAGTTTTGGGAATAAATTAGTTAAGGAACAAGTCTTGAGAGGTGTGTGAGGAAGAGGGAAATGAGGGAGGTATTTATAGTGGAGGAGAGGAGGTATTTTTCATTATTTTAATCATTATTATAATATTTTTGCTGAAGATTATGAATAATCATAATTAATGTGACCCCAAATAGTAATAATGGCATGTGAGTTCGAACCAAGTGGTCTTTCATCAACCTTTCATCACCTATGATGCAGTAAATCAAGTATTTAGAATTTATCATATTTTATCGTATTTCACTATTCATCAAAAATTCTAGAATTTTAGAAAATTCCCATAAATTAACCCTTACCATTTCTTGATGTGTAGAATTAAAAAATGAACTCCATTTTTTGAAAATAATTTTCTAAATATTATTAATTTAATTTTTAAATAAAATCATACTTAATTCAAAAATTAACAATTTTAATTCTATAACTACTTTTATATCACATTGAAAAATTAACCAAGATGCCATTATCTTAAATCCTTAAGAAAATTAAATATTAATAAAATTTACTATTCATTAGGTTCATATTACTATTCATAAGGGTATGTTAATATTCACCAAAAATCAAGTTGGTTCCATTAGACTCCAAATAACATACTGAACACAATTGTAGATGACCGTTTTTCGAAATTCAAAACATAGAAGTAGAAAATTATTTTTAAAGGATAGTTATAAATATCTACTTAAAACAAAGTTTCATGTATTTCTATTTATTTTTAGAAAACCTTGGGGTGTTACATTATCCTCGCCTTCTGAAAATTACATCCTCGCAATTTTATTTACTTATTAAACAAGTTAGGGTACCTTTCTCTCATAACATTTTCAGACTCCCATGTTGCTTCTTCAACCATGTGGTTTCTCCAAAAAAACCTTTAACTGGTGGATTAACTTATTCTGCAATACCTATTCTCATCAATCAAGAATCTGAACTGGTTTCTCTTCATAGGAAAGGTTCTCTTCCAACTGAACTGCTTTTAGGCTCAAGAAATGTGATGAATCTGGAACATACTTCCTCAACATCGAAACATGAAAAACACTGTGTACCTTAGAAAAACTCGGAGGCAAAGCTACTAAGTATGAAACTGATCCAAATTTCTCCAGGATTTGAAAAGGACTGATGAACTGCATACTTATTTTTCCTTTCTTACCAAAATACATCACACTTTTCCATGGAGTGATTTTAAGGAAAACATGGTCAACTACCTCGAAAGAGAAGTCTTTCCTTCTACTATCTGCATAACTTTTCGGCATGCTCTGAGCTATCCTCAAGTACTGCTAGATCATCTTTACTTTATCAGCCACTACCTCTACTAATTATGGCCCCATTAACTTTCTTTCACCGACTTCATCCCAGAACGCTAGAGTCCGACACTGCTTCCCATACAATGCCTCAAAAGGTTCCATCAGTATACTAGAATGAAAAATGCTATTATAAGAAAACTCAACTAAAGAAAGATATTGATCCCAACTTCCCTAGTAGTCCATTGAACAAGATCGAAGAATATCCTCCAATGTCTAAATCATTCATTCTAACTGCCCATCAAATTGAGGATGAAAAGTTGTACTGAAATTTAATTTTGTGCCTAATTACTTCTAAGTCCCTTCCAAAAGTTATAAGTGAACTTGGGATCCCGGTCAGATAAAATGGAAAGAGGAACTCCATGTAGCATGAAAATCTCTTTGATGTACAATCGAGAAATATGAATGGAAGACATTGTATCTCGAATAGAAAGAAAATGTGCAGATTTTGTCAGCCGATCAACAATAACCCAAATCGCATTGTCACCTCAAGAAGTCTTTGGTAGTCCCACCACAAAGTCCATGGATATATTCTCCCATTTATACTATGGAATAAGCAAAGGCTGAAGCATCGCCTTTGGTAACTGATGTTCTTCTTTAACCTATTGACATGTCAAGAATTTCATAGTAAAATCAGCGATATCTCTTTTCATTCCATCCCACCAATAATACTCCTGAAGGTCTCTGTACATCGTAGTACTACTAGGATGAACTAAAAATGGAGAACTATAAGCTTCACACAACAATTATTTCTTCAACTGGGAATCACAAGGAACACACAACCTTTTTTAAAATCTTAAAACACAATCTTTATCAAGGTTAAATTTAGGAAACTTACCCATTTTAACCAATTCTACCTTTTTCTTTAGCTCATGGTCTTCCTTCTATGCTTTCTTAATTCTGTCTGATAACGATAACTACACTGAAACTTGAAAAAAAACAGATGTATTCCCTACACCAACAACTTTTAAGCCAAATTTCATCAAATCATTAATCAAGGGATCATTTTCCAAACATAACATGGTTAATGATGCATGATATTTTCGAATCAAGGCATCCACCACTTTGTTTAATTTTCTCAGATGATAATTGATCGTGCAATCATAATCCTTTATCAGTTCAAGACATCTTCTCTGCCTCATATTTAATTCCTTCTGAGTGAATATATACTTTAAACTTTTATGGTCAGTATATATTTGACATTTAGCTCCATATAAATGATGCCTCCAAATTTTCAAAGCAAAAACCACAGCTGCCAATTCCGAATCATGTGTGAGATAATTTAACTCATGGGGTTTTAGTTGTCTTGAAGCATAAGCAATTACCTGATCATTCTATATTAAAACACAACCAAGTCCCTTCAAAGAAGCATCACTGTATATGACAAACTCACCATTTTGGTAAGGCAAGGACAAAACTGGAGCATTAACCAATATCTTCTTCAGTTCCTAAAAACAAACATCACATTCTTCTGTCCAAATAAACTTAACCCGTTTTTGTGTTAAATTGGTTAGAGGGATAGATAACTGTGCAATGTTTTTAACAAAACATTGGTAATAACCTTCTAATCCAAGAAAACTACAAATTTCTGTAACATTTGTAGGTCTTTTCCATTCATAAACCACTTTTGTCTTGGCAGGATCAACTGTTATTCCATCCTTATTTACAATGTGCCCAAGAAAAGAAATATTTTGCAACCAAAAAGCACACTTTCTGAATTTTCCATACATTTTATTTTCCTTTAAGGTTTTTAAAACAATCCTTAGATGTTTTTCATGCTCATCTTTACTCTTAGAAAATACTAGAATGTCTTCAATAAACACAACCACAAAATTATCCAAGAACTCATGAAATATTATATTTATAAGATCCATGAATACAACAGTTGAATTAGTTAACCTAAATGGCATAATAAGAAATTCATAATTCTCATATCTAGTATGAAAGGCTATTTTTGGGATGTCATCCTCCTTCACCTTCAGATGATGGTATCCGGATCTCAAGTCAATCTTGGAAAAGTATTAAGCTCCCTTGAACTGGTCAAACAAGTCATCGATGTGAGGAAAATAATATTTTTTTTTAATAGTGATGTTATTCAAAGCTCTATAATCAACACAAAGTATCATGGAACCATCTTTCTTTTTAACGAAAAAAATAGGATCTCCCCACGATGAAGTGCTAGGATGAATCAAGCCTTTATCAAGAAAATCCTGCAACTGATTTTTCAATTCAAGAAGTTCTATTTGAGCCCTAAGATATGGGGGTTTTGAAATTGGCTTAGCATTAGAATCTAAGTAAATTGTGAATTCTACTTCCCGATCAGGTATGACACTGGGTAACTCATTAGGAAAAACATAAAGGTATTCATTTATCACTAGAACATAATTAATCTGAAAAGTTCCCTTATTTTCCACAATATGAGCAAGATAAATTTCATTTCCATCTTTCAATAGTTTCTCAGCTTCCTAATATGTTATCAATTGTATGGGTTCATTCTTGTATACAAACTAAAACTCTCTCTGAAAAACAACTTCTTTAGCTCTATAGTCAATCTTAGCATGATAAATAGAAATCCAATCCATTCCTAGAATAACATCAAACTTGACTAAGGGTAAAACAACAAGTTTTGCAGGTAAAGTCTTTCCACATACTACAATAGAAATATTCTTATAATTCCTCTTTGTTATAATATTTACCCTAGTTTTTTAACAAAAAGTTCTAGTCTTATTTGTTGGGGTGATATTTCCAATTTACCAAAAAATTTCTCAGAGATGAAGGAATGTGTAGACCCCGTATCAAACAAAACATTAGAAAAATCTGAGTAAACAAATAAATTACCTGAAACAACTTCATTGGATGGATCGGCATCTACTGACGTTGTCACAAAAGATCTCACTACAACTTTATGCTTATAGTCTGGATTCTTTGCATCATTTGGATCTCTCTTTGGGTAGGCACTTTCATAGTGACCCATCTCCCCATATTTAAAAAACTTTACAGTTTGCTTATTAGGATTAGCCTTAGGATCATTTTCATTACAATCTCGATCCATATGTCCAAACTTACCGCATCGAAAACACTTCCCAGTTTTTCTAAGACATTCCCCAGGGTGATTCTTGCCACACTTTTCACAAACTGGAAACTATATTTTCTTACCATCTGATTTCTTTGGTTGATTATTATCCATCTCTTTCCATCTAGATCTCTTCATCTCCTTGTTTCCAATGTGAACATGATCATCAACAAACTCCATCTCTATACTCTCAGCACATCAGAAAATTTTCTCATAACTTTTGAATTCAATAGATTCCAACACCCTTCAATACCTTGGCTTCAATCTTGAGTAAAAGTGGTTGATTTTTCTATCAAGATCCCGAAGAATATTTTGAGCATACCCCATCAGTTAGGTGAAGTTAGATTCTTACATATCCACTGAATATTCCTCTTTTTTCTTCAATTCAAGGAATTGATTCTTTATCCTAAGCCGCACCACCTTAGGAAAATATTTTTCAAGGAAAATCCTTTTAAATTCATCCCACTATAAGGCATAAATATCCTCTCTATCCTTTATATTCTTTACAATTTACAACCACTAATCAGATTCACCTTAAAAATGATAAATGTAAATACATACCTTTTGATTATCTGAATAACCCATTATATCAAATATCTTCTCAAGGGCTTTAATCCATCCTTCATCCGCTACTGGGTCAAAAGATCCATTAAAAGCAGGAGAGTGTTGTCTCATAAAATGTTCCACTATCGTCATGTTCTATTGTGGTACCTTTGGTTTTTCTCTTGCATGGATTCAGCCACCATTTATTGTCTGCATTAGTTGAGACATTACTATCACAAACTGCTCGGTTTCAATCCCTACCATTCTGGGCTGTAGATTTAGAAGGATGTTGTTCTGTCGGTGTCTCTCATCTTCAGCTTCCCTGTTTCTTCAGCGAACAACCATTCTGAACAAATATATCTTAGTTGAAGCAACATGGTAATCTTTAAATTCTATATTATTTCAAATATACCATAGAGTTAAAAAAAATTATGGTAATATATTAACATCATCCTAACCCCTAAAGTTATCTAAAACATCCTCTGATACCAACTATAAGGAACATACCTCATTTCATACATAATCTTGAATTTATTCAAGAAAACACTTCCTTTTACATTGAGGGACATTTCAAGTTTATATCTTTAGAGAAAAGTTACATAACACATTTATGACATTTCACATTAATACAGAGTGGTTACCATAAAAACAATACTCATTTCTTCCAAAATACAAACTTTTCAAATAAAACATGATTTCTTTAAAAATTATTCATACATTTAATATGGATTTGTTCATTGTCCTACACATCCTTATAATCTGTGAAAATCATTTAAAATTTTGGGATGAGGACAAAAATATCATTAAGGGATATAAAAATTAAGAAAGAACACATTAGTCCATAAACACTTGTAACGTATGAAATCATTTTCAAAAGACATACTTGTCACCCATATATACTTACTTTGTGAAACATGAAATTTACACAAGATACAAAAAAACATAAGAACATAAATATAACCATAAAGGTATATTGGGTCATTAATTAAATAATCTTGTAATTCTCTCGGTTACCTTATAATTTGTAACCATCACAGCTACCTTACAATTTGTATAACCATCGTAGTTACACTTGGTGTAACCATACAGCCAACCTCCAACTTACACATACCCAATGCATTGTAGGGAGATATAGGTCCCGCCCTTCATTATAAAAAATTCCCAAGAACCAAAATGTAATCATACAACATGAATAATTTCATAAAAACATTGCTTTTAAATTTTGTAAAACTGAATTTTAAAAGAGGATTTTAAAAGAAAAAACCCTTACATATATCATATAATCGAATTGAGACATAATAGAGTGGATGGAATATGTAAATACACTGTAAATAAACATAATTAAACATAATATAAACAAAATCCATTACAAAAACAATTTTAATACCACATAAATAATGAAGTAGAAGATTAACCCAAAGAATGGAAATCGGGTTAAGAATTCCCTTACACCGGGTTTTTCTTACTTCCAACTCATTTAAATCTCATATATAATGGTTAAAAGAGTGTTATTATTATCTTAAAGAAACATATTCATCTTTATAAAATCTTATATGATCATTTTATAACATCATTTCACCCTTTAATTGTTAGTATTTTGTTCCTTGCATTGTTTTAGGTGAGTTCTTTACATGATTTTCGTGATTGGTTCATGATGGATGTTCTTTTCAATTGGAAGTGAAACTATAGAATTGTAATGGAATGGTATTTAATTATTTCCAGTACCATAAATTATACCATTTATCATTTTTAATTCTAACATGAGGATGATTCATAAGTTAAAACATTATTGATATTTGTTTTGGTTATTTTGGTGATTCTTAGATCGTAAAGATCTCATTTTGTTTCATAAATTAATAACATGTGTGAAAAATGATTACAGAACATTATATAAGTTATAATACATAAATTATAATCTTTTTCAACTATTAAAATGGTTTCCTAACCAGTCTTGAAGGAAGTAAAATAATTTGAAATTACATCATCCACGATGTCGGTAAATCGACACATCACGGACGATGTTTTCCTCCAATAGCCCAAAGGACTTCATTTTTTATTAATTTTTGATAATTAACTTTTCAAGGGGTGAGGTGGAACCCTTAAAAGTCCCATAGGTGTAAGTATTACATGGCCCGTAGGCCTTAGAGGAATTCATTTTGCCCGTAGGCTTTAAACATTACATACAACCCATACTAACTACTTGAAACTTCTCCTCCCCAGCATCTTCACCGTGAAATCAGCTCTCCACCTTCGCATTGTTGTTCGGCTAGGAATTTTCATGCATGCACAGGATTTTCCCGATGGCAGTTGTCATACCCTCTCTTTCGTGCAATCTGTTTAGCTTCTGCTGTGGTGAAAACTCCTTGCACATCCTCCTTGTAGAGCTTGTTCCTCATAGTTCGTCTAGTTTGCATCTGCACTTAAGGTGGCCCGAAGGCCTTGAGGTGGCCTGAAGGCCTTACTGACCCGAATTCCTAGGTGTCCCGAAGGCCTTAAAGGACTTGGGGACCAAATCGGTGGCGTGAAGGCCCAAACAGGGGCATATTCCTGACTGCTACAGTGCCAAACAGTACCTGCTATAGTTCCCGCTACAGTACCTACTACTGTACCTGCTACATTGCCTGCTACAATACCCCTGGAAATAATTTCTCCACCTAGATTTGATCTCGGGTCTCTTGGATGCACTTGCAGAGTCCTTACCAACTGGGCTAAGGCTCATGTGCGGACGATGTTTTAATTCTTTGAATAAGTGGGAGAGGAGAAGAAGAATGATGATGAATTTTCCCAGAACATGTGAACATCAAGAATATACAAGATTTTTGGAGCTTTCATGCCTCTTGGATAAGTGGAGGTGAGGACAGAAAAAGAAAATAAAGGAACTCAAAATAAAATAAAGATTGAGAAATCTCTCACAAAAATTCGGTATCCTAATGGCGTCACTTAAAATTTCATAAAATAGTTTGATGAGAGAAAGGGGGTATCTCATCAATCTTAAATAATATAGAAATTAAGGGGGATATGGAATGAAATATCCCAAAATAAGCCAAAAAAAATTAAAAAGAATAACATAAAATTAAATAAAAGAAATAAAACAAAAGAGGATGTTTACCTCTTGATCTCTTCTCCTTGAGATCCTTCTTAAGGCCTTTGGTTTTGGCCTTTTGGTGAGACCAAAATCTCTAGGACATGGGGAAGATCCTTGGGATGAGTGTTGGAAAGAACTTAGGTAATTATCAATGCTTGATAGGTGTGGGAGGAAGAGGGAAATGAGGGTGGTATTTATAGTGGAGGAAAGGAGGTATTTTTCATTATTTTAATCATTATTATAATATTTTTTCTCAATACTATGAATAATCATAATTCATGTGACCCCAAATAGTAATAATAGCATGTGAGTTCAAACCAAGTGGTCTTACACCAGCCTTTCATCACCTATGATGTAGTAAATCATGTATTTAGCATTTATCATATTTTATCGTATTTTACTATTCATCAAAAATTCTAAATTTTCAAAAAATTTCCATAAATTCACCCTTATAATTTTTCGATGTGTAGAATTCAAAAATGAACTCTATTTTTTGAAAATAATTTTCTAAATATTATTAATTTAATTTTTAAATAAAATCTTACTTAATTCAAAAATTAACAATTTTAATTCTATAACTACTTTTATATCACATTGAAAAATTAACCAAGATGTAATTATCTTAAATACTTAAGAAAATAAAATATTAATACAATTTAATATTTATTAGGGTCATATTACTATTCATATTACTATTCATAAGGATATGTTACTATTCACCAAAAATCAATTTGGTTCCATTAGACTCCAAATAACATACTGAACACAATTATAGATGACTATTTTTTGAAATTAAAAACAAATAAGTGGAAAAACTATTTTTAAAGTCTAGTTATAAATATCTACTTAAAACAAAGTTTCATGCATTTCCATTTTTTTTAGAAAACCTCGAGGTGTTACAATACAAATAATTTCAAACACACACACACCACACACAAAAGCTATAGAGGTAGGCTATAGCCCCCCAGGGGATTTACCATCCATCATGCCATATTTATTTTAATTATTACATGTCACATAGGCCCATTAGACATAAACACATTGGTACATAGGACATCACCCACATTGGACCATTTTTTTTCATCACCCGCCGTTGCACCGGACCTTCCATCAGCTATTACAACCATTAGCCCATCCTGGTCACTGAATGAAATTTTGTCCATCGAACCTGCATTGTCGACACTCCACCGCTACATTCCCCACCTAACCGCATCTGCACCCACCGAGGTCGACGTCGCCAAGAGCCCTGTCGTAGATTCCTACGCCACCTGCACTACCTGCTTGAGCGGTCGGTCCACCGTATCACCCATACCACCGCAGCATTATTGTATCCGACATCATTCACCCACTGAAGCTGATTCCACCACAAGCCCCGCCATTGATGCCTCCATCGCCTACACTGTTAGTCCTTCATATCACCCACACTGCGCTAAGTCATCTGTCTAACCCTGATGTCACCTGCTCCATCCTCACTGCCTATAACCCATCATAACCATGGGCATAAATGCTAGCCACCACATAATTGGGGCAGAAACACATTGTATGTAGGATTCAAACTTAGGAACCCAAACCCGTTTGATGCCGCATACAGGTGCAGGTCACTAACTGATCTGCACCCCATTGTAAAAATATTAAATTTATTTTATATTACATGTTTATAGTTTTTAATAAAAATGGGGTGAATATTAAATGGTGTCTCAGATAAAAAAATGAGAACTTGGTTGAATTCAGAATTCGAGGTTTAACCTAAGCACGACCTAAATTTTCCCAGTGTTGGGCATTTAGATATAGAAACTATTGATGGGTGCATTTAAATTAAATTAATTAATTTAATTTAATTAGTTAATTTAAATTAACTAATCCTAAAACCTCTATAAATATATTGTTATGGAGGATCACCCAGGTTAGCTGCATAACTCTGGGATTTTTTAGAAGAAAATTCCACCACCTGTCATTAGAGAATCGAGATAAAATGACAACGAGCCTCCAGATCAAGGAAAATTAAGGATCAAGGAATGAAACATACCTTCCTCCTTCATTGGTGAGCATGTTTTTCATCAAATATTGGTTCAAATCAAGGTAGGACTCACCATATGTGTATTTCCACACTTATGATTAAATTATTGATCATGATCATTCTTATTTATTTTATCTGTATCAAAATTGATCCTTTGCATACACCCAAATGTCATATTTAATTTATTTATTCAATTAATCCTCTTTGTGTCATGTTTCTCACCCTGGTTATCCCCAATTTAAATTCATTTATCAAGAATGATTGGTCAAAGAGTTTTTCACCCTTATTTACGTGCTTTTTCCCCACCATTCTTCTCTTTGTTCATCCTTGGACCACGGGGTCACGATTCAACTATTTTCAGGTGGGATCGAGTGTGATTGGACCCTAAAATACACATTATATTCATGGGAAGTGAATGAATCGATGATTTAGAGATGGGTTGGGATGATTTTTGGGATATGATGATGATTCCTATGGATCTAGGATCTAGGAATGATCGGCATGACATAGGATGAGTGACGGTAGCACGCGGGCTTCATGCGGGTGGATCGGGATCTGTTTTTAGCCAACGAATGGCTGAAAATGATTGTTAGAGATGGAATCCACCAATTTCAAGTGTTCAATGGCTAGAAATTGTAGCAGCGGGAGAGGATTTGAAACATGTCGAACAAATCTGGATTTCTGGTAAAAACCCAACTACACACCGTGTAGTCTAAAGAACACATGATGTATAGGACCCTAGATGTAGTGGTTAGGGTTCCTGAGAGATTTAAATATTACACACCATGTGGGACACTCACAAGTCATGTGACCTGGTGTTGGTGACTCTGCATGTACTCTAGGAGTACATGGACACAGGCATGGTCATGCATAGAGCTAGTGTACATAGACATAACCAAGGTATACAAACATGACCAGGAGTATGGGAAGAACCCTGGGTGGCTGAGGCACACCATGTAGCCCCCTTACACAGAGTATAGGGATACATGGGAAATAATCTATGTACTATAGAGGACACAGACAGGCATCAGGGTGGGACCAAACATCATGCGGGTCCCCTTACATGCCATTTACACTTCCTTTTGATGAAACTTCTACCTCTCATATCTCCTTTGTTTACACTCATATTTTTTCTTGTGAGTAGCCTATACTAAGTTTTATTACATATATAATGTGATGGTGGCCTTAGTAGTGACTTTTTAGATATGATGCAAGATGTTCCAAGTGTGATGATTCTTTAGGTGATGATCAATGATGGTAGTGATTAGGCGGGATCATCAGAGACATTAGAGCGGTACTCTCATACTGGGACATGGAATGTGTCCTCTATAGACTACCAAAGTGGAACCCTCCTGTTGGGATAGGTAATGGGTCCTCTATTGACTACTATATTTTCACCCTCATATGATATTAGGGTAGGGTCCTTGACCACAAGAGTGGCATGGGTCCTCAATCAATTACCAAAGTGGTACCCTCCTATTAGGATAGGGCATGGGTCCTCTGTTGACTACTAGAGTGGAACCCTCCTATGGTATCTAGGCATGAATCCTCGAACACTTGAGTGGAACGCTCCTACTAGTACATGGCATGGTTCCTCTATCGACAACCATAGTGGCACCCTCCAATTATGAAATGTCATGGGTCCTCTATTGACTAATAGAGTGAAATCCTCCTGCTGGGACAGGACATGCATCCTCTATCAACTACTAGAGTGGAACCCTCATATAGTATCAAGGCATGGGTCTTTGAACACTAGATTGGAACCCTCCTGCTAGGATAGGCCATGGGTCCTCTATCAAACATCTGAGTGGCACCCTCCTGTAGTATCAGGGAATGGGTCCCTAACCACTAGAGTGGAACCCTTCTAATGGGATAGGGCATGGGTTCCCTATTGACAACCTGATTGGCACCCTCCTATTATACCAGGGTAGGGGTAGATATTTTGGAACCATGATTGTGCGGTACATTCGCAAGAAGAGGCTCCACATGGATGCTTCTTCTGGACAGACATGCAAGATGTTGGGCATCATTGATGGAACTCATAGAATTATTGGCACTCTTTCCTAAGCTAGGCTATGAGATAGAGATCTTATTTCTCTCTCGTTTGGGTTTATTTTGAATATATATATATATATTCACAATATTGGATTTTTTTACTCTCTTACAATGAGATGAGTTGTCTATTCCTATTGTGTCTCTTACTACTCCACCTTTGGCTTCCAGAGCATCCTACTATGTATGTATATAATCACCCCTATATGGGATTTTCCCACATGTGTCATGTCTTATGAAAATGATGGAAAGGACGGTGGAAATAACAGAGGATCATAGGGATACACTAGTGTATTTTACCTCTTACGATGGTCAGAGCTCTGAGATTAAGAGTCGGTCACTCTTAGCATTTATATTCCAATTACTGTTAGGTTGGGACATTTTTCTAGTTGGGTGAGTATTTTCCCATTTTTCATTTATATTATGTTTTCGTACTCTTTTTTTCCTAGAGGTTGTATCATGTATGGTTTATTCTCTTGATGTTTCATATTTTTTCATTATTCTTCTATAATTATGCATGGATAAAGTTGGGTTCATGCATACAGGTACTTAGTAAAAGCCCTCTCATACTAGTTATACCTTTTAGAAATTGTCTTCATCCCCTAGCCTATGAAGGTGGGATTATGGTAGTTGAAACTAGATCCCCTTTGGGTTGGGTCATGATAGATTGGTATCAGAGAAGTCCGTTCCTTGGGATGGTATTTTGAGTTGTCCCTTTATGAGTATTTGATTGGGATTGAGGGAAATAGTGTCAAAGTATCTCGAGTACGTCTTTCAGGCTAGGGAACCCAATGTTGGTGTGGTAGATGATGTATCCATTCACCCTGAATCTAAACACCCTCTTGTAAACTCGGTATACTGAAACATTAGCTGTAGGGATCAATGGTACATGCATCATATATGATTGAGTATTTTTATTTTCCTTCTTGATTCATCACCCAATATATATATATGCTCATATAACTGTGGTTTGTCTTAATTAAATTTTCAGGATGCCTCCATGAAGACAGCCATCCAAGTTATTGATTCTGAATCATGATGACGATCTGATGAGTTATGATGCCTCAGTTCAGGGTCCATCCTATGAGATCCTTCCTCTAGGTAGACAGGTAAAGTCACCCCCACCTTTCAAATATTAAATCATACCAACAGAGTGGGATAAGGATGTGTGCAGGATTATCGCACTCTGTGAGTTCCAATTCCATAGGCTGCTAAGGTTTCTCAATGAGCTAGATCCCTAGACGGGGGAGGATTTAATAGAGTTAGTGATCTGAGTTTTCAGGATTATATGGACATCGACTAATTAGTTGGTTGCAATATAGTCCAACCTTTTCTATAGAGAATCTGGGTGCTGGTGGAGCCTAGTTACATAGATTCATGGGGAGTAGACACTCTCATGGAACAACTTCCAACAAATATTTCATGATGAGTATTATCCCTCATGTTTTCACTCAATTTGGATTTTAAAGATTCTAGAGCTATAGTATGGAGGGATGTAAATTTTAGAGTATGCTATGAGGTTCACATGCCTTACATAGTATTCCATTGACATGATTCAGATGCCTACTTTCAGGCGCGGAAGTTTAAGTAGGGTCTCCACAGAGATATATATGCCAATGTGGTACCTATGTGCATTCCAACCTATTAAAGGGTGTTGGATCAAGCATTGGTAGTGAATATATTCCTATCAAAGGGATTCCAAATGGCTGGATATAATAGTGGGTGTTATAGGACAGAGTCATCTATAGTAGCTAGTAGGTTCCAGTTAGCAGGATCTTTGCATAAGAGACCTTCCCAGGATCAGACTTAGGAATGTAGTCATGCAGAATAGGGATTGTACAAGGGACTGGGTCATCCTAGATAGGTTAGGTTCTTACATGTTATTGGTGAGGTCACATGGCATGCGATTTCCCCACCAGACGTGATGAATAGGGCAAACATATAGCAGACAAACCACCACGAAAGAGGCATATTCATGATCATGGGTCTCCCAAGTGAGGGCAGGGTGGCCCTCAGGGAGGTAGAGATGGTAGAGAAGTAAGTAGAGCTCCATGAGGAGGAGCTATGGTTAGTTTACAACATTATGATCACCTTCCACCACCACCACCAGTCATACCACGTCAGGCTTAGAGAGCTGGAAGTCAGGGTGGCAGGCCTCCATAGGCTATGGAGGCATGCAACCCAGCATCACACGAGATGATTAGAGGTATGATATTTGTTTATTATACTCTTTATTTAGTATTAGTATACATAGGTGTGAGTCATTCCTTCATCTATTTACTCCTGGTGCAAGAGCTGGAGCTCCCAGTTGAGGTTCTAGCCTAGAATCATTATCTTAAGGTTCCTACAGGGAACACTTCTTCTATATATTTTATCTATCAGTAGTGTGAGCTATAACTTGGTGGATAGAGTTTCATGTGGGACCTTCTAGTCATCACAATGAAACCTTATGACATTGTCTTGGGTACGGATTGGTTATCTACGGTCTAATCCTAAATTTATTATCACCACAGACAAGTCAGATGTTTTCACACTAATGGAACAAGATTCTCCATTGTGTGAAATAGAGATATCATGGAGGGATGATTGGGTTTGCGGATAAGGAGGTTTCATACCATTACCCATCAGTTATCAAGTGTATCCCTTGGTGTATTGGGATCTTCAGGTATCTAGATTACTTTATTCATGGAGGATTTTATGGACGTCTTCCCTGAGGATGTCATAGGACTACCTTTGAGGCGGGATATGGAGTTTTGTATTAACTTATATCATATGACCCCTACCGAGATTTGGGAGCTACAGTTTTAGTTATAGAATCTTAGATAGAATATTTTTATCAGAACCGGTGTATTCCCCTAGGAAGCTTCAATGTTATTCATGAAAAATAAAGACATGATATTATGGATTTGTATAGATTTTCATCACCTGATCCAGGAAAAGATAATGAAAAAGTACCCTTTTCCAAGTATTGAAGACATGTTTGATCAATTGTGAGGTTTGAGATGGTTCTCGAAGATCAATCTCAGATCTGGATATCACTAGTTGATAGTTTGCATGGATAATATTCTGAAGTTGGAATTTTTATGTCACTATGAATACTATGAGTTCCCAGTGATAAATTTCAATGTGATGAATTCCCCCTCTATATTTATGTTTTTGATGAATCATATATTCCATCCATACTTGGACTAATTTTTTGTTTTCTTCATCGATGAAATACTCATATACTCTATGTCAGAGGAGAAGAATGAAAAGCACTTAAGGATGGTCCTAGACTTACTTCAAGAGCACTAGCTTTATGTTAATCTCTTAAAGTGTCATTTTTTGATCCAAAAGGTTCACTTACAGTGCATGTTATTTCTTATCATATATTAGTTGTGGGACCAATAAAGATCAATTTAGTGCTTTCTTGGGATCTACCCAAGAACATATCAGAGGTGCAGAGTTTTCTTAGCTTGGAAGGGTACTACAGGAGGTTTGTGGAAGACTTATCCAATGTAATGACCCGGAATTTTGAATAAATCTTGTTTCCTAATTTTATGTGTTATTTTATTTATTTTTATACTCAACAAAAATGTTTCATTTGATAACATGATTATAATTAAAATGAGACCATTGGGTTTAGACGGTTATATGACCATTGGTCAATATGACCGCTGGAAACTAAACGTTTTGATTATTGTCTCTAAATACAAGTAATCTTGGTTAATTATTATAGAAAGAAGATTCGATGGCCTCACCCAGTAGTATTGGACCGATCGAAGCCCATCTAACATAACTTGGGAAGGAGGTAGCACCACTGGGCTTTGCTCTAGACCAAACCCAAGCCGAACTTCATCGTGTGAAGCTACAACGGAATCACCTCTGCAAGAAGTTCAAACTGATAGAAATTACTACTCGTGCGATGTTAGCTGAGCCTCCCTCAGATTCTCTCACCTTAGCACACCTTACACTTAGGTCATAAGATGGTGTGATAAGGGGCTATGTAAGGAGACCGTAACTGCCTTGTGTAATCCTTTGTTTTAAATAAAAATTGGGATTTCTTCTTATGATGAAGTTTATGAATTTTTAAATGACCGGATAAATATAGTATGCATATTTTTGATAAATTTTAGAAAAAGTATATTTTAAAAATGTTTATGTAAACCTTAAATAATTAAAAATGTGTAATGATTTTCAAAAAATGGTCTTCTACAATTATGTTCAGTACGAAATTTAGAGTCTAATAAGATCAACTTTATTTTTGATGAATAGTAAATTATGAAAAGTGATTTTATGATTAGGATTAGTAATGTGTCCAAATGGATTAGTAATCTCACTTAAAGGAAGTATTAATATAATCTAGGCACCTTGATTAAGTAATGTGATTCAATAAAATGGTTAAATAACGGTTTCATAAATTATTATTCAAGTATTAGTTTTTTTGAGTAAATGGTGTTTTTTAATTAAAAATTTAATTAAAAATATTTAGAAAACTATTTTTATAAAATGGATTTCATTTTTGAACCCAGAGTGTCGATATTATGTTATGGTAATTTTTGGGGATTTTTCTAAAAAAATGAATTTTCGGTGAATAGTGTATTTATTGAAAAATTAAATTAAAAATATTTAAAAAATTATTTTTATAAAATGGAGTTCATTTTGAAATTAGAGCATTGATATTTTGTTAAGGTGAAATTTTGGGATTTTTCTGAGAAAGTTGAATTTTCAGTTAATAGTAAAAATACAGTTTTAGGGTTTCGGTATGTTTAATGATCTCATAACTGTGTCATGATGATGTCATGAGATATTTTAAGGGATGGCCGGCCAAATGTGATGAATTATTGTATTGGGGGCCCCATGTGGCCTAACTCCTTGGGAAGTACCATGGGAGGTCCCATGCTTTTGAGAAAACCACTTTTGAGGTGTCCCTTGGCCATTAATGCCTTGTCCCCTCACTTTCCCTATAAATACCAAGAAATAATCTCATCCTTTCGACTCCCCACTCTCCCCCAATGAATTTCTAGTCTCATTACCTCCCAGGGAGTCCTCCCAAGGTGCCCCCAAGCCTTCAAGGTCCCAACCTTTGAGTTTTAAGAGTTACGTTTTAAGGTAAGGGATCCGACCTCTCTCTTTCATTTCAAGTAATCTCTTTTATGTCATTCCTTTTATGCTCCATGTTCTTATGTTATAGGATGTTCTTTTATACTCCTCTTACTGACCTTTTCATTTTAATATAATGAGAGATCCCCTCTTACTCTCATTATTTCGTTTTATGAAGTTTTAAGTGGTGCCGTTAGGCTGCCGAAATTTTTGTAACGGATTCTTTCTCCCTTCTCATTTTTCAAGATCTATTTTCATGCAAAGTATTTCAAGTTACTTTTTATTATGTTGAGGTATTATCTCTAAATTTATCATACTGATATTTTATGATCATATGATGAGAGACCCCATTTGATCTCTTCAATTCAGTATTTTGAAGTTTTAAGTGGTGTCGTTAGGCTGCCGAATTTTTAAGTGGTTCTTCACCCTTCTCGTTTTGAAGTTCTACTTTCATGTCAATTATTTCAAGTTCCTTTTTGTTATGTTGGGGTATGATCTCTATATCTATCATACTGTACTCTTACGTTCATATGATGAGAGACCCCATTTTATCTCTTCAATTCAGTATTTTGAAGTTTTAAGTGGCGCCGTTAGGCTGCCGAATTTTTTAGGGGATTCTTTCACCCTTCTCATTCTTTTCAAAGTTATACTTTCATGTCAAGTATTTCAAGTTCCTTTTTAATTATGTTGGGGAATTATATCTATATATATCATACTTAACTCTTATGTTCACATGATGAGAGACCCTATTTGATCTTTTCAAATCATTTTTGTTGAAGTTTAAGTAATGCCGTTAGGCTGCCGAACTTTCATAAGAGAAATCTAATTTTTGTCTTCCTTCCATGTTTTTCATTTCAAATGGTATGTCCTTGAAATTTCATTACCATGATCATGTATCCTTCTTATTCTGTCCATCTACTGTTTTATGGGTCATTTATGAATTTTTTACCCATTTCCCTCTCTTTTTAATGTCTTCTAAAACCTCATAACATAGCCGTTATGCTGAAGAATTTCCGTCTCAAAATGTCTCTCTCTTTTTCTAAAGTTCTTTTATATTATTAAGTGAATACTCAAAGCTCTTTCTTCTAAAGGTGTATTCACATATATACCAAAATGTTCTATTTTAAATTCTGGGATTTACATACATGAGACTCACCTTCCTTTTCTGTGGGTTTTAAAGTGACGTAAAGATCATGTCTTTAAAGCAGTTTTTAAAACGTTGTGATTATGAAATGAAACCCATTTATTTTATGCTATATGGGTTATTTATGAAATTTTTGATGATGATATATGTGGATCACATGATAATAAAGGCAAATTTAAGTGTGCACCCTGATAGCGCTCTAATGCATTGGGTAATGATGTAACCACTAGAGATTACAATTTTCACGATACCTTGGTGAATAACCTTGGTAATTTTCAAATAACACCTTGGGGATGGACCTTGGTGATATGTTCATGATTGTCTATGTTAAATTATGTAGCCACATCTTAAAGTTATGAAAAATGTTATTTTTATTATGATATGCCACATGATTTTTTTTATCATGCCTTAAAGTTATTGTTCATGACATAGTTGATGTATCTCAAGTTCACATGTTAAATGTTTCCCTTGTTTCCCTTACTGGGCCTTCTGCTCACCCTTTCATTTGATGTATGTCCCCAGGTTATGAGATGTAGTAATGAACCTAGGATGAACATGAGGAGAAACCTTTCAAGTGTTTAAGAAGAATGTTTTATATTTTCATGTTTTAAGTTCCTGGTTTCCAAGACACTAACCCTTAAAGATCCTCAGTTTTGTATAATGTAATGAAATTTTATGTGATAAAAAGGCGGGATGCAATATCCATGATTTTATCCCATTTGACCGCCCTAACATGGAAAGGATAGATGTTTACCTCGACTGAGCATTGATAGAGATCCTTCAAGGATTTAAGGTTAAGGCTGATTGAGTGATTCTGTTTTGAGACTATCGGAGGTGGGCATCAAGTACTTAGTGTATTTTTATGCCTCCAGAGCTAGGCTTAGTTGTGTGTTAGTGTAGATGATGGAATTTATCACATATGGGTTGAAGTAGTTGAACCCCCCATAAGAATAACTACACAACTAATACCCAATAGATGGCAGTGGTTGTAACGACCCAATCTTTTTGAGTAGTATATTAACTTACTCTTTTTGATTTAATAAGATGTTAATGGTTAATGCAGAAAGAGGAGTCGATGGCTTCATCCAGTAGACTCAACCCTTATGAAGCCCACTTATCAGAGCTTGGGAAGGAGGTAGCATCTGTGGGCTTCTCTTTAGATAAAGCCAAAGCCGAACTCCAGCGTGTCAAGCTTGAACGGAAACGCCTACGGGAGAAGTTCAAGTTAGTAGAGATTACTACTAGGGAAATGTTATCTGAGCCTCCCTCAGATTCTCTCACCATAGCACACCTTACACTTCGGTCGTATGCCGGTGTTATAAGGGGCTATGTGACGAGACCCTAGCTTCCTTGTGTAATCCTTTCGGGTGAATAAATTGATATTTCTTCCTTTAGTGATGTTTGTGAAATTTCAAATGTCTAGATAATTTTAGAATGTATTTTATTGATGAATTTTTGAAAAAGGGATATTTTAAAACATTTATGTAAACCCTAAATAACTAATGATGTGTAATGATTTTCAAAAAAAATGGTCTTCTACAAAAGTGTTCAGTAAGGAATTTGGAGTCTAATAAGATCAACTTAATTTTTGATGAATAGTAAATTATGAATAGTGATTTTACACTTAGGATTAGTAATATGACCAAATGGATTAGTATTTTCACTCAAAAGAAAGTTTTAATATAATTTAGACACCTAGATTATGTAATGTGATTCAATAAAATGGGTAAAATAACGGTTTCATAAATTATTAATCAAGTATTAGTTTCTTCGGGTGAATAGTGTTTTTTAATTAAAAATTTAATTAAAAATAATTAGAAAATTATTTTTATAAAAATGACTTTATTTTTGAACTCAGAGCATCGATATTATGTTATGGTAATTTTTGGGGATTTTTCTGAAAAAAAAACGAATTTTCGATGAATAGTGTTTTCATTTAAAAATTAAATTAAAATTATTTAGAAAATTATTTTTATAAAATGGAGTTCATAAATGTATTTAGAGCATTGATATTTGGTTAATGTGAAATTTTGGGATTTTTCTAAGAAAGTCAAATTTTCAGTGAATAGTAAAATTACAGTTTTAGGGTTTTGGTATGTTTAATGACATCATAACGGTGTCATGATGATGTTATGAGATCTTTTGAGGGTTGGCCGGACAAGGGTGATGAATTATTCTTTTGGGGGGCCCATGTGGCCTAACTCCATGATAAATGCCAAGGGAGAGCACATGGTTTTGAGAAAAGCATATGTGAGGTGTCCCTTGGCCATTAATGCCTTGTCCCCTCACTTTCCCTATAAATACCAACCCTTTCCTCCTTTGGTTTTCACTCCCAACTCTCCACCAACGAAGTTATGGTATTATTACCTTCCAAGGATTCCTCCCAAGGTTCCCCCAAGCCCTCAAGGTCCAATCCTTTGAGTTTCAAGAGTCACGTTTTAAGGTAAGGGATCCGACCCCTCTCTTTCTTTTCATGTAATCTCTTTTATGTCATTCCTTTTATGCTCCATGTTATTATGTGAGAGGATGTTCTTTTATATTCCTCTTACTGCCCCTTTCATGTTTATATGATGAGAGATCCCCTCTTACTCTCATCATTTCGTTTTATGAAAGTTTAAGTGACGCTGTTAGGCTGCCGAATGTTTAAGTGATTCTTTCACCCTTCTCATTTTTTTCAAGTTCGATTTTCATGTCAAATCTTTCAAGTTCCTTTTTATTATGTTGGGGTATGATCTCTATATCTATCATACTGATCTCTTATGATCATATGATGAGACACCCTATTTTATTTGTTCAATTCATTTTTATTGAAGTTTAAGTGACGCCGTTAGGCTGCCGAATTTTCATAAGAGAAATCAAATTTTTGTCTTCCTTCCATGTTTTTTCATTTCAAATGGTATGTCCTTAAAATTGCATCACCATGTATATATATCCTTCTTATTCTATCCCTCTACTGTTTTATGGGTCAATTATGATTGTTCGACCCATGTTCCCTCTCTTTTCAAAGTTTTCTAAAACCTTATAACATAGCCGTTATGCTGCAGAATTTTCATCTCAAAATGCCTCTCTTTTCCCAAAATTATTTTATGTTATAAAGTGAATACTCAAAGCTCCTATTTCTACAGGGGTATTCACATATATATGAAAATGTTCTATTTTAAATTCTGGGATTTACATACATGATACCCGCTTTCCCTTTTCGTGGGTTTAAAGTAATGTAATGATCGCGTCTTTAAAGAAGTTTTTAAAACGTTATGATTATGAAATGAAACCCATTTATTTTATGCTATATGGGTTATTTATGAAATGTTTGATGATGATATATGTGGCTCACATGATAATAAAGGAAAATTTAAGGGTGCGCCCTGATAGCGCTCCAATGCATTGGGTAAAGACTTAATCTCTAGAGATGACCATTTTAACGACGCCTTGGTGAATAACCTTGGTAATTTTTAACGACACCTTGGGGATGGACCTTGGTGAAACGAAACGATTGTCAATATTAAATGTTGCAGCCACATCTTCAAGTTATGAAAAATGTTATTTTTATTATGATGTATCTCATGATTTATTTCTCATGCCTTAAAGTTCTTTTCATGTCCTTATTGAAGTATCTCAAGTTCACTTGTAAAATGTTTCTCTTGTTTCCCTTACTGGGCCTTCTGCTCACCCTTTCTTTTGATGTATGTCCCCAGGTTATGAGATGCATAATGAATATAGGATGAACTAAAGGAGAAGCCTTTCAAGTGTTTAAGAAGAATGTTTTATGTTTTTTTATGTATTATGATCCTTGTTTCCAAGACACTAAACCTTAACGATCCTCAGTTCCGTGTAATGAAATGAAAGTTATGTTATAAAATGGCGGGATGCTATAGTTGGTATCAAAGGATGGTTTAGTTATTTGTGGAAATTAGGATATAAAAACTTTAGGAAGAACCCTATAGAAAAGTTTAAATATAGGAAAACTTCCTGGTATTTTGGTAAGTATTGAGTAAGTGGTCTATCAAACAAATACATCCCTGTCTGGATACGAGCAAGTAGAGGCAGCTCTGGCACAGATGTACATAGGGGTAAAACCCGAAAACACCGCTTTGAGCTAGACTCGAACGGGAACTGGTGCACGATAACGGGCCTTGCTGCACTCTTTGTTACGACACTCCTGGGGGATATGTTTGGTAAATCACAAGCTTTTTATGAATCATTATGAAGGAATTATAGAAAAGTGTAATTGTCTAAGCATAAAGTCTTAGTTAAAAGATACATAAATGAAATAAGTTTCTCACTAAGGTTTTATTCTTTTAGAAAATGGCGGGCAATAGGAGGAACCGTGCCGATGGTGACCGCAATGCACCATGTGCTGACGGCCCTCCGATGGAATCCGGAATGGAAACATTCATGAGAATGATGAACCAACTGACTCAAGTTATGAGTAATAACTTGAATCAAGCTGAGAGGCCGACCTCACCACGAAGGGAACAACACTCTGTTGAGTCCTTCATGCGTCAACGACCACCAACATTCAGTGGATCTACTGACCCATTGGTTGCGGAACAATGGATAAGCTCCATTGAAAAGATCTTTTCTGTACTTCATTGTTCGGAACAAGAAAAAGTCACCCTTGCTGTTTACCGCCTGGAGGGAGAAGCTGATCAGTGGTGGTCACTGATCAAAAACACGAAGCCACGAGGAGAGATAGAAGCTATGGAGTGGGAAGAATTTCGGGGAATTTTCCTTAACAAGTATTTCCCTCGTTCCATGAGAACGAGAATGGAGAAAGAGTTTCTCGAGCTGAAGCAGAAGGAGAACGAATCTGTCGGAAGCTACGAGATGAACTTCACAAGGCTTTACTGTTATACCTCAAACTTTGTCATGGACCCTAATGGGAAGGTTGATAGATTCTTTGGCGGACTACGACATCATCTGCGGAAGAATATAGCAAACAGGGACTATGATAGCTATGAAGAAATAGTTCGAAGTGCTATGAAAGTCGAGCTGGAGTTTGGTGAGACACAGTGGTCTCATAAGCCAAATGAAAAGAAGAGATCGTTGGAGCCCAGTTTAGGGAAGTCTTTTGATCAGGGAAGAGGTGGAAAGCAAATGCAACTTACCACATGCAATAAATGTGGGAAGAATCATCTGGGGAACTGCTTGAACGGAAGTGGAAAGTGCTACAAGTGTGGAAGAGGAGGCCATATTGCTCGGAATTGTCATAGTGAGGTGAAGCCTCAGCTTCCCAACACTAACGATAGAGGAAAGATGGTTCTGGCCCTACCCGAAGTCACATGCTTCAAGTGTGGACAGCTTGGGCACTTTGCTAACCAATGTCCAAATCCAAGGGCGGTGGAGGGGAATCACCACCAACCTCAGCAGAGGCCAAGAGAGCAAGGTAGTGCTTTCGCTATCACAACAGCTGAAGTTGAAGTCCCGAATGATGTGGTAGCAGGTACTCTTGTTGTCCTCTCAAAACTAGCAAGTACTTTATTTGATTCTGGTTCTACGCATTCCTTTATTTCCTCCAAGTTTGCAAGGAATATAGAATCAATCCCCGAACTGCTAGAGGTAGAGTTGTCTGTCAAGACTCCAAGTGGGATTATCCTTGCATCAACAGTATTTAGAGACTCTAGTGTTTACTTTGGTGAGCACAATCTTATCGCAAATCTAGTAGTCATTCCCATGATGGAATTCGACATTATACTAGGGATGGACTGGCTCTCAAAGTATAATGCTAAGATCAAATGCAGAAGTAAGGAAATCTCAGTAGTCTTGAATGAACGACCTACAGTTATCTTCCAAGGAGAGATATCCCGAACTGATCCCTATCAAGAAGCACCTCCTATAGCTTTCTTTATGGAGTTAATCAGTGATGAGGAAGAAGGGAAAGGGAGCATACAAATTGAAGATGTTCCGATTGTTCAGGAATACATGGATGTATTTCCTGAGGAGTTACCTGGACCTCCCCCAGAAAGAGAGGTAGAGTTCTCCATTGAACTCGTACCTGGGTCTCAACCGATATCAAAGACTCTGTATAGAATGGCAAATGTGGAGCTAGAAGAGTTAAAGAAACAACTCCAAGACTTGTTGGAGAAGGGGTTTATCCGACCGAGTGTGTCTCCTTGGGGAGCACCAGTTCTCTTTGTGAAGAAGAAGGATGGATCAATGCGGCTATGCATTGATTATAGAGAACTGAATGGGATCACAGTGAAGAATAGATATCCTCTTCCAAGAATTGATGATTTATTTGACCAACTTCGCGGGGCTCAATTCTTCTCTAAGATTGACCTTCGATCTGGTTATCATCAACTGAGGGTGAAGAAGGAAGATATTCCAAAGACTGTCTTCCGATCAAGATATGTGCATTATGAGTTTACGGTTATGCCCTTCGGCTTGACTAATTATCCTGCTATTTTCATGGATTTGATGAATAGAGTCTTTAAGGACTACCTTGATAACTTTGTGGTAGTCTTTATTGATGATATTTTGATATATTCAAAAAGTCGTGAGGAGCATGAAGATCATCTAAGGGTTATATTGAAAACTCTTCGGAAGGAGAGGCTCTTTGGGAAGTTCAGCAAGTGTGAGTTTTGGTTACAACAGGTGGATTTCTTGGGGCACATCGTAACCAATGAAGGAATCTCGGTTGACCCTGCAAAGACGATGGTTGTGGAGGAGTGGCCTCAACCCACAACAGTAACTAAGATTCGTAGTTTCCTTGGTTTAGCAGGATATTATAGGAGGTTTGTGAAAAACCTTTCACGGCTTTCTAATCCACTAACCAAGTTGACTCGAAAAGGGGTTAAGTTCATCTGGACAAAGGAATGCGAGGAAAGTTTCCAAGAGCTGAAGAAGATATTGGTTACTACACCTGTGTTAACACTACCCTCTATCGGAGAAGGATTCGTTATTTTTAGCGATGCATCTCTGAAAGGGCTTGGGTGCGTCCTCATGCAAAATGAAAAAGTAATTGCTTATGCATCTCGACAGTTGAAGATTCATGAGCAGAATTATCCTACGCATGATCTAGAGCTGGCGGCAGTTGTTTTTGCTCTAAAGATATGGAGGCACTACCTTTATGGGGAGAAATGTGATATATACACTAACAACCAAAGTCTAAAGTATATTTTCACACAGAAAGAATTGAACATGAGACAAAGGAGATGGTTAGAGCTTATTAAAGACTATGATTGTTCAATTCATTATCACCCTGGAAGAGAAAACAAAGTCGCGGATGCGTTAAGCAGGAAAGATCCTGTTGTTCTGGCAACAATGAGGATCGTAGGAGATCCCTTGATTAAAGATCTAGTAAAACTGGACATGGGAATTATAAGGAAAGGGACATCATCAACCCTATCCCAAATGATTTCTCAACCTTCATTACTAGAGAAGATCAAGAAGGCTCAAAAATAAGATCCTTTGCTGCAGGAGAAGTTTGAGGCTGTAAAGGATGGGAAGTTCCCTGATTTCAATATTGATCAAGAAGGTGTATTGAAATTTCGTACAAGACTATCTGTTCCATCTATTCCGGAGATAAAGAAAGAACTGATGGATGAAGCTCATATCTCTACATTCTCTATACACCCAGGAAGCACTAAGATGTATAGAGACCTTCGTGATCATTATTGGCGGGATAACATGAAGAGGGAGATTGCTGATTACACTACAAGGTGCCTGGTGTGTCAGCAAGTAAAGGCAGAAAGACAACTTCCTAAGGGGGTATTACAACCACTACCCATACCAGTATGGAAGTGGGATAATATCACTATGGACTTTGTAACTGGTCTCCCAAAAACATCCAAAGGAAACAATGCGATATGGGTTATTGTGGACCGTCTCACCAAGACAGCACATTTTATCTCTATTCGGGAAGATTTCTCTCTGGATCAGCTTGCCAAGATATACGTGAAGGAAGTGGTAAGGCTGCATGGGGTACCACTATCCATCGTATCTGATCGTGACCCAAGATTCACATCAAAATTCTGGAGAAGTCTTCAACATGCTCTGAATACTGAATTGAATTTTAGTACGGCCTATCATCCTCAAACTGATGCCCAATCTGAAAGGACTATTCAGACACTCGAAGACATGTTGAGATTATGCTCAATGGAATTTAAAGGTGGATGGGATCAACACCTCCCATTAGTTGAGTTCTCCTATAACAACAGCTTCCATTCGAGTATTCAGATGGCACCCTATGAAGCTCTATATGGAAAGCGGTGTAGAACTCCTACTTGTTGGGATGAAACTGGTGAGAGGAAGCTTCTTGGGCCTGATCTCGTGCAAGAGATGACGGAACAGGTTCATGCCATCCAACAACACATAAAGGCTGCTCAGATTCGGCAGAAGAGCTATGCTGACAATCGTCGAAGGGACTTGGAGTTTGGTGTTGGTGACAAAGTCTTCCTTCGAATTTCTCCATGGAAGAGAGTCATGCGGTTTGGGAAGAAAGGGAAGCTCAACCCTAGGTACATTGGCCCCTATGAAATCCTTGATCGCATAGGAGCAGTGTCCTATCGTCTAGCACTTCCACCGAACCTAGCTCAAGTTCATGATGTCTTCCATGTATCTCTCTTGAGAAAGTACATACCCGACCCTTCGCATGTACTGAACCCAGAGGTGGTACAACTGGAACATGACCTCTCTTACGAGGAGCATCCAGTGGAGATCTTGGAACGTAGAGACAAGGTCCTACGAAACAAGACTACCCACCTTGTGAAAGTGTTGTGGAGGAATCATAAATATGAAGAGCCAACTTGGGAGCTGGAGGAAACAATGAAGCAAAAGTACCCTCACCTTTTCGACTAGGCCTCAAGTATAAATTTCGGGGACGAAATTTCTTAAGGGGGGAAGAATGTAACGACCCAATCTTTTTGAGTAGTATATTAACTTACTCTTTTTGATTTAATAAGATGTTAATGGTTAATGCAGAAAGAGGAGTCGATGGCTTCATCCAGTAGACTCAACCCTTATGAAGCCCACTTATCAGAGCTTGGGAAGGAGGTAGCATCTGTGGGCTTCGCTTTAGACCAAGCCCAAGACGAACTCCAGCGTGTCAAGCTTGAACGGAAACGCCTACGGGAGAAGTTCAAGTTAGTAGAGATTACTACTAGGGCAATGTTATCTGAGCCTCCCTCAGATTCTCTCACCATAGCACACCTTACACTTCGGTCGTATGCCGGTGTTATAAGGGGCTATGTGACGAGACCCTAGCTTCCTTGTGTAATCCTTTCGGGTGAATAAATTGAGATTTCTTCCTTTAGTGATGTTTGTGAAATTTCAAATGTCTAGATAATTTTAGAATGTATTTTTTTGATGAATTTTTGAAAAAGGGATATTTTAAAACATTTATGTAAACCCTAAATAACTAATGATGTGTAATGATTTTCAAAAAAAATGGTCTTCTACAAAAGTGTTCAGTAAGGAATTTGGAGTCTAATAAGATCAACTTAATTTTTGATGAATAGTAAATTATGAATAGTGATTTTACGCTTAGGATTAGTAATATGACCAAATGGATTAGTATTTTCACTCAAAAGAAAGTTTTAATATAATTTAGACACCTAGATTAAGTAATGTGATTCAATAAAATGGGTAAATAACGGTTTCATAAATTATTAATCAAGAATTAGTTTCTTCGGGTGAATAGTGTTTTTTAATTAAAAATTTAATTAAAAATAATTAGAAAATTATTTTTATAAAAATGACTTTATTTTTGAACTCAGAGCATCGATATTATGTTATGGTAATTTTTGGGGATTTTTCTGAAAAAAACGAATTTTCGATGAATAGTGTTTTTATTTAAAAATTAAATTAAAATTATTTAGAAAATTATTTTTATAAAATGGAGTTCATAAATGTATTCAGAGCATTGATATTTGGTTAATGTGAAATTTTGGTATTTTTCTGAGAAAGTCAAATTTTCAGTGAATAGTAAAATTACAGTTTTAGGGTTTTGGTATGTTTAATGACATCATAACGGTGTCATGATGATGTTATGAGATCTTTTTAGGGTTGTCCGGCCAAGGGTGATGAATTATTGTTTCGGGGGCCCCATGTGGCCTAACTCCATGATAAATGCCAAAGGAGAGCACATGGGTTTGAGAAAAGCATATGTGAGGTGTCCCTTGGCCATTAATGCCGTGTCCCCTCACTTTCCCTATAAATACCCACCCTTTACTCCTTTGGTTTTCACTCCCAACTCTCCCCCAACGAAGTTATGGTCTTATTACCTTCCAAGGAGTCCTACCAAGGTGCCCCCAATCCCTCAAGGTCCAATCCTTTGAGTTTCAAGAGTCACGTTTTAAGGTAAGGGATCCGACCCCTCTCTTTCTTTTCATGTAATCTCTTTTATGTCATTCCTTTTATGCTCCATGTTATTATGTGAGAGGATGTTCTTTTATATTCCTCTTACTGACCCTTTCATTTTTATATGATGATAGATCCCCTCTTACTCTCATCATTTCGTTTTATGAAAGTTTAAGTGACGCCATTAGGCTGCCGAATGTTTAAGTGATTCTTTCACCCTTCTCATTTTTTTCAAGTTCGATTTTCATGTCAAATCTTTCAAGTTCCTTTTTATTATGTTGGGGTATGATCTCTATATCTATCATACTGATCTCTTATGATCATATGATGAGAGACCCTATTTGATTTGTTCAATTCATTTTTATTGAAGTTTAAGTGACGCCGTTAGGCTGCCGAATTTTCATAAGAGAAATCAAATTTTTGTCTTCCTTCCATGTTTTTTCATTTCAAATGGTATGTCCTTAAAATTGCATCACCATGTCCATATATCCTTCTTATTCTGTCCCTCTACTGTTTTATGGGTCAATTATGATTGTTCGACCCATGTTCCCTCTCTTTTCAAAGTTTTCTAAAACCTTATAACATAGTCGTTATGCTGCAGAATTTTCGTCTCAAAATGCCTCTCTTTTCCCAAAATTATTTTATGTTATAAAGTGAATACTCAAAGCTCCTATTTCTACAGGGGTATTCACATATATATGAAAATGTTCTATTTTAAATTCTTCGATTTACATACATGATACCCGCTTTCCCTTTCCGTGGGTTTAAAGTAATGTAATGATCGCGTCTTTAAAGAAGTTTTTAAAACGTTATGATTATGAAATGAAACCCATTTATTTTATGCTATATGGGTTATTTATGAAATGTTTGATGATGATATATGTGGCTCACATGATAATAAAGGCAAATTTAAGGGTGCGCCCTGATAGCGCTCCAATGCATTGGGTAAAGACTTAATCTCTAGAGATGACCATTTTAACGACGCCTTGGTGAATAACCTTGGTAATTTTTAATGACACCTTGGGGATGGACCTTGGTGAAACGAAACGATTGTAAATATTAAATGTTGCAGCCACATCTTCAAGTTATGAAAAATGTTATTTTTATTATGATGTATCTCATGATTTATTTCTCATGCCTTAAAGTTCTTTTCATGTCCTTATTGAAGTATCTCAAGTTCACTTGTAAAATGTTTCTCTTGTTTCCCTTACTGGGCCTTCTGCTCACCCTTTCTTTTGATGTATGTCCCCAGGTTATGAGATGCATAATGAACATAGGATGAACTAAAGGATAAGCCTTTCAAGTGTTTAAGAATAATGTTTTATGTTTTTTTATGTATTATGATCCTTGTTTCCAAGACACTAAACCTTAACGATCCTCAGTTCCGTGTAATGAAATGAAAGTTATGTTATAAAATGGCGGGATGCTATAGTTGGTATCAAAGGATGGTTTAGTTATTTGTGGAAATTAGGATATAAAAACTTTAGGAAGAACCCTATAGAAAAGTTTAAATATAGGAAAACTTCCTGGTATTTTGGTAAGTATTGAGTAAGTGGTCTATCAAACAAATACATCCCTGTCTGGATACGAGCAGGTAGAGGCGGCTCTGGCACAGATGTACATAGGGGTAAAACCCGAAAACACCGCTTTGAGCTAGACTCGAACGGGAACTGGTGCACGATAACGGGCCTTGCTGCACTCTTGGTTACGACACTCCTGGGGGATATGTTTTGTAAATCACAAGCTTTTTATGAATCATTATGAAGGAATTATAGAAAAGTGTAATTGTCTAAGCATGAAGTCTTAGTTAAAAGATACATAAATGAAATAAGTTTCTCACTAAGGTTTTATTCTTTTAGAAAATGGCGGGCAATAGGAGGAATCGTGCCGATGGTGACCGCAATGCACCATGTGCTGACGGCCCTCCGATGGAAGCTGGAATGGAAACATTCATGAGAATGATGAACCAAATGACTCAAGTTATGAGTAATAACTTGAATCAAGCTGAGAGGCCGACCTCACCACGAAGGGAACAACACTCTGTTGAGTCCTTCATGCGTCAACGACCACCAACATTCAGTGGATCTACTGACCCATTGGTTGCGGAACAATGGATAAGCTCCATTGAAAAGATCTTTTCTGTACTTCATTGTTCGGAACAAGAAAATGTCACCCTTGCTGTTTACCGCCTGGAGGGAGAAGCTGGTCAGTGGTGGTCACTGATCAAAAACACGAAGCCACGAGGAGAGATAGAAGCTATGGAGTGGGAAGAATTTCGGGGAATTTTCCTTAACAAGTATTTCCCTCGTTCCATGAGAACGAGAATGGAGAAAGAGTTTCTCGAGCTGAAGCAGAAGGAGAACGAATCTGTCGGAAGCTACGAGATGAACTTCACAAGGCTTTCCCGTTATACCTCAAGCTTTTACATGGACCCTAATGGGAAGGTTGATAGATTCTTTGGCGGACTACGACCTCATCTGCGGAAGAATCTATCCAACAGGGACTATGATAGCTATGAAGAAATAGTTCGAAGTGCTATGAAAGTCGAGCTGGAGTTTGGTGAGACACAGTGGTCTCATAAGCCAAATGAAAAGAAGAGATCGTTGGAGCCCAGTTTAGGGAAGTCTTTTTATCAGGGAAGAGGTGGAAAGCAAATGCAACATACCACATGCAATAAATGTGGGAAGAATCATCTGGGGAACTGCTTGAACGGAAGTGGAAAGTGATACAAGTGTGGAAGAGGAGGCCATATTGCTCGGAATTGTCATAGTGAGGTGAAGCCTCAGCTTCCCAACACTAACGACAGAGGAAAGATGGTTCTGGCCCTACCTGAAGTCACATGCTTCAAGTGTGGACAGCTTGGGCACTTTGCTAACCAATGTCCAAATCCGAGGGCGGTGGAGGGGAATCACCACCAACCTCAGCAGAGGCCAAGAGAGCAAGGTCGTGATTTCGCTATCACAACAGCTGAAGTTGAATTCCCGAACGATGTGGTAGCAGGTACTCTTGTTGTCCTCTCAAAACTAGCAAGTACTTTATTTGATTCTGGTTCTACGCATTCCTTTATTTCCTCCAAGTTTGCAAGGAATATAGAATCAATCCCCGAACTGCTAGAGGTAGAGTTGTCTATCAAGACTCCAAGTGGGATTATCCTTGCATCAACAGTATTTAGAGACTCTAGTGTTTACTTTGGTGAGCACAATCTTATCGCAAATCTAGTAGTCATTCCCATGATGGAATTCGACATTATACTAGGGATGGAATGGCTCTCAAAGTATAATGCTAAGATCAAATGCAGAAGTAAGGAAATCTCAGTAGTCTTGAATGAATGACCTACAGTTATCTTCCAAGGAGAGATATCCCGAACTGATCCCTATCAATAAGCACCTCCTATAGCTTTCTTTATGGAGTTAATCGGTGATGAGGAAGAAGGGAAAGGGAGCATACAAATTGAAGATGTTCCGATTGTTCAGGAATACATGGACGTATTTCCTGAGGAGTTACCTGGACCTCCCCCAGAAAGAGAGGAAGAGTTCTCCATTGAACTCGTACCTGGGTCTCAACCGATATCAAAGACTCTGTATAGAATGGCAAATGTGGAGCTAGAAGAGTTAAAGAAACAACTCCAAGACTTGTTGGAGAACGGGTTTATCCGACCGAGTGTGTCTCCTTGGGGAGCACCAGTTCTCTTTGTGAAGAAGAAGGATGGATCAATGCGGCTATGCATTGATTATAGAGAACTGAATGGGATCACAGTGAAGAACAGATATCCTCTTCCAAGAATTGATGATTTATTTGACCAACTTCACGGGGCTCAATTCTTCTCTAAGATTGACCTTCGATCTGGTTATCATCAACTGAGGGTGAAGAAGGAATATATTCCAAAGACTGCCTTCCGATCAAGATATGGGCATTATGAGTTTACTGTTATGCCCTTCGGCTTGACTAATTCTCCTGCTATTTTCATGGATTTGATGAATAGAGTCTTTAAGGACTACCTTGATAACTTTGTGGTAGTCTTTATTGATGATATTTTGATATATTCAAAAAGTCGTGAGGAGCATGAAGATCATTTAAGGGTTATATTGAAAACTCTTCGGAAGGAGAGGCTCTTTGGGAAGTTCAGCAAGTGTGAGTTTTGGTTACAACAGGTGGATTTCCTGGGGCACATCGTAACCAATGAAGGAATCTCGGTTGACCCTGCAAAGACGATGGTTGTGGAGGAGTGGCCTCAACCCACAACAGTAACTAAGATTCGTAGTTTCCTTGGTTTAGCAGGATATTATAGGAGGTTTGTGAAAAACTTTTCACGGCTTTCTAATCCACTAACCAAGTTGACTCGAAAAGGGGTTAAGTTCATCTGGACAAAGGAATGCGAGGAAAGTTTCCAAGAGCTGAAGAAGAGATTGGTTACTGCACCTGTGTTAACACTACCCTCTATCGGAGAAGGATTCGTTATTTTTAGCGATGCATCTCTGAAAGGGCTTGGGTGCGTCCTCATGCAAAATGAAAAAGTAATTGCTTATGCATCTCGACAGTTGAAGATTCATGAGCAGAATTATCCTACGCATGATCTAGAGCTGGCGGCAGTTGTTTTTGCTCTAAAGATATGGAGGCACTACCTTTATGGGGAGAAATGTGATATATACACTGACCACCAAAGTCTAAAGTATATTTTCACACAGAAATAATTGAACATGAGACAAAGGAGATGGTTGGAGATTATTAAAGACTATTATTGTTCAATTCATTATCACCCTGGAAGAGCAAACAAAGTCGCGGATGTGTTAAGCAGGAAAGATCCTGTTGTTCTGGCAACAATGAGGATCGTAGGAGATCCCTTGATTAAAGATCTAGTAAAACTGGACATGGGAATTATAAGGAAAGGGACATCATCAACCCTATCCCAAATGATTTCTCAACCTTCATTACTAGAGAAGATCAAGAAGGCTCAAAAAGAAGATCCTTTGCTGCAGGAGAAGTTTGAGGCTATAAAGGATGGGAAGTTCCCTGATTTCAATATTGATCAAGAAGGTGTATTGAAATTTCGTACAAGACTATGTATTCCATCTATTCCGGAGATAAAGAAAGAACTGATGGATGAATCTCATATCTCTACATTCTCTATACACCCGGGAAGCACTAAGATGTATAGAGACCTTCGTGATCATTATTGGCGGGATAACATGAAGAGGGAGATTGCTGATTACACTACAAGGTGCCTGGTGTGTCGGCAAGTAAAGGCAGAAAGAAAACTTCCTAAGGGGGTATTACAACCACTACCCATACCAGTATGGAAGTGGGATAATATCACTATGGACTTTGTAACTGGTCTCCCAAAAACATCCAAAGGAAACAATGCGATATGGGTTATTGTGGAACGTCTCACCAAGACAGCCCATTTTATCTCTATTCGGGAAGATTTCTCTCTAGATCAGCTTGTCAATATATACGTGAAGGAAGTGGTAAGGCTGCATGGGGTACCACTATCCATCGTATCTGATCGTGACCCAAGATTCACATCAAAATTCTGGAGAAGTCTTCAACATGCTCTGAATACTGAATTGAATTTTAGTACGGCCTATCATCCTCAAACTGATGGCCAATCTGAAAGGACTATTCAGACACTCGAAGACATGTTGAGATTATGCTCAATGGAATTTAAAGGTGGATGGGATCAACACCTCCCATTAGTTGAGTTCTCCTATAACAACAGCTTCCATTCGAGTATTCAGATGGCACCCTATGAAGCTCTATATGGAAAGCGGTGTAGAACTCCTACTTGTTGGGATGAAACTGGTGAGAGGAAGCTTCTTGGGCCTGATCTCGTGCAAGAGATGACGGAACAGGTTCATGCCATCCAACAACACATAAAGGCTGATCAGAGTCGGCAGAAGAGCTATGCTGACAATCGTCGAAGGGACTTGGAGTTTGGTGTTGGTGACAAAGTCTTCCTTCGAATTTCTCCATGGAAGAGAGTCATGCGGTTTGGGAAGAAAGGGAAGCTCATCCCTAGGTACATTGGCCCCTATGAAATCCTTGATCGCATAGGAGCAGTGTCCTATCGTCTAGCACTTCCACCGAACCTAGCTCAAGTTCATGATGTCTTCCATGTATCTCTCTTGAGGAAGTACATACCCGACCCTTCGCATGTACTGAACCCAGAGGTGGTACAACTGGAACATGACCTCTCTTACGAGGAGCATCCAGTGGAGATCTTGGACCGTAGAGACAAGGTCCTACGAAACAAGACTACCCACCTTGTGAAAGTGTTGTGGAGGAATCATAAATATGAAGAGCCAACTTGGGAGCCGGAGGAAACAATGAAGCAAAAGTACCCTCACCTTTTCGACTAGGCCTCAAGTATAAATTTTGGGGACGAAATTTCTTAAGGGGGGAAGAATATAACGACCCAATCTTTTTGAGTAGTATATTAACTTACTCTTTTTGATTTAATAAGATGTTAATGGTTAATGCAGAAAGAGGAGTCAATGGCTTCATCCAGTAGACTCAACCCTTATGAAGCCCACTTATCAGAGCTTGGGAAGGAGGTAGCATCTGTGGGCTTCGCTTTGGACCAAGCCCAAGCCGAACTCCAGCGTGTCAAGCTTGAACGGAAACGCCTACGGGAGAAGTTCAAGTTAGTAGAGATTACTACTAGGGCAATGTTATCTGTGCCTCCCTCAGATTCTCTCACCATAGCACACCTTACACTTCGGTCGTATGCTGGTGTTATAAGGGGTTATGTGACGAGACCCTAGCTTCCTTGTGTAATCCTTTCGGGTGAATAAATTGAGATTTCTTCCTTTAGTGATGTCTGTGAAATTTAAAATGTCTAGAAAATTCTAGAATGTATTTTATTGATGAATTTTTGAAAAAGGGATATTTTAAAACATTATGTAAACCCTAAATAACTAATGATGTGTAATGATTTTCAAAAAAATGGTCTTCTACAAAAGTGTTCAGTAAGGAATTTGGAGTCTAATAAGATCAACTTAATTTTTGATGAATAGTAAATTATGAATAGTGATTTTACGCTTAGGATTAGTAATATGACCAAATGGATTAGTATTTTCACTCAAAAGAAAGTTTTAATATAATTTAGACACCTAGATTAAGTAATGTGATTCAATAAAATGGGTAAATAACGGTTTCATAAATTATTAATCAAGTATTAGTTTCTTCGGGTGAATAGTGTTTTTTAATTAAAAATTTAATTAAAAATAATTAGAAAATTATTTTTATAAAAATGACTTTATTTTTGAACTCAGAGCATCGATATTATGTTATGGTAATTTTTGGGGATTTTTCTGAAAAAAACGAATTTTCGATGAATAGTGTTTTTATTTAAAAATTAAATTAAAATTATTTAGAAAATTATTTTTATAAAATGGAGTTCATAAATGTATTTAGAGCATTGATATTTGGTTAATGTGAAATTTTGGGATTTTTCTGAGAAAGTCAAATTTTCAGTGAATAGTAAAATTACAGTTTTAGGGTTTTGGTATGTTTAATGACATCATAACAGTGTCATGATGATGTCATGAGATCTTTTGAGGGTTGGCCAGCCAAGGGTGATTAATTATTGTTTTGGGGGCCCCATGTGGCCTAACTCCATGATAAATGCCAAGGGAGAGCACATGGGTTTGAGAAAAGCACATGTGAGGTGTCCCTTGGCCATTAATGTCTTGTCCCCTCACTTTCCCTATAAATACCCACCCTTTCCTCCTTTGGTTTTCACTCCCAACTCTCCCCCAACGAAGTTCTGGTCTTATTACCTTCCAAGGAGTCCTCCCAAGGTGCCCCCAAGCCCTCAAGGTCCAATCCTTTGAGTTTCAAGAGTCACGTTTTAAGGTAAGGGATCCGACCCCTCTCTTTCTTTTCATGTAATCTCTTTTATGTCATTCCTTTTATGATCCATGTTATTATGTGAGAGGATGTTCTTTTATATTCCTCTTACTGCTCCTTTCATGTTTATATGATGAGAGATCCCCTCTTACTCTCATCATTTCGTTTTATGAAAGTTTAAGTGACGCCGTTAGGCTGCTGAATGTTTAAGTGATTCTTTCACCCTTCTCATTTTTTTCAAGTTCGATTTTAATGTCAAATCTTTCAAGTTCATTTTTATTATGTTGGGGTATGATATCTATATCTATAATATTGATCTCTTATGATCATATGACGAGAGACCCTATTTTATTTGTTCAATTCATTTTTATTGAAGTTTAAGTGACGCCGTTAGGCTGCCGAATTTTCATAAGAGAAATCAGATTTTTGTCTTCCTTCCATGTTTTTTCATTTCAAATGGTATGTCCTTAAAATTGCATCACCATGTCCATATATCCTTCTTATTCTGTCCCTCTACTGTTTTATGGGTCAATTATGATTGTTCGACCCATGTTCCCTCTCTTTTCAAAGTTTTCTAAAACCTTATAACATAGCCGTTATGCTGCAGAATTTTCGTCTCAAAATGCCTCTCTTTTCCCAAAATTATTTTATGTTATAAAGTGAATACTCAAAGCTCCTATTTCTACAGGGGTATTCACATATATATGAAAATGTTCTATTTTAAATTCTGGGATTTACATACATGATACCCGCTTTCCCTTTCTATGGGTTTAAAGTAATGTAATGATCGCGTCTTTAAAGAAGTTTTTAAAACGTTATGATTATGAAATGAAACCCATTTATTTTATGCTATATGGGTTATTTATGAAATGTTTGATGATGATATATGTGGCTCACATGATAATAAAGGCAAATTTAAGGGTGCGCCCTGATAGCGCTCCAATGCATTGGGTAAAGACTTAATCTCTAGAGATGACCATTTTAACGACGCCTTGGTGAATAACCTTGGTAATTTTTAACGACACCTTGGGGATGGACCTTGGTGAAACGAAACGATTGTCAATATTAAATGTTGCATCCACATCTTCAAGTTATGAAAAATGTTATTTTTATTATGATGTATCTCATGATTTCTTTCTCATACCTTAAAGTTCTTTTCATGTCCTTATTGAAGTATCTCAAGTTCACTTGTAAAATGTTTCTCTTGTTTCCCTTACTGGGCCTTCTGCTCACCCTTTCTTTTGATGTATGTCCCCAGGTTATGAGATGCATAATGAACATAGGATGAACTAAAGGAGAAGCCTTTCAAGTGTTTAAGAAGAATGTTTTATGTTTTTTTATGTATTATGATCCTTGTTTCCAAGACACTAAACCTTAACGATCCTCAGTTCCGTGTAATGAAATGAAAGTTATGTTATAAAATGGCGGGATGCTATAGTGGTATTCTTCACTCTGAGTATATGAAGGCACTAACTTCTAGGAGAGTGCTATGTTGTTTATTCAGACTATCAGAGTCTCAGGTATATCTTCATATAGAGATAATTGAACCCGATACAGAGGTGCTGGTTTGAGTTCCTATAGAACTATGACTTTGAGACAGTCTATACTCTAGGGAAGGGAAATGTGGTGGCAGATTCCCTTAGTAGGAAGTTACATGCTCACATGGTGTAGGAGGTGTCTAGGAAGTTAGATTCCTTATAGCTGACCTTAGTAGAGGATGAGGGTGTAGATTTTATTCAATAAATGGTGTTGACTCCTCCAATTCTCCAGTATGTGAGAGAGTCCCAATTTTGAGACATTGAATATGAGGTTTTACATGACTAGATATCTTTAGAAGATTCACCAGATGGATTTTATGAAGGAGGGAATCACATTATCCTTTTATAGGGATGGATGGTGGTCCCAGTCACGATGTGGGAGGATTTTATGATAGAGTTTTACAAATATCCTTTGGTTGTACATCCTGATATGGGGAAGATGTAAAGAGACCTTCAACAACAGTTTTAGTGGGATAACATGAGATAGAACATTACTGATTTCATCTCTCAGTGTCTCAAATGTCAATATGTGAAGGCTGAGCACCAGGTTTTGGTAGATTTGTTACAGCCTCTTGATATCACAAAGTATAAATGGGATGGTATATACATGGACTTTGTGATAGGGTTTCTATGGATAGCGAGAGGCCATGAATCCATCTGGGTGATATTTTACTGACTCACAAAGTTGGTACACTTTATTTCTATTAGGAAACAGATTTTAGTAGAGATTTTGGGATATTTGTACATGTGGGAGATTGTTTTCCTTCATGGGTCTCCCTCGATGATTATCATTGACCATAATGTGAAATTTACACCATGATTTTGGAGAGGCCTAAAGGAGGAATTCAAGGCTTATATGAGGATGAGTACATCCTTTCACCCCTATACAGATGGGTAGACCAAGTGCACTATCTAGGTGTTGGAGGATATGTTAATGGCTTGCGTTTTAGACTTTGGGTGGATTTGGGAGAATCACTTTCCATTATTAGAGTTTGCATACAATAATAGTTATCGCTCTACTATCATCATGGAACCTTTTGAGGCCCTGTATGGGAGACCCCATAGGTCACCCTTATGATAGAATTAGATCAATGAATCATCTCTTGTTGGGATAGAGATGATACAACTAACACAGAGAAGATCCAGGTGATCCATAAGTGGATGAGGAAATCCCAGAGCAGGAAAAACTCTTATGCAGATCGATATAATAGGCTCTTGTAGTTCAAGACGGGAGACCATGTTTTCTTAAGAGTCTCCTCTTAAAAAGTATTAAAAATATTCATCCGGAGAGGAAAGATATCCTTGAGGTTCATCGGGACATTCGAAATCTTGTAGAGTGTTGACGAGGTTGCTTATCACCTCTCCTTATCCCCATAGTTGGAGCGGGTGCACATCATCTTCTATGTGTCTCATATGAGGAGAAATTTGCATGACCCCACACATATTATTGAATGGAGAGAGTTGGACATTGAGGATAGAACCACTTTTATGGAGCACTGGGAGGTGATCGGCGATTGGTAGGTGAGGACCCCGCGTGGGCTGATCATCCCCTTGGTTCGTGTGTTGTGGTAATATAAAATAATACAGAAGAGAACCTAGGAGTTGGAGAGATATATGCGGTCTTAGTATCCCAACCGTTTTTCTTAGTTTTGCTTTTCAAGGATTAAAATACTGAAGGAGGGAATAATTTCAAGACCCTTTTTTTCCTTGTAAGACTTTAAAATATATCTATAAATATTTTTGGAGACAAGAGTTGAGACGACGCGTGATTCCGAGACCCAGAGTTCCTGGAATTAATTTTATAAAAATATTAAATATATTTTATATTACATGTGCACAATTTTCAAGAAAAAGGGGATAGATCTTAAACATAGTCTCAAATGGAAAATCTAAGATCACATTTGAATCTGAAATGTAATTTTTACACTAGGTATGATCTAAAATTGGTCGATGTGGGGAATTCAGATATAACGACCGTTGGAAGGTGTGTTTAAATTAAACTAATTGGTTAATTTAAATATTTAATTTAAATATCCTAATCCTAAAACCTATATAAATATGTTGTTATAAATAATCTTCAGGGTTAGCCGCATAAACCTGGGATCATTGAGAGGAGAATTCCACCACCTTTCATTATCAAATAGAGATTAGATGACAAATACCCTTTGGATAAAGGTGGATTAAGGCACAGTGAATGAAAAGGAACTTCCTCCTTCATTGGAGAGTTCGTTATTCATCAACGATCAATCTGAATCAAATCAGGATTCATTATATGTGAATTTTCTCCCTTATTATTAAAATAATGAGCATGATCATTCTTATTTTTTGATTGGTGTCAAAATTGAGCCTTTACATCTGACCAAGTATCAAATTCAATTTATTTATTTTATTAATCCCTATTGAGTCATGTTTTTCACCCCATATATCTCCAATTTTAATTCATTGTCCAAGAAATCTTGTTCAATGATTATTTCACCATTGTTTACATGATTTTCCCCCATTGTTCTTCACATTCTTCATCGTTGGACCACAGGGTCATAATTTGACTATTTTCGGGTGGGACTGAGCATGATCATACCCTGGATACACATCAGATTCATAGGAGATGAATAGATCGATTATTTGGGAATGGATTGGGATGTTTTTCAAGATACAGGTGATGATTTTCATGGATCCAGGATTCAAGAATGATCGGCACGGCAAGAGAGGAGTGACAGCGGCACGTGGGCTTCGTGCTAGTGGATCAAGATCTGTTTTTTGGCCAATGGGTGGATAGAAATAATGTAAAGAGATGTAATCCATTGGTTTAGGGTGTTCAAAATCCAAAAATCATGGTGGAGGGCACAAGTCTTAATCACATGAAATAGATCTAGATTTATATGAAAAACTCGACTACATGTCGTGTAATCTAAAGAACACATGGAATGTAGGGCCCCGACTGAGGTAACTAGGGTTTCTAGGTGAGTTAAATATCACATTCCATATGGGACCCCCAAACACCATGTGACCTAGTGCCAGCAACTCGGTGTGTACTCTTAGAGAGCACGGGCATGGGAGCCTCCAGGCACACGACCAGTGTACATAGACACAGCCAAGGTACACAGACATAGCCAAGAGCATGGGCCAAGACATCGGGTGGTTGTGGCATGATGTGTAGTCCCCTTACATTACATGTAGGGATACATGGGTAGTGACCCATATAATGTTGAGTACATGTCCAAGATGTAGGGTGGGACCACACGTCGTGTGGGTCCCTTTATACGTCATGTACCCTTCCTTTTGAAGAAACTTCTACCTCTCATATCTCCTTAGTTTGGACTCATATTTTGCCTTGTCAGTAGCCTATCCTGAGTGCATTTCTTCATAGAACATGATGGTGTCCTTATTAGTGGATTTTGAGATATGATGTGAGATGTTCTGAGTGTGATTCTTCATTAGGTGATGCTTGACGATGGCAGTGATTGGGCAGGATCATCAGAGACATTTGAGTGGCACCCCCTACTAGGATAGAGAATGGGTCCTCTATTAACTACTAGAGTGGAACCCTCCTGAAAGGATAGGGCATGATTACTCTGAATGTCACCCACCTATGGTATCATGGAATATGTACTCATCACTAGAGGGACACCCTCATGCTAGGATAGGGCATGGATCCTCTATCGACTACTAGAGTGGCACCCTCATACTAGGAAAGTGCATGGATCCTCTGTTTACTACTAGAGTAACACCCTCCTACGGTATCAGGGAATGGGTCATCAACCACTAGAGTGTAACCATCATACTGGGATGGGAAATGGGTCTTTTATCGACTACCATAGTATCACCCTCCTATTGGGATAGGGCATGGGTCCTATATTGACTACTAGAGTGACACCTTCCTACTAGGACAAGGTATAAATCCTCTATCGACTATGAGAGTGTCACCATATTGTGGTTTCATGGCATGGATCCTCAACCACTAGAGTGTCTATCTCCTACTAGGATAGGTCATGGGTCCTATATCGACCATCTGAGTGTCTCTCTCCTACTAGGACAAGTCATGGGTCCTTTATCAACCAACATGCAATGATCTCTTATTTGTTCTTTATTTCATTTCATTCTTCTTCAATATTAAATCAGTGGATTCCAAATCACTAATATATTCTATCAACTATCCATTTCATTTTCATTTTAGGCCTAAAACACCATGGTATTTTTTTTGGCATTTAATTTCTTTTGATCCTGATTAATTTGGTTTGATTTAGGCTTTCTTATATTTGGATCATGTCTTTTTGGGTTAGTTCTGACTAGTTTGGTTCAGTTTGGGTTCGTTCTATTAAATTTTGGATTAGTTCATTATTTTTTATTCTACTTAATTTTGGTTCAGTTTGGTTCCATTTATTTTAGTCCAATTTTATTCAATTTAGGTATTATTCAGCTACAATTTGATCATTATGGTTGGTTACACTCAATTATGTTTGGTTAAATTCTATTCACTTTGGTTTCTTTTTGTTTTCCATGATTTATGTTGGTTTGGTTTAGTTAATATCAAGTCCCTGTAGCTTTATTCAGAACCTACCCAACATAAATCAAAATGTTATGAACTAATTTGAAGTAAAATATCTTAATAAAAAATGAAAAGAACAAACTAACTTGACTATAATAAAACAAAACAAAATTAACTCGAATCATCATAAAATAAACTAAAAAAAACAAACTAAATGAAACTAAACTCTATAGAATTGAAAAATACAGAAATCAAACCAAAAAAAACAAACAAAACTAAGTTGAAGCAAATAAAACCACACTGACCAAACCTGATCCAAACTACATTGAACTAAACCAAATTAAAAAAATGGGAACCAAAACTACATGAATGGAAATACTTTATACCAGCCCAATCTAGACTAAACTGAGTTGAAAAAACCCAAATCAACCTAACTTGAATGGGGTAAAATGGATCAAAATTAACTCTTAACCAAATGGAACCAAATTTACTTGAAATGATCTAACATAAACAAAAAAATGGAACTGAACCAAACTAAAAAAATTGAAATATACCGTGAAGGCCTAATTCAACACTAAATAAAATAAATTGAAATGAATTGATTAGACCCTAAGCAAAATAAATTGTAGCAAACCAACCTAACTAGGCTAGAAAATAAATGAACTGAACCAATCAAACCTTTACACACTGAAACCTAACTAGACTAAAAAATACTATCTATATCATAAACAAACCAACTCTGCCAAACCAACTGAATTGAATTGAAATGACTTGATCTAATCCAAGTAGACTTGAGTAGACCCTAACTAAACTAAACTAAATAAAACTAAAATAAAATAAAAATAACTAAACTAAATTGAACATAACTAAAAGAAATTCAATAATAATGATAAAAATGAACTGACTTGAACAATCTTAAATAAAACCCTAATAGACATGCACCAACCCAAACCAAATAAAAAAACAAACCCAACCAAACTAAAATGACCATGTCTAAACTAATCGTAAACAAATAGAACTGACCAAAACTAATCTGAATCAAATATAAAATATGGAACCAAATAGAATAAATGTATTGAATTGTCCTTACCAAAACCAAAACAAACCCAAATTAAACTAACCCAAATAAAAACAAACAAAATCAACTGACTATAACATAAATAAATTGAATTAAAGAGATCCAAAGTGAATAAATTTAATTGAATTTATCTAAACTGAACCTAACTGAACTAAATGATATATTACAGATTTAAACTAAACCAATCTGATCAACAAAACTAGAAAGAAAAATATTTGAACTAAACCAATCCAAAATGACCCAACTTGAATAGAACCAAGCTATATGGAATTGAACTGAACCATATCAAACAACACCAATCCAAACCAAATAGAATTGATTTGAACCAAACTACATATAACCGATTTGAACCAAGATAACCCACTTTGAATCAAACTATCCCAAATTGAAACAAATGAAATTGAACCAATCCATATGCACTTGAACTGAAGATACCCAACCCCAAACGAATCAAACTAAACCAAATCAATAAAAATTAACCTAACTTAACCCAACTAAAACCAATTTTAAATGAACCTAATTAAATATAATTAATTGAAACAAAACTAAATCAAATCAAATGAACCTAAACCAGACCAATTTAAAGGGGAGAGTCACTAAGGAACCTCTCTAAAGGTTATTTATTCCTTGTTAATTTATTCACTCAATTACATATCATTTAAATAACACCCCTATATATTTATATTCCATAAGACACATTATCATAATTAAATACTTAATCCTCAATGGATTTGGAACATTATTTGATTCAACACAATATATATCATTATAAAATATATAATTCACTAATTTTAAAAAGGGTCAATTGCACAATGTGGAGAGACCACACATATCACAATCAATATAAAAAATGTATAATACTAAGGGGTAGTTTTTAAGGAATAATTATCTTATAAGTGAAGAAATTCCATATTCAAGCACCACCTGGTCATCGCTTTGTAGGACTGTCCTAGTGTACTGGTTATTTATCTCCCATATGGGGCCATATCACATGCAAAGAACTGCTAAAAACTAATTAGAACATTTATAATAACTAATCAATTTATTTTAAATTATTGTAAATACTGATTAAGTAACCTAGTGACCATACTAAAAAAATATGGTTACCAAGAAATAGTAAACTTTTATACATGAATTTATATAATATGAATAACATTAGTTAAAAAGTGAATAGAATTAGAGAAAAAACAAAAACAAAAATTATAAACACAATTTTGTGTAGTATTATGTATAGTTATTACTCATTGATATAATTTAATTTGATATCATGGTTTTATATTTATAGTATTTTGTTATATATATAGTATTTTTTGTCTTTTATATTATGATTCTCTTATAGACTAGTGTTTCAGTTATGGTTTCATATAATGTGAACAATTCTCATTGCCTTAAATATATTTTTTTATTAAACTTCAATCTTATTTAATTTCTTTTATGACATGACATGTAACATTTTTTTATAAAATGGATAAAAGTTGGATGTATGAAACTGATCGAATCTCAAGTGATTTTCAAAACAAGATGGAGAGATTTGTATATTTTTCATTCAATAATGCTTTGGATAGTGGTCGCATACACTTCCCATGTTATAATTGTATTGGAAGACCCTGGTTAAGTCATGAATAAGTTAGCTACTATATAACCAAATATGGTTTTCAAACATACTACTATGTGTGTTATCACAATGGGGAGAAAATGCAATCTCAAAATGTTCATGATTAGAATGAGAGGACTAGATTGGAGAATTTATTAGATGACCATTTTCTATTTATTCTTCATTGTGAGAAGGAAATGATGCTAAGCCAAGAAGTCTTCGATACAAGAACACATGATGCATGTAATGAAAATTATTGTGTTGATAGGGTGAAAATAAATTAATGTTGTTGTCATAACTCTAGTATATCAGTAATGTGGTAAAATGAAAAGACTAGAATTTTTAATCCAACTATTTCATATGAAAACCATATATGGGATTTCTAATACTACCTTCAATTAAATTCTTACATTTTTGATGTAATTACTTTCAGATGATGTATATATTCCCTCAAATCATTATATGGCATGGAATTTAGTTGAGGAACTTAGATTTTTTAAAAACAAAATTTATACTTTTCTATAAGATTGTAGCTTGTTCTGGGAGGAAACTACTGAACAAAATGATTTTATAAAATGTGGCACATCCCAATGGAATCCAAATGAGGATGAAACACCATCTCATGTTCCATAGAAATTAATTTGGAACTTTCCATTGATTCCAAGAATAAAAAATCTTTTCATGTCTGATGAAATATCAATAAAAATGTGATGGAATGATTCTAAGAGAAATAAGGATAATGATGAGTTCATTCATCCTACTGATGGATTTTCATGGAATAAATTTGATGCTCAATATCCTGATTTCACAACTAACATGTGTCATGTGAGGTTGGGTCTTTCATGTGATAGTTTTAATCCATTTGGTTAGATGTTTACTTCGTACAACACATGGCCAGTTTTCATACACATTTATAACCTTCCTCCATGGATTTGTATGAAAATAGCTTTCACTTTCATGATTATACTCATATTTGGAACTTCTAATCTTGTAAATGATATAGATTTACACATTAAAACTTTAATAAAAGAGTTGAAACATCTTTGTAATGTGGGTTTCTATGCACACGATGCATGTTCAGAAGACATATTTCATATGTATGATGCACTTATGTGGATGATGAATGATTTTCCTTATTATGTAATGATATTTGTATGGAGCATGAAGTGAAAACTATCATGTCCTATTTTTATAAAGAATACACAATCCAAAAGACTTAAATATCTCTATAGTTTTAGTTTTATGGTATATCGACAATTCTTTCCAATGGATCATCCATATAGGAATAATCATCGAAGGTTTGACAATACCATAGAGATCGACAATACACCTATGAGTATTTTTGGAATTTAAGTGCTTAATGAATTTCAAGAATTTAGTTTTTTATTTGGGAAGGGTCAGATGAAATCTTGAAAGATGAATAATGTTTCCACTATAACCAATTACAATTGGAAAATGAAAAGAATCTTCTTTGAGTTACCTTATTGTTCAACAAATTTGTTACATCATTTCTTAGACGTAATGAAAATTGGAAAAAAAATGATATATTGCTTTCAATTATTCTAAATGTTAAGGGAAAGAAAAAAAGATGATTTACGATCTCGGTGTGACTTGGTAGATTGGGGTATTATATCATTATTTCATATTGTGTGTATCAATGAAAATGAATGGAAAGTTCCATGTGCTTCTTATTTGATGACACCTGTAGAAAAAAATCAATTTATGGAAGTACTATATACTATTAATGTTTCTAATGGTTATTCAATTAACATATCAAAACGGGTCAACAGAAGAGATTTGAAGTTGAAATCTTTCAAAACTCATGATTATCACATCCTTCTACATGAGTTGATTCCAATATAAATCTATCATATACTATACAATAATGTAAGGGTGTCAATTATTCAGTTGTTCCATTTTTATATAGATCTTTATGCTAAGAATTTGTCTAAGTATTTCTTTCAAAGGATGTTGGTAGATTCACCCTTAATTTTGTGTGAGTTAGATAAAATATTTCCTCCATTATTTTTCACATGCATGTTGTATCTAATTGTCTATATTCCAACCAAAAAACTTCTTGGAGTACTTTTTGTTTTTCATTTGATGTATCCAAATAAAAGAAATATGTACACATTTAATGCTTATGTTCAGAATAGGAATCATCCTGAAGGTTCTATCGTGAAAGGTTACTTGGCTTAAGAATGTATGGATTTCTATTCAATGTATTTGTTTGATGTAACTACGAGACAGAATAGACCAATGAGAAATAAAGATGAATAGTATGAAAAAATTGAACCCAGTTTTTCATCACTTCCCCAAATAGTGGGAATTACTAGATCATATACATTGACCACATTAACCCTTGAAGAGTGGGATATGACACATTACACAATTTTTTTAACTGTGATTTGTTTGATGACTATATCGAGTAAGTAAATTGAACATGTATATCTTATCTCATCTTATGTAATTGTATATATTTGTTAAATTATTTCTATTTTTTGTAGGGAATATATAAAAATGCTAAATAGAAAGAATCATTCTTTATCTTTGATAAATATATAGAATTTGTATAGTAAATAGTTTTTTGCTTTGTTGAAATTGAAGGTAGAAGTATTACTGTAATAAATTAATAAAATAAATATTTAATTAATTTTAATATTCATTTATATTTTAGGTATTGAGTTTTCCTGTTAAATATGTATCTGAGGAAATAAGAACTTTGTATTTTGGTCCTAATTTTGTGGTTCGTGAATGGAAATCTATTTTTATCAATGGGTATAGATTTATTATCATTAAACAAGCAATGAACATGAGAACACAACATGATGGTGTTATATTAAATTCCACAACAGACTATTATGCTAGTGAATTGGATAGTAGACCTCTATTTGAAAATGTATCTTATTATAGAGTCATTGAGAAAATACTAATATTGGATTATTACTCTCATGGTTGGGTCACTATGATAAAATTCATGTTGTTTGATTCAATGACAAGGCATGGCACATTTACTGATGATTGTGTATTTTGAGTTATTGGCATGAATCACACTCTTGCTACTGATGAGCCATATATATTGGCATCAATAGAGAAACAATATTTTTATGTAAAATATCATCCATGACTTGAATTTGGTGTCACTATTGAAGTAATCCCAAGAGATATTTTTTATGATGGTGATGATGGAATTGACAACATACCCGCTCCCATTGGCCTTATCCATTTATTACTTATTATGACTCCAATAGTGTAATTGTTATATTTGATTGTGAACCTAAAGTTGTGGTGGGAAATATATAGAATCATCCATATGTGTTCTCATTTATTTTGGTTTATCTCAACATATGTTATTAATGTTGTTACTATTCAAATTTCTTTACTATTGATTATAAATATTTTTTATCCAACCTGACCTTCATTTTTATATTCAATATATATTGGTTGCGGTTTTCTTTAAGTTTCATTTTTCTAATATTGAATTAAACTATATTAGAACCTACCAAACCAAACAAAACTAAAACAATTAAATTGGAACAAAAAACAAGATGAATTTAATTGAACATATTAAAATAACTAATATGAAAATCAAAACCAATGAAAATAATGACCTAACCAAAAAATATAAAAATGAACTAACCCAAAATATAAACCAAATGACCTAAGACAAATAAAAATAGACAAATTACCTAATAAATTGACCAAAAAGAACCAAATGACCTAATAAAAATTGAATTGGGTCAAATTGAAATTAGAATTAAACTATATCATACCCATTCTAAACATGCTAATTTGAATGTATTGATTTTTCTATGACATTTCTTTTATGTTTTGATATTCTTCCCACTAAATATAGAATGATTTTGTTATATCACTATGTATCCTTTATTTGGTTATAAAATTGGTATTCATTAATTAATTCATGTCTCATATTCTTTCTTGGTTGGATTACACATTAGTTATGGATTTCTAATTAATTCCATATTTTTTTCAAATGCAGGAAATTAAAAACATTAAAGAGATGTGAAGAAAAAGGATGAAAGACAATATCACCGAATGAGAGAGATGGGCATCCCTCCTTTGGTGCCTATTGTGAGTATTGTATCTAATATATATATATATATGTATATATATATATATATATATCAATAGCATATAATGTCATGTTTTTAACTTTTAATCGGGATCCACCACCTAGCCGACAATTAGTCTCTAACTAGCCTAGTGGTACGATTACTCATCTAGACGATACAAGGGGGTGGTACTAGAGCTACATGCTTCACTCAGCATAATCGGTCACACCCTGTCCCTTCCCTTGACATACCATCTAGCACAACATATGATCCCATAGTGTCATTATAGACACTCAAGATATTTAGGCCACCTATGTTTTCACCACCATTTATATCTGATCCTCCTCACCTTTCTTTCCCTTATCCAATGATGGCTTCTAATCCCCATCCATATCATGTATTTCCACAATCATCTATGTCATCTACTTTTCATTTTATCTCCTTCTCCCCAAGATTCTACATTCATTCCCCTTATACTTCTACTCAAACACATAATGAGCCTCTAGAGCATTCATTGGGTCTCACTCTATCTATACAATTTTACATTCCTTCATAGCCTAGGGATCCAGTGACACCCACTGATCAGACTACCTTAGGTATATTTATAGAACCCTAGTAAAAAAATTTGACCATAATTAATTTTCATTATAAGATGTATTGTTATAATATTTTTTTTCTTTAACAGGTGGACCTATCACTAGGCGAAATGGGTGTACACACATGCATGCAATGTGGAACCTCCACACACAACTGATGGTGGAGTACAATGAGGAACATAAAATGATTGGAAAAACTAGGTGAGAATTTAGGAGTTTTATGGCGACACTTTCCAAATACTCTAAATCATTCTCGTAAGGCCACTTTCTTAGAGACACCTTCCAAATAAAGTAAAAGATAATGTTTGGGCACAAATATGGTAAGAAAATTCATTGGATTTAATGTCATATTATTATTTTATTTATATGAATTAATATTATGGTTCCAGTTTCGTTTTAATTTTTCCAATGGTGAGGTTGTGATGATAGCACAACTCATGGAATTAGGTGAGATATGGAGAGCATATAAACATAAGTTGTATAGTGGTTGTAATGATAGATTTGGTATGGGTTTAGAGGTTAAACCTATCATGAATGATTGTCTAGAATAATATTATCAGGAAATGATTTTTTATTGGATGAGTACTGAGTTCAAGGTATTAATCAAATTTAAGGGTTTTCAATGAAAAATCACCATGATTTTCATTAATAATTAGTTTTATATTATTGAATTTTTTTTAGGAAGTGTTAGGAAGAAATAAAAAATAAGGATTCTACGAAATAGCTTCACACTTTGGGGAGGACTCGATGTTGGACCATGAGAGGAAGCATGTACAACACTCGTTTATTATTTTTATTTCCTCCATATTTCATTCCATTTCTAATTCATCTGGATAAATGGTCATGTATTATTTAGTTTATTGTTGAAATTATTTAGTGTGTACTAAAATTTCAGGATTAGTATTGTTAAGTTTGAGAGCATGTCATAAAATTTCTCATTTCATTTGATTATTATGTATCAACATAAACCCTTAATATAAAACTCATAAAATCTTTATACCCAATCAACATCCAGTGAAACATCTAACCTAGTAATTTCTCTCCTTCCCCCTATTTACCATAGGTGATACCCCTTAGGTGCTACAATGATCAAAACACCCAACCTGGGTGTTTCTCTATAGCCATTTTTGACATGAATAAACCTCATGTTTCATTACCAGCATAAGAATCATGCCCTCATAAAAAATAAAAATTCAAATTTCCTTTAAAAACACAACCTGTAAAAGTGAGGGTCTTTACACATCAAAAATATACCTTAGAGTTAACCACACCGCAATAGGTATTCCACACAATAACCATCAATAGAATAGAAATTAGGAAGATAATATCAAGTCATAATGGAGGCCCTATAAAAGTATTGTGTCACTTTTTTTGCCTAGTTGAAAGGCACAATACAATAAAAATGATCACTCAATTGTATAATATATATATGTGTGGGATGGTCAACTATGAACCATGGTGTAAGTAGTATAGTATTCTCATTTGAAGCCTCATTGTTCATTGATATTAGCCAAAAAATGACAATCTCCCACTATAATGGTCAAAATTTGGATCAAGGTATGGTAATAAAATTGTGAAACTCATTTCCCCCAAGCTTCAATACTTTTCAGTATTCTATGAAATTTTCTTATTCTGTAATGAGTTTTCATATGGGATAGGTGACACTCTATTTAATTTCTTTTACAAGGGTGGTGAAGTCCACTTCTAGCTAGAGCTTTACACATTTATGATACCTTGAAATCTAGATCTCTAGGATGGCGCTTTCCATCCCAAATCCATAAACCAATACTAAGGCGCAATATTCATGAAATTATACAAGTTCCCAACCATTGGAATCTCTTATGATCCTCTTGAAACCTACAGGTATCGGTATCCATTCACAACACAATTTGTTTTTATTTTTCAACCAGCCATCACATAGAGGGTGCAAGATGACTATGATAAATCTAGTGTACCTTCTACAATTTTTATGAATTCCTAGCTTGTTGAATATAGATAAGTCACATGTGCAGTTAGATTCTTAGACAGTCTACTGATCATTTTCAAACATAATTCTAATAAGAACTATGTTCATGTAAATTTGAAGGTTCATCTCTCTATTGTTGAATCTAACTAGATTTATGATCCACCAAATATAGTAGTAGAATTTTGTAGTAGAAACCAAAAATTTGTCTTTGAGATTCATTAACCCAGTCATTTTATAGCATCTAGATGAGAATTCTAGGAAACAATGATCCCCACATTACTTTATTTTAAATATATTAAAGGGCCCAAACCATAATGATTTATAAAAAAAATTAAATATAAAAAAATCGTGTACAATAGAATCAATTTCTTATTTGAAAAGGGTGTACATTAAGAAAATATTCGTTCTAGAATATATTTAATAGTCAAGTATCATGGGATGCATGCCACACCATGGAATATTTGACTCTTCTGATTTTTGAAAGGATGTGAACCTTATGTATTCCCTTTGATTTGAAGTGGACCTTCCTACATAAATAGAAATAACCCTTATATACAGAATATCCCTCCACCATAGGAATGGAATGAACCTTTACATATTTGTTAAGGAATCTTACGCATTGGTGTGTTCACTAGGCTGAGATCCTCTCCTGTGGTAAAGGCATGAGTATTATACATTACTATATCCACTGTTTTGAAGTGAATGGATGATAATCAAATAAAAAAGAAGAAACTTACCTAAACGTAACATACCAAACCAACCCCTATAAACCAAAAAAAATTACAATGAACAATACAAAGTGAATCAAATAGAAACCAACCAAGATAAACTAAGTTGAAATTTGACCTAAAACAAAACAAACCAAAATCAAACAGACTGAACAAATTAAATTAGAATATAATTTAATTATATTGAATCAAACCAAATAGGACCAGAAAACCCAACCTAAATTGCACCAAAAAATAGAAACCATAAATAAATAATTAATTTTAATTTAAACATAATAAAAAAATTCAACATTATAAAAATAAAATCAAACAGAAATATCATAATTTTAATCAAGAAAAACTAGATATAGATGACTTAACTAGCCCTAAATCAACCAGAACTGAATGAATATAAAACTACAGAAACCAATAATGAAGGAATAAAACCAAATCAATGCATCAAAAACCAACCAATACAAAACATAACTAAATCAATAATGAAAAAAAAATTAATATTACCAAATTGAAATTCCTGGAATCTGATGAAACTGAACCAACCTAACTGGAAGCGAAACCAACATGGAAAGAAAAAACCTAAATGTTATAGTATGAACATGATCCAAAAAAGTGAATACAAAATGAAATAAATCACACTAAAACAAGTAAAATTGAAATGAATTGAATTTAAATAAATAAAATGAAATCAAATTTAACTAAATGAATATAAAGTAACATATGCCAAAATAAATCATATGAGGGATGAAAAATGAAATCAAATTGAAATGAAAAGTTATAAACAAATATAGCTAAATCAAAATAAATAAATATGATCTAGAATAAACCAAACTGTATTAATATAAATAAAATAAGTCAAACATAATGAAATCATACGTCATAAATAGAAATTGAATATAATTGAACTAAACTAAATTTAATTGAACAATACTTAACCAAATTGAATTAAAAAGAATTAAATAAAATTACACCATGTAAAACTGAATAGGAACAACAAGGATCAAAACCAAGATAACCTTACATACTCTCATGCTAACTAAACATTACCATTATTTAAAAAATAAATAAATCATATTCTTTCATGTGCCTTTTTAACAAAAACAAACACCAATATTGAATATACAATGTCATCAATATCCGTCAATGTAAAATTTACCTTGATTTTCCATATTTTAACCCCTTTCAAATTAAATCATAGAAACTTAGAAAACAAAATAGGAACACATCTAGAATAAATTTCACCTTTCCATTTTACTATATTATACATGTATTTAATCTTGATTAGTTTTTTCAATAAAGATGTTTCATTTCCATTATTCTATAATTACATTTCCCTTATATTCATAACAATAATATATACAAACAAGAATCCTTAAATTTCACTTTAAGTTAATTTATCAAAGTATTATTTAATCATATTCTTATCCCAATTTATTATATAAAATTTATTTTGTTAACCAACTCATATCATACTAGAAAAAGGTAATCAATCATTATAGAAAATCTTATTTCATCATCGAGTATATCCATTTGATTTTATTTGTGAAATTAATTATTGATAACCTATTTTCAATTATGGTTTTTTACATTCAATGTCATTATAGAGGGAGGTTTTGAATATTAAAGGATGTGTGTATCGAGAAAAATTGTGTTGCTCGAATAGAAAGAAGAAAAATGTAAGTGCAGTAAACAAACTAACTCAACAGCAGATTCTAAGCTTAGCTTTGTTGATTTAAAATTTTAATATCTATTTTGTAGCTAAGTAGTTTTTTTATATTTTTAACAGCGTTCTTTAAAGACCCTTGATGAGAAAAAAACTAACAAATTTGGGCCAAACTATTACTTACATCAGGTTTCGGGTGATGAAAACCATGGCAGAGTATGTTGTTGACCAGGTAAGAGTATTATCCTGACTAGATATTTTCCCACTCTAGGTGCTATTTTTGGTAGCACTGAGTTGGAAACAGTTAATGCATATACAACATAGGCTCAGGGCCAAGTAGAAGAGGCCCAAAAAATGGTCATACAAGAGCGTGAATAGAATCGAAGGGCCGATGATGAATTTATGAAATTTATGTATGGATGATGTCCATCACTTACACTAGATATCACCACAGCTTGTGATACATATATTTTGATGATGCGTACATTATATAGTACATTGGGTAGTGGTCCTAATGGTGGTCAGGATGATGGTGTTCCTGACGATGGTGATGGTGAGGATGAGGTTGGAGATGACAATGACAATGGTGATGGTGATGGTGATGAGAGACAGATTGATCCTTTACATTTTTTACTGATATTTATGGAATTTGATGTTTTTTATTAGTTATGGATGAATATATGTGATGTTTTGAATGTGTGTTATAACTGATTGAATGCATTAATTTGTTTCTTATGTTATAATTTTTTTATATTGGTTGTTCATGTTTATTTTCATGTAATTGACCAAGATGGGGTTATTTTGTGGCTTTTGGTGGTTATTTGGGTGGGTTTTGGTGGTTGTTTTAGGTTTTGGGTGGGGGTGTTGTAGTTCTGGTTGTTTTATGGGCTGGGTGGGGGTGCTGCAGCCTAAGAAATTAAGGGGGGTATGTACCAATGGTTTCAAAACCATTGGTATAAGGATATACCAATAGTTATGTTGGAAATATTGGTATAGACCTATACCAACAATTTCAAATTGTTGGTATAGGTCTATACCAATGGTTCCTATAGAACTGTTGGGTAAACTAAGATATTATTAGAACTATACCAACAGTTCATTAAAAATCATTGGTATATCCCTTTCCCAATAGCATATGAACCAAAGGTCTGGAGAACCATTGGTATAGGCTATACCAATGGTTATCCGTCCTATACCAATAGTTTTGAACTGTTTGTATATCCAATAATTCCAGCAGTGTCACCCATGTATGGGATTTTCCCGCATATGTAGTATCTTATGTAGATGAAGGATAGTTTGGTGGTGATTACAAAGGATTATAGGGATTCCTTGGTGCATTTTACTATGTATGGTTGTCAGATCTTGGAGATTCGGAGTCAGGATCTCTCAGTATTTACTTTCCAGTTTTTGTTAGGTTGGGACATCTTTCTTGTTGGGTGTGCATTTCCCATTTTTCCTTTCAGATTATGCTATCATACTCTGGTATTCCTTAGAGTTTGTCACATGCACAATTTATTCTCTCAATATTTCATCTTTTATTATTATTCCTCTGCACTTCTACATGGAGATGGTTGGGTGCATGTGTATAGGTACTTAGGCAAAGGCCTCACATACTAGTTATGTCTTTTGGTGCTTTTCACCAGCCCCTAGCTTATAGAGGTGGGATTGGGGTAGTTGCAGCTTGAGACCTGCTGGGTTGGGTCATGACATACCCTATGTTATCCCTATAAATGAACCACAATTTATACTTTGGGAAACATAGAGTGAAAAATGAAAATTTATATTTTTTATATTTATAGTTATATTAAAGATATAATATAAAATTTGCTATGAAATATTAATGTGTGAATGTCATAATGGTGATAATCATGATGAATCCTCAGTTCCCAATACAACCCTTCACAAGGCCTAACCTTCCATGTTCTCCTTTTTAATTCCAGTTGTTAGATTAGATATGGTAGAGATTAATCTTAATGTTTGGATAATATCACATGCACTCTATATATATGGCTATGTGTTAATGAAATGGGTGAACTTTTGGGATCTATATTGTGTTCTCTATTCGTCTTGTTTTTATATTATATTTTTATTTCCATTTCTCATCATCATCATCATCACTATATAAATATTTGGTGCATGTTTCACCAATGATACACATCACATTCGATTGATAATTTATTTTCAGTTCCAAAATTCCTCACAGTTTTAATCGACGTTCGATCAATTTCACAAAATTTTATCATCATGATCATCTTCTTCGTATTTTACATCATGATGACACTACCATAAGCATAATATAATTCTTACATGAAAAATTTATGTATCATCCTTTTCTATACATTTTTATTTTGACATACTCTTTTACGTGTGTATCATCTCCACTCATTCGAAAAGATACATCAAAAGGTGAGTCTTATTTTCTATTTAATATATTCATACATTTATCTTTACCTTCTTGATAAATTTGAAAATAATATTTATTTTTTTAATCTTTTCCTGTGAGAAAAATAATGATCTCCTAAAGAGCTATAATGACTCATGACTGCCAAAATTCCAGTTCATTCCCTGAAGTGAACAAGATTGGTTAATAACTGAAGTAGCTGATTCCAAGAAAAATATCATTCATCAAATAAAATAATGTAACAATACTGCCTAGAGTGGTTGAATTATAAACATCGTGTACTTGTCGTCCATCGAATTGTTGAAGTAAATTTTACTAATCGTGTCATGAACATGATGGGGACATAATAAAATTTAACATTTGTTATCTCTTTGTACACCCTGAAGGTGTAAAACTTGATTATTATGTTTAAATAATCATGACGAAGATGATATTTATTTTATTAATACACATCCCTTAAATTAAGATGAAATTACTGAATTGAATATTCATGTTATTCTCTTGAAGATGTTAAAAACCTGAATAAATATTTATATTGTGTTCCCTGAAGTGAATGATAATATTTATTGTCAAAGTGAATGAAAATATACATGATTTTATTTTAAATCAAGTATGAGGTGAATATGATGTTTTTTGAATGATCATTTTTTTGTATTTGTTTATAAACATTAATAATAATATAACCACCATAAGTGGTTTGATGATAATAAACATTTAAAGTGCTCAATGAATTTTAATAATGAATATAAAATAACGCATCCCTAAAGGATGGTATGAAAATAGTGACCTTAGAAATTATATTAAATGATATATTTTTTATCAATTATTTATCTTATTATATTAATATCAAATAAATAAATTATCATTTATAATGTGCTTATGGATTATTAATATCTTCTCATATAATTTATTCGATATTATCCCCTGAAGTAGATAGTATTCCTCTTATAGTTCATAGATGAGATAACAGAATTACATAACCATTATAATCTGATATATTTTATGAAAAATTATTTTACAACCTAAAGTGGTTAAACAATGATTATCATAATAAATAAAATTAGTATTTTATATAAGGTGATAATTATTGATAAATAATGAAATATCATTCATGAATCATGAAATTCAATGGATGAATTCATTCCATGATGTGAATGAAATTACATTATTTCATTCCTTGAAGAGAATGAAATTATTCATGAAAAAATTGATATGATTTGTGCAACTCATACTTAAAATTTTATCATTAATATTTGAGAGTTGATGAAATTTGATCGAAAGATTTCTCCTTTATTTGGTAAAGTGATTTTTTTTGGCAATGAGGTGTGTGTTGTGAATCTAGAAGATTCTTCCACATTAGTTTTTGATACCACATTCACCAGCTTCAAAATACATGGGGGCTCCTCTCCTGAGTTGATTTATTGTAAAATAACATTTTGGGCAGGTGTTCCAAAATATACAACAATCTATTTGGTGATGGGCCCAACCCATTATGATTATATTATGAATTCATCAACTGTAAAAAGTGAAAATTAAAATGAAAAATATGAGTATTCACAATGGAAGATCCTAAAAATCTTACATATATATCATGAAGAAAAATATTTATATATATTATTTTGATTAAATGCTTCAAAAGAACTCACATATGAGTTAGTATATGCTTATGTAAGTAAATTTACTGGTAGAGAAAACCAATTAATGGCTCCAGAAGAGTGAATATATTCCTATCTAGGAGTATAAATTCTTAATGATTTTTTGTATCTAAAGTCTCGATGAGATATATCAATGGTATTCTTGAAAATGAATATCATACAGAGACATTGGATAAAAGAGGTACCTCAATATGTAACAAGAATTCATAAAAAGTAATTATAAATAATTTATTATGTATAATCGAATCAATAATGGTAAATCATAAGTTTACTGATCCTGGCACTTTAAATATATGACATGATGGTTTAGGCCATCCAAGATCAGTTATAATGAAAGATATTTATTCAAGTATACATGAGCATAAATTTGTTGATAACGTAGTAAACATCCATCAGGGGACAATGATGAATTTATTTAATAGATGTATGTATACTAAATTATCAAAAAATTCATTCACATTAGGTTGTTATGAATGCCCATTATATAATAATTTACCACAAGTTATCGATTATTAAGGTACCTATTATTAAGGTAAATTATTTTCATCATTAGCAGCTATTTTGGAAATAAATTTATCATATATTTATGAAGAAAAAATTATGAAGTATATATGGTGAGCTCACCTACCATGTGATCCATTTAAAAACTATATGAAAGATGCATCTACTAAATGATCACGTGTGTTATTAGCTACTGGTGGGTATGCATTTCATGTTATTCATGCTGATTAAAATAAATATTGAGCATCACATATTATATTCAAAATGGTCATACAGAACCATTGGTAAGATGATCACAACACTTACATGAATGTAAAGTATTAAAAATCAATAGTCTGTTTATACACACTATAAGTGTGGTTGAACTGATTATATAAAATCATTATTCATCATGAGTAGAAAGTAATAAATATATGTTCCCCTGAATAGGAAAATAAATATATTGAAAACATTATATCTTTTTAGATATTGTCCCTTAAGTGACACCAGTGTAAGAAAAATTATGATATCTCATTCAATGTTATTGATAATATATTTGAATTTTTAAATGCTTTCAAAACTCACTGATGAAAATGGTTTTTGATAGATGTTGACATCACAATAATTCATCAATATCATTAAATGAACTTATGATATATTCAACGTATAAAGTTCTGGATTGATTATCCAAACTACCAAGACTGTTGAATACTTATAAGATTATTGTAAGAATTATTCTTCCTTATAAATTTGATGTTGTCGTTGTTTATCTATATGATAATTATGAATATATGAAGGGTTCAAAATGCATGAATCATATTTTATGTATCAATTTTAAGATATATATGTATAAATAAGAATGTATGATTGATCTTATCATTACATGGTTTGTATAAATTGATGTTTTTCATTAATCTATATGTTTTGGATAACATCAAAACTCTTAAAGAGTTTACAAAATCTTTGGCATGTTTGATGATATAATTAAAAATAATATCCATGTATTTTGAATCAATCATCCTGAAGATGAAATATTAAATTTTGGAATGATTTTACCCCTAATGAATAATTAAATATCTTGCTTCCAAGAATGATATATTTCATACATAATGGGTTGATGAAGAACTTATTTATCCCAACAATATTAAATATAAATGCACATTTTATTTATCCCTGAAGGATATGAATATACATGTGCATATATACCTTACAATAACAGTAAATCATTTTACAATGAAAGGTAATGTTCTTCCTTGTTCATTAAAATCTAAAGGGTTTGAATTATTATTATTCCAAAATTCAAAAATGAATGTTTTGGTTATGAATTGTTTATGGACATTCTATGAGTTAAATGATATAGTGATGGCCATTACAAGTGAGAGATGTAACTATTGTACTCTTTTTCCCTAAGTCAATTTTTTCCCATTGGGTTTTCATGATAATATTTTTAATGAGGCAACATTATGGGGGATGTTATTGTACTCTTTTTTCCCTAATCAAGATTTTTTTCCCGGAAAGGATTTTCTTTGATGATGTTTTTAATAAGACCATCATACATCATAACAGATATCCAAGGGAATGCTGTAAATTATTATGAATATTTGTAACTAATGACACCTATTGGAATTTCTCATGAGTTATAATTTTTAATGATACCATTCATTATTAACTATGGTATTTCATATCGTGAAGTCATAATTAAAAAGTAATATTAATTGATGTCTTAAAGATACAATTAAATGATATAATCAGAGGTGGTTGGGAACGCTGCACTCTTTTCTCCTTCATCTGGTTTTCCCCACTGGGTTTTCCTTATAAGGTTATTAATGAGGCAGCATGACATGAAATTCAATTACTCTGACTTCACTTATTTTTTCCACAATTTTTTTAAAGTAAAGATTATATAAGACTAGTACTCATTGTGTGTATGCACAGTGATATGAATTAATGGTTATTTTTTAATACGAGTATTGTTTGTAAAAGTTAAGAAGAAATAGTAATGTTGAATATTTTAATCATAAAAAAGTGGTGTATAATATTGAAATAGAAGTGAATAAAATATGGAGACACCATAAAAATAGTTCAAAAAATATAGGTTAATTTTATAGTAAAGAAATTTCTAATTGTTGAGGATGGAGACTTCATTTCAATATCAACTGCATTTAGGAAAACAATATTGCGTACAATGAAATACAAAGTGAAAGAGTAATTAATTAAAGAGTGGTTCTAATAATAAATATGAGATATGTGGTGAGGATTAATTATAATACATAACAATAATAACTTAGTCAACAAACAGTGGAGAATTTATGATGTTTAGATATGGAGAAATTTTTTGGCAAGTATAAGTTGTACAGTCAGCCAATCACCAAATGTTCTTACAATAAGTCGTGAGCTTCAAAATCTCCCAGTGGCAGCATTCTACAGATACACAAACAATTTAAAAGGTGAATATATAATAATGATATAAAATAAAAATTTGATGTTATATAGTCAGTCAATTAAAAAGTTTTCTTGAAATAAGTCATGATCTTGAATGATATGAATTGCAAATAACGTTCCATTGATAAGAATAAATAATCACTCTCATTTAAGTTTGTTTCATCTGTTCCCAACTCAACCCAAATAAGGAAGTAATTTTCTAAATACCAGAGTAAACAAACTCATACAATTTAATAAACTTAAACTGGTAAATTCATTTGGATTTTGTCATTTTATCTAAGATTTAAATAAATAGGAGCTACATAATAGGAAAAAACTAAAGATCTCCATATGGAAGAGAGTTTAAAGATGTCCAGGTGATAGAGAGTTCATCTTCTGTAGAGTATTCTTCAAAATGAAAAAACAAGTAAAAGAAAGAAGAAAAAATGGGGATGGATGTACCATTTCAAGAATGAAAATAATTGAGGAGACACCTATCAAAATTCCAAACACAACCCATGTGGAATTTGTAACCATCTCCTTTGATTTTACACAGATTGAAACCCAAAATAATGAAAACATTAAAACATCAAAGATGGTTTTTTTGTTACAATTCCAAACCTGGAAAGGAAGTCCTTTGTGTTCTGAATCTTACATCCATGTAGTCTTTTCATGGTTCCACAGGAGACCATCAGACAGTTTTGTTGAGTATATTCCTTATAAGGAACCTGTTCATGAACAATAAGTATGAAGAAATATAGTCTTAAAGATAGAGCATTAATGAATTAAATAAAGGAAATCCACAAACCACAAATAGAATATGAAAAATCAAAATCAGTTAGTCAACTCTTGATATTCATATAACTTTCATATCACATACCAATCAGATCAAGAGGAATGTTATCCTGATTGTGCTCCAAATAATCCAGAAGGAAACCTTGGTAACTCTTTTTCTTCAGCTCGTTCTTATCTGAGAACCTCTCTATGTCAGTGTCTTGGTCATCTGAAGGGAAAATAACAGTGAAGGATCCAAATATGAATTTGGGGAAATTTAAGGACCCAGTTACTTATAACACATCAAAAAAATAACTAACTGGTTCCTTCATGACAATTGTGAAAAGATAATTTAGGGAATAATATGTAGTTGAATTGCATGCATCAAATAAGATAATGAAAGAACCATTAACAATATCATTAATAGTAGCATTGTTTGCAATATCTAATCTTGTGATCACTAAAAAACACACATGAAACATTGTTAAATTAAGAAAAATGAAATTATAGTAAATGAAGAGAAAACTAGATAGGTATCATTAGATGTGTACCTAGTTCACCAGAAGACTACAATACAAGTTTGATGATCATTGCAGAAGAACACACCTGTAGATGAGCCAACCCAAATTTCCTTGAGCTTTTGTAACACAAAAAATTGTATAACCGTTTATGGCATAACCATGAGTCAAGCACGAACATTTCCTTTCCAGAAACCTTGGAAAAGAAATTTTCCTTCATAGAATCATCTAGAAATTTACCATTCATGTTATTTGAAATCATGCCAAATCTAGCCTTAAGAAAAATTGATCAATTTAATAATAAATACTATAGGTTGATACTCTTACAGTTTATATTTTAGTATGTCTACATAAATGAACAAACTGAGGAAAAAATACATATATATTTCACTGTCAATATACCATAAAGAAAAATAAACAATATAAAGTAAGGGATAACTATAGCCCTTATTCTCTAAGGATATCATTTCAAGCTTGGAACATCCCTGTATACATTGAGCAGTTGTATTGAGAAGATATAAGGTCAAAAAGTCTAGAGGGAAGAATACATCCATGTATACACTTTTCAATAACATCTCATGACCTGCATATCTTTACAACTAATATAGAGTTTATAACCAATGAATATACACATTTAATTGAAAGAATGGGGTTATTCATTGTGTTTAATGAAATAAGAAATAAATAATTAACATAGGATACATAATAGTCTTTTATGTAAAAAATTAAAAGTTATGCACAACAAAATACAGGATAAGAACATAAGTAACTTTTTAACTAAATGAAAAATAAGGTATATAAATTTTTATTTTTGAATAAATAAACAAGAAAATTATAGATTTCATAAATGAAATTAATTGAAAAGGATTTAGAAAGAAGAAAATAGTAAATTAATCTAAGATACTTTTGACCGTTTTAATGATTGTGAGGGATAAAATTACAATAAATATTAATTGAAAATTGAGAAATAAAATGATATCACGATTTCACCCATTTCAATGCCATTGATGATGTAAGATGAATAAGTATAAGATAAACTGTAGATTCCACCCCTATATTGAAAAAATTAAACAACCAATCATGAAATCACATAATGTTATGAAAATGTGAGCAAGGGGAATGAGTAACTACTACTAAAAAATGAAAGTTCCAAGCATGAAATGAAAAATGCATCACCTGTCACTCAGAAAGTGGGTTTTATATTTTTTTAATCTTTATCTGATAAAAATTAATGTCTATGAAAAATTTGAAAATATTAATGTTTACGATGGATAAAATTACTATAAATATAAATTGAAAATTAAAAAATGATAGAATTGCACACTTTTTATACAAATTTTTCCACCCAACCCTTCTATAAGGAACATTGAAAAATCATTTTCAATATTCTTTCCATTGGTTCTTGACTTGAAATCATAAATAAAATTAATGAAATGATTACAATACAAAGTGGTTTATTGAGATCTAGGACCGCCATCACTAAAAAATGCATGTGCCAAGCATGAAATGAAAGAAATGATTAATAGGCTTGGAAATTTAAATAAAAAATCAACAACCCGTGAATTAAACACTTTCACTCTTCTTCTCAAATGTTCAATGACATGAGGAAAATGGGTATGAGTTCATTTATAACACATCAAATTTCATATTAAATTCTTTCTAGTTGTAAATTAAAACAATTCCAAATTTGATTCTTAAAAAAACCATATTCATAGTGGAGTAATCAGGTCAAAGATCAAGTAGGGATAAAGACAATGTTATGAAAACAATACCTCTCTACTGAATTCCATCTATTGCAGCCCTCGTGACTATGATAAGAATTGAAGTTTCAATAATGGGAAGGGAAGAATCGAGATTTGTGACCGCCAACACAGATTTCTTCATTTATGTAGAACCCAGTTGGAAGGTAGTGAATGAATCATAATTTACAAAACAAAATCACATAATGATTAATACATATCTAAAAACCTGTTTGTAGTTGTTTCCTTAGTAGTCTCCACTGAAACTCCTATCAATTTATGGTGAAATTTTCAGCAAAAAAGTCCTGGAAAATCATAAAGAAGTAAATAATATTAAAGTGAAATGTTATATTTGGAAAATACTTACATGTACTTTAGGGAATAACATTACAATGAAATTAACAAAAAAAATCAAGTAAAGATTAATACGCATCTAACAGCCTATTTGTAGTTGTTGCCTTGGTAGTCTCCATTGAAACTCTTGTCAATTCTTGGTGACAATTCCAGCAATAAAGTCCTGTAAAATCATAAAGAAGTCAATAATGTTAAAGTGAACTGATATATTTAGAAACTAATGACAAGTACTTTAACAGTACAATGAAATTATCAGTTTACAAAGATGTAGTGAAATGTAAAATGGTAGTTGTATGATGGAATGTAAGTTTAAACGGTTTACATATGACTCCCAAAGAACTTCAGATACTGGTAGTCATGCCAAAAAATTGGTTGAAGTGCTAGTTTATAGAAATTTGTAATGGAATCTACTGGAATGTTGGTAATAAAACATATATCCAATTCCTCTTTATGTATTCACATACACAGAGAAAACAAATAGAAATGAATCAAATAAAACTAGAAATATTAACTCATGAATATAAGGTATATTTTTTTCATGAAATGAGGATGGAACACCTTTTGCGCGAATAATGTCGCTAAATATAGGTAGTGGTATAGTTACAGTGGCAGAATGAACTTAGTGGAGCCCCAATAACTGAAACGTGAAAGTCGTAATATTGCATTACATTGTGGAAGCTTTGTATGAATGGGTTTTAATGGATAATTTCCAGCACAAAATAGCCCAATCACATATATAGACTTCTATAATAGAAAACAACGTAGAGAAAATTACATAGATTCATCAAAAAATAGAGAACAATATAGAATAAGAATGATAAAATAAGACAATGAGTAAAAACATTAAAACATACCAGCAGACAGACTAATATCATCACCAGAAATCGAACACACAAAATAGGCAAGTTAATTTTTTGAAAACTGGTCGAGAACTGCAATCAAATAAACTGTTGCCAAAGGAAATTGAAATAAATCGTTGCCAAAGAGAAATTGAAAACAAAGGAAAATTGGATAAACAATGAGAATAACAATTGATACCAACAAATCGTAGACCATGGAGCAGCCACCAATGTGTACCTCAATGGAGTTGCTAATGATATAAGGAGTCTGCCGGAGTTTGTAAAGTGGATGAGTGTGGGGAATAGTTGGAGGAGATGAGGGATTCGGGGACCATGATGCGGTATGGTAAGAGGTAGGGTTATAGAAATCGTTGGAGGGGAAATCCAGCATCAAAGCGTTTTCAGAGTAATACCGCTACTGATCGTTGATGTTAGGGGAAGATGGGGTTCATATGTAGTAGTAGATGAAGAATACCTCTAGCAGGAGGTGGGCGTTGATTTGCGGGGAACCGTGGAGGAGTTGGAGGAAATCGGGAGCTAGAAACGATGGGGGTCTGGTTGGAAGTGGACAAATAGATGGAATTTTCTGAAGGTATATGAGATTGGGTAGATTTCATCATAGTGGGGGAAGAAAGAAATCGGGATTCATAGTTGGGCGGAGCTGTGCGACAGACGAAGGTGGAATGGATGAGAAGATGGAGGTGAAATCGTAGACGCTAAGGGAATGGCGGGTGGAAGAAAACCGGGAACCGTAAGCATCAGAGGTACGGGTACACCGTAGGGCTTTGGTAGTGGGATGAGGGTATGGAAACCGTGGGATGATAGAGTATCAGATGGAGATGAAAGCGGGAGGAAGAAGATGGATGCAAGGAACCCTAATGTCGATGATAGGTCGAGGTATTGCGGAGTTGGTGCTCGGAATGGGAGGGGTCAACGATAGTTTGAAACACGAAATTAGGTGGCGTGGAGCTCTCTGGTGGTGACACGTTAGCCCGGATATACCCATGATTAGTATATATAATAGATTTCATAAAATTATGAGATCCAAGGGGAAGTGTTATTAAATATTAATGTGTGGATGTCATAATGATGATAATGATTATGACTCCTCGATTCCGAATACAACCCTTTAAATGGTCCAAACTTCCATATTCTCCAACTTGAAATTCTAACCGTCGGATTAGATATGGTAAAAACGAATCTTAACGGTTTGATCATATCACATGTTCTCAATATATATGACCGTGTGTTAATGAAATGAGTGAACTTTTAGACTATACATTGTGTTTTATATATTTTTGTTTTTTCTTTTATATTTGTATTTCTGTTTGTTATCATTACCGTCATAAGAATATTCGATGCATGTTTCGTCAACACGTATCACCTTTGATCGATCATTTATTCATGATTCTGAAATTCAATCGGAGTTCGATCAATATCACAGCAAAATTATTTTTTAAATATATAATTATTAAAACTTACTCTTATTTAGTATATGTCACTTTTTAACTAGGCTGTAAACGTCAGTGATAAAGCATACCAGTACGCCCCGCTCACCCCCCACGACCCCCGCCTCGGGAGTGGTTGCTGGAGGACCGGATCCCTGATAAAGCATACCAGATTTTGCAGGTCGAGACTGCAGGGGAGAGCGGCTTTCACAGCGGAGATGGCGGGCGAGAAAGGGGGAGCAAATTGTAGAAGGGAAGTGAAGGTTTTTGATTCCCACGAGCAGCTGGCGGCCTCTCTGGCCCACTACACCGCCCAGTTGTCGAGCAAGTTCATCGCTGAAAGAGGTGTTTTTACTGTCGTCCTTTCCGGGGGCTATCTAATCGACTTCTTGCGGTACTTTTCACCACCATCTCCACCTTCTTCTTCTTCTTCTCCTTTTCTTCTTCTTTTTTCTCCCTCCTTTTCTTCTTCTCCATTCATATATAAATATGCTTTCCATGGGGCGAAATGTTGGTGGCTTGCAAACTCGGGACATGATCAAGGGACGCTGATGATCATCTTAGTTTCAGTTTGATTTTGCCGGATGTAGTTTTTGCTTTCCCTTTTTTCTCTTCTCTTTCGTTTTCTCTGTGTTTCCACTGACACATTAGTTGACCGGTTCTGCCGATCACGTTGAAATTGCAGGAAATTATTGGAATTGCCGTATGTTGATTCGGTTCAGTGGGAAAAATGGCATGTGTTCTGGGTGGATGAGAGAGTTGTTCCGAAGGATCACGTCGACAGCAACTATAAACTGGCTTATGATGGTTTCCTCTCAAAGGTACGTACTGTGGGTATGGAAGGAATCGGATGCGAATACTTTTTAGGTTTTGTGTTATTCGTGGGCCGGTCATTGTGGGAGAAATGAAAACCCTGGTTTTAGAAGTGAGAAAATAACGGGGCTTCTTCTTTCTTCAAAAATTGAAATTCTAATGTCTCCATCGTGTTGGGAGCAGGATTTTTTTTTTAGAATGCCATGGTTATCACCTTCCATAGTTGCTGATTGCTGGGATAACATTGCTCGATAGGCTGTTGAAATAGCCTCATGATCTGTTGCCCATTATTCTGATGAATTGCGATTTTTATTGTTGTGTCTTCTCCTCTGTCTTTTTTCTCCTATTGTTTCCATATCATTGATCCTTGCTGGAAGCGCTGATATTAAATACTAATAAAAGGTTTTAAGAGTTTTAGATTAAAAGAATTGCTTAGGCTCCATTTGATAGCACTTGTTAAAGACTTCTTATGCATTTGTCACTTATAATAAACAAATTTCAAAAGAAAACCACTTAAATAAGTGCCAAAAAAACATTTTTTCAATTACCAATATAGAAGCACTTATATCGAAGCATTTATCATAAGCCATTAGTGCTATAAACAATTTCATATACATATTGTTTCAAAGAACTTTATTGGTTTCTCATAGTGATAATTGGTTTTGTGATGAATTTTGAAGCCATATCAGAGTTCAGAGTTGTGGTTATAAAAGGTGTGGTGTGCATGGTTGGTTTTGACCGGTTAAGGACATTTGTTTAAACTAATCAATTGAAACCAATTGGAAAAAAATTACCTTAGGAGAAGACCCAAACCAACCGATGATTAGTTTAGATCCAATATAAACCGAACTCACCGGTTTATATCGGTTAGAATTGGTTTAGATTGGTTAAGGAACAACAACAAACAAGCCTTACAACAACAACAATAACAACAAACAAGCCTTAAATCCAATTAAATGAGATCGACTTCTGAATCAAACATTTCCAATTAGCTCAATTGAAGATCATATTTTCATTGAAACCGTTTAAAATAAGACCAGCTTGAATGATATGTTTAAGGTCTTTTTAGGTCCACCTCTACCTCTTTTAATAAGTGATTTTGTTATTAATCTTACCATATTTATAAGTGCATCCCTAGGTCTTCTTCTAACATGTTCAAACCATCTTAATCTAATCTCACCCATCTTCTCGTTAATTGAAGTCACTTCAATTTTTCTCGAACACATTGATTTCTAATCTTATCCATTTTAGGATGCCCATATGTCCATCTTAAAATTTTCATTTCTGCTACCCTTATTTTTTGTTCAAGGTGTCCAATTAATGGAAAACACGCAATGCCATATCAAATGGTTGGTCTAATATTAGTCCTATAAAATTCATCCTTCAATTTTCAAAGGAATTTTACGATCACAAACGCCACAAGCCTTTCTACATTTTATCCATCCAGTTTGAATCCTATGAGAGACATCTGCATTAATATTTCTATCATATTGCATAAATGAGTCTAAATATCGAAAACGATCTACTTTTGAAATAACGTGGGCTCCCAAGCTCATATCCATAACATTACTATATGATCCTTTGCTAAAACGACACTTTAGATATTCTATCTTATCCCTTTTAAGATGTAAGCCTTTTGATTCTAAAGCCCCTCTCCATAACTCCAATTTTAAAATGATAGTCTCTTTGAATTCTGCAATGAGAACTATATCATCCATAAAAAATATGCAGTTAGGTATCTCATCTTGGATATGCTTTCTAAGTTCATCTAAGAACAAAACAAAAAGGTACGGGCTTAATGGTGAACTTTGATGCATTCCTATCGAGGCAGAGAAGTTTGCAGTATCTCCTCGAGTTCTAACTCGAGTCAAACTCTCTTTATTAATGTTTTGGACAAGTTTAATATACATCACCTGCATTCCTTTTCTTTCAAGAGCTTTCCATAAAACCTTATCATATGTTTTTTCCAAATCAATGAAAACCGTATGCGAATCTTGAGTTTTTTGTTGATATACTCCATGAGACCTCTAATCAAATATATTTTCTGTAGTTGAATATCTAGGTATAAAACCAAATTGATTATTTAAAAGTTTAGTTTCCCTTTAAATCCTCTGTTCAACCACTCTTTTGAAGTTTCATGGTATGACTGAGAAGCTTAATGTTTCTATAATTCCCACAATATAAGATGTCTCATTTATTTTTATACACATTACTAGAGAACTCTTCCTCCTTTTATCAGGTATTTTCTTAGATTTCATAATCTTATTAAATAACTTAGTGAGACAATTAATATCCAATCCCCTAAATATTTCCACACCTCAGTGCAGATTTCATCCGGCCTAACTGTTTTACTATTTTCCATCCTTCATTCATCTTTAACCTCAAACAAATAAACTTTTTGACGATAGGTGTAATTGAGTTTATCTCTACTAACACATAGATTATCTAAGACTAATCCACACATCTCCTCTTTATTGAAGAGATTATTAAAGTAGCTTCTCCATCTGTTTTTCATTTCCTCATCCTTAAAATGGGTACGTCCATCTTTTATCCATCGAACTTGATTTAAATCTCTAGATTTTCGCTCTCTACATCTAGCGAAACTGTGAATTTTTCTTTCACCGATCTTACCATGTAATGGATGATACAACTCCTAACAAAACTTGAGATTCAGCCTCACTAACTGCTTTCTTAGCCTCTCGACGAGCAATGCGATATCGATTCAAAGTATTTTTATTATTACAAAGGTGTAAAGCTTAAAAACACTTGTTTCACCAAAAAAAATTCATGATGCAACAATGATTCATAGAAAAAAAACCCCTAAATTTTTATAGCCACGTGTTCTAGGATAATGCGAAGATCTTGGTAAAATAAACAATAGAGGAGCTCTAAAAAAAATTATTAATTCAATATTAAAATGAAGGAAATAATTTTATAGATAACTAAGTCAACAAAATGGCATATATTTAAAGAGATTTAATTATGTGGGTCTAGCATAGAATGTGGTTTGATGACTTGGATTCACTTAAATATCATATATACTTATCACATTCCATTATAATGAAAAATTAGAAAAGATTATATTCAACTTTGATGAGAGAAAAATGATTGAGAATGATTTATATACTTTATTTAATTATTTAGTTTCTGTTAAGAATGGCAAAGACTACAAAAACGATCCGAACCAAAAACCCAAATTATACAATATTCATCTATCGATTTCAAACAGATTTTCCAATTTAAACTAAATTTTGCCAATGTAAGGGGGTTTGGTTCAGTCAGTTTTGGTCAGTTTGGTTAATCCTGCACATCCTTTAATAAAAGGTACAAAATAATAGCAATAAGACCTAGAAAAAGGCTAGAGTCGATGATTTAGAACTCAACATGATAACTCGACATGACACAAAATGAGTTAAATGGGTTTTGGTCAGATATAAATGAGTAAGGGTTGTAATCCGGTTGAGCAATTTGACACGTATAATATTCGAGTCGTGTTTGGGTTTACCATTTCTGACCTGTCTAACCCGTGTAACTTGATTAAAAATATAATGATAATATAAAATATTGAAAATATAATAATAATTAATTTTATAATATATTTTATTCATATAATCATCTTAATTTGAAATAATTCAACATGTTTATATCACATTATTTATTTTAAATGGTTTAAGAGGGTTGAGTTGGAACATGAATAACATGTTTCATATTAATTTAGGTCACTTTTAGTTTAAATTGAATAATTCAATTTGGTTGTGTCATTGAGTTTATGTGATATTAACTAGTTGGACTTGTCCTGATTCATCCTATGTTATATATTTAAAGTTACAGGTTGGCGGGTCAGGTTAGGGTTGACCCCCCCTCATAAATGGGCTGGGTTGAGTGAATCCGTTTAATTAAATGGGTCGGGTTTGGATTGAGCTTAAATGGGTTCAAGGGATGGCCAACCCAACACAATCCCGACCTGTGAACTCAAATTGCCACCTTTACCTAGAAGAGTGATCAAACTCAAAGGGGTAACCTTAAGATCCATGGATGAAACCTAAAATGATGGCATATCTATGACGGAACATGTGAAATTCTCTCATTGGAAGAATAAGTATTTTGTTTGGCCCTCCTCACACAACCTATTGGTTTAGTGATGGATCTTAATGGGATCTTTTTTCTTTTTCAGGTACCTATTGCGGCTGAGAATGTTTATGCCATCAACGACACCCTCTCAGCTGAGGGTGCGGCTGCTGATTATGAGGATCGTCTCAAACACTTGACAACTAGAAGGATTCTGGACACGTCACCCGCAACCGGTTTTCCTCAATTTGATTTAATGTTACTGGGAATGGGCCCTGATGGGCATGTAGCTTCCCTTTTCCCCAACCATCCTCTTGTCAATGAAAGTGAAAAATGGGTGGCCTTCATCAAGGACTCCCCAAAACCGCCACCCGAGCGCATCACCTTTACCTTCCCAGTTATCAACTCATCTTCATATATTGTGCTTCTGATCGCTGGTGCTGCGGAGGCTAATTCGGTGCAGAAAGCACTGGGAAATGGTGACGATTCGGGTCTGCTGCCTGTTCAAATGGTTTGTCCGGTTGAGGAGATTACTTGGTTTCTTGATAAAGATGCAGCTTCTAAGCTGTGAATGGGGAGTTTCGGCCTTGCCATGTACAAGATAACAATGCATTTTTCTTGCCACCTCAACTGATTAATGGTGCTGTTTGGTAACTAAAAGGGTGGTTACCCTTTGAGGTGGAGGCTTTGGCGCTGTGAGTCCATGTCTCCTCTGATGTTTTTGTGATTTCTGTTTGGCTTTTTGGAAAATGAGTTTGTAATTAACCCTGATGTTCTCATCTTTGCTTGTTTTTAGTTGTGTGTGTGTGGATTCTATGCTTTGGCGGCATCCACATAAATCCCATCAACATGTTTTGATCAATCTGAGTTTTGTAGAATGCTTTCTTCTTATTATTTAAGCGATATATTTGAGAAGTTTTATATTTATTTGTCAACGGATATTTATTGTTTCCATTAGTTTGGTAGAAATATTTTATTAATATTGTTGAATGTATTAGAGGATTTTTAAGATGGAAATATGGACATGATTGTTGTGATCAAAGAAGGTGCTTGAGGAGTTTGTTGTGTCTCAGGAGATGAAGTGTTTGTGAATGAAGGTGTTACATAGATGTGATGTTCATTAAATTGTTGTCTTTTGGTGTCAACACATGAATCATTATTAATCCCAAGTGAAGTTAGAAGATTCACAAGTTTTGAAGTGTGTGTGGTGTTGGGAAGCGAAACTGTGTATAATTAGGGGATGATATAACTTGTGTTCTTTAGAAGATCGCACATGCTGATGGTTTTGAGCTGTGGAATCAACCACCTGAACTTCCTCGTATCTTAGAGCATCATAGCTAGGAAGTCTCTTGTACCCTAATCACCACTACTAAAACGCACCTCTCACAACTTTTGGACAACTCACAAACATTTAAAGAGATAATAAGAAAAGATAAAGTGGGCGCATAAATATTTATGTGGCTTGGATATTCATCATACGTCCATAGGAGAACACTACAAACACTTATGTTATTAGAAGTACAAAGGATTACAAACACTGTTGTTAAGGCGTCGGTGTTACACTTTGAATCGTTGTACAGTGCAATCAGTACTAAAATATACTAAACAACAATTGGTCCTACTTCTCCTTTATAGAAGTAATGAGCCAATCAAATTGATTGCATCGCCAATTAAGAAATGTGGTCAACCATTGGTTAACTTCACCATTTTCTTGAAGCTTCCACCGATTCAACCGTCGTTGTCGGTGAACTGTCTGCAACCCTTGTTTGATGAATTGTCCATCTTGCAAACCATCATCGGAAGTTCACCAACTTTTGGAACCCGAAACTCGTATATTGAAGACTCTAATCTTGTTGCCTTTAGAAGAGCGAGATGAATATCCAGAGTTTCTCTTTTCAGTAAGTTAAATCTGGCATCTTGAAGAAGCTCAACATTCCTAACGATCTTCCACTTGAAGATTGATTCCAGGGATCCACACGGCATGCTCCAACACTGAGGCAAAACTCACCCTCTTTCTTGTCCATGCAATGTTCTCCATCTCTCTTCGTTCACTTGAGCCCTATTGAGGTACAATGTTGCCTTAGACTTAAGGGAGTAAAACCTTTGGAAACATGTCTGCCAAATTTTACTTCCCTGCCATTTTCCGCAGCTATAACACTTTTTCATCAAGCAGATTCCAAATGGAATGGAATTTCAAGTTAACGTGCTTCGTTCTTGCATGAAATATCAGATTCTGGGCAAACTGAATGACACTAACTATCACAGAATATGACACTAACTATCACAGAATATCATTCCTCATTTCAAAGACTTTCCAAAATCCTTTAGCCATTAACTAGACTAACTCATTTCAATCTTTTGTAGCTGCTACGTATTCTGCTTCCATTGTAGACAAAGTAACCACCGACTACAACCAAGAAATCCAACTGACCGTTGTTCCATTGAACGCAAACACGAAGCATGTCGTGCTCTTCTAGGTATTTGAATCCCCAACAAAATCTGCATCAATGAATCCTTCTAGGTATTTGTGCCTTGAATAACTTGAAGTGTCTGACAAGGGGGGTTGTGGCAGATTTACATCCGGTTAGACCAAATTTCTCGATGATCTTCAAGATGTATTCTTTCTAGGATAACACCAGAGTACCATATTTTTAATGATTTTTTATCATCATCCCCAAGATTTTCTTGACTTGGCAAGGATCCTTCATTTTAAATCTTTTGAAAAATTTCCACTTCAACTCCATAATCCATGAACCCTTTGGTTCTGCTAGCAACATGTCATCCACGTAGAGTATGAGTATGATGTAAGTCCCATCATCCCATAACTCTCGATAATAGCAATGATTGGAGTCACATTACATGAAACCTTCCCCATTCATGAAAGTGTCGAACTTCTGGTTCTACTAATGAGTTGCCCGTTTCAAGCCGTAGAGGTTTTGTTTCATCATGCAAACAAGGACCTTCTTCTGATAATCTTCAAAACCCTTGGGATGCTTTATGTAGATCTCTTCCTCCAAATTACTATAAATAAAGACAATTTTAACATCCATTTGCTCTAAGTGTAGGCCATGGAAAGCAACTAGACTCGGCACCATCTGAATGGTAGTATGCTTAATTATCGATGACAATATCTTCGAGAAATTGATTCCTTCCCTTTGTTGGAATCCTTTCACCACCAACCGCGCCTTGTATCTTTTACTTCTGCTAGTTTCTTCCATCAAACAGAAAACCCATTTGTTCTCCAATGCTCGCTTTCCCTATGGTAGTTCAATCATCTCCCAAGTTCCGTTGAGCTTTAAGAAGTTCATTTCTTCCTCTATGGATGACTCCCGCTTCTTCGAGTCACTACGCATCACTGCCTCTTCCGGGCATTCGAGTTCCCCAAATCCATTTGAAGTAAGAAATTCACATCGACCCTGTACCTCTAGACTAGTCATTTAACCCTAGAAGATCTTCTCAATTATTCTTGAGACTCTTCTATTTCCAGTACTGCAATTTCAGGTGCCTTGACTGTTGTCTGCTTAACTTCCAGAGTTTTCCCTCAGGGTTCAACAGACATTGAGCATTCCGGCATGCCTGGTTGAATTTATGGTGAATCTATACTCACATCTAGAATAATCGAAATTTTAAATTTTCCAGTGTTTTTATCCAGATCAACTTAGACTTCAATAATTGTCTACTTTCCCTCAACTTCTAATTCATCCAAGTTCTAATCCTTCCATATAATCTTTTCATTGAATAGAATATTTTGACTTCTGATGATTATGTGCTTTTCACCATCCCATAGCCTGAAACCAAAATCTTTATTCTCATAGCCAACCAGAAAACAAGCTTTGGACTTTGGCTCTAGCTTGTCTCTATTATTCGCATTGATGAGTGCGTAGGCTAAACTTCTAAAGATTTTGAGGTGTCTAACTTTTGGTGCCTTATCATACCATAGCTCTTCTGGTAGACTTTGTCCCATAGCAGCTGACATACTTCTATTGGTCAAGTATATTGTTGTGTTGATTACTTCCACCCAAATGACTTTGGGTATTCTGGAGTGTACACACATGCATCTTGCCTTCTTAGTCAAAGTCCAGTTCATTCTCTATGCCACTATTCTTTTGTGGAGTTCTAGGAACTATTTTCTCGAGCCCGATCCCGCTCTTTCAGCATAAGTTCTTGAAGTTACTTCCATTGTACTCGCAGTCATTGTATGGCCCGAGACATTTTAACTTCCATATGAACTTCCAATCAGATAAAGGGTTCTGTCCTTTACTCCTCATGCCACAACCATAAATCCTCATGTTACTTTCCAAACTCCATTGGTGAAGGTCATTCCTTAGCCTGCATCATCCATATTCCCCATAGATATAAGGTTACTTCGGATACCAAGAATGTGCCTCACTTCCTTCAACCATAGGAATCACCCAATCTTCATCCAGATATTTACATATCCCTTTTCCAATCACTTTCAAAGCTTCATCATCTTCCATATGAACTTTCCCAAATATTCTAGATACATATATTATCATGCATCGATTATCAACCGTTGAGTAGAAGGATGCTCTAGAGTCAACCACCCACGACTCTACTGGGAAATTGGTGTTGAGAAGCAGGTCATTGCCATCTTCCACCGTGTTAATAGATTTTGAACTTTCATAAGCTATTTTTTCAGTACATTCTTTGTGATTTCTACATTTCCTCTAGAGATGTCCATGCTTCCCACAATGCCAACATGTGAGTCTTGGAACAACCGACTTTCCTCGACTCTTCTCCCTAGACTTATCTCCTGGTCATGGATGATTCCTTCTCCGAGGTGAGTGTCCCCTTCCATCGACATTCAACACATTTCTAGATGGTGCTTGAACCTCTCTTCTCCAGATTTCCTCATTGAGGATCAAATTCCAGAGGTTTTCAGACACCATATCAATCTTTCCACCGGAATTACTCACTATAGTAACCATATCGTCCCATTATTCCGGTAGAGATGAAAGTAGTTGGATTTTCCACACATCATCCATGAAAGTGGATTTCACCACTTTAAGATGACTTTCGATCATGTTGAAGTCGTTCACATGATCTGCCACTGACCTCCTTTTGATAACCTTGTTCTAAACAACATTCACATTAGAAACACCATGTTCAATGCTGTCGATTTCTCGTACATGTCTGCTAAGACTCCCATCAGTTCATCTATCATATTCTTCTCTTGGATGTTGAAGGCTACGTTCCATGCCAATGACATCCTCACCAATTCGAGTGACTTTCTATCCAACTTTTCCCATTCTCTTTTGTCCATCCTTTTGGGATTATCTCCACCCAAAAAAAGTTTTAGATCCTTCTGGACGAGATAATCCTCAATCCACATCCGCCTGAATACATAGTCGGTTTTATCGAACAGATTGATTTGATCCTTACCTTCTTCCACCATCATATATTCTAATGAGAACATGAGCCTCAACCCGGCTGGTGAGGACTACTTAAGTGCATCCAGGCGACCCGGGATCAAATCCAGGTGGGGGTATAATTTTCAGGTTACTGTAGCAGTACTATAGCAGTATTGTAGTAATACTATAGCGGGAATAATAGTGGGTACTGTTTGACACTGCAGCACCTGAGACTATTCCCCCATTTGGGCCTTCGGGCCACCAAGGATTTCGGGTCAGTAAGGCCATCGGGCCACCTCAAGGCCTTCGGGCCACCTCAAGACCTTCGGGCCACCTTAAGGGCAGATGCAAACTAGACAACCTACAAGGAACAAGTTTCAGAAGGAGGATGAGCAATGAGATTTCACCATAACAAAAGCTAAACAGATTACAATAATGAGAGGGTATGTCACCTTCCATCGGGACAAGCCTGTGCATGCACGGGAAAGCCTAGCCGAACAACCATGAAAAGGTGGAGAGCTGATATTACGATGAAAATGATGGGAAGGAGCAGTTCTAAGTAGTTAGTCTTGGTTGTATGTAATGTTTGAAGCCTAAGAGCAATGAATTCCTCTAAGGTCTACGAGTCATGTAATACTTACGTTTACATGCCTTGTAAGGGTTCCACCTCACCCCTTGAAAGGTGGATTATCAAAAAATCAATAAAAAATGAAGACCTTCGGGCCATTGGAGGATATATTCTGATGATAGTAAAACTAATTGAAATCATATAACATCGAGGAAAAAGTGAATTCTATCTGAGTTGTTGAGTGTGACCAACCAAGCACTAATACCACCTATTGGGAAGTGAACCTTCACACGATCAGTGGATGATAGAACTTGCGTTCTCCAAAAGATCACACCAACCGATGGTTTTGCACTATGGGATCAACCATTGGAACTTACCCACATCTTAGAGCACCAAAACTAGGAATTTTATTGCACCCTAATCACCACTATTAAGATTCACCTCTCACGACTTCCGAACAATTCACACATAAGTATTCGAAGTAACAACAGTAAAAGAAAAATTGGACACACACAAATTTATGTGGTTCAGAATTTCATCCTATGTCCATGAGAGAAAACTGCAAGCTCTTATATTACCATACGTATAAAGGATTACAAACACTATAGACAAGGATCCAGTGTTACGCTTTGAATTTTCACACAATACAATCGATATTGTAATCTTCTAAACAACAACTAGTCCCACCTCTCCATTATAGAAGTAACCAGTCAGTCAAATAGGTTGCATGACCAATCAAGAAATGTGGCCATCCATCCGTAACATCACCATTCTTTTGAATCTTCCTCTGAAACTACCATTGTAGCTGGTGGAATGTTCAGAACCCCCATCCGGTGAACTAGCCAGCTTGAAAAGCATTATCGAATGTTCACTAACTTTTGGAAGCCAAAACCTGTGTATGAAAGACTTTGCTACCACTGCTTTGACAAGACCGAGATGAACATTCGGGGTTTCTTCATATAGTTAGTTAAATCCAGTGTCTTGAAGATGATTCACATTCCCAACATTTGGAATTGCATGAAGTGATATATGAAAATATGGAAGAATATTAGAGTGAAGTTTGAGGATGATTTGTTTTTGGAGAATAGGATCAAAACACGTAGTGGTTTATGTATTACAAAAATGACTTGTGAAGGACCAAGGAAGAAAACCAGAGTGATGATCACAGTTTGTGAAAAAAATTACTCTTCTCCATGTGGAAGTTAAACCATGTCATGGTTTTGTAGAGTTGGTCATGGTCATTATCAAAATGCTCATGGCCTTGAGGTGAGAACACCCATGGTTATGATTCATGATAAAAGAAAGAAAAACAATTACTGCATCATGTTTTGGGATACCTATCATTGTTGTGGTCAATGAAAATGGAAGTCATGGTTTTATAAAACATGTTAAAGTGGTGATCTTGGTTGACATGAAGGATGAAAACAATGAAAAAAAAACACTATAGTGTTCCTGATTTGGCCCTGGTTACCAAAATGATATAGAGTAGTTTAAAACAATTGAAACAAAACACATCATGGTAACACCTCACCATGATGTGGTTTGAAAAAAAAATCCATATTCAAGAGTTTTTGATGACGTGGCTATGTGTTTGACACATGGGCTACTCCAACTCAATCTTTTATATCCCTAGATCATGTTAATAGTGATTTAAAGGGCTGGATTTGATGTGAAGGCTGATAATAAAGAGGGAGATGCTGAAATTTGAAGATGGAAGTTAACTTTTTTATTTTGAATTTCAAAATTCAAAAGTTTGAGAATGGTGTGTGTTGCTATGCATGTATGCAAAAATGAAGGGAATAGAAGTGAAAAAGAGAGTGTAAAGTAAGGAGAGACACCCAAGGTAAGTGGAAATAAGTCTAGTTATTCATAAACACAAATTCTTAAAGGAGGAATCTTCATAAATGAAGACCAAAGACTTAATTCAAAGAAGATGAAACGCTTTAGTTATATAGTGTGTTGCTAAGTTTATTCTTTTTTTTACTATCAATGATTTGTTTATACTTCAATATTTTTCAGTAGAAGAAGGAAGATGTTGGGAGGTTTAGAAGAAGCATTTGGTTGCTGATTTTCAAAGTTTTTGTTATCAAAGAGAAGAAGAGGAACTCTACTCTATTGTATATCTTGAAGTGTTATCTTAGTGTGCAGGAGAACATTGAACTGGTCAATAAAAATTTGTACTCACATGAGTTCAAGGATAAACCCTACTCATTGTAACCCATTGGATTATAGTAGTGGGTCATATAACAATGGATGCACCATGACATGCCAAGGATGTATCCATTCATTTTGAATGGTGAACCTTGTACATTGTTGTGTGCTATTTGGTTTTGTGAATATGTAAATTAAATCAATGAACTAAAACCATTATCATAAAATTTGGTTTTGAAGAAGAATGGTTGGAGATAACCTTTTTGTAATCATCTTAAGTGGTGATGAAGGTTGATCAATGAATAATTGTAAAAGTTTTTTATTCACTAATTCACCCCTCTCAGTGAATACTTAGTATGATATCTCACTACAATTGGTGGGAGTGATTATATAATTGGCATCAGAGCTGTTTATAGGTTTCATTTGAAGACATCAAGGTTGTTTGAAGTCAGTTTTGAATTTTTATATCCATCGTGGATCATATTAATTTAGTGAATAGACCAGGTGTTCCCACATTTTATGAGAAAAATTACAATCTTTTGAATGAGTGAATGCCACTATACTTTCTCTCATTAGGCATGGAAGTAGTTGAAATTGTAACTGATGGGTTTACTCTAGTTGTAGAAGGTATAATGATGAATCTAGTTGATACAAAGAACATTGAGTTTGATGGATGTGTAAGGAACCCTACCTCAACCTCATGTTTAGAGAAGAAATTCATAGAGGTGATGAGGATTAAGATAGATAAAGTAATTTGGGAGAAGCTGCGAAACATTCGTAAAGAGAATGTTAAAGTGAAGGATGAAAAAATTCAATTCTAGCATGCCTAATTTGAAGACATTCATATTCTTGATGCAGAATAGTATATCATTTCATCACTAGAACTCATATATTATGAGATCAATAAGTTTTTTTGGAGAAAATATAGAAGATTCAATGACCGTTGTTTCTTCATATCTTGCATAATATGTTTGATGAAAAAGTCTCTTCACTTGAAGATCACAATTTGATTTTTTTTCACTGGATGACTTGCACAATGCGTTGTTTGCAAATGAGATAAGGAAAGGCACTCTTCCAAGAGGAGAAGTTAGGGTGAGAAGGACATCTCTTCCAAATCCTTGAAGAATGAAAATACTTCTAAGGAGTACAATGAAGAATATGAAGATCCACATTTAGAAGGAGATATTGATTTGAAATCTGACAAGATCATGTCACTTATCCCAAGAAGTGTCTAAAAAGAACTACTACATATAGATCCTAAAACCATGATTAAAATCTATGACTATAGGGCACAAAATCATCACTATAATATATAGCGATGGTTTAGGAAACCATTAAAATAACCACCATCAAGATAGCTCTATAGTCACGGTTTGGAAATAAACTATGACTATAGAATTCCTATAGCCACAGTTCAATATTAATTTGACTATATGTTAACTAAAAATAGCTATAGCCATGATTAATAGAGTCGTGACTATAAAAAAAATTCGGTTCTAGTTCTTTATAAACCATAACTATATATAACCAATATTTACAATTACTAAAACTGTGACTATAGGTTAAGTTTTTTTAAAAGATAGCCAAACAACCTCTAAACCCATCCAAATAATTAAACATCGTCTAATATTAATTAAACCAGAAAATAAAAACCACTATTAATTAATAAATCCTTGAAAAATTACATGAAATATGATAATAAATGTTTTATAAATTTTACCAACCAAACAAATTCATCTACAATAATTTTTTAATTTAGCAATGATGTCTAATTTTTGTTAATATTTCATTTACACCTAACATCATAATATTGATGTTAAAATAAACAAAACATATATTATTAGTTATCATAACAATGAGTGATGAGTTGTTATTGAGGATTGGATCCCTATTAGCCATTTGGAATCATATTTAGTTTAATTGTAGTGAAAAAAAATTAAAAATAATTAGAACATCATAAAACAAATAGTTATAATAATATCAGATTTCAATATGACATTAAAAATATTGATGATCATGACTAAAATAATTTTTCTATGACAATTTCATGTTATCATGTAATGACATAAACCATAATTTAAAGAAAATTCCACAATTAAAACTAAATAGAGAAATGCACTCTCTATAATATAAAAGTAACAAGAGTGTGAGAAACATACAACCAAATATTCATTTTTAAATATCATGTTGCTAGGTAATGGTTCGACATGACTGTTACAAGCATGAAATTTGGATTGAATTTATGTTTGAACACAATAATGATATTTTTCATTCATTGTCACATTAATTATAAGAAATGGCACACATCCACAAGGTTGCATGCATTGATTTCTTAGACATACTTCATAACTTGACATATCTAGTGAAAATAGTAATGTTTTTACATGAATCACTATAAGAACCCAATCTTAAACATTACATAATCTAGCTATTTCAACTAGATTTCACTTCTTTAAATTTACAAAGATCTTTTCGGTTTATAGTTTTAGAAATTTAGTACATAACTCATACATATCAACCCACAAGCATACGAAGTGGGTACCACTAAAGCAATATCTATTTCTTCCAAAACATAAAATTTTTAACAAAAAACAACAACATGATTTCTTTGAAAAATCTTCATAATATTTAACTTGACTTCATTCTTTCTCTTACACATCCTTATAACCTATTAAAAACATTTAAAAACATAGTCTAAGTATGAAAATCTCAGTAAGGGATATAAAAAGAAGGAAATAAATCATTAGTCCATGAATACTTATAAACATATGAAATCATTTTCACAAAGACATACTTCTCACCCATATATACTTTGTGAAACATGAGATTTCCATAAAACATTAGAGAATATATTTAAAACCATAAAGGTATCTTGGGGAATTACTTACTTAATATTGTAACCCTTGTGGCTACCTTATGATTTGTAACTCTCATGATCACCTTACAATGTAACCCTTATGACTACCTTATAATGTAACCATCACAGTTACACCTGGAGTAACCATAAAACCAACCTCTAACTTACACATATCAAATGAATTGGAGGGAGATATAGGTCCCACCCTTCATCATAAACAATCCCTAAGAACCAGAACATAATCATAAACATGGATAATTGCATAAAAACATTGCTTTTGAATTTTGTAAAATATAAATTTTAAAGAGGATTTTTAAAGAAAAGTCCCTTAAAAATATCATATAATTGATGTGATAATTAATAGAATTAAAGGAATATGAATATACACTATAAATAAACATAATAAAACACAATATAAACGAAATTAATTACACAAATAATCTTAGTACCACATAATCAATGAAATAGAAGGTTAACCCAAAGAACGGAAATTGGGTTAAGAATTCCCTTCCCGAAAGGCATTCCTGATCCTCCCAGGATGGTGACAAGCACCAAGGGCATCAATAGAGTACACAAGGGAATGATTTCTCCCATATATAAACAATCAAACAAACAATGGAAATAAATGGACAACCCAAAATTCATTTATATAAAAATTGAACTAAACATTATTTGTACAAGAAACTAAAAGTAGAACTAAACCAACAACTCAACTGACCAAACCCGATAACCAAATAACTCCATGTGACACCACTGGTCACTCTCCAACACAATGATCACATGTCTCCCAAGGCGATCAAACTCAAGTTGAAACCTACGCAAGGGCTAAAAACAGAAGAAGACTATAGGCGTGAGTATTAAAACTCAATAGGTTAGCCCGATATTATATTCCCAATGCACTTCCTTCAAAATAAAAGAAACATCAATTTCATGTTTTAAATACCAGATATAAAAGTATGTTTTTTAAATGAGGTTCCATGCTATAATAATTATCAGACAACAACTTTCATGTTTTATAAACAAAAATGCAAGTAAAAATTTTTCAAAGAGGTGCAACTTCATAATGAAAATTGTTTTAATGAGGGCTGCTTTAAAGATTTTACACTTTTAAATAAATAACACACACTACTGAATTTACCAACCAAACACACCGTATGCCGACTGTGAGTAAAAAATAGCCAATGATCACAACTCACGGGAACACCCCTAGGCACTAGTTAGTTGTGAGCCCCAGCTATCTCGTATCTCGGTGAAAGTAATCATAATAAATATCCATTCTCGTGCACACGAGCCACTAGTAGGGAGCATACCAATAACCTAGTGGTCCCCCAACATCATCATCATCATAGTTTAGTTAGTGTTGTCATCGTCAAACTTGCTATGTGAAACAGGGGCCAAACCCCACAGAATCACTAGCATACTAGTACACGTCCGCCCACCTAGATACTCGGGATTCCCTTTACTGTTCAATCAAGTTACACATATTATCAAATAAACATTTCACATCCAAATTACATTCACAAACCATAAAAACACAAACATCCCATAAACATTCTTCACATTTCTTTCATGAATCAACAAACCACTACAAATTTTCTTAAAACAATTTCAAGGAGTGTATTGAGGATTTGTACATAAAACTCATTCAAAAACACTATTTGAATTATAAACACACAAAAAGACCATACCCAACCATATTTGGCAGCCCTAAAAACATTTAAGAAAATCATTCCATGGACGATAAAACAATCCCAATTGACACAACATGGTATATACAAGTTAAACACTCATTCTTCATTTTTAGGAAAGGCCAAACATACCTTTACAAATTTTCCCAAAACAAACATTTGAAAAAGTTATGCATTTCAGTTTTTTTAAAGAGGTGTATACACACCATATACAACATCAAACTATATTCATAAATCCCACAAATCACTCAGGTTACATATTCAAAACACAACCATTTTCATAAGAATGTGAAACATGCCATTTTCCGGCAACTCGGACCAAAACATGTTGTAAACCAAAACTCATTTATTTGTAAAACCAAATACAAATTGGAATGACATAAAAGGATACAAAAATAATTTTTTTACATGCTTCCAATTTATTTATAAATCCACACAAATCATTTTAAATTGTACTAGACACATAAAATCCAACCGGACAATTTACTGAACACGTGACATGCACTCTTTAACAAAACAACTTATGTTAAGAACTTAAAAAGTGATAAAATACCATTTTCATGCCATAAAGTTATTCAAGCTACTGAAAAATAGTCAAAATATCATAAACCAAGTGTGGAAGCTCAGGGAATAATTTATCAAACAAGAGGAGTGCACATTTATACCAAAACAAATATATTTTAAACAAAATAAGTCATAAAACACAATTTGCACAAAAGAACCTTTAAAACCAAGTTTTCACATCCGAACATATCATATAAATAAGGTTATAACAGTATGAGAATGATGAAACTTAAATAATAAAGGCAAGTGCAAGGGATATCCTACCTCAAATCCTTGGCGTAATGGAAACGCACACCCGAAATCACCCGCCCCGGGTTTATAAACCCTAAAACTATAAATACCTGACCTAAACGAACAGAAACCCCATCAAAAATCATTTTATAACAGATCCTTAGGTCGATCATGACTAGGGTACAGTATAAAACCAAGAAATAATGAATGGAGGAGGAAGAGGAAGGAGAAAGGAGAAGGAATCTCACCTTTCCACCTAGAAAACTCTTCGTCTTCCATTAGATCTGCAACCCTAGAGAGAATGGAATGGCTTGAAACTTCTTAGAGAGTCTCCTAAGGTCTGTACTAACCAGTTAAAGAAGATATGTTGGAAAAAGAGTACAAATGGAATGATTTATGGATGAAAGAATTTACCTTCTCAATTCTGGACGATTTGAGGAAACCATAGAACTTTCGACCAACTATGCGATCCCAATGAGCTCCAAAGTGGCAAAATATATACTGGGGGTGAGTATAGGTATTTTGGATTCGGGTGGGAGGTGGAATTACCGAAAAATATTAAATATAGAATTAGATATAAAATAAACAAATTATTTTTAAAAAAAAACTGGAAATGGGCCCATGGGCTGGCCCAATGCCTAAATAAGTAACCCCAATTCACCATTATTATGAATTATTAAGGGGTCAAAAAGGATATGGTAGTTTCAATATATCATATGAGGCCATGTGTGAAGTGTAATGGGTGAAAAAGGTTGAAAAACCAAGGAGTTATAAAAGAAACAATTTTGGTTTTTAAAACTGGAAATGAGCTCACAGTTGGCCCAAATCATGAAGTAACCACCCTATCTCCAAAAACTCCTAAACAAGAAATGGGGAACCCAAATTAGGGTGATTAGACATAGATTAAACTTAAAAAATCATCATTAATCTCACACAAGACCCCAGAAAAGTATTGGGATTTCAAATGAACCGGATCAAAACAAAGACATGAAAAACCGGGTGTGACAATTCTCCTCACCATTAAAGCTTTCCCCCCCGGAAAGCCATAACACTTTCATCTGAAAGATAAACACCTAAGGATTCCATATCCACATGATCCAACATATAAATCTAGTGAAATAACATTTTCCATCAACATAACTTAATCCTCTTTCCCAAACAAAACACCAACTCACAACCACTTTGTGAAAATCAACGGAACGGTCAAGCCACCACCTCCACAACCAAGCCAAGAACCCGATTGTTGAGCCTTCTTCCAATGAAACAAACAACCAACCAAACTAAAGATCACTCAAGAAAACCAAGGAATCTAGGTGAGTACATAATGGACTGCCAAAATTAATAAACAAATATCACTAGACAAGTTCATAGGAGGACAAATCAACGAGACCTGTGGTGGGTCTCCCCACCATTAGAACCCAACTAGCAACGAAAACAAACAAGAACTCAACATTACCTCACTTTCACAAGTACAAAAAAAAAACTCTCCCACAAAAACCCACCAACCCAAGTTAATAGGGTTAAAACATGAATATATAAACCACCCACTCCCGAATAGAGGGGACGAGAACTTGGTCAACACTTTCAGCCCGGATCTGGACCCCCACCACTCGGGGAGGGGAGGGAAGGGGCCCCAATAATTTGGCCACTGGAACCACAAAAGAAACCAAGGAACTACCCAAAACTCTCCACCTACAAATAGGTAACACCAAGACCGCACTCGATTTACAGAGGTGGTCCACAAAGGGACATTGACCGGAAACCCACATCCATGAAGGCATAACTATAAAAACTATGTGAGGGGTAAGTTCACCACACTTGTTGTGACAAATAGAAATTCACAGTAATGAGGAACCAAAATATAGACATAGAAACTACCTTACCACAATGGTGGAGGTAGGATCCTAGTCAAGCACCTCACACCTCTGTAGATTTCCTAACCGCATGAAAAGTTTCTCTCCAAGGCCTATGGCTAGAGCCCTAAATCATGAAGCATCTGCTGCCCCGCAGTCAGGTGCTAAGTATCACACCACTCAAAAAAACTAACTTTCTCAACAAAACACGTTCATATAAATAGGAACTCATAGATATATATCAAAATTCTATCTCACTCAGAATGAGGAGCAGAATGGACAACGAATACGGTGAAATGCATCAACATCAACGAACACAACTGTTATGTCCACAAGAATTACCATGAACTGGAAGCACTTTAAATCGATCCCAAAAAGCTCTCTATTTAAACTAATGGGATGAGGAATTATTTTAGGAGGTGGATCTAGCTTGTGAAACATGAGAAAGAATCCTTAGGTTTATCAATTGGAAATCTTTCAAACATAGAACTATCTGTGGCCACAACACAACATCCAACACATCTTTAGAAACCCACAAAACATTACTCCAAACCTGAGCCACCAACAAGATCCCATCTCAGGATACAACAAGAGTATGAATTCTAGATCATAAGGGATCATACTGAATAAAAAACACTACTAAGACATAGGATAAACCATCCATATAACCATTAGTTCAAAATAAACACCACAATTTTTCAGCTAAAACACTTTTGAAAAAAAAACTAACTTGGTGGATTTTCACATTCACCAATGGTGTTTCATCAAGTCTCACTCACATGAACATTTACGTGCCACCCCATGAACTCAACAACCATGCCATATAGGCCATCCTTCTAGATATCAATAAAACCATGCATGTGAGAACCCATGAAAACACCAAAGTCTAAAACAAAACAACATCATTCCAAAAATCATTTACCATCAAAAGGAACACCAACCACCAAGTCAAAAATGATTTTCATATTCCAAAAAACAAACCACACTTCATAAAGAACCATTTGATTAAAAAAAAAATCCATTTAATTTAATAGAATATAAAAAAACAACCATTCTATTCTAAATAGCCCTTTCCCATTTTTAAAAAAAATCCAGCAAGGTCTCTTTTCATAATCTAACAACCACAAAAGCCAAAACCCCTTTCCAGAAAAACACCAGCCACACAAAACCGAATTTCCAAAATCTATTCATCAGATTCAAACACTTTTGAATAGCCCAAAACACCCCATTTAAATAAAAGTTTCAGAATTACTTTAAAATGATTCACACTTTCAAAACATTTTATTTCAACAAACCACAAGTTTAGATTAGGGAAAATCCAATCTTGTTAAATCATTTCCACTTCCTCCCCAAAATTTGTTTAAAAAAACACAACCTTACCAAAACCATTCTTATATTTAATTTTTGAAAACCCATTTTCTAATTTTAAAAATTCAATACTTACTTTAAAACCCATTTCAATAATTCTCACACAAGGATTTTCAAAACAAAAATTCAGAATTCATGAAAGGTCCAAGAAACCCACAAAAGGGAACTAGTGCTGGAGGGTGACATGACCATATGGTTGGTAGCCATATGTCAAACACAACACCAACACAGAGAGACTTATTAGGACCATTACCCGGCTTCACATGGATTTCTAGGCCCTGTGAGCTCACAGATTCCATTATTCAAACTCCCATTGTCATATCCCAACACCAAACAATTAGTAAGAACAAAAGACTAATAAAACCAGACTTCCCATAGAAACCTGAGGATCAGAATGAGAAAGAGTTCGTGAAGCTCTTCCTGCACATACCCCTCAAGTCCCAAAAATCCTACTCCATCTACCTTGACATCCCCAAATAACAAGGGCTCTCTAAAAATAATGGTCTACTAAGAGCCAGCCTCCTCTGATACCATTTTGTCACGAACCGGCCTGAGTCGACCCCGAACCGGTCACCTAGGCCAGCCCACGACAAGTCCCGAAAGGCGTTCCCGATCCTCCCGGGATGGAAACAAGAACCAAGGGCATAAATAGAGTACACAAGGGAATGATTTTACCCATATATAAACAATCAAACAAACAACAGAAATAAATGGACAGCCCAAAATTCATTTATATAAAAATTGAACTAAATATTATTTGTACAAGAAACTAAAAGTAGAACTAAACCAACAACTCAACTGACCAAACCCGATAACCTACTAACTCCATGTGACACCTCTGGTCACTCTCCAACACAATGATCAAACGTCGCCCAAGGCGATCGAACTCAAGCTGAAACCTGCACAAGGGCTAAAAACAGATGAAGACTATAAGCGTGAGTATTAAAACTCAGTAGGTTAGCCCGATATTCTATTCCCAATTCACTTCCTTTAAAATAAAAGAAACATCAATTTAATGTTTTAAATATAAGATATAAAAGTATTTTTTTTAAATGAGGTTCCATGCTATAATAATTATCCGACAAAAACTTTCATGTTTTATAAACAAAAATGCAAGTAACAATTTTTCAAAGAGGTGCAACTTCAAAATGAAAATTGTTTTAATGAGGGCTGCTTTAAAGATTTTACACTTTTAAATAAATAACACACACTACTGAATTTACCAACCAAACACACCGTATGCCGACGGTGAGTAAAAAATAGCCAATGAGCACAACTCACGGGAACACCCCTAGGCACTAGTTAGTTGTGAGCCCCAGGTACCTCGTATCTCGGTGAAAGTAATCATAATAAATATCCGTTCTTGTGCACACGAACCACTATTAGGGAGCATACCAATAACCTAGTGGTCCACAAACATCATCATCATCATATTTTAGTTAGTGTTGTCATCGTCAAACTTGCTACGTGAAACAGGGGCCAAACCCCACAGAATCACTAGCATACTAGTACACGTCCGCCCACCTAGATACTCGGGATTCCCTTTAGTGGTCAATCAAGTTACAAATATTATCAAATACACATTTCACATCCAAATTCCATTCCCAAACCATAAAAACACAAAAATACCATAAACATTCTTCACATTTTTTTCACGAATCAACAAACCACTACAAATTTTCGTAAAACAATTTCAAGGAGTGTATTGAGGATTTGAACATAAAACTCATTCAAAAACACTATTTTGAATTATAAACCCACAAAAATACCATAATCAACCATATTTGGAAGCCCTAAAAACATTTAATAAAATCATTTCAAGGATGATAAAATAATCCCAATTGACACAACATGGTATATACAAGTAAAACACTCATTCTTCATTTTTAGGAAAGGCCAAACAGGCCTTTAAACATTTTCCCAAACTAACATTTGAAAAAGTTATGCATTTAAGTTTTTTTAAAGAGGTGTATACACACCATATACAACATCAAACTAGATTCATAAATCCCATAAATCACTCAGGTTACATATTCAAAACACAACCATTTTCATAAGAATGTGAAACATACCATTTTTCAGCAACTCGGGCCAAAATATGTTGTAAACCAAAACCCATTTATTTGTAAAAAAAAATACAAATTGGAAAGCCACAAAAGGATAAAAAAAATAAAATTTTAAATGCTGACAATGTATTTATAAATCCACATAAATCATTTTAAATTGAACTAGACACATAAAAGCCAACCGAGCAATTTACTGAACACGTGGCATGCACTCTTTAAAAAAAAACTTATGTTAAGCACTTAAAAAGTGATAAAATACCATTATAATGCCATAAAGTTATTCAAGCTACTGAAACATATTCAAAATATCATAAACCAAGTGCAGAAGCTCAGGGAATAATTTATCATACAAGAGAAGTGCACATTTATACCAAAACAACTATATTTTAAACAAAATAATTCATAAAACATAATTTGCACAAAAAAAACCTTTAAAACCAAGGTTTCACATCAGAACATATCATATAAATAAGGTTATAATAGTATTATAATGATGAAACTTAAATAATAAAGGCAAGTGCAAGGGGTATCCTACCTCAAATCCTTCGTGTAATGGAAACGCACACCCGAAATCACCCGCCGCGGGTTTATAAACCCTAAAACTATAAATACCAGACCTAAACGAACATAAACCCCATCAAAAATCATTTTATAACAGAACCTTAGGTCGATAATGACTAGGGGAAAATATAAAACCAAGAAATAATGAAAGGAGGAGGAAGAGGAAGGAGAAAGGAGAAGGAATCTCACCCTTCCACCTAGAAAACTCTTCGTCTTCCATTAGATATACAACCCTAGAGAGAAGGGAATGGATTTAAACGTCTTGGGGATTCTCCTAAGGTCTGAATAACCAGTTAAAGAAGATATTTTGGAAAAAGAGTATGAATGGAATGATTTATGGATGAAAGAATTTACCTTCTCAATTCTGGACGATTTGAGGAAACCAGAGAACTTTCGACCAACTATGCGATCCCAATGAGCTCCAAAGTGGTAAACTAGATACTGGGGGGTGAGTATAGGTATTTTTTATTCGTTTTGGAGGTGGAATCACCGACAAATATTAAATATTGAATTAGATATAAAATAAATAAATTATTTTTTTAAAACTGGAAATGGGCCCATGGGCTGGCCGAATGCCTAAATATGTAACCCCAATTAACCATTATTATGAATTATTAAGGGGTCTAAAAGGATATGGTAGTTTTAATATATCAGATGAGGCCATGTAGGAAGTGGAATGGGTGAAAAAGGTTGAAAAACAAAGGATTTATAAAAGAAACAATTTTGGTTTTAAAATGGGAAATGAGCTCACAGTTGGACCAAATCATGAAGTAACCACCCTATCTCCAAAAACTCCTAAACAAGAAATGGGGAACAAAAATTAGGGTGATTATACCTAGATGAAACTTAAAAACTCATCATTAATCTCACACAAGACCCCATAAAATTATTGGGATTTCAAATGAACTGGATCAAAACAAAGACATGAAAAACCGAGTGTGACAATTCTCCTCACAATTAAAGCTTTCCGCCCCCGGAAATCCATAACACTTTCAGCTGAAAGATAAACACCTAAGGATTCCATATCCACATGATCCAACCTATAAATATAGTGAAATAACATTTTTCATCAACATAACTTAATCCTATTTCCCAAACAAAACACCAACTCACAACCACTTTGTGAAAATCAACAGAACGGTCAAGCCACCACCTCCACAACCAAGCCAAGAACCCGATTGTTGGGCCTTATTGAAAAGAAACAAACAACCAACCAAACTAAAGATCACCCAAGAAAACAAAGGAATCTAGGTGAGTACATAATGGAATCCCCAAAATTAATAAACAACTATCACTAGACAAGTTCATAGAAGGAAAAATCAACGAGACCTGTGGTGGGTCTCCCCACCATTAGAACCCAACTAGCAACGAAAAAAACAAGAACTCAACATTACCTCACATTCACAAGTAAAAAAAAACTCCCCCACAACAACCCACCAACCCAAGTTAATAGGGTTAAAATATGAATATATAAACCACCCACTCCCAAATAGAGGGGATGAGAACTCGTCCAACACTTTCAGCACGGATCCGGACCCCCAACACTCGGGGAGGGGAGGGAAGGGGCCCCAATAATTTGGCCACTGGAACCACAAAAGAAACCAAGGAACTACCCAAAAATCTCCACCTATGAATAAGTAACACCAAGACTGCACCCGATTTACAAAGGTGGTCCACAAAGGGACATTGATCGGAAACCCACATCCAGGAAGGCATAACCATAAAAACTATGTGAGGGGTAAGTCCACCACACTTGTTGTGACAAATATAAATTCACAGTAATGGGGAACCACAATATAGACATAGAAACTACCTTACCACAATAGTGGAGGCAGGATCCTGGTCAAGCGCCCCACACCTCCGTAGATTTCCTAACCGCGTGAAAAGCTTCACTCCGAAGCCTATGGCTGGAGCCCTAAATCTTGAAGCATTTGCGCCCCGTAGTCAGGTGGTAAGTATCAGACCACTCAAAAAAACTCACTTTCTCAACAAAACACGTTCATCTAAATAGGAAATCATAAATATATATCAAAATTCTATCTCACTCAGAATGAGGAGCAGAATGTACAATGAATATGGTGAAGTGCATCAATATCAACGAACACAACTGTTATGTCCACAAGAATTACCACGAACTGGAAGCACTTTAAATCGATCCTAAACAGATCTCTATTTAAACTAACGGGATGAGGAATTATTTTAGGAGGTGTATCTAGCTTGTGAAACATGATAAAGAATCCTTAGGTTTATCAATTGTAAATCTTGAAAACATAGAACTATATGTGGCCACAACACAACATCTAACGCATCTTTAGAAACCCACATAACATTACTCCAAACCCGAGCCACCAACAAGATCCCATCTCAAGATGCAACAAGAGTTTGAATTATAGATCATAAGGGAGCATACCGAATAAACAACACTACTAAGACATAGGATAAACCATCCACATAACCATTGGTTCAAAACAAACACCACAATTTCTCAGCTAAAAACACTTTTGAAAAAAAAACTAACTTGGTGGATTTTCACATTCACCAATGGTGTTTCATCAAGTCTCACTCACATGAACATTTACGTGCCACCCCAGGCACTCAAAAACCATGACATATAGTCCATCCTTCCAGTTATCAATAAAACTATGCATGTGAGAACCCATTAAAACACCAAAGGATAAAAAAAACAACATCATTCCAAAAATCATTTACTATCCAAAGGAACACCAACCACCAAGTCAAAAATGCTTTTCATATTCCACAAAACAAACCACACTTCATAAAGAACCATTTGATTAAAAAACAATCCATTTAATTTAATAGAATATACAAAAACAACCATTCTATTCCAAATAGCCCTTTCCCATTTTTTAAAAAATTCAACAAGGTATCTTTTAATAATCTGACAACTACAAAAGCCAAAACCCCTTTTCAAAAAAACACCAGTCACACAAAACCGAATTTCCAAAAGCTATTCATCAGATTCAAACACTTTTGAACAGCCCAAAACACCCCATTTAAATCAAAGTTTCATAATTACTTTAAAATGATTCACACTTTCAATTTTTTTTTCCAACAAACCACAAGTTTAGATTAGGGAAAATCCAATCTTGTTAAATCATTTCCACTTCCTCCCCAAAATCTATTTAATAAAAACACAACCTTAGCAAAACCATTCTTATATTTAATTTTTTAAAACCCCTTTTCTACTTTTACAAATCCAATACTTCCTTTAAAACCCATTTCCATAATTCTCCCACAAGGATTTTCAAAACAAAAATTCAGAATTCATGAAAGGTCTAAGAAACCCACAAAAGGGAACTAGTGTCGGTGGGTGACATGACCATATGATTGAAAACCATATGTCAAACACAACACCAACACAGAGAGACTTATTAGGACCATGCCCCGACTCCACATGGATTTCCAGGCCCTGCGAGCTCACATATTCCATTAGTCAAACTCCCATTGTCATATCCCAACACCAAACAATCAGTAATAACAATGGACACTAATAAAACCAGATTTCCCATGGAAACCCGAGGATCAGAATGAGCAAGAGTTCACGACGCTCTTCCCTCACATACCCCTCAAGTCCCAAAAATCCTACTCCATCTACCTTGACATCCCCAAATAACAAGGGCACTCTAAAAAGAATGGTCTGCTAAGAGCCAACCTCCTCTGATACCATTTTGTCACAAACCAGCCTGAGTCGACCCCGAACCGGTCACCCAGGCCAGCCCGCGACAAGTCCCGAAAGGCATTCCTGATCCTCCCGGGATGGCGACAAGCACCAAGGTAATCAATAGAGTACACAAGGGAATGATTTCACCCATATATAAACAATAAAATAAACAAAGAAAATAAATGGACAACCCAAAATTCATTTATATAAAAATTGAACTAAACAGTATTTGTACAAGAAACTAAAAGTAGAACTAAACCAAAAACTCAACTGACCAAAACCGATAACAAACTAAATCCATGTGACACTGCTGGTCACTCTCCAACACAATGATCACATGTCACCCAAGGTGATTGAACTCAAGCTGAAACCTTCACAAGGGCTAAAAATAGAATAAGACTATAGACGTGAGTATTAAAACTCAGTAGGTTAGCCCGTTATTCTATTCCCAATGCACTTACTTTAAAATAAAAGAAACATAAATTTCATTTTTTAAATACAAGATATAAAATTATGTTTTTTAAATGAGGTTCCATGATATAATAATTATCATACAAAAACTTTCATGTTTTATAAACAAAAATGCAAGTAACATTTTTTCATAGAGGTGCAACTTCAAAATGAAAATTGTTTTAATGAGGGATGCTTTAAAGATTTTACACTTTTAAATAAATAACACACACTACTGAATTTACCAACCAAACACATTGTATGCCGACAGTGAGTAAAAAATATCCAATGAGCACAACTCACAGGAACACCCCTAGGAACTCGTTAGTTGTGAGCCCCAGGTACCTCATATCTCGGTGAAAGTAATCATAATAAATATCCGTTCTCGTGCACAAAATACACTAGTAGGGAGCATAACCATAACCTAGTGGTCCCCCAATATCATCATCATCATAGTTTAGTTAGTGTTGTCATCATCAAACTTGCTACGTGAAACAGGGGCCAAACCCCACAGAATCACTAGCATACTAGTACACGTCCACCCACCTAGACACCCAGGATTCCCTTTAGTGCTCAATCAAGTTAAACATATTATCAAATACACAATTCACATCCAAATTCCATTCCAAAACCATAAAAACACAAACATCCCATAAATATTCTTCACATTTTTTCACGAATCAACAAACCACTACAAATTTTCGTAAAAAAATTTCAAGGAGTGTATTGAGGCTTTGCACATAAAACTCATTCAAAAACACTATTTAAATTATAAACACACAAAAAGACCACACCCAACCATATTTTGAAGCCCTAAAAACATTTAAGAAAATCATTTCATGGATGATAAAATAATCCCAATTGACACAACATGGTATATACAAGTAAAACACTCATTCTTCATTTTTAAGAAAGGCCAAACATGCCTTTAAACATTTTCCCAAAACTAACATTTGAAAAAGTTATGCATTTCAGTTTTTTTAAATAGGTGTATACACACCATATAAAACATAAAACCAGATTCATAAATCCCATAAATCAATCAAGTTACATATTCAAAACACAACCATTTTCATAAGAATGTGAAACGTGCCATTTTCCGGCAACTTGGGCCAAAGCATGTTGTAAACCAAAACCCATTTATTTGTAAAACCAAATACAAATTGAAAATCCATAAAAGGATACAAAAATAAATTTTTTACATGCTACCAATGTATTTATAAATCCACACAAATCATTTTAAATTGCACTAGACACATAAAAGCCAACCGGACAATTTACTGAACACGTGACATGCACTCTTTAACAAAACAACTTTTGTTAAGCACTTAAAAAGTGATAAAATACCATTTTCATGCCATAAAGTTATTCAAGCTACTAAAAAATATTCGAAATATCATAAACCAAGTGTGGAATCTCTTGGAATAATTTATCAAACAAGAGGAGTGCACATTTATACCAAAACAACTATATTTTAAACAAAATAAGTCATAAAACATAATTTGTACAAAAAAAACCTTTAAAACCAAGGTTTCAAAACAGAACATATCATATAAATAAGGTTATAATAGTATGATAATGATGAAACTTAAATAATAAAGGAAAGTTCAAGGGATATCCTACCTCAAATCCTTGGCGTAATGGAAACGCACACCCGAAATCACCCGCCACGGGTTTATAAACCCTAAAACTATAAATACCAGACCTAAATGAAAATAAACCCCATCAAAAATCATTTTATAACAGAACCTTAGGTCGATCATGACTAGGGGACAATATAAAACCAAGAAATAATGAAAGGAGGAGGAAGAGGAAGGAGAAAGGGGAAGGAATCTCACCTTTCCACCTAGAAAACTCTTCGTCTTCCATTAGATCTGAAACCCTAGAGAGAAGGGAATGGATTGAAACTTCTTAGAGAGTCTCCTAAGGTCTGGAATAACCAGTTAAAGAAGATATTCTAAAAAAATAGTACGAATGGAATGATTTATGGATGAAATAATTTACCTTCTCAATTTTGGACGATTTGAGGAAACTAGAGAACGTTTGACCAACTATTCGATCCCAATGAGCTCCAAAGTAGTAAAATAGATACTGGGGGCGAGGATAGTTATTTTGGCTTTAGGGGGGAGGTGGAATCACTGAAAAATATTAAATATTGAATTAGATATAAAATAAACAAATTATTTTTTTTAAAACTGGAAATGGGCCCATGGGCTGGCCCAATGCCTAAATAAGTAACCCCAATTCACCATTATTATTAATTATTAAGGGGTCCAAAAGGATATGTTAGTTTGAATATATCAGATGATGCCATTTGGGAAGTGGAATGGGTGAAAAAGGTTGAAAAAAAGGAGTTATAAAAGAATCAATTTTGGTTTTTAAAACTGGAAATGAGCTCATGGTTGGCCCAAATCATGAAGTAACCACCCTATCTCCAAAAACTCCTAAACAAGCAATGGGGAACCCAAATTAGGGTAGTTAGACATATATGAAACTTATGAACTCATCATTAATCTCACACAAGACCCCAGAAAAGTATCATAATTTCAAATGAACCAGATCAAAACAAAGACATGAAAAACCGGGTGTGTCATTATATGATCATTTTATAACATCATTCGACCCATTTGTTAATAATATTTTGTTATTTCCATTATTTCAGGTGCGTGCTTCACATGATTTTCATGGTTGGTTTGTAAAGGATTTTCTTGTCGAATGGAAGTGAAACTCCAGATGTGGAATAAAATGGTGTTAATATGTTTCCATAATATTAATTGATTCCATGAATCATTTAAAATGGGTTTATAACTAGCTTTGTAGAAAGTAAAGGAACTTGAAAACACATCGTCCATGATTTTAGTAAATCGACACATCATAGATGATGTTTTTATTTTTTGAATAAGAAGAAGTGGAGAAAAAGAATGATGATGATTTTTTCCATAAACATGATAAAAATCTAGAATATATATGATACTAGAGCTTTCATGCCTCTTGGATAAGGTTAGGTGAAGAGATTATAAGAAAAGAAAAGGAATTGAAAGGAAAATGAAAGAAAAAGAAGAGGATTTTTACCACTTGATCTTTTTTCCTTGAGATCCTCCTTAAGGCCTTTGGTATTAGACTTTTGGGGAGACCATCAGGTCTTGGATATAGAGAAGAGACTTGGGAAGGAGATTGGGAAGAATTTAGACAATTCTCAAATCTTGAGAGGTGTGAGAGGAAGAGGGGGGGGGGTGAGAGTGGTATTTATAGTGGAGGAGAGGAGGGGTTTCCCATTATTTTAATCATTATTTTATTATTTTTCTCATGATAAGAAATGGTATTGTTTCTTGTGACTAAAAATAATAATAAGTGCATGTGAGTTCAAACCAATGACCATTTACATAATCCATGACTCAATCATGATGCATAAATTCATCTATTTAGCATATTTCGTAATTATCTAATTTCACTATTCCCCAAAAATTCAAGTATTTCAGAAAAATACCAAAAATTTACCCTAACCATTTTTTGACATGTAGAATTCAAAAATTAACTCCATTTTATCAAAATAATTTTCAAAATATGAGAAATTTAATTTTTAAATAAAATAATAATTTATTCGAAAAATAATAATTTTAAAACTATAACTGATTTTATAACACCTTGAAAATTAATCAAGGTCTCATAAAATTATCTCATAACCATAAAAAAATAAAATAATAATTTATGATTACACTATGAAAATAAATTCTCATTTAAATTATTAAATTAATCATAAAAGTATAATTAAATATTTATGACTTACAAAAATACCAACACTTATATAATGATCATATTGTCCCTTATAAGATGCATTTTTATTATATATTCATTGGTGATATTACTATTCATTTGGCCAATTTACTATTCATAAGGGTCATATTATTATTAATAAGGGTAACATTACTATTTATAAGGGTAGGTTACTATTCACCAAAAATTAAGTTTGTCTTATCAGACTCTAAATAACTTACTGATCGCAACCATGTATGTCCTTTTTTTAAAATTCAAATCATAGAAGCAGCAAAATTATGTTTAACATCTATTCTATAACTATCTCCTTAAAAAAGTGCCATTATGTAGAGACTCAGTGTTTCATGAGTTTCAATTTATTTTTAAAACCTTGGGGTGTTACATTCTCCCCACCTTCTGGAAATTGCATCCTCACAATTTTTATTTATTTATTAAACAAGTGAGGGTAGCTTTTTCTCATAGCATTTTTAGATTCCCGTGTTGCTTCTTTAACCATGTGGTTTTTCCACCAAACCTTTACCTGGTGGATTACCTTATTCAGCAATACTTGTTCTCTTCGATCAAGAATCTGAACTGGTTTCTCTTCATAAGAAAGGTTCTTTTATAGCTAAACTGCTTCTGGGCTCAAAACATGAGATGAATCTGGCACATACTTTCTCAACATCAAAATATAAAAAACATTGTGTAATTGAGATAAACTCAGAGACAAAGCTACTTGTTAGGAAACTGGTCCAACTTTCACCAAGATTTTATAAGGTCCAATGAACTGTGGAATTAGCTTTTCTTTCTTACCAAAACTCATAACAATTTTCCATGGTGAGATTCTAAGAAAAACATGATCACCTACCTCGAAAGAAAAGTCTTTCCTCCTATTATTTGCATAACGTTTCTGCTTTCTCTAAGCTGCCCTCAGGTGTTGCTGGGTCATCTTCACTTTTCTCATCCACTTCCTATACTAATTCTGGTCCCATCAACTTTCTTTCCCCGACTTCATCCTAAAAATATGGAGTTCAACACCACTTCTCATATAATTTCTCAAAAGGTTCCATCTGTATACTGGAATGAAAAATGTTATTATAAGAAAACTCAACTAAATAAATATGCTGATCCCAACTTCTCTGGTAGTCCATTGAACAAGATCAAAGCACATCCTCCAATGTATGAATTGTTCTCTCGGCCTGTCCATTAGATTGAGGATGAAAAGCAGTGCTAATATTTAATTCTATGCCTAATGACTTCTGAAGGCCTTTCCCAAAGTTAGCAGTGGACCTGAGATCACGGTTAGATACCACAGAGAGAGGAACTCTATGTAACATGAAAATATCTTTGAGTTATAGTCGATAAAGCTGATCCAAAGACATAGTATCTCAAATAGAAAGGAAAGATGCATATTTAGTCATCTAATCAACAATATCCCAAACCACATTATTACTTTGATAAGTCTTTGGTAGTACCACCACAAAGTCCATGGATATATTTTCCCATTTATAATCTGGCACTGTAAAAGGTTGATGCATCCCCATTAGTAGTTTTCATTCTGCTTTAACCTGTTGACATGTCAAACATTTCACGGTAAAATATGAAATATCTCTTTTCATTCCATTCCACCATTAATATTCTCAAAGGTATCTGTACATCTTAGTACTTCCATGATGAACTGAAAATGGAGAACTACGAGCTTCACACAATAATTCTTTCTTCAGCTGGGAATCACAAGGTACACATAATCTTTTTCCAAATCTCAAAATACAATCTTTATCAAGGCTAAATTCTAGAAACTTACCCATTTTAACCAATTATACCTTTTTATGTAACTCCCCATCTTCCTTATGCGCTTTCTTAATTATGTCTGACAAATATGACTGCACTGAAACCTGAAACAAAACAGAGGAATTTCCTGTACCAACAACTTCCAAGATAAAATTCATCAAATCATTAATCAGGGGGTCATGTTCCAAACGTAACATGGTTAATGATGTATGGTGTTTTTGGCTCAAGGAATTTTCCACTTTGTTTGATTTTCCAGGATGGTAATTGATTGTGCAATCATAATCCTTTATCAATTCAAACCATCTTCTCTACCTCATGTTTATTTCCTTTTGAGTGAATAAATACTTCAAAATTGTATGTTCAGTATATATTTTACATTTGGATCTGTATAAATGATGCCTCCAAATTTTCAAAGAAAAAACCATAGTTGCTAATTCCAAATCATGTGTGAGATAATTTAACTCATGAGGTTTCAGTTGTCTTGAATCATAAGCAATTACCTGATAATTCTTCATTAGAATACAACCAAGTCCCTTAAAATAATCATCACTATAGATGAAAAACTCACCATTTCTAGACGGTAGGGCCAAAACTAGAGCATTCACCAATATCTTCTTTAGTTCCTGAAAACAAACATCACATTCTTCTGTCCAAATAAATTTAACCCCCTTTCTTGTTAACTTATTTAGTAGGCTAGATAACCATGCAAAGTTTTTAAAAAACCATCAGTAATAACCCGCTAATCCAAGAAAAATACAAATCTATGTAACATTTGTAGGTCTTTTCCATTCATCAACCACTTTTATTTTGGAAGGATCAATTGTTATTCCATCCTTATTTACAATGTGCCCAAGAAAAGAAATTTGTTTCAACCAAAAATCACATTTTCTAAACTTTATGTATAACTTATTTTCTCTGAGAGTTTATAAGATAATACTCAAATGTTTTTCATGATCCTCATAAAATTTTGAAAAGACCAAAATATCATCAATAAATACAACAACACACTTATCCAAATATTCATAGAATATTATATTCATAAGATCCATGAATACAACAGGGGAAGTTGTCATACTAAAGGGCATAACAAAAAACTAATAATGCCCATATCTAGTATGAAAAGTAGTTTTTGGGATGTTATCCTCCTTCACCTTTAACTGATGGTATCTAGATCTCAACTCAATTTTGGAAAAATACTGAGCTCTCTTGAGCTGATCAAACAAGTCATCGATATGAGGAAAATGATACGTATTCTTAATAGTAACATCATTCAAAGTTCTATAATCAATGAAAAGTGTCATGGAACCATCTTTATTTTTAATGAAAAAAATAGGATTACCCCATCGTGAAGTTCTAGGATGAATGAAGCATTTATCAAGAAACTCTTATAACTGATTTTCAATTCAAGAAGTTCCATTTGTGCCATTCGATAAGGGGGTTTTGAAATTGGATTACCATCATGAACTAAGTCAATTGGGAAGTCAACTTCTCAATCAGGTATAACATCAGGTAAATCATCAGGAAAAACATCAAGGTATTGATTTACCACTGGAGAATCATTAATCTGAACAATTTTCTTATTTTTAATAATATGAGCAAGATAACTTTTATTTCCATATTTTAATAGTTTCTCAGCTTCCTGATATGTTATCTACTATATGGGTTCATTCTTGTATACAAACTGAAATTATTTTTGAAAAACAAATTTCTTAGCTCTACAATCAATGTTAATATGATAAATAGAAATCCAATTCATACCCAAAATGACATAAAACTCTAGTAAGGGTAAAACAATAAGGTTTTCAGGTAATGTATTTCAACAGATAACAATATAAAGATTCTTAAAATTCCTTTTTACTATAATATTTTCCCCTAGTGTTTTAACCATAAGTTCTAGTCTCATTTCTTAAGGTGGAATTTCCAATTTACTAGAAAATATCTCAGAAACAAAATAATGTGTATACCCTGTATCAAACAAGAATTTATAAAAATATAAGTAAAAAAACAAAAGTACCTGATAACACTTCATTGGATAGCCCGAAATCCATTGATGTAGTTGCAAGGGATCTCACTACACCTTTCTTCTTATAGTCTAGTTTCTTTTCATCATTCAGATCTTTCTTTGGGTAGGAATTTTCATAATGACCCATCTCACCACATTTGAAATACTATATAGTTTTCTTATCAGAATTGATCTTAAGATCATTTTCATTACAATATCGGGCCATATTTCCAAACTTACCATATCAAAAACACTTCTCAGTTTTGGTAAGACATTCCCCAGGGTTCTTTTTACCACACTTTTCATAAACTGGAAACTAGACTTTCTTACCATCAGATTTCCTTGATTGATTCTTACCCATCGCTTTCCATCTGGACCACTTCTTCTACTTATTGTCAAAGTACACGTGATCATAATAAATCTTAATTTCTACCCTCTCATAATCTCAGACAAGTTTCTCATAACTTTTGAATTCTTAGGAATCTAATTCCCTTTGATATCTTGGCTTCAATCCTAAGTAAAAACGGTTGATTTTTATATCAAGATCTAGAATAAGATTTGGAGCATACCCCTTTAGTTGGGTGAAGTTTTATTCATACACAGCCACTGAATATTCTTATTTTTTCTTCAATTCAAGGAATTTATTCTCCATCCTAAGTTGAACAACCTTAGGAAAATATTTTTCAAGGAAAAGACTTTTAAATTCATCCCACTCTAAGGCTTCAATATCCTCTCTATCCCTGATATTCTTGACCATTGACCACCACTAACCAGCTTCACCTTCAAAATGATAAATGAAAAGACTAACCTTGTGATAATATAAACATCCCATAACATTTAATATATTTTCAAGGGCTTTAATCTATCCTTCAGCTGCTACTGGGTCAGAAGATCCACTGAAAGTAGGAGGGTGTTTCCCCATAAAATGTCCCACTATCATACTATTACTTTTTGGTAGCTCTGGTTGTTCGATTGCATGGATTCCACCACCATTTATTGTATGTGTGAGATAATCCATTTCTATCACAAACTTCTTTGTTCCAATTACCACTATTCCTGGTTATGGATTCAGAAAGATATCAGCCTCTCAATTCCTTCCAACATCAACTTCCCTGTTTCTTCTATGAAAAACCATTCTAAATAGACATATCTTAGATGAATAAATATAGAAATATTTAAATGATATACCATTTCAACATAAACATAATTTGAAAAAAATTTATGGTATTCTTTTAACATCATACTAACTTCTAAAGTTATCTAAATCATGCTCTGATACCAACTATAAGGAACTAGCCTTACATAATCTAGCTATTTGAACTAGATTTCACTTATTTACATTTACAAAGATCTTTTTGGTTTAGAGTTTTATAAAGTTAGGATATAACTCATATATATCAACCCACAAGCATACAAAGTGGTTACCAATAAAATAATATCCATTTTTTCCAAAACATAAATTTTTAACACAAAACAACAACATGATTTCTTTGAAAAATCTTCATAACATTTAACATGATTTCCTTATTTATATTAAAGATCCTTATAACCTATGAAAAGCATTTAAAAACTTGTTATGAACATAAAAATATCAGTAAGGGATATAAAAATAATGAAAGAAACCATTATTCCATGAATACTTATAAACATATGAAATCATTTTCACAATGACATACTTCTCACCCATATATACTTACTTTGTGAAACATGAGATTTCCATAAAACATTAGAGAACATATATAAAACCATAAAGGTATATTATGGAATTACTTACTTAATATTTTAACCCTCACAGATACCTTATGATCTGTAACCCTCATGACTACCTTACAATGTAACCCTCGCAGCTACCTTATGGTGTAACCATCGCAGTTACACATAGAGTAACCATACGACCGACCTACAACTTACACATAACCAATGGATTAGAGGGAGATATAGGTCCCAACCTTCACTATAAAAAATTCTCAAGAACCATAACATAATCATAAACATGGATAATTTAATAAATTATTTCTTTTAAAATTTTATAAAATAGAATTTTAAAAGATGATTTTTAAAGAAAATCCCCTTACAAATATCATATAATTGAGGTGAGAATTAATATAATGAAAGGAATATGCATATAAAATAGAAATACACATAATAAAACACAATATAAACAAAATTAATTACTCAAAAAATCTTAGTACCACATAGTCAATGAAATAGAAGCTTAACCCAAAGAACCAGAATTGAATTAAGAATTCCCTTACCACGAGTTTGGATTACTTAAAACTTTTTTAAACATTATGTATAATGGTTAAAAGAGTGTTATTAATATTTTAAAGAAAAATATTCATGTTTATAACACCTTATATGATCATTTTATAACATAATCCTACCCATTTATTAATAATATTTTGTTATTTCCATTGTTTTGGGTGCGTGCTTCACATGATTTCCATGGTCGGTTCGTAAAGGATTTTCTTGTCGAATGGAAGAGAAACACCATAAGTGGAATGAAATGGTATTAATATGTTTATATAATATTATATTATTCCATAAATCATTTTGTTTATATGTTATGATGATTAATCATTAGATAAATCATTAGTGATATCCATTTAGATCATTTTGGCAGATCTTCGATAATCACGAACTAGTTTCATCATATAATTTAACATCATGAATATAAGTTAATTAAAGAACATAAAAGAGGTTATATAATAAAATTTAAAATCTATTTCAACCATTAAAATTATTTTACAACCATATTTGAATGAGGTAAAGGAAATTGATAACACATCGTCCACAATTTTGGTAAATCGATACATCACAGATGGTGTTTTTATTTTTTGAATAAGAGGAAGAGGAGTGGAAGAATGATGATGAATTTTTCCATAAGCATGATAAAAATAAAGAATATATATGATAATAGAGTTTTCATGCCTCTTGGATAATGGGAGGTGAAGAGAGTATAAGAAAAAAAGGAATTGAAAGGAAAATGAAAGAAAAAGAAGAGGATTTTTACCTCTTGATCTCTTCTCCTTGAGATCCTCCTTAAGGCCTTTGGTATTGGCCTTTTGGTGAGACCAGAAAGTCTTGGACATGGGTAAAATCCTTGGGAATTGGATTTGGCATAATTTAGACAATTATCAAATCTTGAGAGTTGTGAGAGGAAGGGGGGGGGGGGTGAGGGTGGTATTTATAGTGGAGGAGAGGATGGGTTTTCCATTATTTTAATCATTATTTTATTATTTTTATGAATACAAGAAATAGTATTGGTTATTATGACTAAAAAAATAATAATTTCATGTGAGTTAAAACCAATGGCCATTTACATCATCCATGACTCAAGCATGATGCACAAATTCATTTATTTAGCATATTTCTTAATTATTGAATTTCATTATTCACAAAAAGTTCACCTATTTAAGAAAAATCCCAAAAAATCACCATAACCATTTTTCAATGTGTAGAATTAAAAAATTAACTCTATTTTATAAAAATAATTTTCCAAATATGAGAAATTTAATTTTTAAATAAAATAATATTTTTTTGAAAAATTACAATTTTAAAACTATAACTGATTTTATAACACATTGAAAATTAATCAAGGTATCATAAAATTATATCATAACCATAAAATAATAAAATAATAAAATAATAATTTATGATTACACTTCATGAAAACAAATTTTCATTTAAATTAATAAATTAATTATAAAAGTATAATTAAAAATTTATGACTTACAAAAATACCAACAATTATATAATGATCATATTATCACTTATAAGATGTCTTTTTTATTATACTTTCATTAGTGAGGTTACTATCCATTTGGCCGATTTACTATTCATAAGGTTCATATTACTATTCATAAGGCTAACATTACTATTTATAAGGGTAGGTTACTATTCCCCAACAATTAAGTTTGTCCTATCAGACTCCAAATAACTTACTGATTGCAACCGTGTATGCCAGTTTTTTGAAATTCTAATCATAGAAGCGGAAAAATTATGTTTAACAACTAGTTTATAACTATATTCTTAAAACAAAGTGTAATTATGTAGAGACTCAATATTTCATGCATTTTAATTTATTTTAAAAAACTTGGGGTGTTACAATCACATATGATTCCAATTTTACCGAGCTTTTAGTAAAATAATCCTCATCGAGCGATCATTACTTTTCTTTCCAAAAACATCCAACTGTATAAAAGATCCATCAACTACTATTCCTGGGGATGTAAATAAGCACAAAAAGGTCTAGAACTACTTATTCGAGGCATGGATCTGAGAATCTACTGGGGTAACTAGACCCAGACCTAGTCTTATTGGGTCTTGATTTATTATACCCAATTTTAGTTAATGTCTAGGTCCAAGTATGGGTCTAGATTGACCGGAATTAACCTTAAAAATTTCCAATACATAAATCCATGAAATCAAATTTACATACTACCAAATTTCGAAGCAATGATTTCTAAATTTCCAATAAATTTCTGCCAAATTGAAATGCACTATCAAATTGAAAAAAACTTAACACCAATTTCCATATATAAACAATTGAAGACATATAATAAAAACCCACTAGAATTTATATCATATAATAGATACTATTATATAAAACTCAATGAAAAATCTTCACATGTAAACATATTTAATAGTCACAAAATAGAGTCCACCGTTACTAATAACCCATAATAACTGTAAGTTAATAGAGCTTTACAACTTTAGAAATTCCAATGCTCTCTTTAGTATCATCAAAATTTGAAAACAAATAAAAATTAATTAACCAATAGATAAATAAAATGTCAAAAAATAGAATTCATAATTAAAAATTCAATAAATATAGTTTTACTTACTTCTATTTTTCCTTGATTAAATCCAATCACTTATAGTTATCAACATCACCATTATATCTAGAAGTAAAGAATCACACGACACATTAATCACTCTACCTATAATGCTAAAAATGGAATCTGATGTAATATTAGTATCTTTAAAAGATAATCTATAATGTTCCATATTTCTTAAGATGATAAATTTTAGAGAATTATCTTTCTACCATTCTAATTTTTTGATGTTATCCTTCCTAGGAAACACTAGTTATTCTAAATACTTATCTATTTCTGATTTTTGATATATAAAAAGTAAATAAGATCAATATTACTTATACCATTGATGAAAATCAATAAAATAAAAAATTAATGGACCCAATAAACTTCCAGAAGATTCTTCATAAAAAATTTCACTATAGTTAGTAGATCCTAATTGACCACTATAATCAATGTAAAAATTAAGGAAGGAACTCCCAACCCTTTCATCATAAGGTTGAGTATTGCTACCATATATTTAATTATAGTAGAGCTCGACAAAATCCATTTTAAATTTAGGATTAATAACCATATAAATTCCTAAAATAAAATAATAATCCTACAAATATTTTTCAATTTGTTCCTTCACATTATCAACCATAACTTTAAGACACTCATGTACACTATTTCCCCATTCCCTCAACTTAATATGAATTATACACTTAGAAAGAATAAACAATTGAAGTTAGAAAATTACTACCACTAAAATGACATGTAACATTAAAAACAACTTTCATGGTTAAAGATATATCACCAGACCTATTTAAATGGTTTTGTAACTAGAATGAATCCTGGTCTTGAACCACATCATCGACATCCCTAGTTGAACCACATCTATAATGATAACTGGAAAAGTCTATAACTCCTTCTATTCATTACACTGTAATGATTGTTGTAAATAAATATAATTAAATTAAATTAAATTAAATTAAATTAAATTAAATCAACAATATATAATAAATATTGATAAATTAATAGAATCATCACTAATTATGGAATAATTTATTTCAAAAGTATTGAAAATACATATAATAAGTTTTATAGGATAAATTATGATTCCAAAAAAATCCTAAATAAAATTCTATTATAAAAATCTTGAATACATCTTACATGAAATGATTTATTCATAACCCAATTCCCAATATTTAACTCAATCCACTTAATAACTTTTATAAAAAAATAAACATTTAAATTAACATAATATTAGCACTCTCATGAAAAATATACTCACATAATAACAATGAAACCAAATAAACTATCCAAGATATATGAAATTATTTCAAAATCCACCAGTTAAAAAAATTTATTTTTTGAAATATAAATTTTCTCATTCATTGGAAAACCCATTTCTATAAAGCCACGATAACACACACCTACACATATCCTTTTAATATTTTACTAAACAAAAAAATAAAATAATATATTTAATTTAACCAAAATAAATAATAATGCTTTAAATTTATTTTTAATATAATTTATTTACCGACCCACTAGAATTTACTAATAACAAATGATGTTTTTCTAAGATAATTATCGATTACATTTTTCACTTAAAAAAATTAATAAAAATTTAAATAAGACAATTTAAAAGTTGAATTGTTAAATAATTCTCAAAATTATATGATTAAACTTTAATTTTATTCTAAATCTATTTTACTTACCATATAGTGATTCCAAACCATATTATTTCCATTTTTATGCTTCAAACTCTATTAGTTCTAAAAACATTCATTTTTCATGTCACTAGATAAATAAAATAAATAAAATAATTTAATGTATAAATTGAATCGTAAACATATATTATATACAAAATCAAAGTATAAAAATATACTTTTCCATTGAAAAATATAGTTCTCCTCCATTTAGGAACACATTAATCAGTACCTATAACTTGATTATCAACAATTATCATACACAATGTTTAACATCATATAACTACCTCAAAATAATACATGAAACCAACAAATATAATTAAAAACTTTCATTAGTAGGTGTTAGTTGTAAATATAACTCATAAATTGTTATTACAGACTATATTTAGTTTGTTACCCCATTATAATAACAATGGATCCTAGCCAAGTGATCCTATACAAAAAAAATGATGAATGCATCAGAAGTGAAATTCATAGTCAAAACAATTTGTATAATTTATAATTTAAATTGAACCTCCATTGTCATTTTTTTAAAATATAACTTACCAATGTAATGTTGTACATGATCATAAATATCAAGCAGATCCATCTCCACCATCACCACCACAACCATCATTATCATCATTAACTTGAATATTTTCTATAACACCAACATCTATATGTGTAGAAAAATGACCACTACTACCATTACCATCAATAATATCATTATCATCAGGATATGGGTCAATGATAGCATCTGAACCGCTGGGGGTAAATGATTCCTACACAAAGGCCATCAAAACATCAAACTATGATGGCATATCTTCCAAAATCATGGAATGTATAAACCAGAATCTAGTGGTCATCTTTTGATTCATAAGACCAATTAATATCTTTGTTTCAACCAAGCACTTATTTTTAGTAGATATAATGGAAGAATCACTGGTGCTTGATGATGCCCAATACTTTATAGGAATGATTTATTTCCCAGGACCATATTGAACCCTCCCTGGTTCCCATGATTGGAAATCAAAATCTCTATCAGATTTAATTTTTATTTTATTTCATGAGAAACCCTCTTTTATAGATTGAGAGTGAACCCTTACATGACCCAAAGACCCTATGGACTAAAAAACTACTATAATTTGATCATTATAACCTAAATGATCCTATCCCTCTCTATCAAGAGTCTCCAAATTAACCAGTAATATCAGTTATAAAATAAAAATTCAATGCATTATTAATTAGTTATGTTGGTTGAAAATATAAATATTCATACATTTTTTCTCCCATGACAATATTGATTATATTTCGGTACCTTTTATTTCGGATAGAGTAAAATAACTGGGCATGATGTACCCAAACATTAATATTTAATGTATTTTTCTAAAAATTGAATTTAAATAATAAGATAAAAAATATTAATATCATGAGTGTGTGTGTGTACATTTTCTTGTGTGTGTGTGTATATATCTGAAAAAATTAAATAAATACTTACTAGATTATTCTCTTGGTTGGGCATGCTAGTGCACTCTAGAGTATAGAAATATTACAGTGTCAACTTATTTTTTTATTCTTCTATGATTATTACTTTATTGAAATATAAGTTAAATAATTGTTTTTTAATAAACCGAATTAATTAATTTATATAGTAATTTAGAAATAATATATGATTATACCTAAAATATAGGGTTAGACTGATAGAAAATAATCACAGAATAAGGGTTGAGAGGACCATCCTTACAACAAAGAACACGCTCCTTGAGGGTTATTTCTCTCTCCACTTATCCCCGATATATAACTTTGCTATTTTTTTTATTTTGAGCCTTTCAAATATAACAAGGAATATTTTTGAGAAATTCCAATGAGCTATTTTGATAAATTTATCATAATAGGATCCCAATTATATTATACCAAATATAATATATTATTATTTAATCCACATGAATGCATCTATGTAAGATTTCTAATATCTTTTAAATAGATAATTCAATAGAAATTATGACATGACCATTGAGTTTGGAATGGAGGGTTTACCCATGGGGTGACATAATTTGCGCTCCCATTTTAGACCCCTAGGTTGGGCCTATTGTGAATGTTTTATTAAAAACACTAAAAACCTTGTTATCCCCTATTTAGTCATATTCAATCTCTATAATTATGGTTATTCACCATAAACCCTAAATTAAATAGAAATTTTGAGATAGACTTAGATATCCAATGAAGGAATTCTTTGAGGGATCAACAATGGAGATCAGTACTATTGAGGCATTTACCAAGCTTCGATCCAAGAAAGAGGTAGGGAATATTATTTTATTGATTCTCAATTATTCATTTTTTTTTGTCAAATATATTCTTCTAGATCCAATTTTGGATTTATTGAAACCCATACCCTAAAATATATAGTAAATTTCATCACAATACTTTTGTTCTTGATTTTTATGGAGAATAAAGGGAAAATCGACAAAAAGGTGAAGAGAGGAAGGTTGGTGGACCGACCACCAACCCTCTCCCCTAACACCCTCGTACCAAATTATCTTTGGTGTGGTTAATTTCTACTAACCTTAGTTGGTAGTGGGATGTGGGAGGATAGATCCTCTAACTACCTATCCCCTTCCCCATCTCTTTCTCTCCCTCCCCCCTCTATCTCTTTCCCCTATCTCTCTATATCTTGTGTGGACAAATAAAAGTCTATTGAACCTAGGGTTAGTTTGAAGTGGTGATAGTGGTAGCGTGAGGTGAGGTCTGACTGATGACATAGCATTAACATGAGGCATAAGTGTAGTAAAATCTCTAGGTGCCAAGCATATGAGGAATGATAGTGGCCCGATGGCGCGATGGTGGGGTGTGTGAAGAGGGTGGATGTACAAAGGATGGTCAGGAGGTGACTAGTGAAATAGGGAGGTAGTGATCAATTGGTCCTCCATAGTGTAGGAGGTTCATGCGTGAAGGTTTTTAGGCTTCTTCCCCCATATGTTTGATCATTCCTAATCAAACATCCACCTTCCCACCACATGGCAGGTGGGGTAAAGTGAGTTTGTGGGATCGAACCACCAACGTGACTCAGAGGGACCATTACATATTTCATCATATATGTTTGTGCATAGTCCAAATCACTAGGTGGCCCAATCATGTGGTCGGGTAGGGGGAAACACTGAATCAGGTTCGCCTGGCTCAACCTAGGGGAAGGAGAAGGCTGTGCGATGTGCATGGGAACCATGCACCTACACCCAAATGATGTGTGGAGTGAGAATCACCCCCCCTTTTATAGAATTCCACATGAAACCCTTATGTGTCACTACATGGATTTATTTTCACCTACGTAGTGTTGTTTTCGGAATTTTCACTAAGTGTCAGTTTTAGAAAACTAAATAGATTACCCTATGTGTTTTTTCATGTAGATTATGATGGTGTGATTTGTTCAACCATTTAAGGAATTTTAAAATGTTTTTTCGGTTTAATTATATATTTTTATTCATAGGGCCAATAACGGGGGCATGGTGTGATAAGAAAAATCATGCATAGGGTTTGGTACTCCCCTGAAAATAGGTTAGTAATAAGGTGTAACCCCCCTTATAAAAATATAGTTCAGTACCCCCACCCACTTAAGGTGAGAGTCTTCCAAAGTTTTAGAATGGGGTAAACACTCTCTTTATCATAACCCTCCCCCACTAAAACCCCTCCAGATCAGAAAATGATAGAGGAGTGACCCCTATGGTCCACCTCCAGTAGGTCCCCGGTTAGTGACTAGCACCGATGGAATTTATTACAAGAATATGAGGCATTAACCTTTTAATTTATAGGAGAAAAGAATAAAAACATTTATCTACACCCAAATATTCTCATATAATATATATTTATTCCTACAACCTAATGTTTCCTATATGCTATACATCATCAAAGTAAAATAAATGCAATAATGACACTAAAAACACTATATCATCTTCCAAATCCATCCAAGATACCCAAACAACAGATCCAATCACTCCTAGACTATCCTATAAACACTTAGAAAACTGTGGTGGGGTGAGAACCTAGAATTTATTAGTAATAAAATCTTTTTATGTAATTCTATATCCATAAGAAATACAATACTGAGATAGACATGCATGGAAAATTTTTAGCAAGAAAAGAGTGTGGGAAGAGTGAATAAGTAGAGTAATACTCACATAATTTTCATTATTAGTATTATTACCTATAGATATATTTTCATATAATACCAATGAATAATCATATGTGAGTATAGGAAATCCCAATTTCTAGGGATTTATAATAATTAACATGTATTCTATAATGTAACATCAATAATGAATAAGCATTCCATACCACAATTACTGCCTTAATATCACAATCTAAAGATTATTTTTACAAGAATTCAAGCCCAAATCTCAACCTACACCAATAATCCCATCATCACATCCTCACACCATGTGAATCCAAATCATCACATCCATATACCTCATGCGACTACATCACCACATCCCTACACCCCATGTAGACACATCATTACATCCCTTCACCCTGTGAAACCACATCATCATATACCTATACCCTATGAAACCACACCATCACATCCCTATACATCATCCAACCAAAACATCATATCTCAAAACCTCATGCAACCACACTATCACATACCTCTAACTTGTGTAGCCTCATCATCCCTTTTAAAACTCATGCTGAACCTCGAGCCATTATAACCCAATACATAACATAAACCTCAAATACATTATAGATAGATGTATTTTAGGTTGGAGATGGTGATAAATAATGGTATAGAGGGTCGGGGGGTGAATTGACCAAATTAAAAAAAAAATTAAAGAGAAGGTTAAATATCAATGTTAATTAAGAGAGTTAATTTTCAAAGTTTATTTGCAGTGGAAAATTAATGAATGAGCACAAATAATTTTTATAGTAGTTTAGTCCAAAGTGGAAACACTAAATACTTATAACTCTCTACTATATGAGGGATATGTTATGCACTATACATATTTTTTAAAAGGGAATCATAATCCTATTACAAGAATCATTTTCTACAAAATGGATGGATAATGACAATAGAACAATGAATTTTTCATGGGGAGTCATATCTTAATTATAACACTGACTTTAGACTATGAGAGTCACAACTTGAACGGTTTTGAATTTTGAATCAGGGAGTCACAACCCAATGAAATAAAGAATTATTTTGAATAGAAAATCATAAATAGAAGGTGTGAGTACAAGTGTGAGAAATAGGAAGTAGTGATACAAACATAAGAAATTAGGACGAAATAGATAGAAGATGAAAAAGAGAAGCATAAGTACTAGTTCTTGAGTAATGGATCAAATTGTATTATCAAGGAAGTAATAGTCAAAGATTATTTGATTTAGCACTTAATATATTGTCTAGAATATGAACCAATGATCACACAAGACTTTACAAAATTGTACAACACTTAAAAATTCACACATTTATTCTTGAGGGAATGATAATATTTTGAATTTGTTATCGATGATATTAAATATATAAAACCTAGTCAACCTACCTCGAAATAAAGAACTGTAAAGATTAATTAACACATTCTATTGGTAAAAAATTTAAATTAATAATAATAGTTCTATAATTATCACAAAATTTATCTCATAGATAAAAATAAGTTTATAGAATAATCATAAAAAATAAATTCATTAGAAATTATTTTTTTTATTCACTAAAGTTTGAATAAATTCAAAAGAATTTCATAATAATATGTTATTTTTTAAAATTATCCGTTCAAAATATCTCCAAATTAAATGGTAAATTATATCCTTTCAAATATCATAAAACATAAATTAAAATTAATGTAACTACATTAAACTAAATTGAATAGCTATGAAATAAATTTATTAATAATAAAGATTAATTTATAAATCAATTGATACATAAAATATTCAAGATAAATAAACTTGAAATATTTAAGTATGAACTTCCAGTATTCTCATCAAAATAATGAACAAAATAGATTTTCAATATAACTAATTTAAAATACTTAAAAATAAATTTTAATGGTTTTAAAAATAATTAGCATATATTTTGAAATAAATAAATAATTTAAAATAACTGAAATGAACTTTTAGTAAAATAAAAATATCAAAATACTAAAACTGTAGTATCATATAAATATATCCATATTTTTTTTTAAAAAATGGTTTAATTAAATTTTTACACATAGTAGTAGAATAAGAGAACCTAGATATTATGGTACCATGATTAAGTACACGGTTGTAAAAATGTAAGTTCATTGTCACATATCACAACCACAGATCACAATTGTAGATCAAATTTGTAGATCATGGTCACAGTCACACCTTATGGTAGCACAAAACTAACGGTCACAAGTGCTCCCTTCTTACGGTCACAAATATCCATTTTTATGGTCACATGAAATAATATGAAAATTTTGGCAGTGATATCCACATTTCTTCACTATAATATTAAACTGCAAGGTGAGAAACAAGAATAACACATCATGGTCGGTTTTACTTCATTTCATTAGCTGAACGTACGGTCTGTATATATACAAGCTTTATACAATAAAAAAATAACGTCGGACATATTAAAACTACATAAACTTATAGAACTATAATTCATAGTCTGATATTGAAATCATGAGAACAAATGAATACAATTCATAAAAAGAGAATAGTAGAACATACAGACTGATAGAGTGTCTTGGTTGTTTGAGTTTTGATTTGTCTTCACTTCTTATGGTCATAGATAAGTTCATGATAGCATGGAACCCCTCATGCATGACCGAATACCTCATCCATGGTAACAAGTATTATGCATAGTTTTATTCATCATGGTATAAAAATTTCACAGAAGTAGGAAGGTGCTTCACATAGTTGGATAAATATATCTTACGATAGAAGATAAAATTTAAAGGCACGGTAGTAATTTTTTTTAAAATCATGGTAATTTGTAAATTTGAATGTTACAGTATGAGGTAAATGACAACATAAAAATATTTAATATAGTAAGTAGAATTAAAAAATTTAAATACTAATAACAAGTTTAATTTAAATTAACAAAAAATAAATTATTAACAATTAATATACTATAAATTACATAATTAAAAAATCATAGTGTGTGAGGTAAAAACACTGTGTGAAATTATAGTTACCCATTTGATAAACAATAAACATTTAATAAATTTACTTATCAATAATAATAAAATATTAAAAAATATTTTGAGTTATTTTTAATATTAAAAAATTACCAAAATAAAATTAAAAAACACTCAATATTAATAATATCTCCTAACAATCTTCCCCTTTTTAGAAATTACAAAACCAAACAATATTTTTTTTAATTTTTTTTCAAAAATTATTCACCTTTTTAATATTTATACAAAAGTAAAAAAATTTAAAACTAAAGTAAAATAATTAAAAACTCCACTTGTATAAATAAGTTATTATTTGAAATAGTAAACCCCCCCCCCTTAAATAAATAAGGGAAAACATGAATTAAGAACAATAAATCTCACATAGTATTAAAACCTAGTAAATGAAAATATATATTAAAAGGTTTTAATCTCCCCCTGTATAAATGCATATATAAAATTTTTATAAATACAAGAAGATATGAAGTTCTATATTTAGGAATTTTTATAGATATCAAACAAATTATAATGTATCTAATATACCAAGTTTAAATTTAATTTTCTAAAATCAAGTAGAATACAATGGTTTATACAAAATATTAGCAAGTTTATTTTCTATAGGCACATAATCTAAAACAATATCACATTTATTATCCCAATAAATATGGATATTTTCAAAATTTAAACCAAAATTAGATAAAATCTACTTAATCCATAAAGATTGAGAGAAAAAATATGTAGTAGATATGTACTGAATTTCAGTAGTTGAAAAATAAATATTGTTTTGTTTATTTGAAGTCAAAGAAAATAAATTATTACCAATAAAGTGTCGAATAACCAAGGTACTTTTTCTATCAAGTATGTATCCTCTAAAATCAAAATCAGATTAGATAATTAAATCAAATTAGTTTTGTTTTGAATAAAAAACCTATATTAATATTTTATTTAACAAATCTAATAATACACTTAACATTTTTTATGTGATATTCCTTAGGATATGATTGGAATCTAATATTCAAACAAACACTAAACATTATATTTGGTCTAGAAGTAGTTAAATCCAAAAAAATACCAATCATGCCTCTAAAAATTTTAGAATCAATATATTTTCCAGAAGTATTAGAATCTAACTTAAAACTAATATTCATAGGATTTTTAAAAGTTTTATAATAATCAAGACCCAAACTCTTGGATAAATCCTTAGAATAATTGGAATGATTTAAAAATATTATATAGTTTATTTGAAAAATTTGAAGTCCTAAATGGAATTTTAATTCTCCCTTAAGACTCATATGAAAATCATTTTCTATCAAATTTTAAAACTTTTTGTAAAGAAAATAATTTGAATATCCAAAAAAATATCATCAATATAAATTTGAATAATTAAAATATCATTTGAAATAATTTTAATAAATAAAGTTGGAACTACTTTTCCTTTAGAAAAATATTTTTTTAGAAAAAAAGTAATTCTATCATACCAAGAATGAGGTGATTATATTTTGATAACTTAATAACATGATTAGTAAATATCTCATTTTCAAAACCAGTGGGGTTCTTAGCATAAAATTAGTTAAAAATAAAACCATTTAAAAATGAAATTTTCACTTCAATTTGAAATAACTTAAAACTTTGATAATTGGAAAAGGATAACAAAATTCTAATAGATTCAATTCTAGAAACATGTGTAAAAGTATTATCAAAATAAATATATTCTTCTTGATAATAACCTTGAGAAATAAGTCTAGCTTTATTCTTAATAACCTGTCCGGATTCATCCATCTTATTTCTAAAAATCTACTTAGTTCTAATAAAATACTTATCTATAGGGGGTTCAACTAAAGACAAAACAATATTATGAGAAAATTTATTAATCTAATAATTTATAAAAAAATACAATTAGAATCATTCAAAGCCTCATCAAAATTATTAGGAACAAAATCTGAAATAAAATCAGAATTAATAAAAAATTCAAAACATAATTTCTAGTTTTAATTATAGAATCAATATTACCTATAACATAATCAACTGGATGATATTTATGAATCTTACAAGATATAGTATTAGGTTGTGAAGTATTATGATCCACCTAAAATGATTCACTATCACTTTGAGGTTTTTCTTCACCAAAATTAAAATCTCTAAACTCATCATAAAAAATTATAAATCAGAATTCAATTTTACGTTATATTCTTAAAAAATAACATGAAAAAATTCTTCAATAACCATATTTATTTTATTATAAACTCTATAATACTTATTATTATTAATATAACCAATAAAAAATCCTTCATCACCCTTAGCATTAAATTTGTCTAAATTATCCTTTGAATTCAAAATAAAAACTTTACATAAAAAATTAAAATCAATAACTTTAGGCTTTTACATTTAAACAATCCATAATAAGTTTTATTCAATAAATGTATTATAAGAATTATATTTTAAATATAATAAGTAGTAAAAATATCTTCAACCCAAAATATCAAGGAAAATCATATTCACTTAACATAGTTCTATAAATTTCAATAAGAGTTCTATTTTTCTGTTCTATAACACCATTTTAATGTGGTTATCTTGAAGAAGAAAAATTATAAAAATAAAAATTCTTTTCATAGATTTTTTCAAAATATAAATTATGAAATTAACCTCCTTTATCACTATTAATCAAAATAATCATACAACCTTTTTCATTTTGCACTAAATTACAAAAAATAGCAAATCTATATAGAATATCATTTTTATGTGAATTAAAATAAACCAATATAAATCTAATATAATCATAAAAAATAACTAAAGTATATTTTTTTCCTCCATGTCTAGAAATTTTAGTAGGAACAAATAAATAAATATATACCAATTATAATGGTTTATTAGTTTTTATCTGATTGATAAGTCTAACAGAGACTTTATGTTGTTTTCCATTCATGTAAGTGTCACAAACATGAAACTATTCTTTCTTCATAGTAGGAAACTGTAGCATGTTCTCATGTTTTGAGAGATTATGTAACATTATGAAATTAACATGAACTAATCATCGATGCTAAAGGATTATATCACTCTTCACACCATTTAAACACTTAATATGTTGAACTATTAGTTCAAAAAAATCAATTGTATAGATATTTTCCTTTTGATTAGCATAAAATAACAAATAATTATCCCTAAAAACTAAACACTTATCATTTTTAAAATTAAATTCTATTTCATTATCAAATAATTCAGTTATACTAATTTAATTATGTTTTAAACCATAAATATTTAAAAATTGAGAAATAAAATTTGAATTAGAAATACCCACTTTAACAAAACCTTTTACATTGAAATTGGAATGATTTCTAAATGAAATAGTGACTCCATAAAATTTATTTTGTGTGATAAAATTTGATGGGTCTTATTTCATATTCCTTGAAAATCCATTGTACATATACCATATGTTGTTCTTGATACATCTAAAGTATTTTTCCTTCAAAAAATCAATTACTTGAAAACTTTGGAACCCAAGCTTCTTTGGTTCCAATCAGATTAGTAAAATAATTTTTAAATTCCCACACAAGAATTTTAAAAAGTATTTTAAGGTACTATAGATAAAAAATATTTAGAAATACGAGTCTTCATAAATCCTAATGACTTTAAATATAAGAGAACAATAATTTTCAAAATGTAATTTCATACCACATCAAAAACATCTAACAATAAAAGTATAAACATTTTCACTTTTCAAAAAATGATTTTGATAAATTTAAGGTTAAATCCTATCATAGACAATACCATATTTTTTTCTATTTGTTTTATTTAAATACATCATTTTATAATACTTTTCCTGAACCTAAATAAAACCATACACTTTTTTCATAATACTTTTAACTTCCTTTTTCAAATTTTCATTAAAATCCTGAGCAGATATAAAATCATCATTAAATTTATCTTGAGAATCAGAAGTTTATTCCTTATTTTTTCCTTTTATTAGAAAATAAATTTATTTTCTGAAATATGCTTTTCATTTTTTCTTTAAACTTATTATATAAATCAGTTTCTTTAAAAAATTATTTTCCCAGTCTTTTAATTTCTTTATTTAACTTAGAAATATTAAGATTCTCAGAATCATAATTAGAATTTGAACAACCATAATAGAATCTAGAATCACTAACCTCATTTAGGGATTCTATAAAACATAGATTATCAAATTCTTTATCAGTTATATACTCTTCAGTAGAATCATATTCTTAGTATAAATCCACCTTATTTTCAATTTTTTTTCTACTTATTTTTGTATTTATATTTATTATTGAGTTTTAGGTAGTCAGGATTTATATTAACTTTATTTATATTCTCAAAATAAGTAACATTTGAAGTATTATAATTAGTAATACCTTTGTAACAAATCAACTTGGGTGAACTTGAAAAGCCACCTAAACTAGCCCATCACATAAAATAGGTAAAATAGGATAACAGAAACCAGTCTTGAATATAAGTAAAAAATACATATAACCAAAGTGGAAAAAAGAAACATATGAGATACCTCAAAGACATACAATCCATTCCAAAAAATGGATAATCTAGAAATTTTGTCAAATCTACACATGACCATAAGGTCACCTCTAAACCAACTCGAACCGAAGTTAGCGACAATAAGAGAATCCATTATTCTACAATATCCCATCCTTTTATATAAATCCTAAAATACAATATCTACAACCATCCAAGGAAAAATTAGGGTGTGAGAAAAAATCATAGTAGGATACCAACAAATAATCTATATAAGTTCTAATAATTGGAATGAATAATATCCAGCTTGAAAAAAAATCCATTTTTATAGAAACTTTTATAAATAAAACAATTTAAAAACATTACTTAAACATTCTTTTGATTTTTACACAAAATTAATATCTAGGAAAAACATAATATAAACATGTGAGAAAATATCCATGAAATAAACTATCATGCAATAAACAAACAAGAAATGAAAAAGCACCATCTAGTCGGGATCCATCCTATGGGACAATATGTACTTGACACTAAAGAGCCTAAAAAGGAATAATTTTGGATCCAACCAATATTGAGTCCTTCCACTGACCATCAATATCCAAAAGGTTACCTCCTAGTGGTGCTACACACACGAAGGCTACCTAAGGATCTTTACTGATACACCCAAGGTCCCCGATGTGCTAAGTTTTTCAATTTCCGTTTTATAAACCACACTCATATTTTTTTGAAACATTTACAAAGACAACCTGATCTAATTCAAGGTTTGAAAATTAATTTCCAAATCTAGAAAATTCCATTTTCAAAGCCAAAAAACCTAAAAACAAACCCATTCCTCTCAATTTTAACATATGCATATCTATTTCAAAACCCAAAGGAATCGATAATAAAAACTAGCAATTTAAGAAATTAGAACACTTGAATAAATCCACTAACCTCAAGAACAAAGATAACCTGTCCTCCTTCAATAATAGGGATTGGAAACCATGGGATCAACCTTGAAACAAAAAGGCATGACAAGAAGATGAAAAGGATTGATATAAATCACTATCCAAACATGAATATAAACAAAAAACATGACCAACATCATTGTGTAACCAATTAAAACAAAGGAAATAAGGAATTATTACCCAGAACGACACACCATAACCAAAAGGATGATCAATCACTGAATAAATGATTTGGAGGGGATTAAGGTCACCAAAATCACCCAGGGAAGCTCTAGGTTGCGAGACCAAGGAATCCTATAATTAATTGAATAAGAAACCACTCACACAGTACCATAAAATCCCAACTCACGAATACTACACAGTGTATAATCAACTTACACATTGTGTAATCCATGAAGCTCATATACACTAGAAAACTTGTCATTTTTTTATTAAAAACTAGATATTTTCCATTACATGATGTAAACCCTTTACACAACATGTTAACATCTCATACTATGTATCCGGTTTATGAATTTTGTCTGGTGACTATTACACATCATGTACTCCCATTACATACAGTGAAATCACCCAACAAATAGAAAAACTATATGTTTAAGATGAAAAACTCTAAATAATCCATGAATTCACCATTATAGGTATCCTACCAATTTATTTTTCGACATTATTCATCTAATGAAAAAGAAAACTAAAAAAAGGTTAAATAATACCTAACAAAAAGGTAATGGGGTGTTACAATCTCCCCACCATAAAAGATTTATGCCCCTAGAAAGTGATCAAGATCCTTGATCCATAAAAAGAGAAGGCCACTGCTACCTCATCAACAAATCCCTCTCCCAAATATTGTAGATATCCTATCCTCACTGTCATAGTACTTTGACTTGGGAGATCATTTTACCATGTAGTACCTTATCATGGTGATCCATAATCTAAAATGGATTCACAATAAAATTGGTATTGGGATCATGATCAATATCCTCCTATCTAATCACATGGGAAGGATTCAATATATACCTCCTCAACTGGGAAACTTGAAAAAAGTCATGGTTATAATTCAATCATAAAAAATTACACTTGATAATCCACCCTCCCTAGTCATTCGATGATCTCAAAGGGCCCCATAAACCTCAGTGCCAACATAGACTAATTACCCAACTAACGATGTCCCAAGTGAGGTGAAACCCTGACAAATGCCCGATCACTAACCTCAACCTCCAGCAGTTGAAGTCAATGGTCCTCATGATATTTATAATGACTTTGTGCTATGATAAAATTTTTCAAGATCAACTACACCATCTATGTCGTCTCCTAAACAATGCTCAGTCCAACTAAGGAACACTCTCCCAACTCTGACCATCATAAGGGAGATCGACATGGCCACCAATAAAAATAATTATTGGGAACTATCATGATTAAATCTTGATAACTATTGTTATATTAAAATTCAATTAGAGGAAAATTCATATCCCAGGAACCACCAAAATCAAGAACAAAATACCAAAGTATATACTCAATCACCTGGATAACTCCTCTATCTATCCATCTGTATGCGGATGATATGTTGTGATCAATTTAAACTGGTAAACCATCATCTCCTGAAATCCATTCCAAAACCTAGATGTGAACCTCAGGTCCCTATTAGAAACAACTATAGAGGTAACCCCATAAAGTCTCAAAATATCTCAGATGTACAATCCCCCAAGATATTCCACTTTAATCATTTCATTAATAGTTAAGAAATACACCTATTTAGAGATTCATTCAATGATCAACCAAATCACATCCTTCCCACTAAGAGTCCATAGAAATCAAATAACGAAGTCCATGGAAATATCATCACACCTTCATGCTGGAATGGGTAAGGAATACAACAAACCTACAGGTATCTAGTGTTCTGCCTTAATTCTATGACAAGTGAGACATCATGAAACAAAATTTGTAATAGACTGCCTCATTCCTAGACACCAATACTGAAGTCTCAAATCATGATACATATTGTTAGATCTAGGGTGTATTGACCAACATGACTAGTTCTCACTATCCAAAAACTCCCACCTTAGGAAAATGGAAAACCAACTTGCAACGGAAGCACAAGGCTCCACTAGGAGACTGAGACCAATCACCTATAGTCTCCCCACCATAAATACTTTCACTAAAAATCTGGAAATTAGTTTAATAAGTATGATCAAGAATAAACCACTCATCAAACAATTATTCATCCCTCATTTAAGCCATACATAACTATCCACCATACTCTTCCACTTTCAAGATCATCTCAGTAAACAAACTCATTAGAGACCACTCCTAAATTGATTACTTCATAGCTTGTGTTAGTAATTTTTTGATCAACGCATCCATAACCACATTATCTTTCCTAGGGGTATAAGAAATATCAAAATAAAAATTATTAAGATACTCTACCAATGTATCTATCGAAAATTTAGATCCTTATGAGTAAAAATATATTTTAGGCTCTTATGATCTGAATACACTGTAAAACAATCTCCAAAGAGACCGTGACACCACATTTTGAGTTCATTCATAATAGATTCTAACTCAAGATCATGGGTAGGTTATTTATTCTCATGAGGTTGTAACTGGAAAGATCCATAAGCAACCACTGGTTTCCCCTACATCATAACACATCCCAAACCCATAATATAAGCATTACTGAAAACATAATAACACAAACCTAGTTTTGGAAGAATAAAAACTGTAGCTAAATTCAACCTCACATTTTTCTCCTCAAAATATATTTGAAACTTTTCATCCAAATCAAAATTTACACCCTTAAGTGTTAAATATGTCATCAGAGATGAAAGATTGTAGAAGTCTCGAATAAATCACTTGTAATAGCCATCCAAACCCAAGAATATTCGTATCTCAAATACGTTTCTAGGATTCTCCCAAGACATAACAACCTATACATTTTTAGGATCCAATGAGACACCCCTCTCAGTTGTTACATACCATAGAAGCTTCAACTCTCAAATCCAAAACTCACACTTGGAAAGCTTACCATACAGGTGATGTTCCTTTAAAATTCAAAGAATAATATCCAAATGTTCCATATACTCCTATTATAACTTGGAGTAAACCAAAATATCATCCATGTAAACAACAACAAAATAATCCAAGAACTAATGAATGATCTGGTTCATCAATTCCACAAAACCACAGGTGCATTAGTGAGACCAAATAAAACAATTAGAAACATGAACTGCTAATATTGAATCCATAACATTGTCCTAGGTATATCCTCTTCTCATAATTTAAACTAGTGGTACCCTAGATGAAGGTAAATATTATAAAACCAATGATCCCCTCTAAGTTGATCAAAGTGATCAATAATCCTTGGAAAATGATATTTTTTCTTAATGGTCACCTGATTCAACTTTCAATAATCAATATAAAGTAACAAGCAGTTATATACCTTCTTATAAAAGAGGAAATACAAAGACCACGATGACATGATAGGATGAATAAATCCCTTCTCCTATAGGTCCTCTAGATGGTCCTTATGTTCCACCAACTCAGCAGGTTCCATTTGATAAAATGACATAGAAATGGGAATCTTAATAGGGAGCTGGTCAATAGTAAACTTAAACTCTCTCTATGGTGGAAAACTAGAAAAATCATTAGGGAAGACCGCAGGGTATGTATGCAAAACCGAAGGTAGATAAATACCCAATAAAGGCTCAAATTCATCAATAAATATCTCTAAAAATTAGAATGATATTACCCTAGCATAAGGATCAAAAGGCCCCACCCTTCCCAATCTAGAGACCTACTCACCCTGAAATACATGAGTGACCCATCAGAAGATAATAGATGAAACCAATGATGATAATAGTCTATCTAGGCTTTAACACTGGTCATCTAATCAATACCAACAATCAATTTGAAGATGTCAATATCAAGCACTATGAAGTCCTACACCACCTCATAGTCGGCTATCAGCACCCAACACACAGGACATCTAAAACCTTGTTCAGACCTCCTTCCAAAAGGTATAGAAATATCCAAAAATAGTGAAATAATCTCCTAACACAATCCCAACACATAAACTAACTTTGATGATATGAAATAATTAGTAGCACCAATATCAAAGAAAGCTAGCACCATAGAATATGAAATAAACACCTTACCTCTAAAAGTAGATGACCCTACTTCAGATTCCTCTTGTGTATACTCTATCACATAAACTCATCCAGTCTTAGCCACATGAACATCCACCATGGCCTGAGGATTAGAATCACCACTCTTAGAAGCATCAGTATAAACCTATGAGCCCTTGGTGAATGTGTATCTAGACTTACTGCCCTGGGACATCCTTTCAAAAAAAAACTTCAGGTGGTTTGATCATCCACAAAGATGAAAAGTACCAGGAACCTATATATAGTTAGTCCTAGTATGAATACACCTCCTACACTAGTAGCATATGACCTGTTTCTATCTTGATGAATCCCTTGAAACTGGTCCTATAGAAAACTGAAAACCTTCTCATTTTCTTTTTTGGATAGATGAAACACCCTGGCTAACCACTGTGCCAACTGAATCTCCACCCAAACCTATATTTCCATCTATGTATTCCTTAACCAAAGATTCCTTATCAACCACTTCAAAAAGGTCATAAGGAACATGAGTATCAGTATTGATTGAATATCTGAGCTCAATCCCAACTCAAACCTCCAAGAATTTAGGTATTCATTAGTGACGAGCTTCGGTGCTAGATGCACTAACTCAACAAAATGGGTGGAATACTCCAGAATCGTGTGCTCTCCCTACTCCAAATTAAGAAACACTTGAGTCTTCACTACATGTAAAATCTCAGGATAAAACTTATGGTTAAATATATTTTTTAAGGAATCCCATGTAGGATCCTTGTGAAACTTATCTTTCACAATATAGTTCCACCATTTCTTTCCAAGTCCCTCAAGAATATATACGGAAAATCCCACCTTATAAGCCTTAGGAGTCTTCAAAAAGTTTAAGATCCACTTAATCCACTGAAACCACTCCTTGGATTATTGGGGTCCTTTTTCACCATAGAAGACATGTGGATGTTTCTTGGTGAATTCTGATCCATGATCAACTACTTGTCATGAGTTCCTAACACCCAATTGACCTAGAGTATTAATGATATGGATAACAACTTCAACCATAGAAGGGTCCACTAGAGGATTCACCTGCGGATTCTATCTCCCTGCTTCATCTCTTTGATTTGGAAGATCTCTTCTTAGAGTAATTTTTTAATAAACACAATATAATAAACAATAATTCATGAGAATATTTCAAAAACCATAGGACCAAATTCAGATATCCATATTAAATATTTAAAACAAATAGTTTAAAAAAAATAATAAACTTACAACTGAATGAAAACATTTTAAGAAGGATAAGGTCCATTTAAATAAACTTCTGATCAGTCTATTCAAACAACCCAACACACACAAAGTCACAAACTTAGTAAATAGGTCCATTTAAATAAATTTACCATACACTTCATTCAAATTTCCCTAAATACCAAGTCTCATACTTAGTAAAAAATTTATGACCACCCATGGTAACCCGAGTTCATAGGAATAAGGGAGCCGACCAAGCCCCTTTTCCACACTTACTATTTTAATTCTCATGGTCCTATCTCATTTCTATATCAAACACAAAACCAAACTCAGTTAGTGATGACACACTTGAGGTTGAGTAATCCCTTTGATACCAAATTGTAACGAACCAAATCAGGTTAACTAGGAAAACACTTGAACTGGCCCGTCACATAAAATTTGTAAAATAGGATAATAGAAACAATGATTTAATATAAGTAAAACAATACATTAAATCATATTACAAAGAATAAATAGAAGAGATACCACAAATACATACAATCCATGCCAAAACTGGCTAATCCAGAAAGATTTTCAAATCCTCATGTGACCAGTTGGTCGCCTCCGGACTAACCCGAACCAAAGGAAACTATAACAAGAGAATCCAACCTACTATAAGATTCCCTTATCTTTATCTGAATCCTATAATATAACATCTAAAACCTCCCAATGAAAAAAGTAGGGTGTGAGCTAAAATCCTAGTAGGATGCCACCGAAAAATCTATACAAGTTATAATATCTGAAATGCACAAGCTCTAGCTTTAAAACAAAATCCAGTTTTACAAGCACTTATATAAATAAAAAAATTTAAAAAATTCATTAAACATTTCTTTGATTTTTACAAAAAAGTGAATATCTAGGAAAAACATACTATAAAAATATGATCAAATATCTATGAAATAAACTATCATGTAATAAACAAACCATAAATTAACAAGAACTATCCAGTCGGGTTCCATCCAATGGGAAAATATGTACTAGACACTAAAGATCCTAAAAAGGCATAATTTTAGATCCATATAATATCTATTCCTACCATAGTCCATTAATATCCAAAAGGTTACCTCCTAGTGGTTCCACATACTCTATTGCTACCCGTGTCTCTTTCCGGACACACCCAAGGTTCACAATGTGATAATTTTTTTAATTTTAATTTTTTAAACCTTGATCACATTTTTTTAAAACATTTACAAAGACATTTCAGTCTAATTTAGGGTTTGAAAATTAATTTCCAAGTAAATGAAATTCTGTTTTCAATGCCAAAAACACTTAAAAAAACAAGAACACATGCATTTAAATTTAAACACATGAATATCCATTTCAAAACACAAAGGAAATGATAAGAAAAATTATAAATTCAAGAAATTAGAACACTTTAATAGATCTACCTACCTCAAGAATGAAGATAACCAAACTGCCTTCGACAACGGGGATTGAAAACCATGAGATCAACCTTCAAGCAACAAGGCATGATAAGAAGATGAAAAGGGTTGATAAAAATCATTATCCAATCATGAATCTAAACCAAAAACATGAACAACACTTCTATGAATCCAATGAAAAGAAAGTAAAGAAGGAAATGTTACCCTAAAAGACACACCACAACCCCAAGGATGATAAATCAATGAAAAAATGATCTGGAGGGGATGAAGATCACCAAAATCACCCAAAATCACCTAAAAAAGATGTAGTTTTCAATATAAAGGAATCATACAATGAAAATAATAATAAACCACTTTTGTATCACCCTAAAATACCAAATCATGACTATTACATTCCATGTAATCAACTTACACATCATGTAATCTAGAAAGCTCATATATGCTATAAAACCCATTGAATTTTTATTAAAACTCTAATATTTTCCATTAAATGATGTGGAACCTTTACATGGAATATAAAAATCTCATTATATATATCCAATTCATGGATTCTCCCTAGCATCCATTACATATCATGTAATCCCAATACACAACATGAAATCACCTAGCGAACAACAAAACTACAGGTTTAAGCTGAAAAAATTCAAAAAATCCATAATATCACCATTGCAGGTATCCTACCAATTTCTTTTTCACAATTATTCATAAAAAACGAATCCAAAATTAAAGGTCAAATATTACCTGGTGGAAATATAATGGGGTGTTATAAACTTTCTTATCTCCCTTGAGTTTTTCCTTTAGAGATTTAATTTTAAATCAATTCCTGAATCATCCTTTTTAAATTATTTTATAAACTACAGTCAAAATATGACCCACATTTTATTTTTCAGTATCCTATAGCTTAAAATAATAAGATTAAATAGAAACAACATTAATAGATTTAAATTCTACACATTTTCTTTTTGTTTTCTCCTGTTAATCCATATTCTTCAATTCTAGTTCATAATAAAGTAATGATCTGATGAGTTCATCCAATGTGTATTCCTTAGAGTTTTTTATTTCATTGAATACTAATTTATTTTCATGAAACTTATTGGGTAGATCTCTTAGGACCCATTAAACAAGTTTTGGGTTGTCTAATTTTTCTCGAAGTATGGTAATTCCATTCCCAATGATAGTGAATTAGTAGAACATCTGCTTCATAGTTTTTTATTCACCCATGTTGAAGTCTTGGCACTCATCTCAAAGAATTAAAATATTAGTTATAATTAGTTTTTCTGAGATTAGGTGAGTATCTTATAGAATATTCCAGATCTCATGAGCTATCTTACATACATACACATTACTAAACACACTTCTGTTAATAACGCAATACAAAATATTTATTACATTGTAATTCGAAATATATTTTTCAGTTTAGTTTTCTATAAGATTATCATGTTCATATTATAGTAGTTTGTATAGTTTTACAATGATCGACCAATGATCTATGATTAACCACTATAAGAATATCTCCATTTTGAATTTCCAGTAACCATAATCATTTCCATTAAAGTGAGGTGGATTTTGAGGAATCCATGCATCATTTACATTCATTCCTTCCACCTTAAAATGATTTTTCTTTAGACTAAATCTTATAGGATATAAAAGTTATCATAATAAAACACAAACAAAGAATATATATCCAATAGGAAAAGGTTCTTGATACCAGGTGTTTGATATCAGAAAAAGAAACAATAGAGGAAATTTATTCTAAACAAGGTCAAACCTCATATATCAATTGTTAGGCCAGAGTTGGGGATGACATATGGTCTATAGGGGGAGGGGGTGAATAGACTAGAATTAAAATAATTTGAAATAAGGTTTAAATATAAAATTTAATTATAAAAGTTAATTTTTATAATTGATTTTAAGTGTAAAATAAAAAAACATGCACATGGAATTTTTATAGCACTTCAATTCAAAGTGGACCTACTTTACTATTATACCTCTATACTCTATAAGAGGTAAATTTTGTACTATAATAATTTTTGAAGGGGAATCATAATCCAATTAAAAGAATCATTTTCTATAAAGTGGAGGGATAAATACAAAAACACGCTAATTTTTTATGGGGAGTCACAACCTAATTATAACATTAAATTTAAATTATAGGAGTCACAACCCAAATAGTCCTAACTTTAGAATATGAGAGTCATAACCTAAATAAATAAAAAATTCTTTTGAATGGGAAAGCATCAATATAAGGTGTGAGCATTATTGTGAGAGATAGGAAGTAGTGTTACAGACACAAGAAAATAGGATAAAATAGATAGAATCTGAACAAAACAAGTACATGTACTGGTTCTTGAGTAATGGATCAAATCATATCAACAAGGCCATAGTAGTTAAAGATGATGTCATTCAGAACTTGAGATATTGTTTGTAAGATGAAATAGTGATTACATAGGACTTTACAGAATTGTAAAACACTTTGAAAATTTATTGATTTGTTCTTATGGTAATGGTAATATTTCAAAGTTATTATCAATGATATTCAATATTTTAATCCCACTCAGCTTCCCTTTAAATAGAGAACTACAAGGACTTACAAACACCTTCCATGGGTAGGATAATTCAAAATAATAATAATAGTTCCATAGTTATGACAAAAATTATCTTGATGAGAGAAACAAGTTTCCAGAATAATCATCAATAATGACTTCATTTGAAAAAAATTTGAATAAATTTAAAGTAATCTCCATAATAATTGGTCAAACAATATTTGAAATTATCCATTAAAAATACCTCTAAAATAAATAGTAAAAGATATCCTTTAAAATATCATAAGATATAAATTAAAATCAATGAAACAACATCAAATTTTTTTAATATCTATAAAATAACTTTTTTAATAATAAATATTAATTTAGAAATCAATCAATACATAAAATATTAAAGATGAATAAAATTGATATATTCAAGTATGAATTTCCAGTATTCTCATCAAAATAAAGAATAAAATAAATTTCTAATATAACTAATTTAAAATACTTAAAAATAATTTTTAATGGTTTAAAAAATAATTATCATATATTTTTAAATAAATAAATTATGAAAAATAGTTTTAAAAAATTGTATTAAAATAAAAATTCTAAAATACTAAAAATAGAGTATCATATAAATATATCCTGATATTAATTTTTTTAAAATAATTTAATTATTTTTAGCCATATAAGTAGAATAAGAGAACTTGGATATTGTGGTACTATGAATAAGTCCTTGGTCACAAAAAAATTAAGTTTATGGTCATATTTCATGGTAACATCATATGGTCACATATCATGGTCATAGAGCATGGTCACAAATCACAATTGTAGATCATGGTCATAGTCACACCTTAAGGTGGAACAAAACTCATGATCATAGGTGTTCCCTTCTTACGATCCCAAGTCACCTTCTTATGATCACATGAAATAATGTTAAAAGGTTGGTGTATATATCCACTCCTCTTCACTATAATACTACACTATAAAGAAAGAAACGAGAATAGAACATCATGATCAACTTTACTTCATTTCATACACTGTACATGTGGTATACATATATCTAGGATTCATGCAGCAGAAAAATCACATAGGAAGTTTTCAAACAACATAAACTTGTTGAAAAAAAATTCATTGTTTGAGATCAACATCATGAGAAAAACTATATCTGATGTGACAAATGAGAATAACAGAACAAACAGACTGATGAAGTGTAATGGCTGTTGAGCTTCCATACGACTTCACTACTAACAATCATAAATGATTTAATGATAGCATAGAACTCCTCTTGCATAGTCAAACACATCAACCACAGTAGTAGGTATCATGCACAGATGCAACCCTCATGGTATAATAATTTCATGGAAGGAGGAAGGTGATTCACATAGTCAGATAAATATATTTTATAGTAGAAGATAAAATTTAATGGTACGATAAATGAAAATTTTTAGAAGCAAGATAGAAGATAAATTTTAAAGGCACGATAAGAGGAAAACAATAACATAAAAAACTTAATATAGTAAACAAAATTAAAAATTTCAAATACTAATAATAACATTAACTTAAATTAATGAACAAATAAATAATTAAAAACTAAAAAACTATAAATTTTAGAATTAAAAATTTATGGTGTGTGAGATAAAAATACTATGAGAAATTATAATTACCCATTTTATAAACAACAAACATTTAATAAATTCACATAATAATAACAATAATAAAATATTAATAAATATTGTGAGTTATTTGTAATTTTCAAAAAAATCACCAAAATCAGATCGATAAACACATAATATTAACAATCTACCCTAATCAAGATATGTGAAAATGTTAAACATGATACATTACATACCAAATCATATAAGAAACATGAACAAGTAAGAGGATAAAAAATAGTCACACAAGCAATTAATCATGTAAAACAAACTCATACAATTAAGCAGATAAAAAACTATAAATAATCATACAAGCAATCCTCCATATAAATGAAACTCATAATAATAATACAATAAGAACCCATTAATTGATAAAAAATAAAAAACCACATATAATTAAATAATTCATAATCACAATACATAATAAGAAAAATAGTGGTTGTGAGGTTTTCAATCTATAACCAAATTTATCAACCATGTCATCTTTGTTAGATGTGATAAAAAACCTCATGAACATTCTTCCCCATATTAATTTATCATCTTATCTATTATTTATATTTTAAATATTTTTGATTAATGATTTATCCACTTCTACCAAATAATTTCTATGAATTCATATTAATTATTATCTTACATTATTTTTTTCCCATTTAGTACATCTTTTAATACCTAAGTTAATTTAACAAAGATTATAGGAAACAACCTAAGCTTAAAATTACTTTACACAAGTTAAAATTATTATTACTTATTTATTTACTATCTTGAAATAATTATATTTATAAGATTAGAATTCTAGTTTATTATGTTAACCCTATCTTTGTCTGATTTCTGACTTAAATTCATTATTCTGTCACCACCTCCCCCACATAATATAGTTTCATAAGTTTATCTAATTCAACATATAAATTTTAATCTAAGTATTCCCATAAATATATATACCAACATATCATAAACATCACCATGTCTAGAAACCATAATAAAATCATCATTAAACATCATTATATATATGTGCAATATAAATTTAAAAGTAGCATTATAAGAAAAAATATCAATGGAAGTATATTAGAAGGAATATCACTTCCCATGTCCATTTCCATTTTTCATTATTTTCTTATTTATTTTAAATTCTAGAATATCTAGATTCACATAGGTATTTGTATAAAATTGACAGCATATATAATCATGCATAAACAATATATGATGGAAAAAGGATTCAACTGACCATGATCACCCTTCTATATTTATCTTTATCATTCCAGATCCCCTTCCATATAACTATTGTTAGAATATTCTCTATTTATATTAATGACCACATATTAAAGTAGAATATAACCAATTCCACTTATTCCATATAATAATAATACACACACATGGACATTTTATGCAATAATTTTAAAGAATACAGAAAAACCAAGACAATGAGGAATAAATTAAACATACATTGTAAAAATAGAAAGAATAGAATTTAAATACCCCTTATCCCTTGACCAAATAAGGGAATGAGAAAAGGGTGAAATTTTAAATACTTAAATTAGATAAAACCCTTCCCCATAGACTAAATAATTACCACTAATCCTAATAAGTGAGGATAATATTAACTTTATGTTTGAGTTTATTCCATAGAGGATAAAAAAAATATTTAATCTTTTCAAGGAGTCCTTTATTAAGGAAATAATGGGATAGTATCAATAAAGAAAATGAGGAGGTCACCCTACACTCATTTTAAGAGGCTATTAAGAAAAGATAATGGTGATTATTTCTATCATTTAGTACTAGGGGATGATAATATAAGGTATTAAGGCTTCAAATAGAGTTATAATAAATATTATTATCAAAATCAAGAATATCATTTCAAATGATAAGAAGCTATAAATAACCTACCTCAAACTATAGGAAAAGTCAAGGATGGAATATGTGTTTGAACTACTAAGTTTTTTAGAAATCTTGTACATGTAAGAGAGTAATATGATAGGTTTACAACACAAATATATGTTAAAGTAAATCTTTCTCATCTCATAGAAAATTATCACTCAAAAGCCAAAGGAATTTGGTTGAAGGTGAATGAATCTCAGGTCATTGACTAGGATAAGTCAAATTAATTATTTATAATTTTTATTTTGAACTTAGTAAGTTGTGAATAGGGGTCAATACACAAGGAATGAATTTTAGTTTGTGTGTGTGAGACCAAGAAAATAATAAAACACTCAATAAAATTGAACCTAAGAAGTATGAAATAAAAGGTGTGATGTGTGATCAAGAATGAAAATTAGAAGAAAAATTAAGAGAAAATATCACTATTAATAAAGTGGAAAAAAGTTGATGAGATAGGGGAATTTTATTTGTTGGTTTTAGATAGATTAGTAAAAATTTTCACTTGAACTTAGTGTGCTACCATAAATTAGAAAATCTATTATAAAATTATTCTTAAACGATTAATCAGTTTTAATATGAAATCATTTGAGACCATTTCTCACTAATTCCCAATGTTTTGAAAAATTACTGCCCAACATTAATGATGATGAGGTTAGATTCTAGTAATAAATATCACATGAATGAAGTAAAATTGGTTACCAAAACAATCAAATTCCCATATATCATTTCATCTAATGATTTTGTTCATATCATCAAAATATGTTAGTAAATCCATTGCAAACATCTGAGTATAAAAATAAATAAGTAGAGAAATATATAAGTTCTTTGTTGAAGTTCTCTAAACTATTAATAAGATATAGTGATGTTATGTTTCATAATACTCATACCCAGTTCAATTTTATTAGTCATTCCCTTTATTTTTTAATCTTTATGATTCCTCTCTATGCATCAATTCCCGAGTGATCCCTCACTATGATGCCCAGTTTCTCCAAATATAGCCTAGTTTCGTGCCAATTTCTAGTTTTAATCTAACATAAAATCACTCAAAATTATCTCCTAGGACTTAACTTAAAATCCATTCACTTATAATCATCCCTCATAGGTGAATAAATAAAATCCCTACTAACCAAATTTTCTCCTCCCACACACAACTTGCAACAACTCTACAAGATGAGCATAAACCAGTCCCCAATTCAATTAAATCTCTTTGACCATTTGAAACAACTCTATAATATTCTAGTATATGCTAATAGATTATCCAAGCTTCTATTTTTATATTTTATTTTCTTTTTTTTTTTAATTTTAGAGAACTGAAAATCTTAAATTAATTCTCTGGACCTTGATGTAGCTTTATTCCCACATGAAGTATCCTTCAAAATCCCACTATGGTGTGACCCATGTTTCATTTCCAATTACCCTTCCACAGGTCCTTGGTACACATTATATTCCCTATGTTTGACTTTAACATCATCATATTGTAATTAATCTTCAATTAAATTCATTTAAATCTCTATCACTTAGGAAGATCCTCTCTTGTTCATCCTTAATCAGGTTTTTAGAGACTTGCTCCTCAGAAATCATTCCATGATCTTGGTTCATCCAAAATCGATTGTTTTTATGATATATCAAGTGTTTTAATTTAAATAAAATTTAACCTAGTTAAAATCAAATTTATAGCTCAATATCTTTAACACACTTAGGTCAAATATTCAACATAGATGGAGGGAATCAGATTTAGGCTCAGTTCACTGGCTTAAACATCAATGATGCATTTGGTCGAGCATTTGGTGTGTGGAAAAATCATTCAAGAAGCCACAAAATGGGGGGGGGGGATCATAGGAATATTCATTATTCATACTATATGAACACAAAAAAATAATAAAAACTAGAAATAGAAAATCTCATTCACAGTTTCATTTGAAATCAGAACCCCTAGTTTGGATTCCTCCTCAATCTCAACCCCAATCTATTATAGATCACTCAATCCATTCATTCATCACTCATATTCAAAAAAATATTTCCATATCCATAAATATATTCATTTGAATATGGTAAAACTTTGTTTTTTATCCTCACATGATCCCTCAAGTATTGGTAACTTTATCAATAATTCTTATATGACTCTCACAGATGTAACATTGAGCACATGGTGTGAAATTTATCCTTCTGTTGAAGCTATAAAAATGGAGGACCACATCCAATTTTATCCTCTCTAGATTGAGCTTCCTAAGGAAAAAATGAATAAGTATGAACTTTATAATAATAAAATTTTACAGTTTCAAATCTTCTTCATCAATGACCTATTTCAGTATTTTGGGTCTTCTTCTTCTTAGTTTTTTAAGATTCATACCTTGATCATCATGTCTTGGATACATTGGTACAACTTGGTTGATATACACTTTATTTAAATATCAACACATGATCTTGGTTGGAGATTTTATTACCTTTATTCATCATCCATGATATCTTCACTTGTATTTGAATTCGAGTTCATTTGGCTTCTGCACCTACTCAATAGTCAATTATAGTTATCCAAGTATTGGATAATCCTAATTTGAGTTAGATGAAGCTTAGAATCCATTAAGATAATTTTTCCTCCTTAATGAGAAATCGTTATTTCACTTGACCCCAAATTTAGTTGTCAAAGTTATTCAACATCCCTCATTCAAATTCATCAATCTCACAACATGGGTAATTCTTCAATTGAGATAGGTTCTCAAAGATTCAATATTGAACTTCCATCATCTATTGGTTCATATTAGATGATCTCAAGATATATCCTTGTCCTTAAATTGGTGTTTTAGCTCCATCCATGGCCAATTGACATTTCCATAGCACAATTGATTTCTCACTTTGTAGTTGGTCATCCACAGAAGATTTTTTGTTACAGTAAGTTGAAATCCATGGTAACTTGAGATTATTATTTATAGTTGGTTGATATGGAGGCATGGTCAATTTATAAAGACACGGTGGTTGAATTATTCCTTATTATGATATCTTTCCAAGGATCATAACCACTTCTTCATGGTAGGTTGGCTGCACATGCAGTTGCTTGGTATTTCCTTATCATGATAGTTTGGAATTTCCTTCTCATGGTTAGTTTGATTTTATTTATGTGAACACTCAACCACAATGAATTTTCAATGTTTTTTGTGTGGTAGGTATTCCATGGCCACTAATAATATTTGTCTTTTGGTCAGCTGAGTAGAGATATTGTAGGTTGTTAAATTTTCCAAATGCCTACTTTAACACATAGAACCAAAAGTTTAAATGAATAAAAATAATGAATGATTTCATCACCTAAAAATCAATTAAATTTTATTAACTTAAAATAATATTTTATTCCAATATATATATATATATATATATATATATAATCAAACAATGAAACATGAAATAATTAAATCCAAAAAATCTAAGACTTTAAATTCCATTAAAAATAATATTTTAATTAAAATTAAACCAAATAACTATTTTTTTGATTAAAAAAATTTTAAGGCATGGATATTTTGATTATTTAATTTCTAAAAATAATAATTTTCATTATAAAATTGAAAGAATCAAATTTTTATCCTGAAATCATCAAAAATAAATAAATCAACATTATAATCACATTTTGATAACAAAAATACACTTAAATCCCCAAAATAGATGTGGTAATTATTATTAAAATAATTCATTATAAAATCTCCCACACTTATAAATTTTACCACCCTCAAGAAATCTATGGATTAACTTTGAAAAAAAAATTAATATGTCAAAAATTAGCTCAAAAATTATCATGTTGAGACATTGATTAATAAAGCAACACTATTTTGAGATGGGCCAAATTTTTCATATAATTTTGACACATGGCCTAGTCATACTAAAAAATAAACATTGACAATGAAGGAATCAAAGGCTTATCCATCATTGAAAATGTTATATCCATTTTATGAAAATCACTCATTGCATTAATTTAATCTAAGTTCTAGTTCTAGTTTTGGAAGTGTATATATGTAAGATTTAAGTGAAATTAAAATTTTAGAAAGAATTACTTTCACCAATAACTCTCTCCCAAATTATTTAAACCAAAGATCCAATTTCCACTTAATTGATACAAATTAAATGATTTTATTTTATATGAATTGTACTCTTTTTTATTTGGGTTTAATATTCCCCTCACCTTAATGAATTTATTTTTTACAATTAGGAACTTTATTTGAATAATTTTTTTAGAAAAGGATGTGTAGATCGCTTATTAGATTGAAAATTTGTTTTTTTGTGTGCCTAATGTCATGGAGATTCATTGTGGGATCTCAATTGACCATTTTACTCCATTTTAAAAGTAATTATATGACTATCATTTAATTTGGATTCCTGAGGTGTTCTATTTCACAAAATACAAGTTACTAGGTCGAAGTTCAAACATCAGTTTCCTCATGTTCTAATTCCAACTCCACAAAGATCTTTCCTATCACACTATCTTTCCATGTTCCTAAATATATCTTTCATAAAAATAGTGGAAAAAATCATCCATAAATCATATAATTACATTAATTTTTATAATCAATTCTATATTGTAAACAATCATGAAATTATCAGTAGGAAGGACACCATTTTCAAAAAAATTAAATCTTAAAGTCCCTCAAATGTTTATTTTTTTGATCAAATTGTTAGGGAATTTGTGATATGTATAATCATTAAAGAAAAACTAATCACAATGAACAAAACCATCCCAACTTAAAACCCCATTTTCCCCAATGTTTAATCTTAATGTGGGAGAATATTTTTGTACAAAATATATTTTTAATTCAGTATAGTAAGTTAGATGGGTTATATGAATTTTCATAGATAGTTTTCCTCATCAACCAGAATAACTAGAAAAGAGTTGAAAATTTTCACAATTTTAACCTTGAGATTAGTAAGATTAATTTTAAATAAGGATTAGATAATTATAATTCTCATCATTATTTACAATAAGAAATAAAATTTGAATCCAAAATAATTTTAATGTGTGCGTGCAATTTTCAAAATTTAGTTCAATTACATTTTCAACACCCCAATTATCAGTAAGATAATCACCCACCTCAAGAAAAAAATGATCCACTTATTTTAGTATAGAAAAACAAGGTTGGTTCCCCAAAACTTAAATATTAGAAAAAAACATCAAAAATAATTTAATAAATAAATTATACCATTACTCCCCTAAATGTAGAGGCTTTATTCATTTGAATTCTATTATGAGTATCCCTTATGTATCCTTGAGTTAATTCCTCTAGTTGGTCCATTTTAGATCCTAAAAAGACACACAAATAGACATAAGAGCCCAAAAATTTAAGCTTGAGAGAAAATTCAACCATAGGTTTGAGTTTTAGAGAATTTTATCTAGAAAGATCTAGGATAATACTCCTTTGAGACTTTGAGAAAACTTAAAATTTATTGGGCATGATCTCTTCATACAGTAGGTGGAATGACAAGGTAAGTATAACCCTTCATGTAGCTAGTCCAAAAGTTTTCATTTTTTTTTGAAAAAACATTCTTTGTGTAGTTTCTTTAATTACCACATGAACACTTCTTCTTGTGGAAGATTATTCTATTCATATGGACATTTTCTTCCTGGTCAATTAGGTTCCATGGTACATGATCACTTAAGGAAACTTTTCACCTTGAACATGATTTCAACTAATTTTCAAGGACTTAGAGAAAAAAATAAGTAATTATTTTTATTAAACAAAATGGAATTAAATAAAACAAAATAAAAGAACCATAGGTTAACTCCAATGAAGCACTTATTTTTTTCATATTCTGTTATACTTAGTGGTAGCTTATCTTTCATGCAATGAGTTTTTAGCCAAGTCCTCTAACTTCCCCTAAAAATAATGCTTAATTATATTACCATTGAAGAAAAATGGTCAATTATCCTCTACAAATAACTTTATTAATCTATATATAAGCACTATAATAATGGTGAAGGGTCTATAAAATTTGGTCTTTAGTTTACTAGGAAAAATCTAAAGCCTATAATTGAATAAAAAAACCCTTTGTCCAACCTTAAAGTCCCAATTTTGAATGACAGATTCAAGAAAATATTTTTTCTTTTTTTAAAATTTGGGCATTCTCATAAGACTCTCTTCTAATATCATCCATCTCACTCAACTCCATCAAACTTATCTCACTAGTAGAATTGAAATCAAAGTTCAAGGCCTTCATTTCCGAATATTATTTATGATGAAGTTTCATTATAAAATGATATGTTTTTATAAATAGAATCCTATACGAATACATTCCAATATGACTCTTGTAATTAATCCTATAGGACCAAAAATCTTCATCCAATTTGGTTTACCAATCATTCCTAGAACTAGATAATGCCTTCTCTATTTTTTTGAGATATCTGTTAGAAATTTAAACCTGTACACTAGATTATGGGTTATATGTTGTTCCATATCTATGAGAACACCTATATTATTTCATAAAATACTTGAACTTATAGTTCTTGAAATGAGTTCTATTATCAGTAATGAATACCATGTCCACTCAAAATATGTAAAATATCTTTTTCATGATGAACTTGACAACAATAACTGCAATGTTATTTAGAAGGGATAAAACCTCAACACATTTGGATACATAGTTGAAAACTATTAGAATATACTCTGTAACACCCCGAGATTTTATGAGAAATATTATTTTTAATTTCTCTGATGTCTTTTATTATACACTACACCAAGATTAGCTTGTATTATACGCAACACCGTATTAGCTTGTAGTATACGCAACACTATTCTTGGCTCGTGTTACACATAATTTCAAGTTCATTTTGTGGAAATTATTCTACACAACATTAAGTATAGATTTTGTTTAATGTATAAATGAAATAAGTTTTGATTATGTTATACGCAATACCAAACGGATCTTTCACTACACATAGCCCTGACTTAGCTTGCATTACACGCAATCAAGACCTTCTTCTATAGCGTGTGTAGTACGCAATACCCAGTTTCACTAAACGAGATATTATTATAATATTATTATAAACTAGCCATTATGAATAGTAATACCCACTTTTTGAAATTTTATAAATTTTATCTTTCAAAATGGAATTAATTTTTGGATTCGGAATATCGAAATTAGCCTAGGGTGAATTTTTGGTATTTTTCTGATAACTTTCAATTTTTGATGAATAGTGAAAACACTGGGTTACTATTTAAAAACCGACTTTTTATTTAAATAATTATTTCATTTATTTAAATTTATTTTAGGTAAAAATTTATACATAATACTTATATAAGTCAATTTAATTCATTAGAGTCATTTTATAATTATTTTAGATATATAAAAATTTTATTGAACTTTTCACCGTCTTTTACCCACCTCCTAGGAGAATTTGAAAATTTACATAAAACTTAATTTTACCGCTTCTGTGAGTGGAATTTCAAAAATACGAGAGAAACGGTTAATATCAAGGAGTAAAATGTGGTTCAATAAGCTAAAAATATTTTTTTTTGTGAATAGTAACTTTTTACTTTTATTTACCACAGTTAAAAGTAAATAGGGTAATTAAGGGTAAAAATGATATTATTATTACCCTAACACATGTAATAATTATATTGGATAAGTGTAATTCGACCAAAAACAAGATTAGGAATAAAATATTACCCTTTAGGTCCACTTGGATTATATTAGGACATTTGTTATTATTTTATTTAAAGAAGAGTTAAAATAGTTAAAATCAAAGTATAATAACTAAAACAATTTTAATATATGGTTATACATAAGATAAATTAGACTACAAATATTCATTATAAAGATAAAAATATTTCATACATAATGATATTTTATTTTAATTTTTAGACATTAAATAATTTAATTTATTTATGACATAATGATGATGTTGTAATTCCCTTATTAATAAAATATTAACATAATTGATGTTATAAATACCCAAATAAATGTAATTTAAGACTTTTTATAAATTACACTAATTTTTTAGGTTAATATGACATGTTATTATTGATTCAATTAAATTTTTTAGAACTAATCATGCTGTTATGATTTTCACAAAAATAAATTACCAAATAGTGTCAAAATTGACATAAAATAGTTTTTAAAACAAATATTATATTATTAATTGTTATTCTATTCCTAAAAATCTAAGGTTCTTCAAAATCACTTATATAAGGTTATATATATGAGTAATGAACCACTTGGGGTTCTTTTGTCTTGTTATAGTAAGTTTATTAACCATATAGTGTAAAAAACAAGAAGACACGGTAAAAGTTAAATTATTTAACTTAGAGTTAAATCTAAATTATAAGGTTAAAATAGTAACATAAACTTGTATAAAACCTATTTGTTGAGAAGATTTATACCCATACCCACTTTATATTTTAAATAAGTCACTTTTGAGCCATTATTAATCGAATATGACTTTATTTTAGAATAACATTTTAAGTTTTTTCCTAAAGTGCCCCTCTCCTCCCTTATAAAAGGGCACCTCCTCTCTCTTCTATTCACACAATTTTGAGCCTTCAATCTCAGAAAACCCCTGAAAATTTCCCTTATAAACTTCTCTAGAAACATTATAGAGGTTCTATTCTCCTCAAAAGACCAACTCTAGTGCCTTAAGAGGAAGCTTAAAAGAGGTGCGTCGAAGAAGAGGTAATCTCTTCTACCGATTCTTTCAAGTTTTCTTTCTTCTTCAACTTCCTCTTCTTCAGTTGTTTTATTATAAAGTAATAACATAAGTATCAATAATATACTAATATGTCATTATAAATATTAAACAACCCTATTTCACCTTCTATCCATCCTACGGAAAATGAAATCACAGCGCGTGCGTACGTACGAAATACCGTCTCCACGCTGTGGTGTAATCTGTCTGTCCACCACCACCTTACTTGGATGGTTATAATGGTGTAAATAATAAATATATATAGTTATTATAACAACATACTGATTCTGAGATATTATATCATCCACTCCAATTAAATTCAATAATTATGGGAACGATATCATCGCTCGTGCGTACGTACGGATTACCGTCTCCACGATGCGATTAGATTCATTCTCCATGTTAACCGTTAAAGAATGATTATAAAGTATATATAATGAATAATAATGAAAAATATGACATGATAAAGCTACTGGATTTATTTATATATATATATATTTCATCTACATACTTACATTCAAGTCATTAAGGAAAGGAAAACAACGTTCATGCGTACGTACGACCTACCGTCTCCATGAACGGTGTATTTCATTTCATTCATCTATCTATTATATATATATATATACTGAATATATATGATATATAAATCATGATTTACATTCTGGAAGTAAGTAAATCATGATATAATTAATAATAATATCAAGAACAACAAGTCCAAACATGTACGATAAATAAAACGATTTTCCCAAAACGCTACTTTAACATGGAATTTACAAAAGAACGGGTAATATAAAGTCATAAGTGAACCATATATGATATAAAAACAATTAATATGATTATTTAATAAGTAAATGAAATTATTTAAATCATTATACAGGAGGTTCAGATATGTATGAAGCATATCAGACCTAAGGTTAGGGATAATTATTCCAATCTCGTTCTTATCTGAGATTGTTTATTCGTAAGTATTTACTGGGGTTATGTTTATCATCCATGTCCATGTTTTATAAATTTTTTTTCATAAAATGTTTACTATTATTCCATGTATGTTTAATGTTATTTTTACCCTTTTTTGACTTTTACCACATTGTATTGAAGAAATCTTTCTTTTGTTTACCATATAAGGTACTTTTTGACTTTTCTGTCAAAAGTATGAGGAAAATGTTTTTTTTAACTTATACAGCATGAACGGATTTTTACGGTTTCATAATGCCTAATCTTCATGAAGTTTACTCTTCAAGATTTCATGATTATTTTCAACAAAATATTTTTATTTTAAAATTTCATGTCATTTTGAGAAAAGAAAATGATTTTGAAGAAGAAAGGATATTTTCCTCAAGAATTCATTTCAAGTGTTTTGTCAAAACTATTTTCCATCTAAGATGACATTATTTAGTATGATTATGTTTCAAGTATAATGTCTCTATGATTTACATGGTTTCACTTTTCTTATGATGAAATGATATCCATTTGTTTTATATGGATTACGTTATGATGGGATGATGTTTATGAAACCCATTTTATTCTTTGGGTTATGATGAATGATTTATGATTGTGTTGTGGCACATGTAAGAATGATTTAAATATAAGATGGGTGGGACCTATATCTCCCTCCAATTCATTGGGTAAAGATTTATATATCATGAGATAGACATGGCTAGAACAGTAAGTTAATCTGTTTCAGTGATACAGGACTGGAACGGGGAGTAAAATTGATTCAGAAAGGGACTTTTTCCACTAATATGGTCTTGGCAGCAATTCCTTGGCTACTATGGAAATCATATCATGTGTGTAATGGTTTTCCACAATTACATGTTTTATTCCCATTCTATTTTATCATGATTGATGTTCGATTATGATATATGCCTTACATAATTCCAAGATTTATGTCTTTGCTCAAGATTTTGATGTTTAGATTTTATGTTCAAGTTTTCTTTGCATTCAAATGTTTATGGATTGTTTTATGTTCTCTATTTTTACCCTTAATGAGCATTTGAGCTCACCCTTTTTATGTTTTCTTTTCCCCAGGATATAAAGAAAGGTTTTAGGTATGAAAACAAAAGGGGAAGATCTTTATGGGAGATGTTGAAGATCTTTCACCATGATTAGAAGATTATTTTTCTGAGTTTCCAAAGATACTAAACTATTACGGTCATTGTGTGTTGGTTTTAGTTATGTATTAAGTATTCTACAAAAGTAATTTAATGTCCATGTATGTTAAGCTGTGGGTCTCTACATACTCATTACCATATTATAATGGAAAAGTTCCCAATAATTCTAGGCCCTAAGCATAAAATATTTTAACTTCTAAAATACACTTTTGGGGAAAATTCAGTTTTATACCAGCATTTCCCAGCCTCTAACACTTATCACAACCAATAATCAGAATTATTTCATCCTTGAATAAAGTGATCCAATAAAAACTATACTGAAGGAATTTTTGGGTAGTCCTCTACCCCCCATGGTTTCTACCCCATGGTGAAGAATGACATCTCTCAAGAATGTGAAGAATTTTCTACTTACCCACACAACTCCTAATAATTACATCAGTAAACCTCCTGAACAGTAAAGTATTATCCAAAAATTAATATTTTAAATAAAAAATTAACCTATTTACTTGGTTTTGTGAAAGTTCATTGGGCATGAATCATACAACCCAAAAATTAGAAAAGTCAATAAACCAAGAAGTCTACTTTACTGAAGCATAAAATATTTGTTCATCAGGGAATGAAATATTGATCTATATTGGTTCAATAAATTGGGTGTTGGGTAACCTGGACAAGTATCCAACAACCAAATTTTCATATCCTTTATTATCCTTGATTTCTAGATCAAACTCCTATAACTAAAAATCCCATCTCATAATTTTTATTCTTTCTTAGTTATAAAATACTCTAGAGTAGAATGGTTAGTGTAAATGATAACCTTATACATTATTATATATTATCTAAATTTTTTAAGGGAAAAAATAACAACAGCCAACACATTTTTAGTAGAAATGTAGTTTTTTGGGCATCATACAATAGCTTAATTTCATAGTAAATAACATGAAACTTATTCTATTTCCTTTTCCCTAAAACTGCCCCTACCATCACATCATTAGAATGAAACATCACTTTAAAAGGAAGTTTCCAATACAATTAAGTAACCAATAATGATTTTATGTGTTCCTTATAAAGTAGATTAGATTAATTGAATAACTTTTCATTAAACTCAAAGGTTTTATCCTTGATAAGCAGTGAGCACAAGGGCCTGATGATTTTGGAAAAGACCTTGATGAGTCTCCAATAAAAACGGACATGAAAAAAATAACCTGATTCCCTTAAAATTTTTAGGTGGTGGTTCTTTTTGAATCACTTAAATCTTATCATCATCTATATAAATTATATTCTTGAAAATTTATGACCCATGACTATCCCTTCAGTGAACATGAATTGAAACCTCTATTAGTTTAAAACAATATTTTTATCCTGAAGTATCTCCAATTTTTTTTATAGATTATGAAAACAGTTTTCAAATATACTTAAAATAATTGAGAAATAATCAATAAAAACCTCAATCATCCTATTAATGAAATCTGATAAAAATTCTATCAAATATATCTAAAAAGTTTTTGGAGCAACCCATAATCCAAATTGAATTCATTTTATATAAAAATATCCTAAATAGATAAGTTAAAGTGGTATTATACTTTTCTCTAGGGGATATGGGAATTTGGCTGTAACAAGAGTATCCATATAAAGAAATAAGTACTCATTTCTATCCAACCACTCAACCATTTGATCAAGAAATGGGATTGAGAAATGGTCCTTTCTAGTGGAACCATTAAGTTTCCTATGATCTATGTAAACAATACACTTGTTTGGTTTCCAATTTTTTACTATCTCATTCCTTTCATTTATAAAAACTATCGCTCCACAATTCTTAAGAACCACTTAAATTAAACAAACCCATGGGCTATTTGATATTGGAAAAATTATTCTTTCATTTGTAAATTTTATCATATCCTTTATAACAAACTCTTTTATGTTTGGGGGAAGTATTATTTTCCCATCAACTCTAGGATTATGGTTAAAACCTATGATGATTTTATGCATGAGGTAAGAAGGTCTTATTCACTTAATTTCATATATGGAACATATAATCATAGATTTAAACTTCATAAGAAATCCAATAAACTATCCTCTTCACTTCCTTCCAAATTGTATGAAGCAGTAATAGGTAGTAAAGATATCATATAGAAAATAATATTTCACACGAAGAGGAAGGGGATTAATCTCTATATTGGGTTATTTTTGACTCAAAGGAAGAAACTTGGTGTTGAGAGGTCTACTGTCTTCAATGCGGTTCTTAAATTAAGTGTGAAAGTTAGAAAGATTATATATTTTTAAATCAATTTGAAGAATAGAAATAATATTTTCCTCACCACTGTCCAAAGTGGATGGATCACTATTCTCTAAACTCAGAAATGAACTCATAACATTCTCTTTAACATAATCATTTAAGTCTTCCAAGATCTATCCTTTATATTTATTAATGCATTCCTCCTCATTTGAAGTTGGGAAGGGATCCTCAAACTCCATAAAAACATTCTTAATCTCAATGGTAAAAAATTATCTTATGAAAACATCATCTTATAGAAACAATACTACTATAATTCTCTAAAAAACTATCTATGTAATGGCCCGAACCTCTCCGGTCCATTACTTTGTGAAAATGTGGTGTTGGAGGTGTTCCGGGAGGTCAAGATGACTTATCCCCAACACTTTTCCAAATTTCCAGTTCTGTGAACAGTGTTTCCAGATCGGTAGACTTGTACAGTGTTTCCAGATCGGTAGACTTGTACAGTGTTTCCAGATCGGTAGACTTGTACATTGTTTCCAGATCGGTAGACTTGTACAGTGTTTCCAGATCAGTAGACTTGTACAGTGTTTCTAGATCGGTAGGTGTACAGTGTTTCCAGATTGATAGACTTGTATAGTGTTTCCAGATCGGTAGACTTGTATAGTGTTTCCAGATCTGTAGGTGTACAGTGTTTCCAGATCGGTAGGTGTACAATGTTTCCAGAATAGTAGACTTTTACAGTGTTTCTAGATCGGTAGACTTGTACAGTGTTTCTAGATCGCTAGACTTGTACAATGCTTCCAGATCGGTAGGTGTACAGTGTTTCCAGATCAGTAGACTTGTACAGTGTTTCCAGATCGGTATGTGTACAATGTTTCCAGATCAGTAGACTTGAACAGTGTTTCCAGAATGGTGAAGTCTATCGGTAACCTCTAACGGTGAGGTCTATCGGTAACCTCTAACGATGAGGTGTATCGGTAGCCTCTAACGGTGAGGTCTATCGGAAACCTCTAATGGTGAGGTCTATCAAAATCCTCTAACGGTGAGGTCTAAAGCTGACCTTTTCTTTCCTTTTCCAAATTTTGAGTATGTGAACAGTGTTTCCAGCTTCCTACAGTTTCACCCCTTTGACGTTTCCTTTGACATAAAATACATTTAAAGCCTTATTTTAAGGACTCTTAAGGCCAATTCAAATACCGTAAATCCTATATTAATTATTCTTATGGCTCGGGATGTTTTTACTTGGTCAAACCGCGTGGGATAATACGATCCGTTTTTAATGAAGAATTAAGTATATCTTAAACCATCACCCCATTAAATCTTAAAAAGGGATAAGATATCATCCTCCCTTGTTCCTCTTATTTGTTCTCATCTATGAGATTCTATAACCTTTTAATCCTTCCCGTAGGAGTTTCACAATCAAACCCTACTCCTCTGATTGGTTTCGCTCTATTTTGGATGCAACCGAGTTGTGTCGGTCAATCTTCCATATAAGGTATGTTTTATCATCTTTCCTTTGGGGATAATATTCTCCTATTTCTCCGTTCCATATTATACCATGTAATCTCCAAGATTCTAATGGGTTTTTAATGGGTTTTGGTTGGTGCTGTCGTACCGTGGCATCCTATGGTGGATGCAGTTATCGCAAGAGGAGGTTTGTGACCCGTTGTGTGGATAAAGAACGTCAAGAATTATTGAGGTAGGGGATTCATGGATTATCTAATAGTTTATGTGAAATAGTAGAGTTAGCATGATTTATCCCTTTGGATCACAATGAAATTTACCTAATTAAATACTTGAACCAGATTAAAAGAATTGGTTTGATCGCATGTTGTTGCTTTGTACTGTGATAACAGTTTGCCTCATGTTTTTCTAGATAGAGTGATATCTATTCTTGCTTTGATTAGTTGTTCATTATTGATGGAAATTGATAAAGAACATAAAGCCTGAATTAATTTATAATTAATTGGCTAAAGATAAAGAGGCATGTAAATGAATCCGGTTGTTGTCGTTGTTGTATTTGTTCTAATTTTATGTTAATCAAATTGGCATAGTAAGCATATTAAATATTTTGTGATATCTTACTGA